>CM065302.1:42361749-43561749 GCA_032871835.1 Dipteronia dyeriana
TACATTCAAGTTTCGAAGACTCGAAGTTTTAAAGAATTAGGAGTAACCAGAACAAGTTTGGGACCGTGCGAGCCGTAACCACGAACGTGCATGCGAAGAGCGCGCATCCATGTTTGTTATGGCATGGGCTGTGCACGGCAGTCCCTCCATGGGCTGCACATGGCAGCCTTTTATGGGTTTGTGGCATGCGCATGCCAATGGGTATGGGCGAGGGGTGCACAAGCCCATAGGAGGTAGCCGAGGGAGTCCGAGCGACAAATGTCGCGTGAAGACTTGTTTGCCAAGAAAGGAGTTCTTGTATTCCAAGATATAAGTAATTTACTTGTTTTTCTATGGTGGACCGAAATTGTAGCTATTTATATTTTTGTAAATATTGCAATGTTTGTCATAGTTTGATAACATGTCATATAGAATAGGAGTGCCACTCATATATCTCTTTTGGTATGAACATGCATTGAATGGTTTAAGTATCTAAATTGGTATCTAGATAACTTGGTAAATCATTTTTTGGAATTCGATCACACGCCTTAAACAATTGAGTGGGAGAAGGTGTTTTGGAACACCTACGGCCTCCAAGTTTACTTGAGCTTTATGTTTCGTGAATAACCTCCCAAGAGGTATTCATGAATGGAACTTAGCAAGATACTTCCTTACAAGGATAGACTAGACAATTAGCCCAAACGATATCTACTCCCAAAGGAGGGATATTCGTGAGGGATGATATTGAAGGTCGATAACTTGGTAACACACTCGATGTGAGTTTATTAATATCCTCCCAAGAGTTCTTGTTAATAAATCACAAGGCTAAAATTGAAAACGTTGGTTGTTATGTTAACAATTAGGTGGGACCTAGTCCAACTATTAAATATTGCGAAATCCCAAAGGAGGCGTGACATTTATAGTTGTTGGATCACCGTTGAATTTTTACGGTTGAATTATTTCATTTAATTCAAGATAAATATTCAAAAGTGCTATATCATGATTTTTTACTTATATAATTTTTGTTATTAAAAAGAAATCATGACCCCATCCCTAATCAATATCCTAAAAGATAATAGTTTAAACTAATGATAATTATGTCACATGGAAAAGGATTATTGGGTTGTTGCAAATTGAAAAGTATAAGTTCATTCTGTATATTCCTTAACCACCAAATTAATTAATCTAACTTAGGAAGCAAAGAGATGAGTATCAGTAGTGGGAGTCTTCAGATGCGATGGCTAAATGTATGTTACATTATGGCCATCATCTCGGACGTGTTGCAACAGCAACATGAAAAAATGGAGACTGCTGCTAATATAATGATGTATCTAGAAGAGATGTTTGCTATGAGGTCTAGGATTACTAAGAGAGAGAGGCAGTGATTACTTTTATGAATCTTAGGACGAAACCTAGAAAGAGTGTGAAAGATCACATGATAAAAGTCATAGCACATCTCAACATTGCTGAACTGAATGGTGCTAGATAGATAGTGAGACCAAAATTGACATGATTGTCAACTCACTATCAGATTCCTTTGATCAATTCAAGTTGGACTACACCTTGAATAATAAGGAATACACCTCGCAAGGCCGGATGCAAGATATTCAAAGCACCAAGACAATCCTTGTGAAAGGTGAGGGTAAAGAGATTCATATGCTTGGTAAGTTGCTACTGTTAAAGACCCGTAAAAAGGTCAAGTGTAACAGTGGAAAAAGCAACTTGGGCTTTCCTAGAAGGAGACTAAGAAAGTAACCAAGATCAAAGGGAAGTGTTTCCTTTATGGTGAAATGGGTCAAAGGAATAGACTGAATAAGAATGAATTCAACTTGCATTTAGGCAATGGAGCGTTGGTGTCTACTAGTGTAATAGGAGATATTAGAATCAATTTTGATTCTTATAGGCATTTAGTTTTAATAAACGTTTATTATGTACCACAACTCAAGAGGAATTTAATTTCGGTCTCTTGTCTAATTACTTTTAATTAAAGTTTTATTATTAGTAAGAATAACAAATTTGTTTGTAAAGGTACATTGGAAAAATTGTTTATTCTAATTGCATGGAAAAATCTCTCACTTGTTAGACACGGAATCAACGGAACCTAATCTTAAAAAAGTAAAGTTATCAAAAGATGAAACCTACCTATGACATTTTTGCTTAGGTCATATCAACCTTAATAGGATTAAAAGATTGGTATGTGACGGACCTCTAAGTGATTTAAAGGTTGATGATCTACCAACTTGTGAATCTTGTATGGAAGGTAAAATGACCAAAAGGTCGTTTATGACCAAAGGCGCATAAGCCATTGAATGTTTAGGATTGATACACACCGATAAGTGTGGACCTATGAGCATTCAAGCTAGAGGTAGATATGAGTACTTCATCACTTTCACAGATGATCACTCAAGATTTGGCTATGTGTATCTCATGAGACATAAGTCGGATGCTTTTGATAAGTTCAAAGCATTTAAAGTTGAAGTAGAAAATCAGCTTGAGAAACACATAAAAATCTTGAGGTCCGATCGTGGTGGAGAATATCTATCTGGTGAGTTTTAGCAATATATTATTGATAATGGAATAATTTCTCAATTTTTTGCACCAGGCACACCGCAACAAAATGGGGTGGCAGAAAGGAGAAATAGAACTCTTTTGGATATAGTTAGGTCTATGTTGAGTTATTCAACGCTCCCTAGTTCTTTTTGGGGATATGCTTTACAAACTGCCATGTGTATTCTTAACGATATACCTTCTAAGTTGGTTCCTAAAACACCGCATAAGTTGTGGACTAGGCGAAAACCTAGTTTACAACACTTAAGGATATTTGGATGTCCTGCACATGTGTTAAAAGGAAAGATATATAAGATGGAGTCCCGTTCAGAAACATGTATATTTGTAGGGTATCCAAAAGGAACAAAAGGATATTAATTATATAGTCCTTCAGATCTTAAAGTATTTGTTTCGACAAATGCCAAATTTCGAGAAGAGGACTATATGAATAATTTTGTGCCTAAAAGTAGAATTGTCCTAAATGAGCTTTTAGGAGATACGATTCCATAAGAGGTTTCGCAACCAAGCCCAATTGTAAGTTCCGTACCAACACGATATGAACAATCTACCATACCTCATCGTAGTGGGAGGGTTGTTTGACAACCCGAGAGATATATCAGTCTAGGAGAATCTATAGAGAATCTTTCAGACGATGATGATCCCTATACGTACAAGGAAGCAATGAAAGATGTTGATTGTCGCCATTGGCAAAAGGCAATGCAATCCGAAATTGAATATATGTTCAAAAACAAAGTCTGGTCTATTATAGACTTGCCTAAATGGATAAAACCCATCAGGTGCAAGTGGGTATACAAGTGGAAAAGAGGAATGGATGGAAATGTGGAAACCTTTAACGCTAGAATGGTAGCTAAAAGTTTTACACAGAAGAAAGGTATCGATTATGAAGAAACCTTCTCTCCTGTAGCCATGCTTAAATCCATTAGGATACTTTTATCTATTGCGGCATCTCTAGATTTAGAGATTTGGCAAATGGACGTCAAGACAACTTTACTTAATGGATGTCTTGATGAAAGCATCTATATTGTCGTCCGGAAGATTCTCTACAGATTCTCCTAAACTGATGTATCTCTCGAGTTGTCTAACAACCCTCCCACTATGACAAGGTATGGTAGATTATTGATCTTGTGTTGGTAAGGAACTTGCAATTGGGCTTGAGTGTGAAACCTCTCGTTGAATTGTATCTCCTAAAGGCTCATTCAGGACAATTCTACTTTTAGGCATAAAATTATTCATATAGTCCTCTTCCAGAAATTTAGCATTTGTCGAAACAAATACTTTAAGATCTGAAGGACTATAAAAATAATATACTTTTGTTTCTTTTGAATACCCTACAAATATACATGTTTCTGAATGGGACTCTATCTTTTCTGCCTTTCCTTTGACACGTGTGCAGGACATCCAAATATCCTTAAGTGTTGTACACTAGGCTTTTGCCCGGTCCACAACTCACGCGGTGTTTTAGGAACTTACTTAGATGGTATATTGTTTAGAATGTACATCGCAGTTTGTAAAGCATATCCACAAAAAGAATTAGGGAGCAACATAGACCTAATTATACCAAAAGAGTTCTATTTCTCCTTTCTGCCACCCCATTTTGTTGAGGTGTGCCTGGTACAGAAAACTGAGCAATTAACCCATTATCAATAAGATAATGCTGAAACTCACCAGATAGATATTCTCCACACCGATCAGACCTCAAGATTTTTATGTGTATCTCAAGCTGATTTTCAACTTCAGCTTTAAATGTTTTGAACATGTCAAAAGAATCCGACTTATGTCTCATGAGATACACATAGCCAAATCTTGAGTGATCATCTGTGAAAGTGATGAAGTACTCATATCCAACTCTAGCTTGAATGCTCATAGGTTTATACACATCAATGTGTATCAAACCTAAACATTCAAGGCTCTTGTGCCTTTGGTCGTAAACAACCTTTTGGTCATTTTACATTCCAAACAAGATTCAGAAGTAGGTAGATCATCAACCTTTATGTCACTTAGAGGTTTGTCACATTCCAATCTTTTAATCCTATTATGGTTAATATGACCTAGGCGCAAATGCCATAGGTAGGTTTCATCTTTTGATAATTTTACTCGTTTATGATTAGGTTCCGTTGATTCCGTGTCTAACAAGTGAGAGATATTTCAATGCAAATAGAATAAACCGTTTTCCAATGTACCTTTGCAAATAATTTTGTCAATCTTACTAATAATAAAACCTTTCTTAAAAGTACTCGAATATCCAAATTTATTTAGACAAGAGACCGAAATTAAATTCCTCTTGAATTATGGTACATAATAAACATTTATTAAAACTAAATGCCTATAAGAATCTAAACTGATTCTAATATCTCCCACTACACTAGTAGACACCAACGCTCCATTGCCTAAATGCAAGTTAAATTCATTCTTATTCAGTCTATTCCTTTGAACCTTTTCACCACAAAAGAAACACTTTCCTTTGATCTTGATTACTTTCTTGGTCTCCTTCTAAGAAGGCTCAAGTTGCTTTTTCTTCTGTTGTCCCTTGACCTTCTTACGGGTCTTTAACAGTAGCAACTTACCAAGCATATGAATCTCTTGACCCTTGCCTTTCACAAGGATTTTTTCCATGCTTTGAACATCTTTCATCAGGACTTGCAAGGTGTATTCCTTATTATTCAAGTTGTAGTCCAACTTGAAATGATCAAAGGAATCTGATAGTGAGTTGATAATCATGTCAATTTTGGTCTCACCATCTACCTCAGCACCATTGAGTTCAGCAATGTTGAGATGTGCTATGACTTTCATCACGTGATCTTTCACACCCTGTCCAGGTTTCATCCTAAGATTCATAAAAGCAGTTATTGCCTCTCTTTCAGTCATCCTTGACATCATAGAAAAAATCTCCTCTAGAGACATCATTATATCGGCAGCAGTCTCCATTCTGTCATGTTGATGTTGCAACACGTCGGAGATGGTGGCCATAATGTAACATACATTTTGCCATCTCATTTGAAGACTTCCACTACTGATACTCATCTCTTTGCTCTTGAGTAGATTCATTAGTTTGGTTGTTAAGGAACATACATAATGAATTTTATGTTTTTCAAATTGCATTAACAACCCAATTTTCTTTTTCCATGTGAAATAATTATCATCAGTTAAAGTATTATCTTTTAGGATGTTGACTAGGGATGGGGTCATGATTTCTTTTTAATAACAAAAATTATATAAGTAAATAATCATGATAAAGAAGTATCTTGCTAAATTCCATTCATGAATACCTCTTGAGAGGTTATTCACAAAACATAAAGCTCAACTAAACTTGGAGGCTGTAGGTGTTCCAAAATACCATCTCCCACTTAATTGTTTAAGGTGTGATCGAATTCCAAAGAATGATTTACCAAGTTATCTAGATGCCAATTTAGATACTTAAACCATTCAATGCATGTTCATACCAAAAGAGATATATGAGTGACACTCCTATTCTATATGACATGTTATCAAACATTCACAAACATTGCAATATTTACAAAAATATAAATAGCTACAATTTTGGCCCATCCTAAAAAATCATGTAAATTACATGTCTTGGAATACAAAAAACTCCTTTCTTGGCGAACAAGTCTTCATGCGACCTTCATCATCCGGACTCACTCGGCGGCCTCCCATGGGCATGCGCACCCTTGGCCCTTACCCATGGGCATGCGCATGCCACAAATCCATAAAGGGCTGCCTTGTGCAGCCCATGGCATCCATAGAGCTGCTGTGCGCAGTCCATGCCATAACAAAAGTGGCTGCGTGCTCTTCGTACGCACGTTCGTTGCTACGGCTCGTACGGTCCCAAACTTGTTCCGGTTGCTCCTAATTCTTTAAACCTTCGAGTCTTCGAAAGTTGAATGTATTACAGAAGAATTTAATTATAAAATACTGCAGGTTTTTCTATTTATTACAATATCAAAATAAAAATAAACTTAGCAACTACAAAGAAGGAAATTATGGCGATGATAGACCACCTTTCTTGTTACAATCCCAAAACAAAATACATTGAAATTCTAGGACGAATATTGAGCAATAACAATCCACATATAAAACATATATATATATATATATATATATATATATTCATACATTCCAATGTAAATATATATGTGAATATCTAGAATACCATCTCTTTCTAAAACATGCATATATACAACAAAATAAAAAGATTCACGAACACATACATCAATTAATCAAGGGTATAACCTGCCTCTGTTACCAATTGTAGGGAAAGAACCACGCGCAGCGGAAGAGTGATAACCTTAACCCTAGATAAAAAAAATTCCCTTTTAAATAACAAGAACCTTAACCCTAGATTAATTGATGTATATAAAAAGTGCCGTACCTTTTTCTCGTGACGATTGAACAAGTGCCAAATCAATTCCGTAAGATCTTCCAATCCAATCACAAACGTGAATCACCTAGGAGTGTGGGCTCCCTTTCTTTAAATCATATACCTGAGGATGGAAACAAACAAAATCTTTCTCTTTGTTAGTTACAATAATCCTCCAAGAAGAAAACAAAGAACATTAGGTCACTTATGAATTATCAATCAATTTGATTGAAAATCGTGTGAACCTTTATTCGATGTTGTACACAAAACCTTTTGATGTAAAGGCTACTAGTGTACTATCAAAAACAAAACATTCTTTCTTCCTATTTCTTCTTTCCTGAATCACATACTATTTCTTAGATTTGATCGAATTTTGTCTAGAGCAAAATCAGATTTTTCTCCCTCAAAATTCCTATGATTGCTGAATTCTCTCCATAAAGAATTACCTATGCTAGCCGAAATCTTCTCTTGAATTCATGCTAGGGCTGTCCGAAATTCACTCTTAGAATTGCTTAGGGTCGGCCGGAAATCACAAGAGATATATATAAGATTATAAATCCTCTCCTAAGAAGGATTTACTTGGTTGGCCAGAATCCTTTTCTTAGGTGGATTTATTTGGTAGTTAAGAATCCTTATTTAAAAGGAATTATATCCTCTCCTATATACACATGGGCTGGCCGAAATTCATAGGATATGTATTAGGAGACTTAATTCTTTTCCCAAGAAGGATTTACTTTGTTGTTAAGAATCCTTTCCTTTGGTAGAATTACTTGGTGGTTAAGAATCCTTCTCAAAAAGGAATTTTATGCTACACCAAGACTCCTAATCAAACTCAATAGTGTATTTATAACCATATTAAAGACTTTCTAATTTGATTAGATAAATTATTCGTTATATTTATCTATTAATCAAATATAGTTTTTAACATTTATTATACTACCAACAATAGTATAATTTTAAGAGACCATCTATAATCGAGGATAGACTATGGTATATAATCATACTCATTGATAGCTCAAATGATAACACTTGGAACCATAAGTCAATAATTTATCTCAGGATTGAGATAGACTCTCTGATTGTCTTCAAATGAAACTTTTTATCCATTGACGGTTCTAGATAAAGTGTTTCATTGTGATCCTATTCAATGCACCTAGTGCACTAGATTCTTTTACCCAAAGACACCTCACTTTGATGATTTAGACTCATCATAACACATTTGATCCCACTCAAATGCTAGCAAAGAAATCTACAACTTTGACAAGATAAAGGCGCCCAACCTTTTATCTTAAGTTGTGAATATTATCCAAGACTAACTAAAGAATTGTGTCTACCTCATACATATCTAGATGTATGAACAATTCTTTTTTTCTCATAGTCTTTTGACCTTACGATTATTTACTTTTGACAATTATAATAATTAAACTATAAATGCTATAAGATTTGTTAAACTAGAAATCACTTTATTAATATGAAAAGATTGTCAAATACATTATTATACTCTTGCTATCGAGCATAATCCTAGCAAGAATTTAGGATGGTTTTACCCTTCTAGCTAATTCTTCTTGCTTTTGCATTTAGAACATTGATATCTAGGATTTGCTTTAATTGTCATTATTAATCCTAGATAAGTATGAATGTCTTGACCTAGCATTTTTGCATATAGAATATTCTTGCATATTCACTTAGGTTGCCATTATCTCTTCATTGTTGGTTAAGCTTATGGCTATGTGATTAGTGATGTGATTAGTGCACAAGGTTGGTGTTCCAAAATCAATATTAAGGCTCGTTGGGTAGAGTGAAAGGGTTAGTAACTAGAGGGTTAGACGGGAGGTCAACCTAGGTTGTAAACTTTCTCTCAATAGTGGATTTTGATGATCGAGTGTGGCGTACTAAACAGCCCATGGTTTTTCACATTTGGAGGTTTCCACATATATATTGCGTGTTGTTCCTGTTTTATGTTTGTTGTCTTTTATTTGAACACTTAGTAAAATGAGGTATAATTGATAATATTGATTAATTCATAAAATTGGTAATCTATCGATTTAAAACCTATTCACCCCCCTCTAGGTTATAGACACACACTTACTAGGGAATTTCAATTGGTATCAGAGCTGGTGCCTAGATATACTTAGGTGATCCTTGCTCTGTGTTTGTGTCTTGCTTAGTGCATTTAGTTTGATTGTTTTCTATTTGTGTGACATTGCATTTGCATTACATTCATTACCCTGAAACACTATGAGTGGAAACGGTAATAGTCATAAGGAAGCCTCAAGCACAAGACCTTATTTGCTCAATGTGGTGAATTATGCTTCTCGGAAAGGCAAGATGAAAGCCTATATTTGCCAACTAGATGACCGTGCTTGGATGGCTATTGAAGATGGGTATATTCCTCCAACAATGACCAATGATAATGGTGTAGAAGCTCTTAAGCCTAAGTCTAGTTGGATTACTCAAGAGTTTGAAGCATCCAAGTGGAACAACAAGGCCATGCATGCCATCCTTTGCGCCATGGTTGATAATCAGTACAAGTTGGTCCAAAACACTCGGATTGCAAAAGAGGCTTGGGATATTCTTCAAACGGCATATGAGGGAACCGAGGTAGTCAAGGACTCAAAGGTCCAAGTCCTCCAAATGCAATTTGAGATGATTAGAATGGAGGAGCATGAATGATTCAATGACTTTCAAGTGAAGTTGATGGATATCGTTAACCAAAACCATAACCTTGGTGACCTTTATTTGGATAAGAGAGTCAAGCAAAAAATTATGAGGTCATTTCTGTCAAGGTTCGAATCAAAGTTGACAGCACTTGAAAAGAATAGTCAGTACAAGAATATGAAGCCAAGTGAATTCATTGGAAAACTTCTAGCTTATGAGTCAAGATGGAACACTATACCCACACCTCTTAAGAAGCAAAAGAGCATTGCCTTGAAGACCACCAGGATGAAGAAGAAGAGGAGGACTCGGATGAAGAAATGGCCCTCATGGTTAAATGATTTAATATATTCATGAAGTTAGAGAGGAAAGGATTTGGGTCCAAGGGAAAGGAAGTGAAAAAGAAAACTCCTTTCAAGAAGATGGAAAAGTCTCAATAAAGTGACTCCAAAAAGGGCATTCGATGCTATAAATGTAGTGGTTTTGGTTACGTTGCTCCAGAATGTGCGAATTTGAAGAAAAAGAAAAAGGGGAAGACGATGACGGCCACTTGGAGCAACAATGAAGATTTAGAAGAGGAAAAAAAATTTTCGGATGATGAAGATAGAGTTGCAAACTTCATTGCATTCACAACATCTCATAATGGCAAGGAAGTTATGGGTGATAAGGAAGAAGTAGATGACTCTAGTGATGAGAGCACCTTATCTAACTCTAGGTTTGAGATTGATGAGGGAACGGACTATGTAGACTTCATGAAGTTTTTTGAAAAGTTTAGATTGAAAAAGAAGAAGGAGATTCAAGAGTTGAAAAATTAGAATCTAGAGTTGACTTTGAAAATAACTCACTTGAGTGAGAAAGTAAAGAGTGGAAAAGAGTTAGAAGAGAGCTTGAAATTATAGCTTGTGATCACTTAGAAGAGTGAAGAGAACTTGAAGATTGAGCTTAGGAAAGCGAAAGAATTGATTGCCAAGATGACATCCGGAACCTAAAAACTTGATAAGATGCTACATGTGGGAAAAGTCCTAGTGATAAAACGGGGCTTAGGATATGTGGAAGGCAAGGATGCCATTTCCTTGAAAAAGACCATCTTTATTAAGAGTTAAGAGGATAAAGAGGTTCAAGGTTTACACCAACATATGAGATCGAATGAAGTTGGAGAATCATAAAAGCAAGCTCAAATGAAGGCTCAAACAAAGTCTCAAGCTAAAGCTCATCCACCAAAAGCTAGAGGTCATCAAATAAGACCTCAACTTCCAAGGAGCTCTCAAAGTCAACAAAGGATTTTTCACTCACAACCAAGAAAGGATGCTAATTCGGCTCAACCACAAAGGATGTATCAAAGAAGGGATTCGACTCAACACCAAAGGACAACTCAAAGGAAAGGGAAGTCTTCCATGCTTGCACAAGGATATGATATGAGTTCTTACTTTACTCCTATTTGTCATTATTGTGGTGTTGAAGGTCACATAAGACCGAATTGTTTTAAATTTATTAAGTTGTGTCATTTTGAAAGCATGATTGAGAAGAATATGCTTAGAAGAACCAAAATGCATGCACCTAGGAATAGTAATATTTCATCTAGCTGGACTAAAACGGATGAAAATTATTGTCATGAGTCTCAAGTAGACTTGAAAGACAAAGCCATCAATACTTGGTACCTTGATAATGTGTGTTCTAGGCACATGACAGGAAACAAGAGTTTCTTTGAAACTCTTGTGATGGAGGATGGTGGATTTGTCACCTTTGGTGATGGTTCTTGTAAGAAGGTTTTAGGAAAAGGAAACATATCCATCCCCGGTTTTCCCTCCTTGCCTAATGCTCTTTATGTAGATAGCTTGCAAGCCAATCGTATTAGCATATCATATTTATGTGATGAAGGGATTTCGGTTATGTTTGGCAAAGTTGATTGCTCTATTCTAAGAGAAGATGGACAAGTTCTATTGAAAGGCAAAAGATCAAGTGACAATTATTTTTGTCTTGATTCCAATGGAATCTCTTGCAATTTGTCTAGTTGTGATCAAGTTGAATTATGGCATAAAAGGTTAGGTCATATGAATTTCAAAGACTTGAAAGTTCTTGAGAGGTTGAATGTTGTGAGAGGCCTTCTTAAGTTTGGAAATAGGATTGACGGAGTGTGTGGACAGTGTCAATAAGGAAAGCAAACTAAGAGTGTGAATAAAAAGGGTAAACATCTTACCGCCAAGTAGCCACTGGAGCTTCTTCATATGGACCTTATGGGTCTTATGCAAACTGAGAGTATTAGTGGAAAGAGGTACATCTTTGTGTGTGTTGATGACTTTTCTAGATTTACATAGACATACTTTCTTAAAAGAAAAATCTGAAACTTTTTAAATTTTTAGAAAACTTTGCACTAAAATTCAAAATGAGAAGGTTTCAAACATAAAATGCATTAAGAGAATTAGAAGTTACCATGGGAGAGAATTTGAAAATGTTTGCTTTGAAATTTTTTGTGATAGTCTTAGAATCTCCCATGAGTTCTCGGCTCTTCGAACTCCTTAACAAAATGGAACTGTAGAGAGGAAGAATATGGTCCTCCAAGAGATGACTCGTGTGATGTTGCTTAGCAACAATGTTCCTAGGAATCTTTGGGCCGAGGCAATGAATACAACTTGTTATATAGGAAATATAGTGTTTTTAAGGCCCGATACTAGGCAAACCTCTTATGAATTGTGGAAGGGAAGGAAGCCAAATGTTAGCTACTTCCACTCATTTGGAAGCAAGTGTTACATTCTAAATGACCGTGATCAACTTGGTAAGTTTGAAGCTAAAAGTGATGAGAGGATTTTCATTGGCTATGCTCTAAATAGTAAGGCCTATAGAGTTTTTAATTTGAAGACACGAAGTGTTATGGAATTGTCCAATATGATCATAGATGACTGTAGGCCTAAGGTTAGTAACCATGATGAGAAGATTAGATTGGTTGATGATTCTCCTTTGGAGAAGATTGGTGAGACTTCAAGTGATGAAAAGTCAAATCTTGAGAAATAGATCTCTCAATCTCTTTATAGAGACTCTACTTTGGACTCTAAGGAGCCTGTTCCTTGGGTTAGATATCTTTACAACAAGAGTGACATCATTGGAGATGTGAAAGAAGATGTAAGAACTATGCATCAATTAGCAAATCAAATTACCTATACTTGCTACACCTCTAAAATTGAACCCTAAAAGATTGATGAAATTTTAATTGATGAGTTTTGGGTTCTTGCTATGCAAGAAGAGCTAAATCAATTTGAAAGAAATGAGGTTTGGGCTCTAGTTCCTAGTCCTAATAACGCAAATGTGATAGGCACCAAGTGGGTCTATAGGAATAAATCTGATGAGAATTGCAACATTGTGCAGAACAAGGCTAGACTTGTAGCACAAGGGTACTCACAAATTGAGGGTATCGACTTTGAGGAGACTTTTGCTCCTGTTGCCCGATTAGAGTCCATTAGGCTTCTCTTATCCATATCTTATGTGCACAAGTTTAAATTGCATCAAATGGATGTTAAGAGTGCCTTCCTCAATCGCTTATTGCAAGAGGAAGTGTTTGTTGAGCAAGGGGTTTGTGAATCCATATTACCCCAATCATGTTTATCGTCTCAAAAAGGCTCTATATGGGTTGAAACAAGCACCAAAGGCTTGGTTTGAGCGTCTCACTCTTTATCTTGTTGACAATAACTATTCTAGAGGAAGTGTTGACAAGACCTTGTTCATCAAGTTCGCTAAAGATGAGCTATTCATAGCTCAAATTTATGTTGATGACATAGTTTTTTGTTCCACAAACAACTTGAGAGTTAAACAATTTGTTGATGTCATGACTCATGAGTTTGAAATGAGCATGGTTGGTGAACTCAATTACTTCATAGGCTTATAAATCAAGCAAATGCATGATGGGATCTTCATATCCCAAGCTAAATATGCCAAGAACCTTGTGAAGAAATTTGGCCTTAAGAATGCCAAGCATTGTAACACACCTATGGGTACCACATTGAAACTTTGCAAGGATGCTAGTGGAAAAAGTGTGGATCAAAGTCTATATCGTGGCATGATAGGGATCTTACTATACTTGACTGCTAGTAGGTCCGATATAGCTTTTAGTGTTGGTATATGTGCTAGGTATCAAGCCAATCCCAAGGAATCCCATCTCTCCTCCGTGAAGAGAATCATTCGATATGTGAATGAGACATTCAATTATGGGATATAGTACTCTTTTGACACTAATTCTAGTTTAGTTGGCTTTAGTGATGCAGATTGGGCAGGTAATTGTGATGATATGAAGAGTACATCGGGCGGTTGCTTCTTTCTAGGGAACAATCTTGTGTCATGGTTTTGTAAGAAGAAAAATTCCATATCATTATCCACAGCCGAGGCCGAGTACATAGCTGCTGGGAGTGCTTGCACACAACTCCTTTGCATGAAGCAAATGCTTGTGGATTATGGCTTTAAGCAAGGTACTCTAACCCTTTATTGTGATAACATTAGTGCCATTAATATTTCAAAAAATCCAGTCCAATATTCTAGAAATAAGCTTATTAACATTAGACATCATTTCATTAGAGAGCTAGTTGAGAGCAAATGCATTGCACTTGAACATGTGAGCACAAATGATCAACTAGCGGACTTGTTTACAAAACCATTAGATTCAACTAAGTTTAAACCTCTTAGTAGGTCTATTGGGATTTGTCATATTCATTGATGAGTTCTGGTGTTTGACCCATATGGGGAGCTCAAGCAAAGAGAGCGAACTTGCACTCTAATAAGCAAATAATTGTTTAATTTTATGCTATTTAATTAATTGCTTGAGTATCTTGGATGCATATATTATTATTTGACTTTTTATTCAATAAGTGTGTCTTTGCCTTATTTGAAATGCATGTCTCATTTGTGTTCAAACATGTATTTTTGGACTAGGAAATTTGATTGGGAAGTACATTTGATTGACCTAACGTTTATCTCCATTTTTATGAAAACTAGATATTGACATGCTTATATTGTTATGCGTGATGATTTTATTGAATGCTTATAAATGATTGCAAATTTGTGTGAAAAGTGACTTTTGAGACTTCAACCAATAAGGATATTGTATCCATTTCAAGGATATCACAATCCAATAGTCTCTCTCTCATTACTTGTTGAACAAGGCTACTATCATACGGGCATTTCACCTGAAAAAATCTAAAAGGGCGTAACAGTCGCTCATGTCTTGTTTAACTTGTAAAGCTTGTTAGTTGCTCTTCTCTCTTGTTAAACTATATCTTGTTTTCCATTGACAAATTGGTGCAAATTGGTTTGATATCTCCTGGAACGTCATGTGTTATTTTCCTTTGCCAAATACCAAGCTTTTGGAAGTTGATGTTGCATGTATTTCATTCAAGGCAATCTTTTCACACATGTTCCAATAAAAAAAACTTCCATAAATTTCTCTATCTTAATTAAATTGCATAAAGTTGTTGTATATGATTATGCATTTACATTGCAAATATCTCTCTTTGCTACAGCGTCCCGATTAGGGAATACTCATTTGCCTATCTTGTGAAAAAAAGGGGGAGTAATGTTGGATTTAGGTGGAGTTTGTGTAGCTTTTGCAAATAAGGGGAGAATGTCGTTTGTAGGGGGAGTTGACTTTGTGTTGTTAACTTATGTGCATTGTTGATTGCTTGTTACTTGTTTCTTATTCATGCAAATTGCATTTGTTTCTATTTTTTCTTGATCCCTCTTATACATTTGTCTTTGAAAGTGTAGTTCTTTGTTTTGTAGGGATGATCATTCTACACGAGATGGAAGATTTGAAGATTTAGCTTTAGGTGTCTCTTGTAATATAGATTGTTTTTGTTGACCTCTAATTGTTTCTTATGTGTTTTGTTGTGAGGATACTTTGTGAGTGAGTGGTTTTGTCAAGATATAGCCAAAGGGGGAGATTGTAAGTTCCTCGGTGTTTGATTGACTTATTTCGTCGCCAACCACATTTGGGGATTAATATGTAAGGGTAGTTTACGGCTCCATTGTTCGTAACCAAGCTCGAGCATCAAAGGTAAAATTGCTTGCTTAACTTTCATTGAAGAGGTATTAGTGCACACACACACTCATGCATTTTACTTTAATTATCTTGCATGCATGCTTATTTGCCATCTTGTGTTCTTTCTGTTTCTTAATTCTTGTTTGATTGTTGAATGCATTTTTTTTTCCATAAAAAGAGGTTTGTTTCCTCTAGTCCGTGGTTCAGACCGCTCTCTGTGCAGTGCCTACGCCGCGATCTGAACAGCGGTGTTTACCAGAGGCTGCACGCTGTGGTTACCGCGGCCTGTGCAAGTTGCATGCACCACGGTCTCCCAAGCGGAGTTTCACAAGCGTTGCATGCTGTCCAGACTACGGTATGTGCGCTTGCATGCACAACGACCTATAGAGTGGTGTTGTCCAGGCGATGCATCGTTCTCTGTGTAGCGGTCTGGACACTTACCTGTAAAACGGTACAGCCAGCGGTCTTAACGGGATTTGGTTACCTTTCGTCCAAAACGACGTCACTTTATGTAGAGCACCGTATATATATGTTCTCTTCTCATCTCTTTGACCTAGCATTTTTGCATATAAAATATTCTTGCAAACTCACTTAGGTTGCCATTATCTCTTCATTGTTGGTAAAGCTTGTGGCTATGTGATTAGTGCACAAGGTTAGTGATCCAAAATCACTGTTAAGGTCCGTTGGGTAGAGTTAAAGGGTTAGTAACTAGAGGGTTTGAAAGAAGGTCAACCTAGGTTGTAAACTTTCTCTCCATATTGGATTTTGAGGATCGAGTGTGGCGTACTGAACAGCCCGTGGTTTTTCCATTTGGAGGGTTTCCACGTATATATTGTGCGTTGTTACTATTTTATGTTTGTTGTCTTTTGTTTGAACACTTAGTAGAATGGGGTAGAATCAATAATATTGATTAATTCGTAACATTGGTAATCTATCAAATTAAAACCTATTCATCCCCTCTAGGTTATAGACACATACTTTCTAAGGAATTTCAGAAACAAATTATGGTGTGTTTAATATTAATCTAGAAAGGCGGTGAATTGATTTTAATCAATTTTACCCAATTTTTGGTAATGGTCAAGTAGACGAATATGTCTCAAACTAATCACAATTATATAACAAGTGTAATATACGCGGAATTTAAGCGACACTTGATATATATGTGGAAACTATCCAAATGGGAAAAACCACATGCTGTTAAGTGCACCACACTCAAACCTCGAATCCACTAATGGTAATGGAATTACAACCTAATCCTGGTATATAATCTACCACCACTCGGTATGAGTGAACCTAGTCCAACTTGCTTACGATTTAAGCTACCTAATCCCGGAAGCAACATAAGTCTTACTTCCCAATGAAGAGATAAAATGACCTATGTGAATATATGATGATATTCAAAATACAAACAAGGATAGGAAACCTTATATGCTTATATAGGATGATAAAATGGTATTTAATGCATTCCTAGATATCAAAAACTAAATGAGATATCATAAAGCTTAGTAAAACTTTGATCAAACAATCCTATAAATCAATAAAATCACAACATGCAATCATGTCATCACAAACAATCTCTATTTTATATCTAGAATATATTCTAAGAGCATACAAATGATAAAAAAGATGGCTTGATAAGAAAAACACTATACTTAGACGACGGTAGGGAGTGTTAACTAAAAATTTTCTCGTGGTGAGAAATTTCGATTAACACCCTCGATACCACTACTACGGAGGTAGTGCTCGGGTGTTGATACCTTAAGTACCTAGATTAATTGTACATAGTTGAGATATTTAACGTAGAGATTAATGTGATGAAAAGAAGATTAAGACGGCTTTACTATAAATCATATATGTCATACAGAAGCTCTCAAACACTCTCAATCTCACTAAGATACAGTAGGATGGCCACCTCGTGCCTGTCGAGAAGTGGAAAAATAACGACGACCGTGTTCTGATTCCAAAATTTACGCCAGAGTAAAATCTCCCATTATCTGCCCTTTTCCCCTTCCCCCCTCTTAGTGCATATTTGAGCGTATTTACACACATTCCAAATAGGTTAAATTTGTGACTCTCCCACCATAATTCTCCGAATCAGATCCCTCATTTTCTGTTAAAGATAAGTTTGTTTCCTTTTGGACTCAATCTCTTGCCCCGCACGTATATGGCGATTTAATACTTATTAGGTGTAGATATGATTCTGCGCCTTCATGGCATGATTCTTCTAGGAGGTCGTCGAGTATGGTGTTCAATGTTTTGTGGGGCGAGGTAAATCTATGTCTTGGTTTTGGAAAATTGGGGCTCAAACAGACCTTTCCATGTCCCTGGGGGCTTGGGATAACCCCATGGGAACTCAATAGTGACAGCGAGGCTTTTGGCGAGCTTTCTGCTACCTGCCTAGATAGATCTGAACCTTCTTTCGGCTAGATAAGGCAATTCCGAGGTATATGCCCATTGATTAACAGACTCTCACTTAGGTTTAGAGAGGATAGCGGGCTCCCGGTGAGGTTACAAGGTAGTTTCGATCTCGGGGAGCCTTGATTTGGAAGAAAGAGCTCGATTCTTTCGTGTCAGGCTTCTAACTGAGCCAAGAGGGAGGAAAATTTCTCTTTGGTCCCTAGCAAAATTTGGCTATTTGTAGAAGTCCCCTCTGACTTGAACACCAATGATTGAGTTGGGGTTGGAGTCAGATTTTCTATTTTTCTTGGGAAAATTTTCCTTCGACATTACCAAAAATCTCGAAGGAAATCTTCTCAATAATTGCGTGAGTGACGTGGTGAGCATAAACAGGTGCAATTCCCAAAACAATCCGGTGGACGGCTATTTCGGGTTTCAAAGTAATTTTACTGAAGATTTCATCAACGTCACTGCTCCTTTCGCTTCTATTTATACCTAACTCTTTCTTTGTCTTCCTCAAGTTTTCTCTTAACTTCAAATTTTAAAAATCCCTTTCTTTTGCTACCCTCTTCAGCTATGCTTCAATTCCTTCTCCTTTCATCAGCCTCTAAAATTTATTCCATTATGTCGAAAGTCAATCATGACTCGGTCGATTCCCTTGTCGACGGTGTAAAAGTTTCTATTCATGCCTAGGAAAAACGAGCATGAAAAGATTTTGACAGTGACGATTCTCCCCCGGACCCATAACGTTACCGACCGAATAGAAATGTGGCCATTAAGACCGGGTTCACTAACTGACCAGACTATCCTTTAAACTTTATCGATGAAGGCTTAGACAAAGAAGAGATGGACGATGCTACTGGGAAGGGCCAAGTCACGGTTGTTGGCTCTCCTCCAGTGAGGCCTCTTCCCTATGACTTTAGAATCATCCCATACTCTATTGTTGATCTGTAATCCATCGACCACCTAAGGTCCAAGTATGATATTCCTGACAGCGTCTCCATCACAGTTCCTCACAAATTGTGACGTTTTCATTCCGCCCAAAAGCGTGCTCCCCATCCATGTAGCGGCCTTCGAGAATGGGGTAAGGCTTCCTCTCCATCCTACTCTTCGACAGGCTCTCAGTGCCCTACAGCTAGGTCCCCTCTAGCTGACACCCGGTTTCTGAAGGCACCTGATTGGCTTTCTCGTTTTATGGAAGGAACAATGCAAGCTGGGCAAGGTCACTAGGGAGCCCGGAGCAGATGAGCTGGCCTATCTGTTTCTAATCGAGAGCCTGTCCAGAATTTCACGAGGTTAGTTCTATGCGAAAGCTAAGATTAAACTCAATTTTATCATCCCTGGTGCTTTGAGAAAGGATCCAGCCTGGAAGGAGGAACGGATCCTGGCGAGGGGTGATTTGGGAAGCTCAATATTTATTGGCAGGCATGAGTTCTTCCCACCACTTTTAACAATAAATCCCTATGGGGCCGGGATTCCTTACCTGCCAAGTCTGAGGTTATACTGAAGACTATCCTTGCTAGGAACTACTTGAACCTGAAGTTCCAAACTGCTGACCCCTTCGATTCTTGTCGAGTAAACTGTTATCTGCGATTTTCTGATTCTACTTCTCATAAGTAACACTTAACCATCATGTTTTGTTTTGTTGATTAGCCCAATTCTGACGACTCACTTATTCTTTTTTTAACAGTTTTTGTTGTTACTCCAATTTCCCGCGAAGCCCAACAAGCTCGCGCCCATCCCCTATCTGCCAAATCAAGTCGGGAAATAACTTTGGATTTCTCAAAGAAAATGGGGCCAACTGTTCCAATTGAGACTTCGTATACTCTTGCTCCATCCTCCTCATAGCACAGGTCCAAGATGCCGTTCCTCGCATCGCGGGTTGCCAAGGTGCGGGGTAAAGGGGCCTCTGTTTCTCAAGCATCTGACGTAGCAATGCCAGCTTTTGCTCTAGTTGTCTTTACACCTACTTATTCTCCTATTTCCCCCACTTATACCCAACCATATGTTTCTGTCTCTCTATCTACATTCTCAACCCCCCGAGCTCTAAAGGACTCTGAGGCAGGTGTCAGTCAATCTCCGCCATTCCTGATGAGGTTTTAGGGCAATTCATCGCTTCCTGCCCTGGGGATAGTTTTTCTATAATGGTTTCAATGCTCACAGATATCCTGATCACTAAGGGTCTGCCCTCTTGGCCGAGGTAATCACCATCTTTATCTTTTACTGCAATGGTTTGTTTCATCACTTTCTTACTTGAACTCTTTTAAATGCCTTCAAATTCAGTATGGCTATGGGCCACCAGGTGGCTTCTCTTCGTTATCTGGCAGCCAAAGCTAATGCTGAAGTTGAGCGGGCCACGGAGTTGCTGGCACATGCTTAAGATCTAGTACAAGAAATGACCTCTACCCATAGTGGAATGGAGGCGGAGCTAGCCCAGCTTCATTGTGAAAATGAGAGGTTGAAGCGATCTTTTGATAAAGAAACCCTTCAGTCTGAACATCGAGAAAGACAGCGGGATTCCTGGAAGGCTGATGCTAAGGTGCTAGAAGTCGAAAACTAGGCCTTGCATGCTCAAGTGTTCAAGTTGAAAATGGAAGTGGATGCCTTTTTCGGTGATGGGTATTTTTATTCTTCCCTCTTCCTTTTGACCTCTCCAGAATGGCTGTATGGGAAATGGAGGAAATCATAACTAGTGCTGCAGAGATGTCTCGCCCCGATGGTGACGAAGTTGACCCTTCTAGCGGGGCTGAGGTAGGAAGGCGAGTGGTCGTGACAAATCCTCCCATTTCTCCTCATGTCTTACCATTCTTAGGACCTTGGGAAACATCTAGTGGGGTTCGGCCTGCTCAGCCAAAGGGGGACCTGCTAGAAGCTTGGGAAGAGGTCCATAACCATCATGAAGAGCCCTCTAAAGAAGAGTTAGAGGTTTAGCCGAACAAGATATAGCCTCTGGAAAACCTTCTCGATGCGGCCGTCCCTTTCTGAGTTTATAGCAATGGTTAATGAGGTTCTGAAAGAGGATCAAGCTAAGTAGCAACCAATTAAGGAACCTCAAGAAGGAGGGACAACAGAGGAGGCCAACAAGGAAGAGCAACCACCAGAAGAAGGGGAGAGGGGCGGAGGGCCGGGGTTATAATGGAAACGGAGCAGCTGGAGGCAATCAAGAGGATGCAAGAGCTTGATGCAACCCATTATAATAGCTCGAAAAGCGGGGTGGGCACCCCGCTTTACACTTGACCAGACAGATAGTCTTTCTATTTTTTTTCATGTAGCTCTGAACCAGTGGTTAGGCTCCCGGTTTGACAACTGTAGCCTCTCAAGGGGGATGAGCTCCCACGTCATTAATAAAGATTAGCTTTAGATTTCATTCATGTTTGCTTCAATGGATTTTTACTTGGCTTGTTTTATTCTTTGCCTTCACCATAACGCGACCTTCAAAAAAACTTGAATTCGGAAAAAATAAAGAGATATAAAATTTAACTAAGTGTGGAAGTAGACATCTAGCTCGAGCTTTCAACTCTCAGCAGAACCTTGTAGCTCGATAACTTTAGTGAGTAGTCCCCTTATATGATTTTAAGCTAGTTGGCACATGTTACAGCAAGCAATCATATGCACATGGGGGATTAGTAACCAGTAATAACTTGGACATTAAAGTTTAGGTAGGAGAACTTTCGAAGCCCAGGTCACTCTAGGGGTTATAGCCAGATCAAGGTATCAAAAAGGCTCGATAACTATTTTGATCTCGAGATCTGGATGGCAACTGTGCTCTTACACTCTGGATGGCAACTATGCTCTTACTCTAAGACCTTTCTTAGAGTTGTAGCCCGACCAAGGCATCAGGAGGGCAATCTAGCTATTTCCTGGTATTGAGATCTGGATGGTAACTATGCTCTTACACTCAGACCCTTCTTGGCGGGGGTTGGTGCCCAACCGAGGCATTAAGTATAGCAAGGAGGCTTCCCTTGCTTATCCCCGATCTTAAGATGGCTATGTTGAACTTACCCGTGTATACCTTAATTTGATAGGATGTAATTGAAGATGGAGAAAGCAGACTATATTGATAAAAGATAGAGTACATTATTGTTGGGGTTTTTACTAAACCTAAGTGAATGTAGTCTGCTCATGAGTCCCCTGCTTAGGGGTAGTACTTCCTTAGGTGATCTGTATTCCAGGTGTGATCGATGGGTCGACCATTCATGTCCTCCAGCTCGTACGCCCCGTTTTGGACCACTACCTTTACTAAGTAAGGCTTTTCCCAGTTGGGTCCTAGAACCCTGTCTGACCTCACCCTGGTACTCTATGTAACCTTCCTAAGGATTAAATCCTTCCTCGAAGCTCCCTGTCTTCACTCTTTTGTGAAAAATACCTCGCAATCTTGCTCTAGTAGATTGCTACCATTTTGCCACATGTTCTTGTTTTTCTTCCAAGAGATATAGACAAGGTCGAAGCTTGACCACGTTGCTCTCTGGTTCAAAGTGTTGTAACCAGAATGAGGTCAGCTTATATTCTATGGGGAGGACAGCTTTAACCCCGAAGGCCAGAGAATAGGGTGTTTCCCCGGTTACTGTCCTCCTTATAGTTCGATACACCCAAAGGACCTCGGGAAGTTCTTCAACCCATTTTCCTTTCTTCTGTTGTAGCTTCTTTTTCAACAGCTTTTTAACGGTTTTGTTAGTTGCTTCATTCAAATCGTTGGTTTGCTGGAAGGCTACCGATGCAAACTGTAGGTCAATACCCTACCTTTCGTAATAATCTCTGAACCTCGCATTGTCAAACTGTTTTCCCAGATCGGTGATTATGACCAGCGCGGTACCGAACCTGCATATCTTGTTTGTATTGATGAACTAGGTAGTATTTTCCATTAAAATCTAGGAAAAGGGGCCTACTTTTACCTACCGGGTGAACTAATCAACGACGATGATAGCATGCTTAGCTTGCCTAGGGGCTATAGGAAGTGGTCCGATTAGGTCAACCCCTCACATTACGAACGGGTACGGTGAACTGAACGAGAACAACCGTTCAGGTGGTAGATAACCTAACTTAGGTTTGAGGTCCTTTGGTATGAATCGGAAGATCGGATAATCTCATTTGCATCCTGGTGGTTAGTTGGCCAATAATATCCCATTCAAAGAACCTGACAGGCCAGAGCTTTACTGCCAATGTGATTTCCACAGTCCCTAGTATGAACTTCTCTCAGCGCCCATCTGGTATCATCGGGGTGTAACTATCAGAGCAGAGGAAGGGATTTACCCCTTTTATAGAGGTACCCGTCTTTTAAGCAATATCAGACCGAAGCTCTTTTGATTCTTCAGGATTGGTCAGGCTGCTCTGGGAACTTTCCTTCCTGGAGATCTGGAACTACGGGATCAATCTAGCATGACCGTCGCTCTACGAGGCATATTTCTATACTTTCGGTTATACTTGGCTGGGAGATCGCCTAAAAAGGAACCCCTTTTGGTAAGTTCTATTCTCCATTCATAACTATCTTGGCCAAGACGTCTGCCCGATGATTCTATTGTCGTGGTACTTGCTCGATCCTGAATCCCTTAAATTTGTGATTAAGCAACTAAACTTGTTTTAAGTATGCAACCATGTTATCCCCTTTAGCTTGATAAACTCTAAAAACCTAATTGACAATAAGCAATGAGTCACTTTTGACCTGCAGGTAGTCGGCCCTGAGCTCGACGACTGTATTCATCCTGGCTATGAGGGCTTCATACTCTACCCCATTGTTGGTGGCCTTAAATTTGAATCTGAAACAGTGGCAACACTCAGTCCCTTCTGGGTCTATTAGAACTATACCAATTCCTCCCCTGGCTTACCTAGACGCTCCATATGTGTAGAGGATCCAGGACTAGCAGCCCACCGGCTAACCATCAAACTCCGAAATCTTCTTAGGAGCTATATTTATCACTGGAAGGTTGCTTGCCCTAGGGGCACTGAGAACTCTACCACAAAATTTGCCAAAGCCTGGGAATTAATTGTGATCTTCGGTTTGTATCTTAAATCAAACAGGGTGAGTTCCAGAGCCTATAAAACCAATCTACCGGATACGTCTGACCTTTGTAAAAATTGGTGTTGAGGTTGGTCTGTCACCACTGCTATTGAGTGAGCTTGAAATTAGGGATGGAGCCTATTTTCCGAAGTCACCATAGCACAGGCGAGCTTCTCTAGAAGAGTATAATATTTTCTAGCTTGGTTAGGGCATGGCTTACATAGTAGATAGGTCGCTAGACCCTATCTGCACATTTCTTGACCAAGGACCCACTCACTGCAATTTCTGAAATAGCCAAGAAGATTTGCAACTCCTCTCCAGGACTTGGATTGACTAGCAATGGAAAGCTCGTCAGATATTTCTTTAAGGCTTGAAAGGCTTACTCACTCTTCTTGTCCCATTTAATGTTTCTTCTCTGCTTGATAGCTTTAAAGAAGTGGAGACATTTATATGTGGAGCGAGAAATGAACCTGTAGAGCGCTGTTACCTGTCTGGTCAGGACTTGTACCTGCTTGAGCGATGTAGCGGATTCTAGGCCTAAGATAGCTTTGATCTTCTCTAGGTTAACCTCTATGCCTCTCTCATGAATCATGAAGCCTAGAAACTTCCCCGCAGTCCACCTAAAAGCACATTTTAAGAGGTTCAATCTCATCTGATTTTCCCTTAGGATCATGAAAGTTCTTCGAAGGTCGTCTTGATGTTCTTCTGCGGTTGGTGACTTAATGATCATGTCATTGATCTATACCTCTATCGATCTTCCAATCTTAAGCTTGAACAATCGATAAACCAACCATTGATATGTAGTTCCCGCATTCTTAAGCCTGAATGGAATCACCTTGTAATAGTAAAAACCCTGTCCGGTAATGAAACTGGTCTTGTCCTGGTCGGTGGGGTGCATCATACTCTGGTTGTACCCTGAGAGTGCATCCATAAAGCTTAGGAGCTTGTTCTAGGATATGGAGTCAACCAACTGATCGATCTTTGGCAAAGGAAAGCTATCTTTCGGACATGCTCGGTTGAGATCGGTGTAATTAACGTACAAACTCCACTTCCCGTTCACCTTCGAGACAATGACCATGTTGACGATCCATTCGTGATAGTACACTTCTCTGATGAAGCCTGCTCTGAATAATTTATCCACTTCCTTCTGAACCGCATTATTCATTTCGGTCTTAAAGTGACAGCTTTTCTGCTTGACAGACTTGAAGGTCGGATCCACTGCTATGCAATGAGCAGCCAATGACATTGGGATCCTGGGTATCTCTTCGTGCCCCCAAGAGAAGATGTCATTGAATTCTTTGAGGAGCCTAATCATACCCTCATTCACTTCCGGCTCGAGGGTAGCTCCGACCTTGACGACCTTGACGACCTTCGAAGGATCATCCATCTGGATGGGTATCTCTTCTAGCTTGTCCTCAGGATACCCGCTGGTCCATTCTCTGCTCTATTTTTCTACATCTGGAATCACGAGGTTACACTCTGGGTGATCTGTGGGCTCTCTATATTCCAAGGCCATCCCGGGTGTTACCCCATCCTTGATCGTTGTAACCTGTATAAATTGTTTTGCTAGAGCTATCGGGTTGGAAGATATTGCGTAGCACTTCCTAGCTACTTACTGGTCACCACGTATCTCCCCCACCTTGTCTCCTATCGGAAACTTTAGGATGATGAGGTAAATGGACAAGACCCCCTTCAAATGTGACAAGAAAGGTCTTCCTAGCATCGAATTGTGGCCGATAAGGTATCTACCACCACGAAGTCGGTCATAACATTTTACTGGAGAGGTATTATTCCAGTGATTACTGAGAGAATCTTTGATACCACAAGTACGATTGAGTCCCAGTGAATCCATACAGCGGGGTAGTATAGCTATTGTAACACCATTGTTTCAAATTCAGCTTCTCTAAGGTATCTTTAAAGAGGATGTCGACACTACTACCTGTGTTAACAAGCATGCAGTGAACCATTCAGTTGCCAATCTGTACCATGACAACCATGAGATCATCATGAGGCTGCATGATGTTATAGACGTCCTCCTTGGTGAAAATAATATGTGTTACCCGGGAGGGGTCAGCTAGGCTCTGGTTGACCTTGAATATAACTCGCCCTTCATCTACACGGGGAATCTTCCTTGTGTGGTTTTTTTTTTGAATTTTTGGAGGTTCCAGCCAAAGTGAGCCCTCTACTGATGGTATATATCACCTTGATTTGCTGTATCAAATTCGTCTGCTCCCCCTTTCTCTTCTCAGTATGTTCGTGGATCTCTGCCTACACTTCCCTTCCAGTATAAATATTATCCCTAACCTATTACTAGAACTCTATCAAACATCCTTCCCTTATCAGGGAGTCAATTTGATTACGTAGGTTGTAGCACTCTGAAGTGTTGTGACCCACGTCTTCATGAAAGTTGAAATACTTGTACTGGTTCCTCCTATTGAAAAGGGATTTCATGGGTGCAGGCTTTTGCAGTAGCCCCTTATTCTGAATAGCAAGATAGATTGTTTCACGTGATGCATTCAAAGGGGTTTAGTGATATAACCCTTTCTCATCTCGCATTACAGGGGCTACTATAATGGGAGGAGGTAAAGCCCGCGGAGGGTTTTGTCTGACTGAATACCATTCTTGCTTGGCTTAAGAAACGGGGAAGCGGTATGTCGACCTATTGGGTGGTTTATTCTAATTTTTATGAGATGACTCAAGTCTGGAAGTATCCGTCTTCTGACACTTCGTCGTTCTCATATAGTCATGTTCCATCTTGACCTTGAGCTGCTCGTCAGCTTTGATTTGCTCTCCAGCCAGATCATAAGCTTCGTGGTAAGTCTTTGGAGGTCGCTTAGCAAAGGATCGAAAAAGCATGCCCGCCCACAGGTTCTGCCTGAAATTGGTAAGGGTTTCTTTTAATGTGAAGACCCCCATCTTGATGACTTCCTTATGGAACCGTTCCATAAAACCCGGAGGATTTCCCCCCTCTGCTGGATCACATATTGTAGATGGATGAGATCCTTCAACCGGGGTGTGACTCTTTGGAATTGTGATAAAAAATCAGTTGACAGCTTTGTGAAGGAATCCAAATTTCCAACAGCTAGCTTTCTGAACCAAGTCTTAGCATAATCTGTTTGTGTAGTAGGGAACATCCGGCATATGGGGGCCCTGGTTGTGTTCTGGACATCCATCTGTTATATGAAACTCTCTAAGTGGCTCAAAGGATCCTCTGTGTCTGAAAACTTGTCTAATTGCATCCTAAAATTTGGTGGGAGCTTCGCCTTCCAAATCCTTCAATTAAATGGGGCGTTTATCTCACTCAAGGAGTTTTTTTGACCTCCTTACCCCTATTTTTTTTCAACTGCTGGATCTCCTTCTGCATCCTAGCCAGCTGGTCTTAAAGGCGCTTATTTCCATGTTTCACAGAGTTGACCTCGGAGCTCTCGTTATTAGATCCCCTGACGAACTGGATATATCCACTTTGCTATCTTCAGGAGCGGGCTCCGCTTGCATAAATTTTTGGATACCATCTACCTCAGCTGAGGTTCCTTTCTGCAAGTCACAGGTCGAGGGGGGATGCGACGTTCCCTTGGCAGAGCGTTGGCTACTGACTTGACCTGCCTGAGTTGATAGTAGGTCGACCTATCTGGGACTGAAGGCATGGACTCTAGCCTGTCCCGGATAGAAGTTGTAGGTCATATCCTATTGTGGGCAGGAACCGGTGGAGGGGGTCCCAACCGATCAAAGGCAGATTGCCTGGCAGCGGATCTGCTCACCTCACCTCGAGTACCAAGATCTGCCAGCTAATGAGTAATTTCTTCTAGGGCTAGACGGAGAAGGGCATTCTCCATGATGGGCGTATCAAGTTGATTGATCATATTTTGGTTCATTGCTCAAGGGGTTGGAGCCCGTTCCACGTTTGGCTAATACGAGGCTGGCTTGTGATGCTTGGATTTTCTTTCCTTCTTCTGTCCCTTCTTGGTCAATGAGGCAGACTGATGTCCTGAGGTTTCGGGTATCCTTGGGAGGAGCGAAGCCTCATAATTACTGCAAAACAAATAAACTTGTAAATATAAAAATGGTGGTGTAGGTTTTTTCCATATACGGCGTCGGACACTGTTAACTGAAAATTTGCTCGTGGTGAGAAATTCTTGTTAACACCATTGAGACCACTAACACGGAGGTGGTGGTCGGGGGTTGATACCTTAAGTACCTAAATTAATTGTACTATGATGAGATATTTAACGTAGAGTTTAATGTTATGAAAAGAAGATTTAGGCAGCTTTATTATAAATTATATATGTCGTACAGAAGCTCTCAAACACTCTCAATCTCATTATGATACAGTAGGATGGCTACCTCGAGCCTGTCGAGAAGTAGAAAAATAACGACGATCATGTTCTAATTCCAGAATTTAGGCCGGAGTAAAATCTCCCTTTATCTACCTATTTTCTTCTTCCCTCCTCCTAGTGCATATTTGGACGTATTTATACACATTCCAAATAGGTTAAATTTGTGACTCTCCCGCCATGATTCTCTGAATCCCATCCCTCTTTATCAGACGGAATCTCTTATTTAAAAGTCATTGACTTTGGATTAATGACAGAGTTGAGAATATTTCTTTTGAATATTTTTTTTTCCTTTTTGGACTCAATTTGTTGCCCCGCACGTACGTGGCGATTTAATACTTATTAGGTGCGGATATGATTCTGCGCCTTCATGGCGTGATTCTTCTAGGAGGTCGTCGAGTATGGTGTTCACTTTTTCATTGGGCGAGGTAAATCCATGTCCTAGTTTTGTAAACTAAGGCCTCGGACCGACCTTACCAAGTCATTTGGGGCTTAGGATAACCCTATGGGCACTCAATAGTGACAACGGAGCTTTTGGCGAGCTTCCAGGTACCTGCCCAGATAGGTCTGAATCTTCTCCCGGATAGATTAGGCAATTCCGAGGTGTGTGCCCAATGGTTAATAGACTCTTATTTAGGTCTGGAGAGGATGGCGGGCTTCTAGGGAGGTTACAAGGTAGTTTCCACCTCTTAGAGCCTTGATTTGGTAGAAAGAGCTTGATTCATTCGTGTCGGGCTTCATTTTGGATGCTTCCTAAGTTCGGTGACCTTTCTTCACTTCTTCGAGGTGGCTTCAAATCTTGATCCCAGAGCCTAGGGTTCTGTGGTAGGTAATCTCAGGCTTCTAACCAGGGCAAGAGGGTGAAAAAATTCTCTTTGGTCTCAAATCAAATTTGTCTATTAACAGTGAGAAACTTACCAAACAAGATGTGATGATGCAAAATCGTACATGGATGCACTCAATATGACCATTAATGTTGCAAGATGATGTTATTATGCACAATGAGATGCTTTAAGTGTATAAAGGTGAGTTCTTGTGAGATTTTTCCTTTTGAAATATCTTCTAAGGAAAAGATGTAATATTTGGAACTCTTTGTATGACCTGAAAATGAAGAGACACTTGTATAGGTGTCAAAAATAAAGTGCTATCATTTTGAAAAAGTTGCCAAAATTGTATAGTACGCACGAGTCTGTGTGCGTGTCCAGACATGCGCATACCCGTGCTAAGCCATGTAAATGTCTGTGCACTGGCTATAAACCAAGAGATGAAAACTACATCGCCCAGTACAATGCACGAGTTCTAGCCCTGCAAGTGTCCGCGCATTGACATGGTGCCAAGAGGTTGAAATAATCAATCAGCCCAATACGCAGGTAGGCACCCGCTCATAGACCCGCACACTGCCCTGCAATGGAGTTTTTATAGTGAAAAATCCACCACATTAAACACACAATGAAAGCAAGGGAAATCAATGAAGCAGACATACATAACACATCAAATGCAAGAAAGTGTGTATATGTGTAAGAGCAACACATAATACAGGCCAATTCAAATGCAAAGATGTGATCAATATAAACATGCAAGAAGAGTTATCAAGGAATGAAAGCATACAAATAAAAACACACAACATATATGAATAAGGAATATGCATGAGTTGTGAGTGTGTGCAACTATATCACTTCAAAGCAAGTATGCACATAGAAGTTTACCTTTGGTGCTTCTTCTCTTATGGTTTTCAGAGCATAAGCTACCCTTACATCAAACCCCAAAATGTGGTTTGTTCACGAAATGAGCGAACCGGTAAATGAGGACTTTACAGATTCTATGAGTTGGCCGAATTTTATACAGAGTAAAAAGTAAATTTTTCTCTCTCAAAATTCTATGTTGGCTGAAATTTCTCTTTGAAAACCTACGGCATGGCCGAAATTTACAAGCCATAAATATAGGAGACCAATCCTCTCTTAAAGAGTATTTACTCGGTGAGCAAGAATCCTCTCACTATGAGGATTTACTTGCTGGCCAAGAATCCCTACTCAAAGAAAATTTCTTTTCCACACCAAGACACTTATTCCAACTCAATAGTGTATTTATTCGAAAACCAATTATTGAATATAAATTAAATTGTGACTATATCAAAACTTCCTAATTTGACCAATTGTCTATTAGAGTTTTGATAGAGACCAAATACTTCATAATTTGACTAGATATATAAATTTCTTTTATTTATCTACTTATCAAATATAGTATTTCATATTTATCATACTACCAACAATAATATGATACTAAAAGACCTTCTCCTTTTAAGAAATTTTTTTTTAATTTCAATTAAAGAATTAAGTAATTAACAAATTAATTAATTTCCATTTAATTAAATAATAAAATAAAAACAATATAATAGGCTATTATATTTAGCCTTACTGCCCAAGTCCATACATGGGCATTTATATTGTTTTTTTTTCTAATTTTATTAAATCTATTGGACCTCAATAAAAAGGTCCATATGTGAACTGGACTCATTCTTACTAAAAGAACAAGTCCACAAGCCTTAAAACATTTCTAGATGGCCCATAAATTGGTCTGGTAGAATATATCAAGTGATTCATGAAAGTTCGTGTGAATTGGGGATTATGGCAGGCTATCCAATTTTACGCTCCAATAAACATAACCTAATCACAATCAACAAACGATTCACTTAGGTCCGATTTATTTATTTTAGTTCATTCCACTAAATATCTAAAATTGAACTCGTAAATAAAGATATAATAAGTTAATATTCCTTATTTGCACCCTAAACAATCTTAATGGTGATAGTGGATCCTCATGAAGAATACAAGTAATCGTCAAGAGCTCATAGATCGCCTATAGCTCTCTTAGTTACCATATTTACTCATATGACCACATTTTGAACTTGGATATTTTGATTTGTCCATAATCCATTTTTCAATAGACACTATTGAAAACATTACGTTAAGATTTAATATTCAATACCTCAAATATCCTTATGATGTTATTCTACTCATATTTAATAAATGGAGATATGATGTCCATATCTATAAATGAAGTCCTCTATCGATTAACAAATGAATACCACCAAACTATCGAGGATAGACTATGCTATATAATCGTACTCACTGATATCTGAAATGATAACACTTGCAACCATAAGTCCATCATTTATCTCAGGATTGTGATAGACTCTCCGATTGTCTTCAAGTGAAAACTTTTATCCATTGATGGTTAGAGATAAAGTATTTTACTGTGATCCTACTCTCGTTGCACCTAGTGCACCAGATTCCTTTGCTCAAAGACATCACACTTTAATGATTTTAGACTCATCGTAACATATACGATCCCACTCAAATGCCAGCTAAAGAATCTACAACTTTAACAAGGTAAAGGTGTCCAACCTTTAACTTAAGTTATGAATATTGTTCAAAATTGACTAAAGAATTGTGTCAACCTCATACATATTATGTTGCACGAAAAATTCTTCTTTTGTCTTAGTCTTTTGACCTTATGATTTTTTACTTTTGACAATTTTAATAATTAAACTATAAATGCTATAAAATTTATTAAACTAGAAATCACTTTATTAATATGAAATGATTGTCAAATACATTATTACACTCTTGCTATTGAGCATAATCCTAAAATCTCCCACTTGCTCTATAGTAAACGTATCATATCATTTATCCCCATAATCTTCAGGTGCCCATATAAACTCATTTGTGGAAAAGCTTTTGTGAAGGGATCCGCTAGATTTTCTACTGACGCAATTCTGGTTATTGTCATGTCTCCCCTATGTATAATTTCTCTTAGAAGATGATACTTTCTTTCAATGTGTTTCCCTTTCTTATGACTTCTTGGTTCTCTTGAATTGGCCACTGCTCGACTATTGTCACAATAGATGGTGATCTACTTATTAACATCAGGAACCATTTCCAAGTCAATAAAGAATTGGCGGAGCCAGACAACCTCTTTAACATCTTCGCATGCGGTAACATGACTGAAAATCATAATCAGAGATTACGTGATACTCCTCCATATGACTGCCCCTCCTTCAGGAGTAAACATGAATCTTGATATTGATCTTTCAGAGTCAGAATCAGACCGGAAATTAGAATCTGTATACCCTCCGAGTATACAAGCATATAATCTCTGATTCTCTTGAGATACTTGAAAATATGCTTGACTGTCATCCAATGATTAGGTCCATGTATTGATTGAAACCTGCTAACTATGCCAACAACAAAACAAATATCGTGTCTAGTACAGAGCATTGCATACATGAGACTTTTAACTGCCGAGGCATATGGAACCCTACTCATGAATTGCTCTTCATGCTCATTCTTAGGAGCTTGTTCCTTAGAAAGTTTGATCCCACGTCTGAAAGGTAACATACCTTTCTTAGAATCTTGTATGGAGGATCTAGATAAGATTTTATCTATGTATGAAGCTTGGGATAATGCAATTGTACTATTATTTCTATCTCTTATAACATGGATACCAAGAATATAACTTGCTTCTCTTAAGTCCTTCATATCAAATTGTTGTGCTGACCATTCTTTTAATGATGTCAGTACACCTACATCATTTTTGATGAGTAGTATATCATCAATGTAAATAACTAAGAGTACCGACTTGTCGCCTTTGATCCTTTTGTATACACATGGTTCGTCAAGGTTTGGAATAAATCTATAACATTTCACAACTTGATCAAATCTTATGTTCTAGGATCTATATGCTCGCTTCAATCGATATATGGATCTTTGCAACTTGCAAACCTTTTCCTCTTGTCCCTTTTTAAAGAATCCTTTTGGTTGCATCATATAGATGCTTTCATCAAGAATTCCGTTAAGGAAAGATGTTTTGACATTCTTTTACTAATTCTCTACGTATAGAGATGCTGTAATGGATAAGAGTATCCTAATGGATTTAGCATGGCCACATGAGAGAAGGTTTCCTCATAATCGATACCTTCCTTTTGTGTGTAACCTTTAATTACCAATCTATCTTTAAAGGTTTCCACCTTTCCATCCATTCCTCTCTTCCTCTTGTAGGGAAATTCGCACAACGGAGGCATAATTTTTTTTTAAAAAAAATAGGTTTGGTATAAATTAAAAAAAAATCCCTTTTTAATAACAAGAACCTTAACCAGCCTAGATTAATTGATGTATATAAAAAGTATCGTACCTTGTTTTTTTCGTGATGACTGAACTAGCGTCAAATTGAATCCTAAGATCTTCCAATCCAATCACGAACGTGAATCACCTAGGAGTATGAGCTCCCTTTCTTTAAATTGTATACCTGAGGATGGAAACAAACAAAATCTTCTTCTTTGTTAGTCACAATAATCCGCCAAGATAAAAACTAAGAACGTTCGGTCACTTGTGAATTATCAATCAATTTGATTGAAACTCACGTGAACCTTGATTCGATGTTGTATACAAAACCCTTTTGATGTAAAGGATACTAGTGTACTATCAAAAACAAAAACGTTCCCTCTTTTTTCTATGCTTGGCCGAATTCTTCACACAATGAGTTGGATGAAGTTTTTTTTTTAACAATAAAAAACAAATAAAAAATAACTTTTCACACCAAAAAATTATTACTTGGTCGAAATTAATAGGTAGTATATATAGGAGACCAAATCCTCTCCTAAGAAGGATTTATTTGGTGGGCAATAATCTTTTCCTTAGGTGGATTTACTTAGTGACCAAGAATCCTTTTCAAAAAAGAATTCTTTCTTACACCAAGAAACCTAATCCAACTCATTAGTGTATTTGTGACCATATTAAAGACTTCCTAACTTGACTAGATAATTCCTTTAATTTGTCTACTTATCAAATATAGTTTTTAATATTAATTATACAACCAGCAATAGTATAATATTAGAAGAACTTCTCTTATTAGGAAAAAGATTTTGACTTTTAATTAAAAAATTAATTAATTACAAAATTAATCAAAATACATTTAATTAAATAATAAAATAAGAAATAGTATATTAGGCATTTATATATTAGCCTTGCCGCCCATGAAATTATATAGGTATATATATTATTCTTCTAATTTTTTTAAATCCATTGAACTTTAATAAAAAATCCACATGTGAACTAGACTCATTCTTACAAAAAGAAACAAGACCACATGCCTTAATACAATTCTAGATGGACCTCTAAATTGGTTCTGTAAAATATATCAGGTGATCCATGCAAGTTCGTGTGAATTGAGGATTTTGGCGGGCTATCTAAATTTAAGCTCCAATAGACATAACCTAATCACAATCAACAAATGATTCACTTAGGTCCAATCTATTAATTTTAATTCATTCCACTAAAGAACTAAAATTGAACTCTTAAATAAAGATAGAATAAGTTAATATTTCTCATTCATACCCTAGACAACCTTATTGTATAAAGTGTATCATCGTCAAGAATATATGTAATCGCCAAAAGCTCATAGACCGCATATAGCTCTCCAAGTTACCATATTTACTCATATGACCACATTTTGAACTTGGATATTTTGACTTGTCCAGAAGCCATGTTTCAATAGACACTTTTGAAAACTTAACGTTAAGATTTAATATCCAATACCTGAAAACATCCATATGATGATATTCTACTCTCATTTAATAAATGGAGCCACGATATCCATATCTATAAATGAAGTCCTCTATCGATTAACAAATGATTACCACCAAACTATCGATGATAGACTATGCTATATAATCGTACTCATTGATAGCTCAAAAGATAACACTTGCAACCAAAAGTCCATCATTTATCTCAGGATTGAGATAGACTCTTTGATTGTTTTAAGTGAAAACTTTTATCCATTGACGGTTCTAGATAAAGTATTTCACTGTGATTCAATTCAATGCACCCAGTGCACTAGATTCTTTTGCCCAATGACACCACACTTTGATGATTTTAGACTCATCATAACACATTTGATCCCACTCAAATGCTAGCAAAAGAATCTACAACTTTGACAAGATAAAGGCACTCAACCTTTATCTTAAGTTGTGAATATTATTCAAGACTAACTAAAGAATTGTGTCTACCTCATACATATCTAGATGTATGAACAATTCTTTATTTCTCATAGTCTTTTGAACTTTTAATTATTTACTTTTGACAATTATAATAATTAAACTATAAATGCTATAAGATTTGTTAAACTAGAAATCACCTTAGTAATATGAAAAGATTATCAAATACACTATTATACTGTTGCTATCAAGCATAATCCCAACACCTCTTGTATACCCACTTGCACCCATTGGGTTTTCTCCCTTTAGGTAAGTCTACAAGTGACCAAACTTTATTATTTAACATGGATTCAATTTCGGATTGCATTGCCTTTTTCCATTGGGGACAATCAACATCTTCCATGGCTTTAATGTGCGTGTAGGGATCATCGTCATCTTAGAGATTTTCTACTGATTCTCATATATCGATGTATCCTTTATGTTGTCTAATAACCCTACCACAATGATGAGGAATGGTAGGTTATTGATCTTATGTTAGTATGGAACTTACAATTGCGTTAGGTTGTGAAACCTCTTATGAAATTGTATCTCTTGAAAGCTCATTTAAGATAATTCTACTTTTAGGCAAAAAATTATTTAAATAGTCCTTTTCTAGAAATTTAGCTTTTGTAGAAATAAATACTTTATGATCTGAAGGACTAAAGAAATAATATCTTTTAGTTCCTTTTGGATACCCTACAAATATGCATGTTTCTGAACGGGCTCCATCTTTTCTGTTTTTCCTTTTAACACGTGCGCAGGATATCCAAATATCCTAAAGTTTTGTAGACTAGGTTTTTACCCAGTCTATAACTCGTATGATGTATTAGGAGCCGACTTAGTTGGTACATCGTTAAGAATATACATAGCAGTTTGTAAAGCATATCCAAAAAAATAAAAAAAAATAAAAACCGTTGAATAACTCAACATAGACCTAACCAAGTCAAAAAGAGTTATATTTCTCCTTTCCGCCACCCCATTTTGTTGAGGTATACCTGGCATAAAAAACTGAGAAATTATCTCATTATTAATAAGATATTGCTGAAACTCTCCAGATAGATATTCTCCACCACGATCAGACCTCAAGATTTTTATGTGTTTCTCAAGCTGATTTTCTACTTCAGCTTTAAATGCTTTGAACTTGTCAAAAGTATCTGACTTTTGTCTCATGAGATACACATAGCCTAATCTCGAGTGATCATCTATAAAAGTGATGAAGTACTCATATCCTCCTCTAGCTTGAATGCTTATAGGGCCACACACACTAGTGTGTATTAATCATAAACATTAAATGGCTCTTGTGTCTTTGGCAGTAAACGACCTTATCTTACCTTCCAAACAAGATTCATAAGTTGGCAGATCATCGACCATTAAGTCACTTAAAGGTCCATCACTAACCAATCTTTTGATCCTATCAAGGTTAATATGACCTATGTGCAAATGCCATAGGTAGGTTTCATCTTTTGATAATTTTACTCTTTTATGATTAAGTTCCGTTGATTTCGTTTCTAACAAGTGAGAGATATTACTATGCAAGTAGAATAAACCATTTTCCAATGTATCTTTACTAACAAATTTGTTATGCCTATTAATAATAAAACCTTTATTAAAAGTAACCGAATATCCAAATTTATTTAAACAAGAAACTGAAATTAAAATCCTCTTGAATTGAGGTACATAATAAACGTCTATTAGATCTAAATGCCTATAAGAATCTAATTTAATTCTATTATCTGCCATTGCACTAGCAAACACCAACGCTCCATTGCCTAAACACAAGTTGAATTCAATTCGCATTAAGCCTTTTATTTTTCTTGAACCCCTGTAAGGAATAAAAACACATGATTAGTGGATCCAGAGTCTATGATCCAAGAATCTATAGAATCTGCCAGAAAACATGTTTCAAGAATATTACCTTCTTCCTTCTTGTCCTGAGACTTTAGGCAATTTCTTTTCCAATGTCCCTTTTCATCACAAAAGAAACATTTCTTTTTGATCTTGGTTACTTTCTCAGTCTCTTTCTTGGTAGGTCCAAGTTGCTTTATCTTCCGTTGTTTCTTGACCTTCATACGGGTCTTAACAGTAGTAACTCTACCTACCATACTAATCTCTTGACCCTTGCCTTTCATATGGTTTTTCTTGGTGCTTTGAACATCTTGCATCAGGCCCTGCTAGGTGTAGTCTAACTTGAATTGTTCAAAGGAATCCAACATTGAGTTGACAATCATGTCAATTTTTGTCCCACCATCTATCTCAGCACTAAAGAGTTCAGCAATATTGAGATGTCCTATGACTTTCATCATGGGATCTTTCATAGCCTATCCAAGTTTTATCCTAAGATTCATGAAACAGTCACTGCCTCTCTCTTAGTCGTCCTAGACTTCATAGCAAACATCTCTTACAGAGACATCAGTATATTAGTAGCAGTCTTCATTCATTCATGTTGTTATTGCAACACGTCAATGATGGTGGCCATAATGTAGCATTTGGTCATCTCATCAGAAGTCTTCCACTGCTGATACTCGTCTTTTTGCTCCTCTATAGATTCATTAGTAAGAGTTGGTGGTTTAGAAGTACCTAGAACAAGCTTATTCTTTTCAGCTTGCAGGAACAACCCAATTTTTCTTTTCCACCAGACATAATTATTACCGGTTAGTGTATTATCTTTTAGGGTGTTGATTAGGTATGGGGTCATGATTTCTGAATTATAGAAAAAATTATATAAGTAAACAATCATGATAAAGCACTATCGAATATTTATCTTGAATTAAATAAAATACTTCAATCATAAACTTCAACGATGATCCAACACCCATATATGTCATGCCAACTTTGGGAGTTCACAGCGTTTAATAGTTGGACTATGTCTCACCAAATTGTTACATAACAACCAGCGTTTTCAATTTTAGCCTTACGATTTTATTAACAAGAACTCTTGAGAGGATATTAATAAAATCACATTGTTTGTTTTACCAAGTTATCGACTTTCAATATATTCTCTCACGAATATCCCTTCTTTGAGAGTAGATGTCATTTAAGTCAATTGTCTAGTGTATCCTTGTAAGAAAGTATCTTGCTAAATTCCATTCACAAATATCCCTTGGGGTTATTACACGAAACACAAAGCTCGACTAAACTTGGAGGCCATAGGTGTTCCAAAACACCTTCTCTCACTCAATTGTTTAATTCATGTGATCGAATTCCATAGAATGATTTACCAAGTTATCTAGATGCCAATTAGATACCTAAACCATTCAATGCATGTTCATATCAAAAGAGATATATGAGTGGTACTCCTATTCTATATGACATGTTATCATACAACAACAAATATTGTAATATTCACATAAGTATAAATTGCTAAAATTTTGTTCCATCCTAGAAAAGTAAGTAAATTTAATATGTTTGGAATATAAAAACTCATTTCTTGGCGAGCAAGTCTTCATACGACCATCATCCATTTGCACCACTTGGCTGCCTCCCATGGACGTGTGCACCCCACAACACCATAAAAGGCTGATGTGCATAGCCTATAGCATCCATAGGGTTACCGTTTGTAGCCCATACCATAACAATCGTATTTGTGTGCTTATTCGCATGCACGCTTGTTCCTATGGCGCATACGGTACCAAACTTGTTCCGGTTGCTTCCAATTCTTCAAATCTTTGAATTTTCGATACTTGAATATATTACAACAGATTTTTTTATTACAACAATAAAATAAAATAAAAAACTTAACGGCTACCAAGAAGGAAATTCTAGCAATGATAGGCTACCATTCTTTTTGTAATTCAAAAACAAAAATACATTGAAATTCTAATACCAAAATTGAGCAATAACAAATCACATATAAAGCCATATATATATATATCCATACATTCCAATGTAAATATATATGTGAATACCTAGAGTTCCATCTCTTTCTAAAACATGCAAATTTATAATAAAAAGAAATAGATCCACGTATATATACATCAATTAATCAAGGGTGCAACCAAGCTCTGATACCAATTGTAGGGAAAAATCGATTCAAAATGTGGCAGAAGCAGAAAAAAGGGGTTTGAGTATATTTTAAAATTTTCCCTTTAAAAGAATGAACCTTAACCCTTGATTAATTAAAGAATCGTAAAAGTATCGTACCTTTTTCTTGTGACGATTGAAGTTGCACCGAACTGAATCTGCAAGATCCTCCAATCCAATCACGGACGTGAATCACCTAGGAGTGTGGGCACCCTTTCTATGAATCGTATAATTGAAGGTGGAAAAAAACAAAATCTTTTTCCTTTTTTAGTCACAATAACCTCCAAGTGAAAACTAAATTAAGAACGTTTGGTAACTTGTGAATAATCAGTATATTGGATTGAAACTCGCGCGAACCTGATTTGATTTTTGTACATAAAACCCTCTCGATGTAAAGGATACTAGTGCACTATTGAACACAAAAATGTTCCCTCCTTTCTCTATGCTTGGCCAATTTCTACACAATATTTCTATGAGTTGGCCGAATTTTATCTAGAGCAAAAACTAATTTTTTTTCTCTCAATATTCTATGTTGGCAAAAACTAAGGCTTGAAATTTACATGCCATATATATATATATATATATATATATATATATGATACCAAATCCTCTCCTAAAGAGGATTTACTTGGTGGGCAAGAATCATCTAACTAGGAGGATTTACTTGGTGGAAAGAATCCTCACTCAAAGAAAATTTCTTTTCCACACCAAGACTCCTAATCCAACTCAATAGTGTATTTATTCAATAACAAATTATTGAATATAAATTAAATTGTGACTATATCAAAACTTCCTAATTTGACCAATTGTCTATTAGAGTTTTGATAGAGATTAACTACTTCATAATTTGACTAGATATATAAATTCCTTTTATTTATCTACTTGTCAAATATAGTATTTCATATTTATCATACTACCAACAATAGTATGACACTAGGAGACCTTCTCCTTTTAAGAAAAAGATTTTGACTTTCAATTAAATAAATAATTATTTAACAAATTAATTAATTTCCATTTAATTAAATAATAAAATAAAAACAATATAATAGGCTATTAAATTTAGCCTTGCTGCCCAAGTCCATACACATGCCTTACTAAAAGAAACAATGGACTTACTGAGGCTATTAAATTTAGCCTTACTGAGGTACAATGGACTTGCTGCCCAAGTCCATTGTACCTCAGTAAAAGGTCTACATGTGAACTACACCCATTCTTACTAAAAGAAACAACTCCACATGCCTTAACACAGTTCTAGATGGACCCATAAAGTGGTCCAGTAGAATATATCAAGTGATCTATGCAAGTTCATGTAAAATGGGGATCATGGCAGGCTATCTAAATTTAAACACCAATAGACATAGCCTAATCACAATCAACAAATGATCCAATTAGGTCTGATATATTAATTTAAGTTCATTCCACTGAAGAAATAAATTTGAACTCTTAAATAAAGTTAGAGTAAGTTAATATTCCTCATTCATACCCTAGACAATCTTAATGGAGATAGTGTATCCTCGTAAAGAATACCAGTTATTGCCAATAGCACGTAGTCCGCCTATAGCTCTCCTAGTAACCATAATTATGCATATGACCACCTTTTGAACTTGAACATTTTAACTTGTCCATAAGCCATATTTCAATAAACACTATTGAAAACTTAACGTTAAGAGTTAATATCCAATACCTTAAAATATCCGTATGATTATTTCCTACTAACATTTAATAAATAGATCCACGATGTACATATCTAAAAATGAAGACCTCTATCGATTAACACATAAATACCACCAAACTATTGAGGATATACTATGCTATATAATCGTACTCATTGATAGCTCAAATGATAACACTTGGCAACCATAAGTCCATCATTTATCTCAGGATTGTGATAGACTCCCCAATTGTCTTCAAGTGAAAACTTTTATCCGTTAACAATTCTAGATAAATTATTTTATTGTGATCCTCTTCAATACACCTAGTGCACTAGATTCCTTTTCCTAAAGACACCACACTTTGACGATTTTAGACTCTTCATAGCACATTTAATCCCACTCAAATGCTAGCAAAAGAATCTACAACTTTGCCAAGATAAAGGTGCCTAACCTTTTTCTTAAGTTGTGAATACTTCTATATCTCAGAGTATAACAAAGTATTTGTATCGACAAATACAATGTTTCTTGATGAAAACTATATGAGTGATCATAAAACTCAAAGCAAGATTGTGTTAAATGAGTTAGAGCCTATTACGACCAGTACTAAATCAACAATAGTTGTTATTCCACCTACGTTTGAGAGTCGGATGGTTCCTAGTCAGACCACATTACCACCTAAGCGTAGTAAGAGGGTTGTATGATAACCTTATCAATATTTATGTATTTTTAAGGTGCAAGTTGTCATCTCTGATGACAGTATGGATGATCCATTGTCATTTATGTAGGGAAAAACGGTTTCAAAATGCAACGAAAGCATGAGAAAAACGAATTAGGAAATTAGTGTTTGCGTATAAATAAAAAAATTTCCCTTTATGCAACGAGAACCTTAACCCTAGATTAATTGACGTATATAAAAGTATCGTACCTTTTTCTCGTGACGATTTGAACAAGCATCGAATTGATTCCGTAAGATCTTCCAATCCAATCACGAACGTGAATCACCTTAGAGTGTGGGCTCCCTTACTTTTATTGTATACCTGGGGATGGAGACAAAGCAAAATATTTTCTTTGTTAGTTACAAATATCCTCCTAGAGAAAAATCCAAGAAAGTCCGGTCACTTGTGAATTATCAATCAATTTGATTGAAACTCGCGTGAACCTTGATTCGATGTTGTACACAAAACCCTTTTGATGTAAAGGATATTAGTATAATATCGAAAACAAAAATGTTCCTTTTTTTTCTCTACTTGTCTGAATTCACACACTATTGTTTAGAGATGATCGAATTTTGTCTAGAGTAAAATTAGATTTTTCTCCCTCAAAATTCCTATGATGGCCGAATTCGTCACTAAGAAAAATAGGGCTGGCCGAAATTCACCTCTAATTGCCTTAGAGCTGGCCGAAATTTACATGCTCATATATATAGGATCATAAATCCTTTTCTAAAAAGGATTTGCCTGGTTGGCAAGAATCCTTTCCTTAGGTGGATTTATTTGGTAGTTAAGAATCCTTATCTAAAAGAAAATCTAACTTCTCCTATATTCATGTGGGCTGGCTGAAAATCATCTCTTTGATATAGATTAGGAGAATTCAATCTTTCCTAAAAAGGATTACTTGATGGACAAGAATCCTATCCTTAGATAGATTAACTTGGTGGTTAAGAATCCTATTCAAAAAAGAATTCTACCACTAAGTAGTTTTACTTGGTAACCAAGAATCCTTTTCCAAAAAGAATTCTTCCCTACACCAAGACTCCTAATCCAACTCAATAGTGTATTTCTAACCATGTTAAAGACTTCCTAATTTGATTAGGTAAATAATTCCTTTTATTTATCTACTTATCGAATATAGTCTTCAACATTAACTATACTACCAACAATAGTATAATTTTAAGAGACCATCTCCTACTAGGAAAAGATTTTGACTTTTAATTAAATAATTAATTAATCAACAAATTATTTAATTTCTATTTAATTAAATAATATAATAAAAATAATATATATAAGCTATTCATAATAGCCTTTGCCGCCCATACCTAATATAAGGGTCATATATTATTTTTCTTATTTTATTAAATCCATTAGACCTTAATAAAAAGTCCACATGTGAACTAGACCTATTCTTACAAAAAGAAACAAGTTCTCATGCCTTATTACAATTCTAGATGGACCCATATTGGTCCGGTAGAATATATTAAGTGATCCATGCAAGTTCGTGTGAATTGGGGATCTTGGCGGGCTATCTAAATTTAAGCTCCAATAGACACAACCTAATCACAATCAACAAATGATTCACTTAGGTTCGATCTATTTAATTTTAGTTCATTCCACTAAAGAACTAAAATTGAACTCTTAAATAAAAAGAGAATAAGTTGATATTTACTCATTCATACGATAGACAACCTTATTGGAGAAAGTGTATCCTTGTGAAGAATACCAGTAATTGCCAAAAGCTCATAGACCGCCTATAGCTCTCCAAGTTACCATATTTACTCATATGACCACATTTTGAACTTGGATATTTTGACTTGTCTAGAAGACATGTTTCAATAGACACTATTGAAAACTTAACGTTGAGATTTAATATCCAATACCTCAAAACATCCATATGATGGTATTCTACTTTTATTCAATAAATGGAGCCACGATGTCATATCTATAAATGAAGTCCTCTATCGATTAACAAATGAATACCACCAAACTATCGAGGAAAGACTATGCTATACAATCGTACTCATTGATAGCTCAAATGATAACACTTGCAACCATAAGTCCATCATTTATCTCAGGATTGAGATAGACTCTCTGATTGTCTTCAAAAGAAAACTTTTATCCATTGACGGTTCTAGATAAAGTATTTCATTTTAATCCTATTCAATGCACCCAGTGCACTAGATTCTGTTGCCCAAAGACACCACACTTTGATGATTTTAGACTCATCATAACACATTTGATCTCACTCAAATGCTAGCAAAAGAATCTACAACTTTGACAAGATAAAGGTGCCCAACCTAAGTTGTGAATATTATTCAAGACTAACGAAAGAATTGTGTCTACCTCATACATATCTAGAAGTATGAACAATTCTTCTTTTCTCATAGTCTTTTGACCTTATGATTATTTACTTTTGACAATTATAATAATTAAACTATAAATGCTATAAGATTTGTTAAAATAGAAATCACTTTATTCATACGAAAAGTTTGTTAATTACAATATTACACTCTTGCTGTCTAACATAATCCTAACAATTTAAACTTGTAATGAAAGATTCTAACAAAGAGGAATGGCTTAAAGCCATGAATCTCAAGATTAAGTCCATGTACTCTATTTCAATCTGGGAACTTATAGACTTACCAGATGGAATAAAACCCATAGGTTGTAAGTGGATCTACAAGAGAAAGAGAGGAGTAGATGGGAAGGTAGAGACTTTCAAAGCAAGGCTAATAGTAAAAGGTTATATCCAAAATGAGGGGATCGATTATGAAGAGACCTTCTTACTAGTAGCTATGTTTAAGTCTATTCGAATTCTCTTATCCATTACTGTCTATTTTGATTATGAAATTTGGAAAATGGATGTCAAGACTATATTTTTGAATGACAATCTTGATGAAAGAATCCATACGATGCAACCAAAGGGATTCGTGTCCCATGATCAAGAGCAAAAGGTTTGTAATCTGTAAAGGTTCATTATGGACTGAAACAAGCATCTAGATCTTATAACATTTGATTTGATAATGCTATCAAAACCTATCGCTTTGAGTAAAACATAGATTAGCCTTGTGTTTATAAGCGAATCGTTGACAAGAATGCCATCTCCTTGTCATCATTTTCACTATCGTCAATGATAAATTCCATAGCTACTCCTTTTCTCTTAGCTTTAGGTTTCTAGCTTGCCTTATAGGTTTGAAGAGATCCTAGCATTTTGTTGACACTCATGCTATCAACATATTTGCACATTTCAATAGCCGTAACCTTTGCCTTGAACCGTTTGAGCAAAGATCTTAATATCTTCCAATTAAGTATCTCTCCGGAGATTAGTACACCAAGTGATTGGCATTGATTGGCTATGTCCAAAAGATTAAATTAAAAGTCATCAAACTTGTCTTCCTCATTCATTCGCAACATTTTAAATTGAGATGTAAGCATTTAGAGCCAAGATTCCTCACCGCCTTTATTCCCTCATTGGTCACTTGAAGCACATCCCAAGCCTCTTTGGCGGTCTCCAAATTTTAGATACAAAAAAATTGCCTATTGTCCAGTCCTTCAAAAATGGCGTTCACAACTCTATGATGCTATTTAGGCGACTCAAAGTCATTTGAATTCCATTTGCTTCTTTGTTTAGGAACTATAGATCTGATCGGATGTAAGCCTTCATCCTCAATTTCTAAACCCATAATTATATCTTTTGAGAAGTGGAGGTCTAGAGTTCGATGCTCTTTCAGATATTGTCTCTTCAGGAAGACCCATTGCTCTAAAAACCTAGCAATCAACCGAGTTTGTAGCCTAGATCTCCTTAAGTACCATCTAATGACCTACTCTGATATCAATTGAAATTCCACAAACACGGTTAAATTGCCTTAACCCAACCTAAAGAGGGGTGAATAGGTTATTACACCTTTTTCAATCCCTTGAAAACAAACTTACGTTTGTCCCTCTAGCTAGCTTGAGTAACAATAATTTTGAGATAATAAAGCATATATGAGTAAACAATATGAATTATCAATCCAAGTATTGTCAAACAAACTTACAAGTTGCTAATTAAAGAGATTAACAAATAAAACAAAAAACTAACAATGCTTCCATTCTCAATTTTATTGGATATATACAAGTATTTATACAAGAATGATCATATACAACTGTATATCCTTCCTTTCCTACCATGCCCTTTTAGCTCTTATGTAAGTAAGCTCTTTGCTCTTTCTCTAGAAGCTAATCCACCCCAATACAACCTTTCTTGCCTTCCAAAAATCTTGCCTTTCTACCTTCACAATTTACTCCAAGAATTAGTGTCTACCTATCTTTTCAGCATAGAAAGTTACAGGTTTGGGTGTTGGGAAGAATACGAATCTTGCAAGAGGTTGCCCAAACCCGTGTTTTTTGCTTGAAAAAGGTTGTATTTGTATACAAAAATACATATATAAAGATATTTACAACTTCGATCAATTGAAGTGCTTGTGAAACACATATTGCAATAGTCTTGTTTTTCAACGTATCTAAACATGAAGATTGTAAAACAAGATACAAACATACATATACAAATATATGAGAGGGATATGAAGAATTGACACACTATATTTTTATGTGGTAAAATCTTCGTAGAGGAAATATCCACAGGTTGAATACAACCATTGGGTACTTTTATTATTGGAAAGTAGATAAGAAATTCCTTAAAAGTGACCAACAAATGACACACTATTTATTGGACTCTACATCTACCCAATCCCTATTGGTAGATTGGAAATTCCACAAAAGTGATCAACAAATGACTCACTTTCTATTGGAGATCACTCTAACCAACACCATTAAGAAGTTGGAAATTACTCAAGAGTGATCAACAACTGACTCACCCTCTATTGGACTCCATTGCATTTTAATATCCCAGGTCAAAATAAAGTCTACTTTCTATCCAAGTCACCCATGCCTCTAAAAAGTCTCCCATGCTTGACTATCCGGACCACATGTTCTATTCAAGACTTCATTCTTAGCTATTCGGACAACTTGTCCTAGCCAATACTTCATGCCTTTTACAAGGACTTCCTAAATGTGATCAATGAATGCATAAATGCAAACAAGCACTAAACATAAAATATGATGATTAAAAATATACTATGGGAACTAGACATATGCATTAAAAATCATAAACAAATGTTGCTTAGTTGCTGAGTATGAATGATAATTCAAGAACATGTGAAAACACTAAAACAACATTCAATATCTACAATCATTCATGCGTCTAAAACTTGAATCAAAGCATATACATTTAGCACACATTCAAGGCTTTAGCAACAATACAAAAACTTGCTAGAATCATAAGAAAAAGTCAATTAAGTTTTTCTAGCAAAGACCCAGAGCATATTTCATTCAAAATAACTCTAAGACCTCAATTTAATGTGTTATTTCTAAATATATTCAATTAAATGAACCTAACACAGTCAAAAATCAATCAATCAAAGTTCACAAAATAGTCCTAGGTATAAATCTAGCACAATACAATCCCAAACATGTGAAAACATAGGCAAAAATCAAAGTCAAACTTAACATGTAAGAATTCAATTGAATTCAATCTAGCTTTAAAAGAGTCTAAAACTCTAATTAAACTTTATACAATATAGATACATATATTGAAGAAGAAAGCCCAAGGTGACTGAACACATTTAAGAACAAAACATAAGAAGGAATTTCAATACTTTGAGAAACAATGTACAATCCCGTTTTTGTGTGTAGAGCCACCAAATACGTGATCACAACTTCTCAAACTTTCTTGGAAAGGATAGAGAACTAAAGGATGAACACTCTTCCATTCGAATCACTCAAAGCAGAGTTCAACAAAAAAGATATAGTGTTTGGAAGATGAGAAAAATGAAGAGAAACTTTTTTGCACATTGAATTCAAACTCTTCTTAGAACGGAATGAGAGAGGTAATAAGTATTTAAAAGAGAGGGAAGGAAAAAAGGATGAATGACCATTTTACCCCCATGCCTCCTCCCTTCCCAAGATGGCATGGCCATCTCAGGGGAAATGAGGCTTCCTCTCTAAGATGGCCACGCGCCATCTCGAGAAGGAGAGGCATGGTGGCCTTTAGGCCATCTCTCCCTCCTTCGTGCACCTCTGCGTCCTTCAATCGTTCCTTGGCCTCTGAAATCCGAATTTGAATCTGTTTATGGGTTATTAACTGGGACTCTCTCCTACACATGGACATCTATGAAACTTAGACTAGAAATTATAAATTCGACTCGATACACGAACACGAAGACATTACATGTAACATGACCGGAAAGTTTCATAACTCTTGAATTTAAACTCGAAATCAAATGTATTAGTAACCGAAATGACCGAAACTCAATAAGGAACAATATAATACAAAATTCAAGTCCAGGGTCTATGTTATACAAACACATATAACACATGAATGCCATTTACTTGACGTAGTCCAAATACATATAATTTCTAAAACTAATCAATTTAGCACCAATGCATGAGAATTCAATATCGAGTCTGTGAATGTTTTATACATATTGAACAAAATGATGCAGAGACACATATGGATGCAATGTGTGTGTACTTAAGCCTTGTAAGAGAAATGAGGTCTTAAATATACCTTTGTCGAGCAATGAAGCATATTTCTCTTTGAAGACTTGAACTTGCTTGCTAAGTTGTCATATCTTCTTTGATGATTGAATCATCATCATACTAAGACAACTAATCAATAAAAGTGAAACATTATTTTGATATGGAATTAATGCCAACATAAATGAAAAACCTAACATCTTATTGGTTAAGAAAGGCTTGGAGGTGGAGGTCTTGACTGTTGAGGTTTAGCTCCATTCTTCATTTGCATCTTCACTTGTCCATTCTTGGATGACTCTCTAGGATTAATCTTCCTTCTAGGATGTTGTAGAGGTGAAGCTCTTCTTTTGCCCTGAGCTTGAGGTTTCATGACATTGGCCTTCTTCAATTCTTTAAGGCACCTCATCTTTTTATCCTTGATAATCTTCTAAGGGTTTTCTTTATTGGCAAGTTTATCGTTCATTGCCTTAATCCTTTGATGGAAATCATCAATCTCCTTCTCGTACTTGGACACTTCAACCATGTTTATCTTTAACGAGTCAACTAACTTGGTCCTTAGTTGAAGGTTTTTTTTCTTTAATTTCTTGATTTTTTAGTTCTTCTTCCTTAAGAACCTTTTAAAACTTTTATTGAAGTCTTCATAACCAAACCCTTAATCACTCAAGTTCTTTGAACTTGAACTTACTTCATCGAAGCTTCTACCACTTACGCTCTCGTAGCAATCATCATCCAAACTAGCTTCTTCATTGTTAACCTTGACTGATAGGTGTTTTGTGGCCGTTTTTAAGTTGTCATCATGTAAAGCGTGAAAGGTTATGTGGTACCTTTCACATCTTTTAGAACCCGAAGAGCTTTCTTCACTTGCACTACAAGAGTAAGCCCTTTATTTGTCTATTTGACTCTTGCTCTTTGAGTTTCCATAACATATAGAGATGTGCCCATATCTGCCACAATCATAACATTGAAGCTTTTTCTTAAAGGTACCCAAATTCTTATCTCTTTTTTTCTCGGTACCTTTATGGGTGAATCATATAATCTCCCAAGCTTCTCAAACATCTCGAGTGGTTTGGATGAGTTTGGCTTTACTCTCATCCACTACGCAAGATAAGGCATGGATGTAGTTTAAATTCCATTCTGCGACCTCGAGTTCGTCATTAGTCCACTTGGACTTGGGATTAGGCAAAGAAGCCTCATTCTCTAGTGTCTCTGTGGGAGGTTAGTATCCTTCTTCTATACACATCCACACATGCTCATCGAGGTCCATAAAAAAGGCTTACATGGAGAGATACAACAGAGTAGAAATCTACCCCGAACGAGAACATAGGAATGATGACCAGAGGAAAAGGTCTCGCTCACAATTAAATGATGGTTAAACAGCCCTTATAAGGCACATAAAGCCAATCCCGGTGGTCAGGCGCGACCCATTTGGCGCCAAGATCAGCGGGAGGATCTCTAGGGATCTATATGGGGTAACAGTTCGCTAGAGATTCGATGAACATGGAGAGCCATTAGAAGAGCAAGAGTTTCTCCTTAGAAGGATATAAGCCTTAGAACGAAGGCAGCGTTTGAGAAACCCTCTAATCGCGAACTCTAGAAGCCCATTGGCTTATTTTTTGGAGAAGTTCAAAATGCCGCACGTGGAACAGTTCAAGGCTAACACCGACCCACAAGAGCATGTAAGGAGGTATCAAAGTGCAATGGCATAATATGACTATGATGACACCCCTTATGTGTCACATGTTTCAACAAACATTGGGAGATCAGGGATCGAGAAGGTTTGGAGGGTTGTCCGCTGGTTCTATTAGAAACTTCAAGGAGTTGGTGCAAGCATTCACCAGATAGTTTATGGGGAATATCCAGTGAAAGAAGTCTATATCATTCTTATCGACTCTGAACCAAAGAAAAGATGAGAAGTTGTGAAAATCTAACTGACCAGATTATTACAAGAGGTGTCAGAAGTTTAAGTGGCCAATGATGATGCGGTGGTGTCGATGTTCATCAACATTTCACAGCACAGCCATCTGACCCTAATCCTGAGGCAAAGGGGACCGACCACGTACTCTAGCATGATAGACGATGTAGAAAGGTACACCATGGCAGATAAACAATAGTTGGCCCATAGCAGAGAACTTATACACGGGGTTCGGCCTGAAAAAAGCCAGAACATTAAGGACAGTAACCAAAGATTTGTACCAAAGGGGAGCAAAAAGGCAGCGGGGCAAAAGAAGAAAAAGAGCATAATAAAGGTGCCAAGCAATTCAAAAGGCAATATACCAATTACACTTTTCTGGTTAGAGGACAGGAAAAAATCCTAAACTTGATATAGGTAAAGAATCTATACAAGAAAGCCCTAAAGTAATCAAGTTTTACCATAAGAGACACCATCAAGTACTGGAGGTTTCACCAGAAGAATGGTCATGAAATTTCAAAGTGCTACTGGCTAAGGGATTATATCGAGAGGTTAATTAGAGAAGGACACCGTAAGGACATGATCCTCAGGATTGGAGAAGATCGGGGTAAGAATGTCATAATGAATGAGCGAGATAGAGGCCAGAGAAGTCCAAGAGGGGATCCAGGTAATAGAGCAATCAACACCATCTTTGGTAGGCCATACACTAGAGTAGTAGTCGGGAATGAATGTCTGATGTTAGAGAAGCCATAGATGGTTAGAGAAACCTGGAGGTAGATCTATTAGGACCCGATCAAAAGAAGATTAAAAAATGGTTGGGACCCTATAATTTTCACCGAAGCAGATATGCATGCATCAGAAGTTAGGCCAAATGATGCAATTGTGTTGTCAGTTCACGTAGGCCAAAGGGAAGTGAGAAGGGTTCTTATAGACAATGGAAGCTCGAAAGACATTCTCAGTGTGAAAGTGTTTGACCAACTCAAGCTGTAAAGGCAGAACCTCCAGCCACTAAAAGTTCCGCTTAGAGGCTTCGAAGGAGTGGAGGTGAGGTCACTTGGAATGGTGAGGCTGCCTGTGGAGCTTGATAGCCCTCCTTACACCAAGACAGTGTTACTAGATTTTGTAGTTGTTAGTGTAAATAATTGGCCATATAACGCCTTACTGGGCCGACCCTTCCCGAACAAGACAAAAGATGTGACCGCCACTTACGTGTTAATGGTTAAGTTCCTTACAGAGGCGAGATTGGGAGTCACAAAAAGTGCATAAGAATGGGCTGGAAAGGCAAATCTAGCCGTATATATAAAGAAATCGAAATTGGGGGTAATGCAAGTGTACGCCCTTGAAGAGCATGAAGACTAGACAGATGATAAGGAAATTAGAGCTGAGACTCCAACTCAGTTTGACCTGTACCCAATTGAGATAATTCCAGAAGATGGGACGACCATTGAGGTTACCATTGATGATAACAATCCTGAGAGAACCGTAAGGCTCAAGGCCCGACTGACAAAGCAGGTGCAGAGTGAGATGGTCGAACTATTAAAGGAGTACAAAGATGTGTTTGAATGGAAACATGAGGACATGCCGGGATTAGACAAAGAGATAATTTCACACTTTTTAGCAGTCGAACCCGACCGTAAGCTAATTGTCAAGAAAATGAGGCAATCAAAGAGGAAGTAATGAAGTTGATGGCAACAATATCTATAAGGGACATAAAATACCCTGAATGTGTGGTGATTGTAGTATTGGTTAAAAAGAAGAATTTCCAATGGGGGATGTGTATGGATTTCACCGATATCAACAAAGTATGTCTGAATGATAGTTTCCCCTTACCTCGGATTGATCAGTTTATGGATGCAACGGCCGGCCATGAACTGTTAAGCTTCATGGATGCATACTTAGGATACAACCAAATTTTGATGTTTGAGCCTGACGAAGATAAGATGTCCTTTACCACAGACCAGGGGCATTACTGTTACAAAGTCATGCCATTTAGACATAAAAATGCCAAGGCAACTTATTAGAGATTGGTGAACAAGATGTTTACCTGATAGATTGGCAGAAACATGGAAGTATATGTGGATGATATGCTGACAAAAAGTGTAACATCGGGAGAACACGTAAGGGACCTTAAGGAAACATTTGAAGTGCTGCAAAGATACAGCATGAAGATCAATCCAAAAAAAGTGCATCTTTAGGGTACCCTACGAAAGATTCTTAGGCTTCCAAGTCCACCAGAGGGGGATCAAAGTTTTCCCATAAAAATAAAGGCATTAGAGGAAATGAGGTATCCAAGGACACTAAAGGAAATCCAAATGCTGACAGGGTGCTTGGCATCTTTGAATCGATTCATAAGTAAGTTGATTGTCAAGTGTTTCCCCTTTTTAGAGCAATTAAGAAAGGAAAGGGGGTAGAATGGAGTATCGAGTGTGAACAAGCATTCAAAAAGATCAAGAAACATCTGGGAAAAGCTCCAATTTTATCCAAACCCCTTGAAGGAGAAGTAAGTTATCTGTATCTGTTTGTAACACCTGCAGCGACAAAATCAAAACTGGTCATATTGGATGAATGGGTACAGAAACCAGCATATTATACCAGCAAAACATTGTTACCATAAGAAAAGAAATATTTGCCAGTGGAACAGATGACATTGGCCTTCGTGACCACGGCCAAAAAACCAAGGTTGTACTTCCAGGCACACAATATCGAGGTCTACATAGACTACCCATTAAATCAAATTCTATCTAAACCTGATGTATCTAAAAGACTAACTAAATGGGTCATGGATTTGAGTGAGTCCGAGATAGCGTACTTACCAAGGGCTGTAATAAAAGGGCAAGTTGTGGCTGACCTAATCACAGAATTCACCAAGCCAAATAACGAGGTAATTAGGATGCTGGAAGAAAAAAACAAGTTCGCGTGGAAGCAACATGTGGATAGGTCATCAAACAAACATGGTAGCGGGGCCAAGATAGTCGTATCGACCCTAAAAGGTGATCAAGTAGAGTGTGCCTTACGGTTTGACTTCAAAGCCACAAATAATATGGCCGAATATGAGGCACTTTTGGCAGGACTTAGAGTTTACATCGCGTTAGGGGCAAATGATTTAGAAATATTCAGCTACTCGCAGGTAACTGTGAACCAAATATTAGATGAATATCAAGCTAGGGATATCAACATGGCGTATATTTAGGAGTTGCTTGAGCGTTGCTAGAAAAGTTCAAGACTTACAGAATCACCTAGATCCCTATAGAGAAGAATGAAAAGGCAGACTCTTTATCAAAATTGGCATCAACCACCATTGGCATGCAGTCAAAGACCATTCCAGTTTCTCAACTCAAAAGGCCAAGCATCGAAGACCAAGAGGAGGTGTTGGATGCGGGTACGGTTGTAGAAGTTCAAGTCATCTGGATGACCCCGATCAGGAAATACCTAGAAAACAAACACTTCCAACTGAGGTAACCGAAGTAAAACGCTTCAGGTACAGAGCAATAAGGTATCCAATGGTTGGGAGGGAGCTGTACAGAAGAGGATTCTCAAAAGCCTTACAGAAAAGTGTCTGCCTCATGGAAGGCAGACGGACATTAGAAAGCATCGACAAGGAAGTATATGGTAACCACTTAGAAGTCTAAAGCTTGGCGGACAATACTCTCAAACAAGGCTTCTATTTGCCGACCCTTTTTCTAGATGCTTAGGCTTTAACCGAACAATATAGGGGTTGTCAGAAGATAGGCGACGACATAAAGAGGCCTCCCGAACAATAGAGGAGCTTGTCATCACCTTGACCATTTGCCATGTGGGGGTTAGATTTTATTAGCCTAATGCCAGCTGTAACCAAAAAGGGGACAAGGCACTCTATTTTGACTGTCGATTACTTCACCAAATGGGTTGAGGCGGAAGCGCTGGTATGTATAACCAAAGCTAATACAATGAGTTTCGTCAAGAAAAACATCATCTATTAGTTTGAGATCCCAGACACGATAATTACAGACATCATAACCCAATTCGACAGTGACAATTTAAAAAACAAGTGTCAGGATTTCAGCATAAGGAATTATTATGCAACATCAGCTCACCTATAGACCAATGGTCGTACTAAAACAGTTAATAAGATAATCAAGCACACCCTGAAAGCAAAACTAGATGCCAGAAAAGGAAACTGGGCAGACAATCTACATAAGGTTCTATAGGCCTATCGGACTATAGAAAGAACCTTGACAGGGGAAACCCTTTACTCACTAGCGTTCGGGACAGAAGTGGTGATCCTGGTTAAGGTAGTTCATAACTTGCATAGAGTGTATCTCTTTCACTCCAAGTGGAACGCTGAGATGATGAGACAAAACTTAGATGAGGTGAAAGAAAAAGAGATATGTCGAGAGTTAAAACTGTAAACTACCAGTAAAGTGTCGCTAGATACTATAACTTGCATGTCCTTGTCAGGAGATTCCAACTTGGAGGTCTAGTTCTAAGAAGGGTCTCACCCAATACAAAAGACAAGTCAACAAGAGCTTTGGCAGACAAATGGGAAGGCACGTATAAGGTAGTCGGGTTGGGTGGACACGGGGCGTACCGTCTTGCCTAATCAGAAGGAAGCGAGTTGCCTAGGCCATACAATGCCCAATACCTAAAAATGTTCTACCCTTATAGATCCCTTAGTACCTTTTGTTTTCTCTTGCTTCTTTAGAGACTGATTTTATCTTGTTAAATGATCATTTTATGTTTTTCTTTAGCTTTTAATAAAAGCCTCTTTGAGGGAATATTATCAGAAGTCAATGATAGTTTCAAAAGCTTTGCTTTCATACTCAAAATCAATCTCGGGGCACTTAGTTTGTGTCAGATAAGAGCACCTGAGATGCCCAGTGAATGGGTAAAAAATGTATGTCGCAAAGATGGCATGTATTCCAAAACTAACTGGGTGGAATAAAGCATTGTTAGGGAGCCTTCAGGACATAAGCCTTGATGGGATGCGCCAAGAGTTGAACAAGTGATAAATATTCTTACTTATAAACAGGCACAATCAAGGCAGCTACTAAGTTAGTAAAATATAAGATGCCTTTTTGCAACGAATCTTGATCAACAGACTATTGAGAGACATCTCACTGACCTAGTTGATAGATAAAAGACGAGAGTCTATAAACTAGATACCATGTAAATGGGTTATAAAAGAACACTAATCTTGACATAGTAACGGTATGATGGTCAGGGGTTGAATAGCCAATGGGTAAATCCGAGCAACTTTCTCGACCACGTGCAAGAGCCATTACAATCTCTGCCACCCAGAGTTGCTTGGCCAAAGTCAGGATGACAAACTCAGTATAGTTTGGGTTAATAAAGTATCCTGGTCAAGGTTAAAGGGATTGCAGAAGAAGATATAATCATAACCAAATTGATTAACTTAGATGTGGCCCAACTCACATAATTCGAGTTGATAAATGGTTATAGATAGTCACAGAATATTCAGAAACAACAAGCAGAATAATTTTCATTTCATTAAAGAAACATGCAATTACAATATTACGATTATAGAAATTATAAAAAAATCTAAACATTTAAGGTGTTAGATGAGCCTCCGGGCCTAGAACCACCAAAAGGAGCATCGTCGCCATGGCCTTGGTTCAAGTTATCAAAATTCGGCCAAGTGATGACATCCTTGGGGTCGTCAGCCATAAATAGGGAATAGTCCGTGCTCGGTAAAGGACCAACATCTGCACCTTTAGTTAAAGCACTGCTTCTTCATTTGTATGGAAAGTAACCAGCGAAGATGTTGAAAGAAGCTTCAGATGTATAAGATGAGGGTCATTTTCGATTGACTGGCAATAAGACTTCCAAAGAATTCTCTAGTTCTTTATAGCCTCTAGGGAGTCATCCTTACGCTTCCTAATCTTTCTGTCCCATTTATGGCGAGCTTCCTCTGAAGATCTTTCTTTGACCCTGAAGAAAGCCCGAGCGGTGGTCAGCTACTTTTCAAATTCCGTTAGCATAAAAGCATCAAAAGTTGGGGATCTTTTATAACGATCCATATTTTGAAGCTCAAGGGCTGACCTAGCTTTCTGGGAAAGTACTTCTATGCTAACCTGCTGCTGTTTCAGGTCCTTGGCCAATAATTCATAATGCATCTGAGCCTCCTCGGATTCCTGTTGTGTTTCAAGCACGGCCTTATGGGTAGAGGTAAGGGTGTCTTGGGCAAGCTGAGTCTTCTCATGGCTTCTTTTTACCACTGTTTCTGCCAAAATGACCCTCAGCTCAAGCTAAGTGCTCAGCGACTACGCCTTAGCGACCCTCTTCTCTAATTCAGCATTTCTCGAAGTGAGCTGTTTGAGGGTTGCCTCAGATGCGGAAGCCCTATTCAAGACATTGCTATTATCTTTCTTAGAGCAAGCTTGGGCCTTTAGCTGGCAGAGGTAGACTTGAGAGCATCATCTTTTTCAGCAAGGGCCTTCTTCAACTGGGATATCACCGTAGGTTACCTCTTTTAATCTACCAATTCCCGGGTCAGCTCCTCCACAGCCTGAAAAGAAAGTACGAGTTAAGAAAACCATAAGGTAGGTGGAAAAGAGATGACATGGAGGGCACTTAGAAAAATTCTGTTACTATAAATCATCTGAACTTACTTAAACAGGCTAGCATCCCTGGCCTCCTTCCAGTAGCCATCACCAATATACCCTTCACTAGCTGACATGGAGCGAAGCATGGAAAGGGGTCAGCTCAAAGTTCACTTTACTACCAGACACATTCTCATCAGACCTAGTTTTATGGGACTTGCCTCTACTTGGTTCATCTCAACTCAGTCTACCTCTAGAGGATCCATCTCGACAAGATCTCTCCCTACTCAACCTCTTACGGTCAGATCCCTCTATGGAAGAATGGACCCGATCGGACCTATCTCTAGAAAACCCCTTCCGATCGAGACTCCTTGCCGCAGCCTGTTCAGCAGGAACTGTTAGAAAGTCATGATCCAACTCATAAACATGCCCTACTAAGTGATATTTATGAGGAGCTATGCCTTGAGCCACTTGGTCAGCAACAACTTTTCGGCTCACTCGATCGAGATTCTTAGCTTTTTTAACCTGCTCGCCAGCAACCATGTCTAGTTCATATACTGAAAAGGGTTGCAACATGGGAAACAATGAGCAACAACAGTAATAGTAATCTACCACTAGGAGAACTCAAAAACAAAAACTTACTACGCCTGCGCCGAGTGGATATCTCGGGAAAAAGACCCAATTCGACTAACTTTTTTTTTGAGTACTAGTTGTGAAGGTCCAAAACCTCCCAAGATGTCTGGGCCGCTTTTACAACCGTATCAGATTATTCCTGAGTCATGACAGGTGCAGTTTTGTTCTAGAGCTTGGGGCTACATAAATGCCTCAGGACTCTGTTTCGGTTTAGCAGATGAGATGGGTCAGCCACCACAACCTCACCTTAATCTTTATTAATGAAAAACTAGCAATTCTTCTAGTATTTGTTAGAGGATGAAAACCACCAGATGAAGCCCTTGTGGTCCTTAAGCATTGGCAGGGCAAGCTTTTCTTTGTAATTTTGAGGGATCCAACTGCTAGGCGTCATCGATTAAAGGGAAAAAGTCCCACCAGTATCTGAACGACCTAGAGTATAAAAATTGCATGTCTCTTACGGGGTTAGGGAGTACTTAGTGTCGATCTTCATCCATAAATGCCACAGACCGATCAACACCCGATATGAGTTTGGATTCCGTTGGGCTGGGGCTACACCCGCGTCTACCAAGAAGTGAGCAATGAAGGGTTGTAGAGGGAAAGTCACCCCAGAAGACAGCATTGCCCCAATACATGGCAATTACACCAGGGGGTGGATTCCACACTACACAATTGCCACTGCAGATAGCTTCACTGAACAAGGGAGATCGAACCGATCCATAAAATTTATGAGTTCTTCGTTTGTAACTTAGTTTATTTAAAGGTCAAAGGCACAAGAATGGTCCGCAGAAAATCTCAGCAGGCGAGCCCGTCGTTCCCTCTAGATGTCCTTCATTTTTAACATCAGAGAGGTTATCTTCAAGTCATTTGCCAAGCGAGCAGTCTCTTCAGGAAAAGCCCTAGAAGTTTTCCTCATAGTCTTCGACATATCTGGATGGACAATAATAGAAGTGGAACATAGAGGATTAGAAGAAATAGGAAAAAACCTTGGACGGGCCATAGAGTAATCCACATTCAGAACAGTGGGTTGGGATGAAGGAAAACGGCCCTTAAGATGAGACTCAAGCCAAGCGATATTTTCTTTATCGCCAACCTTAATGGCATACATAAGAAGCTTAAAATAATGATAACGAAGAGTTGGGTCCATACCTAGAATGTTCACGAAGCTGATGAGGACGCAGAAGTTTGATGATAGAAAGCCAAAATCTAGAGGAAAATAGAAGTTAGGGTTTTTGCCAAAAATCACTATGAAATCATAAGGAAAAAAAAATGTTTTTAAGCTATATATAGGGGTAAGTGATGTCATACCAACATTCATAAGCAAATTGGGGTAGGTGCACATGGAATGCATGCCATTCAAAATTTGAAAAAAGTGGATAATGATTGCATCAGCTAACATGAGCGTGATAGACATTAACATCCAGCCGTAAAGCATTAAATGCGCATTAGAAGCTCCATGACGAAAAATAATAATGATTTAAACATACTTCGCCAAACGAGTTCTATTTCGAATGAGATTCTCAGTCTTGTATGTTTAAAGGGGTGTTGTTATTGGAAAATTCTATGTAACATGACATGTCAGATAAAAAACTAGGGCCGGGGATACCACGTCACTGAAGCCTTATCTGATTAAGTCAACACAAGTAGGACTAAGCAAACCTAACCAGTTCTCCCCAATCATATAATACAGATGATCGGATTAGAAAACCCGATCGGGTAGTCAAGATTGTTAGGACCATGAAATTTCCCTTTACCTTCATAGTGTAAATATACATAGAGGGGGGGGGGGGGGGGGGGGGTGAATAGGTATATGCTCCAAATTTTGTCTTCTTTTAAAACAATGCAATTTTAATAATGCTTAATGAAAATTGCAAACAATGACACACAATATTTACATGGTAAACCTCCGAAGAGGAAACATCCACGGGTTGATACCACAACCATCGGCGAAAGAAAATCCACTATTTCAAATAAGAGTTACACACTCAAGCAATCAACACATGCTCTCCAAGCTATCACTCTTACTCTACCCTTGAACCTAGTGATCTACTAAGCGGACTTCCTATCCAAGACCTTCTTTCCCTATGAAGATTCCTTGCTCACCTATCTGAATCCACTCGACCCTAGGTAAGACTTCTTGCTTAACTATCCGAGTCCTCCCGACTCTAGTTAAGACTTCCTTGCTCAACAATCCGAGGTCTCACACCTCTTGTTGAGACTTCCACTTGCTTAGCCATCCAAGTCTTCCCAACTCTAGCTAAGACTTCCAATTGCTCAAATCAAAGAATCACTCTAATATATGAGACTTCCTACCTCTTCACAAGGCATCTAAGTGATCATGAATGTAAAACGCAAACAAGCACTCAATATAGAAAATGATGATCAATAAATTCTATGGACATGCAACTAGATAGCTAGATTATGCTTTCAGAGAGCAATCACAAATGTACTTAGACTACCTAAGCATGTTATCAACTATGAACATAGATATGAAGATATAGACACCAATTGAAACACAACCTAGTTCTCAAGAAAAGAAATTAGATCTAGAAATAGTCAATCAAGCATAAAAGTAAAAGATTTCTAGAAGTAATTTCATGTCTATCAAGTTTAGCACAAATCATTCAATTTATCACAAATCTAGCTTAGCTTGAAAATCAAATCAAAAAACCACAAAATGATATCAAAACCATCCTAGTAATGCTTTTTAATCAAATAGCATCAATCAATAAGAAGATCTAAGAAGAAAATTATGAAGAAGTTGATTTTACCAACAAGGATGAAAATCACGAACTGAAGATCTAATCACAACAAAATATCTAGAAATTCTTTGGTTCTGTAAATGCTTGGGGTTTGTAGAAATCTTCAAGACACTCGAAATCTATTTTTGAATCAAGTGATTCGGAGTAGTAATGAAGAAGTTATCACAAAAACAAAAATCAAAATGTTGAGAGAAAAATTCTGCACTTGTTCTCCAAATTCGTTTTTCTCAACCTCTAATGAATGAAAGGGAAGGAGAGGTTTTAAAGAGAGAACAGTCAAAAGACCATTTTTCCCTCATGTCTTAGTGCCTCCCTGAAATGGCGCTTGGCATCTCAGGGCAGAGCAACTTTGGGGTCGAGATGGCCACGCGCCATGAGAAGGTGCCAAGTGATGCCTTGTGCCATCGCACCTCTTTCCTTGCGCTCCTTTCGCGTTCTTTGGGTTCCAAACTCTAAATTTGAATATGTTTGAAGATTACGAAACGGGACTCCATCACAGACATGGATATATAAGATACCCAACCCATAAAATAATAATTCGACTCAATATGTGAAGATGAAGACAATGTATGTAACATGAGTTGAAAGTGTAGTATCTTTTTAATTATAACTCGAAATCAATAGTATTAGTAACCGAAATGACCGGAACTCAATCATGAATAATCTAAGACTAAAATCAAGTTCAAGATCCATGTTATACAAACATATAAACCAACAAACATATTTCACACAAGAATGCAAACTACATAGAGATAGTCTTCAATCATGCATTTTCCAAAACATGTTACTTTCATACCAATGCATGAGCATTCAACTTCAAGTGTGTGAATATGTTATACCAAATGATGCGCTACGATGCAAGGACACAAATGTATGAATTGTGTGTGTGTACGCATTTAATGATGCACAACTAAGCAGGGACACATATGAATGAATTGTGTGTGTGCGCGCATTTAATGATGCCCAACTAAGCAGGGACACATGAATTGACATGTGTGTGTGATCGTATTTAATGATGCACAACTAAGCAGTGACACATATGAATTAATTGTGTGTGTGTGCACATTATGCCTTGCAAGAGGAAGAAGATTCTCGGTACCTTAGCATCCAAGAATAGTACCAATCCTCTTGAAAACGAACTTTGCATCATGAGAAGTTGTTTTCCTTCCTTGAAGCTTTTATTATCATGAACCACTTAAGCAACTAAGCATTACAAAGAAATGAAGTTTTCTTATGGAATTAAGCCAACACAAATCTAAAACCTAACAATCTCCCCCATTGGCTATTTCATGACAAAACCTCTACCTCACCATACAATGATCACTCATAATCAATGTTGATTGCATTCTCACATCACAAAGTGTCACCAAGAATCTTCAAGAAAATCTTCACACATTCAAAACACCTGTGAGACAAGAACAACCAAGAGAAATCTTCTACAAAGAAGATAGGTGAGATAAACAAACAATATACGAAACAAAACAAAAATTCCCTTATCTCTTGTTATCTCATGCAAACAAGAATTCTTTCTCCCCCTTAAGACAAGATTTCTCCCTCTTAATGAATTGTCTCCTTTTTTATATCAAAAGAAAGTAACATGGTGAGGAAAACACTTTATTCACCATTTTGGCAAGGAATAGACAAAAAAAAAATTACACAAACTAGAGAGAGAGAGATAAATGCCAATTGAAAATACCTACAAGGTTATAAGGGATGCATAATAAAATCATGAGATAGTGAGCAAACAAGTTATATAGAGAACTAAGTTTAACAAACTAAGCTCCCCCTTAACATATGCTCCACATGTTAAAAAGCAAGTAAACTTGTTAACAAGGGAATCACACAATCACACATTGCAAGCAAAAAAAATAAACCATTATTTTTCGAGAATTAATAAGAGAATCATAGATTTTTCATAACTCACTCAAAAATAATCTCTCATTTCTAATGAAGCAAGCATATTAAGCAAAAATGTGTGTGTGAAAATGCTTCTAGCATATATACAAGGAGTGATTGTGATATCAACATGCAAACCACTTCAACACCTATCCATCTAAAGCTTTTCCAATCAAGGTCAAACCGATTATCATCCGGATTTTTGCTTCAAAGAGAATAGATTTCAACATATGAGTGTGTGTGTGCATGTGGTTCGTCATTCCATTTATGTTTTTTAACCAGAGCAATCATAATTTTCAACTATACTCCATTTTAAGCCTTCCTCAATTTCTTTTTAGGCTTTGTATCAAAGTTTTTTTTTTAAATGGTTATTTTTCAACATTTCTTTGATTTTTCTAACATAAACATATACTCTTCATGACGGCTTTTAATCATCACAATGGTGTAGCCCTTTCCTAAGTTGGGCGGCTTCACAACCAAGGTATGTAGCCCTTTCCATGAAGGTGCTCGTTTAGTTCTATGTAGATGCCGAAACAAAATGGATACTAACCGTAGGTCATCTATCATGTACTACACAATGAACTTCAAGATGCATCTATAATCTACATGCTTTCAAACTCAATTAATCAAACTTAGACATATAAGAAAGGCATTTGTGCACTTTTTGAAAACAAGATTTACAAAGACTTAAGTGCATGATCTAGAAATAATAAAAGCTATTTTACCAAGATCATTACTTCTCACATGAGTAGCTCTCAAAGAAATATATATACAATATAGTTTTTCTTATCAAGCCACTCATAACCACATACAAGCATTAATCAACACAAATCATGCCAATGGATCTTCTAAGAGATACAAATCTCTCTTTGTCCAATAGCTTTGTGAACAAGTCCGCAAGTTGATTTTTAGTAGGCATATGTTCAAGAGTTACTATTGAATGTTCAACAAGTTCTCTAATGAAATGATGCCCAATGTCTATATGCTTTGTGCGTGAGTGTTGAACCGGATTTTTAGAGATGTTAATGGCACTCATATTATCATAATAGAGAGTCATTTTGCCTTGATCAATCTCATAATCCTTGAGAATTTGTTTCATCCATAAAAGTTGTGTGCAAGCACTTCCGGCCACAATATACTCGGCATCGGATGAAGAAAGAGAGATGGAATTTTGCTTCTTGCTTTAAATGTTTCCTACCCAATCCGTATCACAATAGCCAACAAGAATATCATTAGTATCAAAGGAATAAAATAAACCAAGATTATGTGTTCCTTTTATATATCTAATGATTATTTTAATGGCTTTCAAGTGAGATTCTTTTGGATTAGCTTGAAACCTAGCACACAAACCAACACTAAAATAAATATCTGGCCTACAAGCCTTTAGGTAGAGAAGACTACCTATCATGCTCCTATTGAGACTTTGATCAACATTTTTTCCTTTTTCATCTTTGTCAAGTTTTAAAGTAGTACTCATAGGTGTTTCAAATTCTTTTCCACTTTCAAAGCCATATTTCTTAACAAGATTTTAGAATATTTAGATTGAGACAACATGATACCATTGCTAGATTGTTTCACTTGCATGCCAAGAAAGTAATTGAGTTCACCTACCATACTCATTTCAAATTCTCTTGACATAACATTCACAAAATCACAACCTTGGTTTTACATGTAGACCCAAAAATAATGTCATCAACATATATTTGTGCAACAAAAATGTCATTGTCATAATGCTTGACAAACAAAGTTCTATCAATACCACCTCTCCTATATTGGTTGTCAATAAGATATTGAGTCAACCTATCATACCAAGCTCTAGGGGCTTGCTTAAGGCCATAAAGAGCATTTTTCAACTTAAACACATGATTAGGAGAGTGTAGGTGTACAAAGCCCTTAAGTTGTTTAACATACACTTCTTCTTAAAGATATCCATTGAGAAAAGCACTTTTGACATCCATTTGAAACAATTTGATTTTTTTAAGACATGCAATGGACAACAAAAGCCTAATGGACTCAAGACGTGCAATGGGTGCAAAAGTCTCATCAAAGTCTAGACCCTCAACTTGAGTGTATCCTTGAGCCACTAGTCTTGCTTTATTTCTCACTATCTTGCCACATTCATCGGTCTTATTCCTAAACACCCATTTTATACCAATCATATTGATATCTTTTGGTCTAGAAACTAAGGACCATACTTCATTCCTCTCAAATTGATTTAGTTCGTCATGCATGGTATTAACCCAATATTCATCAATAATTGCTTCATTAATATTTTTGGGCTCAATTTGAGAAGTGTAGAAAGCATAAGAAATTTAGTTAGCTAGTTGCCTTCTAGTTCTAACCCCTTCATTCAAATCACCTATTATGTCTTGTTGGTAATGCATGTTCCTAAGTCTAGAATTAGAATTTTCAACATCTTGTTGGCTATCATTCAAACCATTTTCTAACTCTTGACTTTGTTCTCTAGAAACACTATCAATAACATCATTATGACTAGACTCACCTTCATCACAACTAGTCACATCAATAGGTGCTCTAGTGTCATTCAACAAATGTTCTTTAGGTTCATTGACACCATTATTATCACACAAATCAAGCATGCTAAGATCATCTATTTTCATATTAATAGACTACATAATAGTCTTGGTTTTCAAATTGAACACTCTATATCCATGACTATTATTAGCATACCCAAGAAAGAGACTAATATCACTTTTAGCATCAAACTTTCCTAAGTGAACTCTATCATTCAAAATAAAACACTTACTCCCAAAAGTGCGGAAGTAACTCACATTTGGCTTCTTGCCCTTCCAAAGTTCATAGGAAGTTTGTTTTGTGTCGGGCCTTTTAAAAACTCTATTAGTGATATAGCATGCGGTGTTGACCGTTTCGGTTCAAAGATTTCTAGGGTTTTTCTTGCTATTGATCATGACTCTAGCCATCTCTTGCAAGACACGAATCTTCCTCTCAACAATACCATTTTATTGAGGAGTTCTAGGAGCCGAGAACTCATGTGAAATCCCATAACCATCACAAAACTCAATAAATCTAGCAATTTCAAACTCACTCCCATGATCACTTATAATGCGACATATTTTCTTGATCCCAAGACCATTTTCATTTTGAACTTGATTACAAAAATTCTTAAAGTAACCAAAAGTTTTGGTCTTATCTCTAAGAAAATATACCCAAGCAAACCGAGAAAAATCATCAACACATATAAAAATGTATTTCTTACCATCTATGCTTTCGGTTTGGATTGGTCATATTAGGTCCATATGAACAAGTTCTAAGGGCTTCTTGGTAGCAAAATTAGTGTTCTTTTTATGAGACACTTTGGTTTGTTTACCTAATTGACATGGTTCACAAACAACATCAAACTTTTTACCATGACTAGGAAGACCTCTAACAATGTTATATTTCTTAAGCTTCTTTAAATCTTTATAATTCTTGTGGCCCAATCTTTCATGCCATAATTCAAGCTTGTTGCACTCATGTGCCATATTACATGTTAGTGGATCAACCTCTGGACAATAGCAATTGTCCGAAGACCTTTTGACTTTCAAAATAATTTTACCCTTTTTATCAATTATTGTGCACACATCTTTGTTAAAGCTAACTTCTTTAAAAATTTCACACAAGTGAGTAATGCTTATTAGATTAGCTTGTAGACCATGTACATACAAGGTGTCACGAAGTTTAGGCAATATGGGGATATAAATTATTCCCTTGCCTAGAACTTGCTTTTTGGTGCCTTCACCAAATGTAACCCATCCACCATCTTTCATAACAAGATTCTTAAAGAATTCCTTGTTACCAGTCATATTCCTAGAGCAATCGCTATCTGGGTACCAATATTAGGATGAGTTAGCTCTTAAAACACATTTTAAGCTACAATCATGATTTTCTAACTTCTTAGTGAGAGACTTATTGATCTTAGAGATCCTTTCATTTTCTTAAGTAAGACCTTTGATCTTTTGATTATCTAAGTCAATAGACTCACCTTCAACAAGAGAAGCCACAAAAGAATACATTTCTTTAATCATGATGAAACAAAAGAAGATAACAAACACTACAAAGAAGATCTATCTAAGTGCGTCTAAAAACCAGCTTTGATACCAATTAAAATTTCCCTTTATCTTCATAGTGTAAATATACCTAGAAGGGGGGTGAATAGGTATATGCTCCAATTTTTGTCTTGTTTTAAAACAATGTAATTTTAATAATGCTTAACGAAAATTGCAAACAATGACACACAATATTTACTTGGTAAACCTCCGAAGAGGAAACATCCACGGGTTGATACCACAACCACCGGTGAAAGCAAATCCACTATTTCAAATAAGAGTTACACACTCAAGCAATCAACACATGCTCTCCAAGCTATCACTCTTACTCTACCCTTGAACCTAGTGATCTACTAAGCGGACTTCCTATCCAAGACCTTCTTTTCCTATAAAGATTCCTTGCTCACCTATCTGAATCCACTCGACCCTAGGTAAGACTTCTTGCTTAACTATCCGAGTCCTCCCGACTCTAGTTAAGACTTCCTTGCTCAAAAATCCGAGGTCTCACACCTCTTGTTGAGACTTCCACTTGCTTAGCCATCCAAGTCTTCCCAACTCTAGCTAAGACTTCCAATTGCTCAAATCAAAGAGTCACTCTAAGATATGAGACTTCCTACCTCTTCACAAGGCATCTAAGTGATCATGAATGTAAAACGCAAACAAGCACTCAACATAGAAAATGATGATCAATAAATTCTATGGACATGCAACTAGATAGCTAGATTATGCTTTCAGAGAGCAATCACAAATGTACTTAGACAACCTAAGCATGTTATCAACTATGAACATAGATATGAAGATATAGACACCAATTGAAACACAACCTAGTTCTCAAGAAAAGAAATTAGATCTAGAAATAGTCAATCAAGCATAAAAGTAAAAGATTTCTAGAAGTAATTTCATGTCTATCAAGTTTAGCACAAATCATTCAATTTATCACAAATCTAGCTTAGCTTGAAAATCAAATCAAAAAACCACAAAATGATATCAAAACCATCCTAGTAATGCTTTTTAATCAAATAGCATCAATCAATAAGAAGATCTAAGAAGAAAATTATGAAGAAGTTGATTTTACCAACAAGGATGAAAATCACGAACTGAAGATCTAATCACAACAAAATATCTAGAAATTCTTTGGTTCTGTAAATGCTTGGGGTTTGTAGAAATCTTCAAGACACTCGAAATCTATTTTTGAATCAAGTGATTCGGAGTAGAAATGAAGAAGTTATCACAAAAACAAAAATCAAAATGTTGAGAGAAAAAATTTGCACTTGTTGTTCAAATTCATTTTTCTCAACCTCTAATGAATGAGAGGGAAGGAGAGGTTTTAAAGAGAGAATAAAAAAATGACCATTTTGCCCTCATGCCTTAGTGCCTCCTTGAGATGGAGTGTGGGCATCTCAGGGCAAAGCAACTTTGGGGTCGAGATGGCCACGCACCATCTCATGAAGGTGCCAAGTAATGGCTTGTGCCATCACACCTCTTCCCTTGCGCTCTTCTCATGTTCTTCGACCGTTCTTTGGCCTCTGAACTCTGAATACGAATCTATTTGAAGATTACAAACTCAGACTCCCTTATGGACATAGACATGAACATATAAGATACCCTACCCATAAAATAAGAATTTGACTCAATATGTGAAGATGAAGACAATGTATGCAACATGAGTTGAAAGTGTATTATCTTTTTACTTAGAACTCGAAATTAATAGTATGAGTAACCAAAATGACTGGAACTCAATAATGAATAATCTAAGATTAAAATCAAGTTCAAGATCCATGTTACACAAATATATAAATAAACAAACACATTTCACACAATAATGCAAACTACATAGAGATAGTCTCCAATCATGCATTTTCCAAAACATGTTACTTTCATACCAATGCATGAGCATTCATCTTCAAGTGTGTGAATGTGTTACACCAAATGATGCGCTACGATACAGGGACATAGATGTATGAATTGTGTATTTGTACGTATTTAATTATGCATAACTAAGCAGGGACATATGAATTAATTCTGTGTGTGTGCGCATTTAATGATGTACAACTAAGCAGGGACACATATGAATTGAATTGTGTGTGTGTGTGCGTTTATTGATGCACAACTAAGAAAGGACACATATGAATGAATTTTGTATGTGTGCACATTATGCCTTACAAGAGGAAGAAGAATCTCGATACCTTAGCATCCAAGAATAGTACAAATCCTCTTAAAGACGAACTTTGCATCGTGAGAAGTTGCTTTCCTTCCTTGAAGCTCTTATCATCACGAACCACTTAAGCAACTAAGCATTACAAATAAATGAAGCTTTGTTATGGAATCAAGCCAACACAAATCTAAAACCTAACAGACTAAGGTCAAGTCGAATCTATGATCGGGGTAAACAAGAATGGTCGGGAAAAACAAGCGATCGGACGCACGACATGTGGATTAGCATCCAGATTCAATAAGATCACAACTCTAACACGCAAAAAAGAATCAAACTTGAACAATACTTTTGGAAGCACACTTTAATGATGAAGAAAACTTCTTCATAGATATAAAAGTGTGGATTGAACAAGGAATTCAATACGACCAGGACACAATCAACATGCCACAGGAAAAAGGTATAACACAACTCCAATAAGTTAGAATTTTTTTCCTTACTTGTACATCAAGAATTAGGGTTCTGTGCATGCATAGATAAACCCAAAAAACACCCAAAAGGGTGATTGAGTGTGTAATCTTTTTTCTGCATAGTGAATTTCTGTTGCTGTAATCGGCAACCGTAGACGTTTCCCCACATTGGGGTTTTACCACGTAAAATCTTGTGTCCTATTTATTTTCTTGTTATCTTTTGTTTGTGCTTAGCCACTACTTTGTTCTAATTGTGTGATGAGGGATAGATTCAAAAATCATCGTCAACATCTCTTAAAATTACTTTTAGTGTTTTGGGCTATATGAATGCAAATGTAATGTGACAAACAAATACAAACAAATGCAAGATACATAAACAAGAGCCTAGATCACCTAAATATGTCTAGGAACCCACTCTAACACCAATTGAAAATAAATAAAGCTTGTGTCTAATTACCTAGAGGGGGGTGAATAGGTTTTAATCTAGTCCATTACAATTTTTTCTTGATTAGACAATATTAAAAATCACCCCAATAAACAAACATACAAAATCAAGCATAAAATGCGGAAATAAATATAACACCTTAGCCACTTACGATCCTCAAATCCACTATCGTACTGATGTTTACAACCTAACTTGACCGTATAGTCACACTTCAAGGCTACTAACCCACCACTACTGCCTATAAGGCCTTTAATAGTGATTATTGATCAATGCTTGCCAACCAACCCTTGGTTGTAGGACTTCACTTGCTTGTGCTCTACACCTTGTAGTCACAAGACTTAATTCTAAAAAAAGAGATCAACAAATAGGCTATGTGAATATATTAAATATTCCAAATGTAATTAATACTAGGCAAAATACTAAATGCTTAATTAGGTGTACAGATGCAAATCTAACAACAAAATTATCAAACAAAGCCATATCAACCTAAGTTGTCATAAAGTGGCAAGGACAACAATGCAATCACAAAATGTAATTAATTACTCCTAAACAACAATGTCTATATGCAATGCATAGAGACTTAGCTAGATTGTACATATGATTTAAATGCTAGCTATCACAATACAAAACATATACATGTCATAACTTCAATTGGTATACAATAAATATGAAGATTTGCTAACCTAAGCAATAAATGACATGTCTTGATAAGGTAGAACAATAAATGAGCAAGAACGATAGTTATACTTACCAATCAATGAAAATACATGCTTTGAATGATGCTAGAGATGCAAGATGAAGATGGTTTTAGGGTTTGGAAAGTCAAACACAAAGCTCAAAGCTTTCTCTCTCTAAAGGGGGTTCTCTCTCTCTAGAAAATTGTTCTTTAAACTCTCACCAGGAAAGGAAGAATAAGAGAATATATATATAAATTAGCGAAAACAGCAACGTTTTAAACTTAAAAAATAAAACCTATCAAAACCGTTATGCATACAGTGGTCCAAGCAAGGGTCTAATCTGCGGTGCATGTAGTAAGGCACGGTTGGGCAAGACCACAGTAGGAACCACTACTGAGACACGGGTACCAACTTCAGTATAGACCGCAGTACACCATAAAGGCAACTTTGGAGAACACTGTACCATGTGTTGCAGTACAGGTAAGAAAACACAGTGGTCTAAGCCGTAGTAAAGAGAAAAGTGGTTTTTTAAGGCCTACATATAGAGAAAAGACCAATCTAGAGAAGAACAAGCCTTCTCTAAGGGTTAACCACACTTAGTCTATGTGCTTGTGTGAAGTGTAATGGAAACACATAAAGAGAACATAAATAATAAGCAAGACATGCAATCATGTGAAGTGCACAAATACAATTGCATAACAACTCAAATGCATGTAAGTGTGTGTGTGGGTATGTGCAACAACAAATGCATGCCAATATAAATGAATATATGAAATGTGAGTGTGTGCAATTAAATCTCTTCAATAAGCATTAGGCACAAGTGAACTACCTCTTGAAGCTTACTGGGATCTTAGAAGCTTGCCATCAAAAGCCTAAACTACCCATTACAAATTGAATCCCTTATGTGGTTTTCCATGAAACAAGCCAATCATAAAAATGAGATTCTTACATCTCGCCTCATTGATTACCTTTCCTTTCAGTTCCCAGTAACCATCTTCTTTCCCTATTTATAATTCAATCTAACATGCCATTTTCCTATATCGCTTCTTGCCTCTCAAAGAAAGAAAAAAAAAATCCTCAATTATCTTGTAAGACACCCTAATCTTCCTTTCTTCTTTAATTGCAGTTGAAACTTCTACGTTCAGGGTCCATGACCACTCCTTCACACTAGTAATGGAACCTCAAGCACCATATCTTCTCCATATTATCAAAACCCTAATGGGCAAGGTACACGTTGTAGGGAAAAATCGATTCAAAACATGGCAGAAGCGTAAAGTAAGGTTTGGTATATTTTAAAAAAATTCCTTTAATAAAGAACACCTAAACCCTTGATTAATTGGCGTATATAAAAAGTATCATACTTTTTTCTCGTGACGATTGAACTAACGTCGAATTGAATTTGCAAGATCTTTCAATCCAATCACGAACATGAATCACCTAGGAGTATAAGCTCCCTTTCTTTTAATTGTATAACTGAGGATGGAAACAAACAAAATCTTTTCTTTGTTCGTCACATTATTCCTCCAAGAGAAAAACCCGAGAACGTTCGGTCACTTGTGAATTATCAATCTATTTGATTGAAACTTGCGTGTACCCGATTTGATTTTTTTACACAAAACCCTTTTGATGTTAAGGACACTAGTGCACTATCGAAAACAACAACGTTTCCATTTTCTCTTCCCTTTGGCCGAATTCAATACACAACATTTTTGTGCTGACTGAATTTTGTCTAGAGCAAAAGCTAGTTTTTTGTCTCAAAATTCTTTAGCTTGGCTGAAATATTCAACATTAAAACCATATGCTCGGCCGATATTGATAGGTGTATATATAGGTATACAAATCCTCTCCTAAAGAGGATTTACTTGGTGGACAAGAATCCTTTCTCTAGGTGGATTTACTTGGTGACCAAAAATCCTTTTCAAAGAAGAATTCTTTTCCACACCAAGACTCCTAATCTAACTCAAATATTGTATTTTTCAATAACCAATTATTGAATATAATTAAATTGTGACTAAATTAAAACTTCATATTTTGACCAATTGTCAACTAGAGTTTTAATATAAATCAAATACTTCCCAATATGACTAGATAAATAAATTTATATTATTTATCTACTTATCAAATATAGTATTTGATACTTATCATATTACCAACAATAATATGAGTATAGGAGACTATCTCTTACTAGGAAAAAGATTTTAAATTTTAATTAAATAAATAAATAATTAATTAATTAATTAATTTTCATTTAATTAAATATTAAAATAAAAATATATATAAGGCTATTATATATACCATTTCCGTAGCTCTATATAAATATAGGCCAAATATTGTTTTTCCTATTTTATTAAATCTATTGGAATTAAATAAAAAGTCCACATGTAAACTAGACATATTCTTACTAAAAGAAACAAGTCCACATGCCTTAATACAATTCTAGTTAGACCCATTAATTTGTCCGATAGAATATATCAAGTTATCCATGCAAGTTCGTGTGGATTGGGAATATTGGCGGGCTATCTAAATTTAAACTCCAATAGACATAACATAATCACAATCAACAAATGATTCACTAAGGTCCGATATATTAATTTTAGTTCATTCCACTAAAGAACTAAAATTGAACTCTTAAATAAAGATATAATAAGTTAATGTTGCTTATTCGTACCTTAGACAATCTTAATGGAGATAGTGTATCCTTGTGACGAATACCATTAATCGCTAAGAGCACATAGACCGCATATAGCTCTCCAAGTTACCATATATACTCATATGACCACATTTTGAACTTGGATAATTTGACTTGTCCATAGGCAATGTTTCAATAGACACTATTGAAAATTTAACGTTAAGATTTAATATCCAATATCTCAAAACATCCATATGTTGGTATTCTACCGTTCATTCAATAAATAGAGCCACGATGTCCATATCTTTAAATGAAGTCCTCTATCGAATAACAAATGAATACTGCCAAACTATCGAGGATAGACTATGCTATATAATCGTACTCATTGATAGCTCAAATGATAAAACTTGCAACCATAAGTCCATCATTTATCTCAGGATTGAGATAGACTCTCTGGTTGTCTTCAAGTGATAACTTTTAACCATTGACGGTTCTAAATAAAGTATCTCATTGTGATCCTATTCAATGCACCTAGTGCATTAGATCCTTTTGCCAAAAGACACAACACTTTGATGATTTTAGACTCATCCTAAAACATTTGATCCCACTCAAATGCTAGCAAAAGAATCTACAACTTTAACAAGATAAAGGCACCCAACCTTTATCTTAAGTTGTGAATATTGTTCAACACTAACTAAAGAATTATGTCCACCTCATACATATCCAGATGTACGAACAATTCTTCATTTTCTCATGGTCTTTTGACATTATGATTATTTACTTTTGACAATTATAATAATTAAACTATAAATGCTATAAGATTTGTTAAACAAGAAATCACTTTATTAATATGAAACGATTGTCAAATACATTATTACACCCTTGCTATTGAGCATAATCCTAACACGTGCACCCTTCCCCCTCTGACTGTGTAGTACTGCTCCAACCGATCTAAGTGTTGTAAAAAAAGTCTCCGCGATGATTTTCTGGTTAATAGAAATTTTGACTTGTAACCATTTTCACGTTTTGGTAACCTTCACGGATTCGGTATATTTTTACGGCCTTGGTAACAATACTACAGTGTTTGACATTTTGACTTGTAACCATTTTCATGGCTTCGGTAACCATTTTCATGGCTTCGGTAACCATTTTACAGCTTTGGTAACCATTTTTCAATTTTTAAAATTTAGACATGTAACCGTTTTCTCGGATTTGGCAACTAATTTTACTGCACCGGTAACTATATTTATGGCTTTATTAACCATTTTACAATTTTTAAAATTTTAACTTGTAACCATTTTCACATAATTGGCAACCATCTTCTTGGTTTCTGTAACCATTTTACAGCTTTGGTAACCATTTTTTATTTTTTAAATTTTGACTTGTAACCATTTTCACGGCTTTGGTAACTATCTTTTCGGCTTCGACAACTATTTTTACGGCTTTGGAAACCATTTTATAATTTTGAAATTTTGACTAGTAACCAATTTCATGAATTTGGTAACCATCTTCCTGATTTTGGTAACCATTTTACGGTTGCGGTAACAATTTTTTAAATTCTTTTATTTTTTACTTGTGACCATTTCAAGGCTTTGGTGACTATATTTAAGGTTTCGGTAACTATTTTTATGGCTTTGGTTGTAATTTTTAAAATTTTGACTTGTAACCATTTTCACGAATTTGATAACCATCTTCACAGTTTTGGTAACAATTTTACGGCTTTGATAACCATTTTCAAATTTTTAAATTTCTAAATTTTGACATGTAATTATTTTCAAGGCTTTGGTAACTTTCCTTTGGTAACAATTTTTCAATTTTTGAAATTTTTTACATTTAAACGTTTTCATGGATTTGGTAACCATTTTATGACTTTTGTAACCATTTTACCAGTTTTAAAATTTTGACTTGTAACTATTTTCACGGATTGATAACCACATTCTAGACTCCGGTAACTGATTTTACGTCTTCGGTATACATTTTTCTGAAATTTTAACTTGTAACCATTTTCACGTCTTTGGTAACCGCCTTCACGGATTCAGTAACTTTTTTTACGGCTTTGGTAACCATTTTACAATTTTTTAAACTTTGACTTGTAGCCATTTTAACGGATTTGGTAACTTTCTTCATGGCTTCGGTAAGCATTTTATGGTTTTCGTAACTATCTTCATTGCTTCGGTAACAATTTTAAAATTTTGAAATTTTGACTAGAAACCATTTTCACGGATTTGGTAACCACATTCACATCTTCGGTAACAATTTTATGACTTTGGTAGCCACTTTACAATTTTTAAAATACTGACTTGAAACCAATTTCAAGTTTTTGTAACCACATTGACGGCTCTAATAACAATTTTCACGACTTTGGTAACTACCTTCATAATGTTACCATTTAAGCTTATTGAACCATATTTACATATGTATTTGGTCCCTAATTCCGACTCTTTTTGCAAGTTCTCGGATAAAAAACTGTCCATTTAATAGCTTGAATTTAGAATATGTAGGTAAAACAGTGTCATAATAGCATTAGTGCTTAACTTGAAGAGTAGGAGGCAAATTGCACAAAAAATAGTGAAGAAATGAAGCAAAAGGGTCACCACCAAAGAATATCGCTGGCTACAGACCATGACAAAGTCCCTAGCATTGCGTCGTTGTGGTGAAACCATGACACTCAGGTATCCGCTCGTGACAACTCAGCAAAACTAACATTTTTAGCCATTTTAGCTATGGTAAACTTGTCTTTTCACCTGAAGTCATACCCTAGCCTCCTCACACTATAAATACACCTTCTTGCCTCTCTCCCAAAAGAGGAATTCCTTTGTCTACCATTCATAATCTCTTCATATTATTTCCTCTAAAAATCTCAACAACATCATATCTAGATTACTTCTCTCAAATTATTCCTCTTTATCCATTCTATAAACATCCTTTCTTTATAACTTTCCAGTTGACTCCTCCTTACTACACAACCTCTTCTTCCACTCCTTACATCAAGGTTTAAGCAAGGAGATAGAAGGGATCAAGCTTACAATAGGAAGCTCATGGGTCCTCATCTTTTACCTCTTCTCCTTGTTTGTAATCATGTGTACCTAAATCTCACTCTAGGAGATTGATTTGAGAAACTATTGGACTTTCGTTATTTGCTTAGCTATCAATAATATGTTCTACAATTATAGTTCTATTCACTTTATAATTAGATTTTCTGTATTTTATTGATTAAAAATATCACTTGCTATTTACAATATTGGCAAGATAATGTGTGATAAAATCAATTAAGGATTGACAACCTTAGTTGATTAGGGCTTATAGTGAATAGGATAGGTTGATTGGTGGATATAACCAACCTTGATTGCCTATACAATTAATCGTCACTAACCGATCTAACCAATATCCCCTCTCTCTAAATATCATAGGTGATGAATTTTTGTGAGAAGTGGTTTGGATTTATATCTACAGCCAAACCATAATTTGGAATGAGATCAGTCTTAAATTGTGTAAACCAAGCTTTGATGAAGCTATGTATACATTGCCCAAAGCCCAACGGCAACTCTATCAATTCCGTAGACTACTCTTTCTTTGTTTAAAACCATATTCTTATCTAGACTGTTGGAACTGGATTCTTATCTCCATTTATATTCTCTTTAATTTCTTGTTGTTTGCATTTCCTACTATTAACAAAACTATCAATTTTAAAACCCAAACATGGATTTATTTTCATGCACATTAGTTAGACTAACATAGTAGAATTGCAAATCGATTATTCAAACCCGATCCTTATGGACGATCCCTTGCTAGCTGTTTAGACAAATTTCAGATTTTAATTGTGGTTGCAAGTGATAAACAACTTCGTTTTCCTAAACAAAATATATCTTTTTAAAGATTGTGAAACAGCCTCCTCATGTAGAGACAAAAGGGTTGGTAAGAGCCAACAATAATTTGCTTTAATATATATATATATTTATTGCAAAATTTGGCTATCCAGGCTTCCTGAGATCGAGAGTACATCGTAACCTCCCCAGAAGCTCGCCAACTTCTCCAAGCATAAAAAGGGGGGACCTTTAAAGATATCAGGTTCATGTTGTAGCTACGTTCCCATTCACTAAGGAAGGCTTGAACCCATCTGGATGGGAAAAAGGAAGCTTGCATAATCCACGCTCCCCCCCCTATTGAGTGCCCACAAGGTCATCTCAATGTCTAAAGGATTGGGAAAGGTCAAACCGAGCTTCTGGTACCAAAATGAAATCTTCGGAGGGATTGCCTCGAATCGTAGGAGAGACCATAATGTAGCCGAATTATTTTAAGGAATATACCATTCTTTTCTTGCCATATCACTGGTATAATTAATGAGGAGATTTCTACCAAGATTTGGTAACGGTTAAAAAGGGAAAATTTTCCTATTAAAACAAGGAATCTGACTCCAACCCTAACTCAATCATATGTGTTCAAGTCAGAGGGGACTTCTGTTAATAACAAAATTCGGCTAGGGGACCAAAGAGAAATTTTCCACTCTCCTAACTCGAATCAATGCTCGAGTTCACCAATCATTAAACCCCGGGTCTTAAGGGCGAGCCATAGAGCTACCCCACAAAATCGAGGAAGGATCATCGAGCTTAAGAACTATCAGGAATGGTGCCCGACACGACCAGATCGAGCTCTTTACGCCAACATTGGAACTCGGGCAAAGCCCGATACGTGGTTATCCGGGCTTCATAAGATCGAGAGTACATCGTAACCATCCCAGAAGCCCTCCAACCTCTTTAGGCAAAAAAATGGGGGATATTTAAAGATATCAAGTTCATGTTATAGCTACGTTCCCATTAGCTAAGGAAGGCTTGAACCCATCTGGACGAGTAAATGGAAGCTCGCATAATCCACGCTCCAATTAGTGCACACAAGGTCATCTCAAGGTCTAAAGGACCGAGAAAGGTCAGGCCGAGCTTCTGGTATCAAAACTAAGGCTGGGGTCTATCTCGCCCTACAAAACAACGAACAGCTAACTCGACGACCTCCATGAAAGATTATGCCATAAATACACATAAGGTCAAATCTACACTCTTAACGAATATTGAAACTATGCGTACGTGTAAGGCAAAAGATTGAATCCAAAAAGGAAACAAGCTTATCTCCACCAAAGATATTCTCGAATCCGTTATTAATGCAAAGTCAATGACTTTCAAATAAGAGATCTTGCAAGATAAGGAAGGAACAGATTCAGAGAATCATGAAGGGAGATTCACCGGTTTGAACGACCCGAACCGTGTATAAATATTTCGGTCGTAAAGAGAAAAAGGGAGACAGAAAAAGATTGAGTGGGAAGAGAGCAGGGAAGAGAGCAGCATAGAACAAATAGAAAGAGAGAGTTTTTGAGTCTTCGACCTAAATTCTGTAATCAGAACACGACCTCCGCGATTATCTACTATTCGACAGGCATGAAGTTACCACCCTACTGTATCTTTAAAAGTCTTTTTGTACAATATAAATAGTTGATAATAAAGCAATTACATTCCCATCTTCATTGCACTTATATTCATACATCTGTCTTTATTTTGTCAGGTAAGGTACCTAGGGTACCAACCCCGACCACCACCTACGTGGTAGTGATCTCGAGGGTGTTAACCGAAATTTCTCACCTCGAGTAAATTCTCTGTTAACAATTTATATATATATATATATATATATATATATATATATATATATATATATATATATATGGATGCCCTAGTGTGTAATGTTGCATTATACAACCTAAAAATATTTAATTGTGATAATGTCTTTTTTGGTTCGATCACATCAACTAATATGTTATCACATGCCCTAACATGCCCTAACATGCTATCACAATAACTTAATTGTGTGAGCACATACATTTTTTTTTTCTAAAAAAAAATAATTGTATTGATCTAAGGGGATAAAGCATCACAATATAATATATCTTGAAAAACCTCTATGCGATAACATTATGTGTATATGTGTGATCACATGCAATTCGTATGCGATAATATAATATATATATATATATATATATATATATATATATATTATATGTGTGTGAGAGAGAGAGAGATTACATGTAATCGTATGTAATCACATCCCATTGCATCGTGAATGGCCATATATATATAATATTAAAATTTGTAAAATTTTGCTCTGGTCCACCCAAAATATTATATCATACTATATTGGCTTCACAAATAATTTGTTTTGGCTCCGCCCCATAATGTTAGAAATAAGATAAAACAAGATAACTTACTTATTGTTATTATTATTATTATTATTATTATTATTATTATTATTATTATGAAGTTTGTCTTTTTTCTATCTTATTTTTATTAGAAATGAGATAAATTTTTAAAAGAATGGATAAAATTTAATATTTTTTTAAGATATATTAAAATAATAATTAGTTTTTTAATTTTTTAAACGTTAACATGCATATGCCAACAAGAGGACCAAAGATATAAATATTTCAAGATCATATGTATGTAATTCTTTAGATTTTAGCTCATGCCAATCAACCAAAAATATTTCTTAAATGAGTTAATAAGGCACTGACAAAAGAAATAAAAATGTTAACCAATAAATAGTTGGATAGATTTCCGATCAACATCCTCAAACTACAACTTTGGAGATCGTAGTACAATTGGTACCTCTAGGTACCGGGATTTTATATGTATAAAAATGAGGTGCAATAGATAGAAAAAACACTGAAGATTCTTTTATTGATAATACAACTTTTCCTAATACAATGATGGTTGAATTTTCTCTCTCTCTCTCTCTCTCTCTCTCTCTCTCTCTATACAATAGGCGATGGCAAACTCCTACAAGTTGATAAGTGAAATTTCCATAGTAGGCGATGTTGTCTGTATTTTTTTTATCTACTAGTCGATTTTTCTATCCCTTTCTTAGTCCTTCTTCGTCATATTTATTGTTTTCAATTCATGTTGTTAATCCTTTAAAATCTATTCAACTCATACGCAATCATCGGAAACCCCGTTTTGGCGTTGATAGAGGTGGTATGTAAGCGCGAGAATTGCCCCTTGAATCAAGTAACAACTTCCATATTAGCAAACTCTGATAAGGTTGACTAATTTCATTTATGTCACTTTTAAATGACTGGAGAGGTCAGTTTTTTTCCCGCTTGGTTGGAGACAAATGCAAGCTTCATTCCTTTGGATGTGGCACTGTTCTAGGTTCCATAGTGCACTAGTCCACTCTTTGCTGGGGTGGTTTTCTCCTTAGCGTGTTGGAGTCTTCTCTATATCGTTCCATATATTGGACGGATGGGATATGCTTATTGGATCGGTCCAGGACATGTATCACGGTATTCAGATATTAGGTAACTGGTGCCGCAGTACCAGTACTCTTTGATATTAGGGAAATGGAATGATGTGGCATCGAGACTCTTTAGATCACGGCATCAATGTTTCTCGACACCAGGGAATCGGGATGGTCCCGATCCAAGTCTTGATCTAGGTCCTATCATGAGTCAGTCCGATAATTTCTCTATTTCTATATTGTTCCTCTACTTCAAATAGCTTTGGTGGGAAAAAAAATTCTTCTCTGGACCTCTGCCAAAAAAGGATGTTAACAAAAAATAATATCAATCAACCTAGTTGACAAAACAAAGTGCATAAAATGGTGACAACATGATGTTGGCCAATTGGTTTGTCTCACACCTAAACTATAAGGTTTTGTGTATGAGTCGATACCTTTCGTGTAAATCCTGAATTATTATAATATATTTTTTAAAAAAGTGCATAAAATTGTACATTTCACTTATGTACAACAGTGTGCATCAGAGCCGGTCTTGACTTTTCAAAGGCCCTTGGGCAAAATCAAAAAAATGGGCCCTTTGTAAGAGGCTGAGCATACACGGTACACACCACATGACTAAAAGAAATTTCGAAATCAAATCTGAAAAAAATATTATGGTGTTTTTAATATTTATCTAGAGGGGGTGGATAGATTTTAATCAAATTTTACCCAATTTTCATTAATGGTCAATTAGACGAAAATACCCCTACTAGTCACAATAATATCACAAGTGTAATAAGTGCGAGAATAATAAAGACACTTGAGATATACGTGGAAACCCTCTAAATGGGAAAAACCACGGGCTGTTAAGTGCGCCACACTAGAACCTTGAATCCACTAATGGCAAAGGAATTACAACCTAATCCCGATCTATAATCCACAACCACTACCTAATCCCGGTATACGTGAACCTAGTCCATCTTGTTTGTGATTTAAGCTACCTAATCCCAGAAGCAACACAAGTCTTACTTCTCAATGAAGAGATAAAATGGCCTATGTGAATATAAGATGATATTCAAAAAACAAACAAGGCTAGGAAACCGTATATGCTTATCTAGGATGATGAGATGGCAATTAATGCAATCCTAGGAATCAAAAGCTAAATGACATGTTCAAAGAGCTTAGCTAAACATAGATCAAACAATCCTATGAAGCTATCACAATACAACACTCAATCATGTCATCGCAACAATCTTTATTTTGTAACTAGAATATATTCTAAGAGCATACAAATGATTAAAGAGATGGCTTAGCAAGAAAAACACTTAACTTGTAAGAAGATAGTGAGAAACTACCAAACAAGATGTGATGATGCAAAACTATCCATTGATGCACTCTAAATGACCTTAGATGATGCAAGAAGAAGTTTTTTTGCACATAGGAGTGCTTTGAGTGTTTAAAGATGAGTTCTTGCAAGATTTTTCCTTTTGAAATATGTTCTAAAGAAAAGATATGATGTTCTAAACTCTTACACGACCTGAATACAAAGAGTTATATATATATATATATATATGAGTTTCCAATAAAGTGAGGTTATTTTGAAAAAAATGTTCCAGCTCTCGCTATGTGCACTGGTGAGGTGCACTGGTCGAGTAGCGTACCACCAGTGCATGGCCTAAATTTTTAATAGGCGCTGGTGGAGTGGCACAGCTCAGTGGCGCATGACAAGCGACGATCTACTGGAATGTTGCGCTGGTGAGGCTGCGCTAGTCGAGTAGCGCACCACCAGTGCACTGCCCACTTTTTCAATATTGCACGGGTGAAATGATACAGCTCAGTGGCGCATGACAAGTGACGATCCACTGGAATGTTGCACTGGTGAGTCTGCGCTAGTCGAGTAGCGCACCACCAGCGCACTGTCCACTTTTTCAACACTCAAACACACATTTTCAACAAGTCCTAGAGTGATGAAGATGCATCATATACTAATGCCTATTATGACATGGTACTTTAATCACAAGACACAAATAAATCAAGAAGAGTCATTTAAACAAAAAATGCACACAAGTGTAAACACACAACATATATGATATAAGAGTTATGCATGAATTTGTGAGTGTGTGCAACTATCTCTTCAAAGCAAGTAAGCACAAGAATTTTACCTTTGGTGCTTCTCCTCTTGAGGTCTTGAAAGCCTAAGCTACCCTTACATAAAACCCCAAAATTATGGTTTGTTCACAAAATAAGCCAATCAACAAATGAGGACTTTACATTCTCCCCCTTTGGCTATTTCGTGACAAAACCACCACTCACATTGATCCTCACAAAACAAAATAAAACACAGGGAAGATATTCTAAATTACAAAGAGATATACATTAACTTCAAATCTTCAATCTCTTGTAGAACTATCAACCCTACACACAAAACAAACAACAAGTACACTTTCCAAACCAAGTGTATGTGAGATGATCAAGTGAATATAAAACAAAAGCATTTGCATTTAAGAATATGAGTACAACATCATGAAATGTTCCCCCTCAAAGGGTTACTCTCCCTAAGTGTAATCTCCCCAGCAAGTACTACTCCCCCTTACCAAGTTCCCCCTTAAAACCATATGCTACTCCCCATTTTTGTCATGATATTGGCAAAGGAGGAGTCCCCAACCAGGTCACACAATGGAAATAGAGAAAGAAGCATACAAGATATTTGCATAATCATATAAGCCACATTTATGTAACTCAATTAATAGGAGAGAAACAAGGATATTTATTTAAAAACAATGTGTGAATTAAAAATGCTTTGCATACAAGACATGTTGCATTCAAGTCCAAAAACAATGGTATTTGGCAAAGCAAATGACAAAGGTTTACAATAGAATTCAAACCAATTTCACCATTTGTCATGGGAGAAGCAAGGATATAGAGTTTTTATAGATGTTAAGTTTTAACAGCACTATATCCCACTTTATAAGCAAAACATGGCATGCGTGACTTTGCACCCTTTTTGATTTTTCCGGGTAGGGTACCCATATGATAGTAGCCATGTTCAACTAATAAAGAAAGAGAGACATTGATTAAACATTTTAGTCTCACTAGCATTTTCACACAATGTTTTGCATTTAACAATTGCAATCATCAATTCATGCTTGATCATTTTTCATTAGCATGTCATTAAAGAAACATCATGTCATGGAGATAACTATAGGTAATTCAATATGTACTTCCTATGTAGATCACCTAGTCCAAAAATGCACGTTTGAACATAAATATGACATGGATTGTAATCAAAGCAAAGTTCACACTTATTGAAGAAAATACAATGTAATACAGTATAAGTGCAACCAAGCTACTCAAGCAATCAATAAACGAGCATAAACATTTCCAAATTTTTGCATACAACGAGTATACAATAGCTCTCTTTGCTTGAGTTCCCCTTATGGGGTCAATATAAAAACTCATCACTCCATGTGCCAAATCCCAAAAGATCTACTAAGAGTTTTGAATTGAGTAACATCTGAGGGTTTTGTAAATAGATCCGCTAGTTCATCATTAGAATCTATATGCTCAAGTACTATGCATTTATTCTTAACTAGTTCTCTAATGAAATGATGGTGGATGTCAATATGCTTAGTTCTAGAATGTTGAACTGGATTCTTGGAAATATCAATTGCACTCATGTTATCACAAAAGAGAGTAAAAGTACCTTGATTGAATCCATAGTCGACTAGCATTTGCTTCATCCAAAGAAGTTGTGTGCATCCACTCCCAACAGCTATGTATTGGGCCTCAGACGTGGAAGAGAAAATTGAATTTTTCTTCTTGCAAAACCAAGAGACAAGGTTATTCCCAAGGAAAAAGCAACCGTTCGGTGTACTTTTCCTATCATCACAATTTTCTGCCCAATCTGCATCACTGAAGCTTACAAGACTAGCATTAGAGTCAAAAGAGTACCAAATCGATGTCCCATTCACATAACGAATGATTCTATTAACGGAAGAGAGATAGGACTTCTTATGATCTGATTGGTACCTAGCACACACACCCACACTAAAAGAGATATCGAGTCTACTTGCGGTCAAATAGAGCAAGTTACCAATCATGCTATGATACAAGGTTTGGTCCACAGTTATACTGCTAGCATCCTTGCTTACCTTCAAAGTGGTACTCATAGGTGTATCACAATGTTTGGCATTTTCAAGGCCAAATTTCATTACTAGGTTTTTGACATATTTAGCTTGAGATATGAAAATCCCATCATCCATTTGCTTAATTTGTAAGCCCTTATTTCAAACGCATGAGACATGACATCAACAATTTGTTAGACTTTGGTGTTATTTGTGGAGCAAAAACTATCATCAACATAGATTTGAGCTATAAAGAGCTCATCTTTGTCTTTCTTGATGAATAGAGTCTTGTCAACACTACCCCTAGTGTAAAAATTGTCTATAAGAAATTGAGTAAGGCGCTCATACCAAGCCTTTGGTGCTTGTTTCAAACCATATAAAGCCTTCTTGAGTTGATAGACATGATTGGGGTGGTGAGGATCCACAAACCCTTTGGATTGCTCAATAAACACTTCCTCTTGTAAGAAACCATTGAGGAAGGCACTTTTGACATTCATTTGATACAATTTGAACTTATTCAAACAAGAGATGGATGAAAGAAGCCTAATTGACTCAATCCTAGCAATGAGAGCAAATGTCTCCTCAAAGTCAATACCTTCAGTTTGAGAGTACCCTTGTGCTACAAGCCTAGCCTTGTTTCGCACAATGTGCCATCATTTTAGAATTTGTTCCTATATACCCACTTGGTGCCTATCACATTGGTGTTCTTGGACCTAGGAACTAGAGTCCAAACCTCATTCATTTCAAATTGGTTAAGCTATTTTTGCATGGCAAGAACCCAAAATTCATCCTTTAAGGCTTCATAAACCTTCTTGGGTTCTATTTGAGAAGTGTAGCAAGTTTAGCTAATTAGATTAGTCACTAGTCTTAACACCCTCATTTACCTCTCCAACGATGTCATCTTTGTCATGAAGTTTCCTAACCTATGGAGCAGGTTCTTTTGAGTTCAAAAGAGGAATCCTATCAATAGATTATGTGATATCATCATCAAGATTATTCTTTTCAACATTAGGAATATCAACAACATTTTCCAAAGGAAAGTCATCAAATAGAGCTACCTCCTCCTCATGGCTATTAGATTTGAGCCTAGTATCATTAATGACAACATTAGATGATTCCATGACGGTTCTAGTTTTTAAATTGAAAACTCTATAGGCTCTACTATTCAAGACATAGCCAATGAAGATACCCTCATCACTCTTAGCATCAAATTTACAAAGGTGATCATGGTCATTCAAAATGTAGCATTTGTTTCCAAAAGTGTGAAAATAGCTAACATTTGGCTTTCTACCTTTCCATAACTCATAGGAGGTTTGCCTAGTGTGGGGTATTAGAAAGACTCTATTTCCTATATAGCACACCGTATTGATGGCTTCGGCCCATAGATTCCTAGGGACAATGTTGATAAGCAACAACACTCAGGCCATCTCTTCAAGAACCCTATTTTTCCTCTCAACAACTCCATTTTGTTGAGTTGTAATAGAAGCTGAAAAATCATTAGAAATGCCTAGACTATTGCAGTAGTTTTCAAAATGGGTATTCTCAAACTCCTTCTCATGGTCACTCCTAATCCGTTTAATGCTTTTAATCTTGGAGTTCATTTCATTTTGAAATTTGAAACAAAACATTTTAAACTTGTCAAAGGTTTAAGATTTTTCTCTAAGAAAATAGGTCCAAGTGTACCTAGAGAAGTCATCTGCACATACAAAAATGTATCTCTTTCAACCTAAACTCTCGGTTTGCATACGACCTATAAGGTCCATGTGGAGAAGCCCTAGAGGTTCCTTGGTGGATAAATACTTGCTCTTTTTGTGCATAGTTTTGGTTAGCTTCCCTTGTTGACAAGGTCCACAAACACCATTTGCTTTTTTCCCAAGGTGTTTGCCTTTTTTCCAAGCTTGGGAAGACCTCGCAAAACATTGAACTTATCTAAAATTCGTAAATCCCGATAGTTAATGTGACCAAGTCTTTCGTGCCACAACTCAATTTGTTAATCCTTGGACACATTGCAAGAAACACATCTAGCTTCAAGATAATAGCAATTGTCGTTAGATCTCATACCTTTTAACAAGGTTTGTCCATATGGCAATAGGATAGAGAAATCATTTTTCTTAAACAAGACAGAAAGTCCTTCATCACTAAGATGTGAAATGATTATCAAAATTTCTTTTAGACCATCAACATACAAAGCATTGGACAATTAGGGTAATCCGGGAATGGAAATAGTTCCCTTTCCTTTAACTTTCTTTTTGGATCCATCACCAAAGGTGACATTTCTTCCCTCCTTCATCACAGGAGTCTCAAAGAAACTCTTATCTCCAGTCATGTGCCTAGAGCACCCACCCACTATCTAAATACCAAAAATTAGAAGAATGAGCTTTTAAGGTAATTTGTGCAACATGGCAAAAGTGTTCATCTTTTCTAATCCACCTAGATGAAATATTTTCCTTCCTAGTAGTCAATGGTACATGGGCTCTAAATGTCCTAGGATCATGCAAAGGTGTTCCATTTTTCCTAGTGACTTACATCATGGCTTTAACCTTTTTCTTCTATATCATGCTTTCAATTCTACACAATTTAATATATCTATAGCAATTTGGTCTAAAATGACCATCAATACCACAAAATGACATGTAGGAATAAAGTTAGGAATCATACCATAACCTTAAGGATGCATTGGACCCTTCCCATGTCTTTATGGTTGTCTTGATTGTTGTTGAGCAAGACTTGATTGCTTCCTTGGTTGAGCTTGCACGACACGTATCTTCCCTTTATGAGCTTTCGGTTGAGGGAAGTTAACTTGAGGAGCCCTTGTAGGATGAGCTTGAGGTAGGCTTCTTTGTGCCACCTTCACTTGAGCACTACTTGAACACTTTCCTAGGTCAAGTTTCTTCCTAGGCGATTGATGAGAAGAGGACCCGTTGAGATTCATGCTTCTTACAAAAATGGTCTTGTTAAGAGTGGAGGACATCTTGTCATCTTCAAACCCAAGCCCCTTTTTGTCACTTGGCCACTTTCCAACATCTAACATGTGGTCAAGTTTTTTAGTGCTAGAGTTTATCTTTGCCATCAACTCTCTAGCATCTTCAAGCTCATTCTTCAACCCTTCTTCACTCCTCTTAGATAAGTCTAATTCCTTTCTTAGCTTATCTTAACTCTTCATGGTTCTCACCAACTCTTCATTTAGTTAGTCCACTTGAGTTGAGAGCTCTAGGTTTTCTTCTTTTAATCTCTTTATTTCATTCTTGTTCTTTAACCTTGAATTCTCAAACCTAGCCGTATAGTCCTTGAAATCCATCCTATCCACATTTCCATTTGTGGATTGTGATGAAGATCCATCATCACTTGAGTAGTTTTTCTATTGACTCTCATTTTCTTCTTCACTAGCATCTTTGCTCCTATGAGAGGACGTAAAGGCTATGAAGTTATCCATGAGTTCTACATCATCCGAAGACTCATCTCCTTCATTAGAGTTATCACTTTCACTCTATGTGGCGGTCATCAATTTTCCCTTTTTCTTGACCTTGTGATTTGCACATTCATGAGAAAAGTGACCTATCCCACCATATTCATAGCATTGGACTCCTTTCTTTTCGGTCTTTTCTAGCCTAGGCTCAACCTTTTTGAAGAGAGCCTTTTTCTTCAAGTCTTGACCGTTGGATCTGAAACCTTTCCTCTCGGATTTGAAGAATTTCTTGTACTTCCTTATTAGCAAAGCCATTTCCTCATCCGAGTCATCACTTTCCTCCTTCTCAACTTTGGAGGCTTTCAAAGCAATATCCTTTTGCTTTTTCGGTGGTGTAGGGTTAGGACATTTCCTAGATTCATAAGCTAGAAGCCTTCTAATCATTTAACTCGGCTTCATATCCTTGTAGGCACTGTTCTCTTCTAAAGCAGTTACTTTGGACTCAAATCTATCGGGTAGGGATCTCATAATCTTCTGCTTGATCTTCCTATCCGAATAAGGATCACCAAGTTGATGACTTTGGTTCACAATGTCCATCAACCTCACTTCAAATTCATTGAAGCACTCGTTCTCATCCATCTTGAGCAATTCAAATTGCGTTAGGAGAACTTAAAGCTTCGATTCCTTAACCACATCGGTTCCCTCATGTGCAACTTTTAAGATATCCCATGCCTCATTAGCTATCCTAGTGTTTTAAAACAATTTGTACTGATTCTCATCCATTACACATAGGATGGCATGCATTGCCTTCCTATTCCACTTTGATGCCTCAAACTCTTGTGCATTCCACTGTGCCTTTGGCTTGAGTACATAATCTCCTCTATCCATAGGAGTCAACGTGGGTGGAGTGTATTCATCTTCAACCGCCATCCATGCCCTATCATGAATTTGGTAAATGTACGACTCCATCTTGCCTTTCCAAGAGGCATAATTCAACCCGGTAAAAAGTGGAGGTCTAGTGCTAGAAGCTCCCTTGTTGCCACCGTTTCTACTCATTGTGTTTATCAATGAATGATATGAATGCAAGTGTATGAATGATCAACATAACCACATAAAATGCAACACATACCAAAATGAGCAAGGATCACCTATGTATGTCTAGAAACCTGCTCTGATACCAATTGAAACTAATATTATGGTGTGTTTAATATTAATCTAGAGGGGGGGTGAATAGATTTTAATCAAATTTTACCCAATTTTGGGTAATGGTCAATTAGATGAAAATACCCCTAACTAGTCACAATAATATCACAAGTGTAAAAAGTGTAGAAATAATAAAGACACTTGAGATATACGTAGAAATCCTCCAAATGGGAAAAACCACGTTCTGTTAAGTGTGCCACACTAGAACCTCGAATCCACTAATGGCAAAGGAATTACAACCTAATCCCGGTCTATAATCCACAGCCACTACCTAATCCCGGTATAAGTGAACCTAGTCCATCTTGCTTGTGATTTAAGCTACCTAATCCCGAAAGCAACACAAGTCTTACTTCTCAATGAAGAGATAAAATGGCCTATGTGAATATAAGATGATATTCAAAGAACATATAAGGCTTGGAAACCTTATATGCTTATCAAGGATGATGAGATGGCAATTAATGCAATCCTAGATATCAAAAGCTAAATGACATGTTCAAAGAGCTTGGCTAAACATAGATCAAATAATCTTATGAAGATATCACAATACAACACTCATTCATGTCATCACAACAATCTCTATTTTGTATCTAGAATATATTTTAAGAGCATACAAATGATTAAAGTGATGGCTTAGCAAGAAAAATGCTTAACTTGTAAAAAGATAGTAAGACACTTACCAAACAATATATGATGATGCAAAACTATCCATTAATGCACTCTAAATAACCTTAGACGATGCAAGATGAATTTTTTATGCACATGGGAATGCTTGGAGTGTTTAAAGATGAGTTCTTGCAAGATTTTTCCTTTTGAAATATGTTCTAAGAAAAAGATATGATGTTCTGAACTCTTACACGACCTGAATACAAAGAGTTATATAAATATGAGTTTCAAACAAAGTGAGGTCGTTTTGAAAAAAACGTTCCAGCTCCCGCTATGTGCGTTGGTCGAGTAGCGCACCACCAGCACACATCCTAAATATTCAATAGGCGCTGGTGGAGTGGCGCATGACAAGCGACGATCCACTGGAATGTTGCACCGGTGAGGCTGCGCTAGTAGAGCAGTGCACCACCAGCGCACTGCCCACTTTTTTAATGTTGCGCGGGTGAAGGGCACAGCTCAGTGGGGCATGACAAGCGACGATCAACTGTAATGTTGGGCTGGTGCGGCTGCGCTAGTCGAGTAGCGTACCACCAGCGCACTGCCCACTTTTTCAACAATCAAACACACATTTTCTACAAGTCCTAGAGTGATGACGATGCATCTTATACTACTGCCTATCATGACATGGTACTTTAATCACAAGAGGCAAATAAATCAATAAGAGTCATTTAAACAAAAAATGCACAGAAGTATAAACACACAACATATATGAATAAGAGTTATGCATGAATTTGTGAGTGTGTGCAACTATCTCTTCAAAGCAAGTAAGCACAATAATTTTACCTTTAATGCTTCTCCTTTTGAGGTCCTGAGAGCCTACGCTACCCTTACATAAAACCCCAAAATTGAGGTTTGTTCACGAAATAAACGAATAAACAAATGAGGACTTTACAGAATCAAAAAAGGAAAAAAAACTTTAAATCGATTCGCAAAAGAAAAAAAAATTTAATTACATTGATATGAGATTTTGATCCCATATAATTGGACTATTTGTTATTATTAATGTTTGGGCTTTTAAAAAAAAATATTTGGGACTCTTTATCGGAACAAAAATCATTCAGTTCAGTACTAAATACAAAAAATTTGAGCCCCTTTTTGCTAGCCCCCCTCATAGCCGGCTCTGATGTGCATACATATTTAAGGGTTTTTTTTTTAAAAAAAATATTATATAAATTCAGAGTTTTTTATTTTTAGGGGAAAGGTTTCGAACCCACAACTTTGTTGTATTGATGTGAAGGGTTTTAGCACCGGCCAACCACATACGTCACATGGTTACTGTTTTTAATGTGCATGAAGTATACATATCAATTTGGTGAGAACCTTCGGTACATCTGGGATAAATGCATGATGTGGCATCCTAACCAGTAATATATTGATGTGGCACGCCTAACCAATTATTCTCTCTGTTTTATTTTTTACATTTATCTCATGTTTAAACATCATCAATTACTCTCCTTGCATGAATCCTATCAATTTTGAACTTAGTGTGAATGCAAAGTCGCAAAAAGTAAGACCCACTAGAATTATTTATATAATTTTTCACATTAAGTTCAATTAATTAATCAAGGAGGTCAAATGAGTTTCAAGTTTGTAAGAAATTTGATGGGAAGAAGAATATATAATGTGGAGGAGTTGGGCTGTAAAGTTGAAAAAGAAGAAGAAGAGAATTTCAACCCAAAAGCATTAAAAAAAAGGTGAAGTATATGCCACTTTAAGTAATAAAGGAGTTGTGAATGAAATTTTTCACTTTGGGATGGTTCATGAGACAGCTACTTCCCAACCTTAATTTCCCACATTTGGAAAAACAAATTTTGTAAAAGTCTTTATTTTATTTATTTACTTATTTATTTTTTAAGTACAACAAAGTTCCATTTGATGTCCTTTTCATGAATGATAAAAATGTACCAACTTGCGACTTCCATGTGGTGCATCTGTATGTCAACACTTGGCAGCCGCAATATTTAGTGGTCTTTAGCAGACACTGAATTGGAAAATTTTCTTAGTTATATTATTCCAATAATCATGTAAAATCATTGTGTTTGTGGTTGTCCTCCACATAAGTGGGCAGCAGACGTTCCTATTCATATTAAATTCATTTTGGTATACCTTATACTATCTAAACGTCTTTGAATAATAAAATTGTATATGATTTCTTTTTCAACTATAGTGAAATGGATCGTTCCGGTGGCCATAGCAGCTGCCTCTTGGGAGGTTGTTATCTCGACTTTCTACCGCCATGTTTCTGTCGATTCTTGGAATTCCTTTTTTCTTAAAGGCTATATCGGTTTCATTTAGTGATCAGATTAAGCATTTGCGAAAGGTCGATAGTCATGCAGTGGTTGGGAGTGTGTGGTTTACCCGCAATCAGTAGATCTTTAAAAGTAAATCGGTGGATTTCAAATCTACTCTTTCTTTGGTTGTATGTGTAGCACTGTGAACGATCTTATAATTCTTTGGCAGTTCAGTTTTCGTGGTCATTCTACTAGGGCCCCATTTATCAAGAGTGTAATTTGGTCACCTCTGTCTCCTGATTGGGTCAAAGTCAACACTGATGGTGTCGTCTTGAGTTCTCCAGGAGTTAGAGGTTGTGGGGGAGTCTTCCATAAATGCGGGCTTTTGTGAAAGGTTATTTTACTATCCCTCTAGGGGATGTTTGTGTTTAAGGCTAAGCTTCGTACGGCTTCTCTTACCATTAATTTTGCTTGAATGTATGGGTAGGGTCGGATCTGGCTTGAGAGTGATTCTTCTTATGTGGTTCAGCTACCCCTTTCTATCTCTAAGTAGGTTCCTTAGCGGGTTTGTCAGCCGTGGCAGCATTTTATCTTCCAAATTTCGCAGACAGATTTTCTGGTGTCCCATATTTTAAAAGAGGGGAAATAGGTTCCTGATGTCTTATCTAAACATGGTTTGCAGCTGGAGGCATAATCTTGGTAGTTCTCCACCTTGCCATTTTATTCCTCGTTAATTGGCAATGACTGCATGGATCAGAAGACTTTTCAGTTTTCATGATGCTTTCAGTTTCTTTTTGGTATGGTATGCATGCCACTATTTGATAGAATTGTTTTCCTCCTAGGTTTTATGCTTATTTGGTTGTGTTACTCTATATATATTTTTTATCATATATATAGATAATGAATTTCTAGCTGACTGGAAGTCATTTAGTGATCTGGAATGGTCACTGTCAATTTCTCTGAGAGATAGACCCTTTCTAAAGGATATTCTGAGGGTTCCATCTTCTTCTGTAACGCAGTCATGCAGGTTTCTCATAAAAGGTTTATAAGAAGGTTGGTAAACTTTTTCTTTGACCAATCATCTGGAAATTTAATATTTTCCCATTTGACTGGAACAGGTACTAGGACATTTACTGAAGGAGATGCATTAAAGCATATGGTCTGGTCAGTTGGTACAGATGGAGGTATGTAGCTGGGTATTAGTCCAGAGGTTAAGACAAGGTTAATGGACTGTATAAACAAGCTTATAAGGACTGGATTTTTCAAGGAATTGATAATTATGGGTCTGGATGTCTATCACAAGGCATTTTTCTTTGTGTTCGTCAGTGTTTAAGGCAATGGTAAAGTTTGGATAACACTAGAAGTAAATGGGACCATAAGTCAGGGAGGTTTCAGCCATTCCCAGTATGGATTCTTTGTAATTTGTAATTCTTTTGTCACTTAAAACAATTAATAAGGAATTGTTTAATCCGATTTTTTAAAGAGGTTTAATACCTACTTGGACACTTCCAATGTGTAGGTCATTAAAACCGATTTTGTTGTAATGGTTTAAACTGTTTTTATTCAAAAGATTTGTTGTAAAGGTACTGTTTTGAAATTTTACATTGATCTCTTTGGTTTTCTGACCCATAAGGGTCTTAAAGTCTAAAATATTTTTCTTGTAAATATTGCTCTGTTGAATATTAGGCAACTGCCAATTAATCAAGTCTTTGTCATCCCAGTTAGTCTCATAGTTAGCCACAGATTATCCAGTACTACTATTCATATCATCAGGCTCTATTCCGGCTCTATAACTACTTGCAGACATGGTAAAGAAAATAAATAGTAAAAATCCTAGGTTTTGACTCACGGACTATTCAGACGGGACTAACGCCTATAACACCCTAACAAACAGCAACACCCTATAGAACTATAGACTTTTGCACCTGGAGATAGTTACCACTATTGTCTTTAACAAGTCTCAAGGCTCTAGCACCAAAACGGAAAAGAATAATATAAAAGAGCAAGCACAGTACAAAATAGAGCAAATCTATGAACATAAAGGGAATAAAAGAAAAAATCAATAGTCAGTTAACTGTTAAACAATACTAGTATAAATACAAGTAAAACTGGTCTGTATGTGGTGTTGTCTCACAAGTGTACTCTCCCGACACAATTTTGGGTATGAGTAGGTCTGTGTATTCCAGCTGATATACAATACAAGAATATAATATGTCATAAAAATTAAAAGATAATAAGGTGAATAGTTGCTTACAATAGCAAAGCAAATAGTCTGACAGCAAGGATGCTATGTAAAATAAGTCTCAAATTTTATTTGAAGTTTAGAAATTTACAGTAGGAAGAAACGAAAGAGGAGGCCTCGCAGAGCTTTTTGAACAAACTTAGAAAATGATAAAACTGAACCTGAGACTTCAGAGAGTCTTTAAAACATTTATATACCATAAAAATTTAACTATAGTTGAGAATAAACCATAGTTAAGTTTCTTTACAAAGGGATAAGATTCCTTGCAGACAAGTCACTTTATTCTTTTTGACTTGTCACGAGCATCTTGACTTTGTTGTCTTGTCTGGGCATCTTGCTTTTGCTTTAATAATGCTTGTCTTCTTTTGATAATTTTATCGGCCATCTGAAAAGGATAAGCCTCATGGATCATGTCCGAAGAACGTTGTAGGGTCGTCACTGTCGTATACATAATTGTTCGAGTCATCTTTGTCTTTTTCTCCGCTTTTCTCTAAATTAGTGTTAGTTTGTGACATGCTTGCCATAGTATTCTTCATCTCTTCAGCAATTCTCATGAGTTCATCAGGAGTGCTAGCAGCAATTATTCTAGCCTGATTATAGGATTTGGCCATGAGAAAATGTGATTGGTCTGAAGCTTTATTGCAGAGGCCCGGATTCTCACTAAACCATTTGGAAATTTTGTATTTTCCATGGTTAGCAAGGTTCGTTCCGCTCCACCATTTAATTTTTACTTGTCTTCCAAAATAAGGAATATTAACATTCCCAACTAACTTGTCCTTTATGGAATACTCAAGCAAAAGTATCCATGTCAAGTTGAAATGAACAAAGAATAGTAATAAGTTTGGGAAAAATTCCCAATCGTCTGGTCTGGCAAGGTTGGAAATCCATAATGAATATCCTTCCTTGACTTGGCTAGAAAGAAAATCAATAATAGGTCCAAATTTTCCCCACCATTCTAAAAACCAAATTGGTAGGTTTATTTGAAAATTCTTGTCCAAGTAAATAATCCAAGAAAGTGAATTTCTTGGTTTTTGTCCATAGAGAAATTTGGTCCATGCATCAATATAGTCCTAGTAAGAAAAATCTGAGACATGAAAGATCCTACTACAGTTTCTTTTAGAGTTAGGATTTCAACCCTATTGCTCTAAAGTAATAATTTTACGAATCGTTATCTTTTTGAAAATCAATTTTTCTTTGTCAATCTTGTCAAAAACATCTAAGATGAAAATCGAGTCCGTGTCAACTAAAATGAATTCATAAAAGATATGTCTTTTTAGTATGTCTTCAGAAATCCTTCCAAACAAGGGATTAATAATATCATCCGCAAGTATTTTAGGTTCCCTAAATACAGGTCATGCAAAAATTGATTTTTCATGGCAAAAAATCTATCAAAGAAAGGTTTATTGACATAGGAATAGATTGGCTGATTAATTTTGGGAAGGTTGGATTGTGAACTTCGAGATGGACTTTGGGCTGCTAATCTATCTTGTCTGTTTGAATGTGGGCTTATTTTAGATGAAGTAACAGTCTTGAAAGAACTGATGTCTACAGACAAAGGGGAAAAACTGTTTGTCGTGTGTATTGGGCTTTTGCCTTAGGCTTCTACTGGGCGAAGGTCCAACATAAGGTAACTGGGGTAATTGTATTGGTAATTCAGCCAAAGGTAATATATGTGGATAATTGGGCTGTGATGTCAAGGAAATGGAATACTTGTCTTTGTGACTTCCTTTAGGGGAAGCATGATCAGTCGATAATTCAATGCTCTTGTCTTTTGATAAGTCCGATCTTATGGAGCCTCTGCCACCAGGGTTTCGGCCACCACCACGACCCCTGCTTGTGCTCATTTGTCACCCTATAAAATTCTCTGGTCAAAAAGTCTGGAAGACTATTTTCTGATCCTTTAATATATTCAATGTCAAAATCGAAAACAGATAATGATGCTTGCCATCTAGTAAAAATCTGTTTAGAGACAAGATTTTTTACATCTTTTTTCAAAATATATTTTTTCGATTGCCAGTTGTTGACGTTTGTTTCGGGATTTTGTCAAAAAAAGCCAACAAGGACAGGATTTTAGCTTTAAATCAAAGAAGAGAGAAAAAGGAAGTAATAAGACACAAGTTTTACGTGGTAAAACTCCGATGATCGGAGAAACATCCAAGGGTGGTTATATGATCCACCTAGCCAAAATCCACTATGAAGAAATTAATTACAACCCTCAATCTCTCTTTCTCTCTTTTAGTATTTTTTGTATTACTGATGTGTCTGCTATATTGTCTATATGAGATTATGGCTCTATTTATACGCTTTATAGAACCCTAATCTGCCTTTTACAAGTAATACAGGATCTTTGTAATTAATTGTGATTTTGGTTACTTGCTTGAAGTAGATTTGTCTTCTTTCCTATTTCGGAAGCTAGTAATGAGATTAAATGCGATTCTAGTAGCATAGTCCAATTAAGACTTATTTCCTTATAAGAGTATAGACTTCTTGAAGAATTAGAAGTGCTCTCGGAGGAGGAACCCTTTATGCTTACCATTCTCTTTCTTTAGAATCCTTCTTTAATAAGGAGCCTTTTGACTTGACTTGTGGGCTACTCTCTAAGCTTCTTACTCGGTTGTCGTGCTTATCCCGAGTATAATGTTAAGTATGCTGGTCTGAATGACGTCTCATGATCCGAGTGGAAAATGTCTTTTTACTCACCCCGAGTAAATTTAATTGTCTTAGCTGATCCCGAGTAGGTCTTGCCTTGATACTTGTTTACTCGGGTTTCTTTCCCTTAATGACGCCTCGTAGGATGTTTCCTAAGCGCTTATTTGGATGTCCATCTGGCAACTTTCTCCCTCTTGTTGATGACGTGTATGCTTGGTGAAATTCACATACGACAATACCCCCTTAAAATATTTTTGTCGAGTGAATTTCATTTCGGGCAAGAGTATTTTAATTATCTCAATTTTTACTCGCGTCAAAATAGCCTTCTTGTCATAATGGATTATCTTAATGGTGACCCTGTAATTTTGATTCGCTTCATCACGCGAGATCTTAAATGATGGCGACGTTTTGAAGTTATGACGGACGAGAGCTAGTTCCTGTTTTGACACGTGTACCTAGTCTCTTCATTTTTAGATATCATTTATGAGAAATTATTTTTGCGTTTTCCCGAAGCCGCCTAGCCTCGTCATAAATTTTTCCCACCTCGAGGCCCTATGGTTTCGTGTCACCATCCCTTTAAATTCTTCGCCGAATTTGTGGTAGTTTATTCTTATTTGAGAAAACCAAAATTTTCCTATCAGTCTGAAATTTCGCTGCAGATCGCTTTCTTCATCAAAGGTTTTTTGCTCCTGTATTCCATTCTTTTTAAGGCTAGTTTTGATGAAGCCTTCATCTCGCCTTCGTTTTTGTAATATAGCTCTTGATGCTCTAAATCGCGGGGATTATCAATTAGTTTCCTGTGTTAGAAGATTGTTGGGGGAAACTCCTCCTGGTGAACCTTCATTTTTAGAAGTCGACGTTTATGGGTTTTACCCTGAGGTCTTTTTTAATCCTATAGCCAGTTTTGATTCATCTGATACTTCATCTAGTTCTGATTCTGACGTTTCTGAGCACAGGGTATCTTTTCGAAGGATGTGTAAACATCAAAGCAGAAGTGAGGTACACAAGCATGGCTCGAGCAATGTTTAGATCAGGAAATAGGCTGTTAACGAGAATGATGTTGATGAGGTGTCCAGGGTGTCTCGTCTTTCATTTTCTGATGCTCGCCCGAGTGGTTTTGATACTGAACCGAATGTGGTCGGGCCAGCTGAAATAAAAAAATACCACTCCCGATTCGACTTGTCCGACTCGGTCACTCTGGTTCCTACAGGGGATAGAGCAGCACGGAATCCTCCTGACGGTATGGTCGCGATTTATGGATCAATGCTATGTTGTGGTGTCACGCTTCCCTTTCAGCCATTTATTGCTTGGTTTTTGGCTAAAGCAAGGATAGCCCCAGCTTAGTTGGCCCCGAATAGTTATAAAGTTCTGATGTGCATGTGGCATATATTCAGTCGAATGAACCTTTCGCCGCCTTCCCCAAATGAAATCAGGCATTTCTTTACGCTGAGGCAGATTGGCAAGAGGGGGACCTATTTTCTTACATCTACTCCATCGGACGGCTGCGTCCCCAAAGAGGCAAAGGTGAATCGGAAGGTCGACACCTCTGATGACCTAAAAAAGAAGGGTTTGTATGGGGATTCCCTACATCCAACAAATTCTGGAAGAACAGTTGGTTTTTCGCTGAAGTGGCTCTCGGGCTCAACGTCACTGTTGGATCTGGGGATTCCCGAACAATGTTGAGTATTCCCCATTTCTTCTGTTCCCCCGAAGTGTGGAACAGAAAAATAATTGATTATAGTGATTCTGCGCTAAAGAGGCTAACTCGGGCAACTGTTCGTACTCTGGAGAAGAGGAGCAAGAGCTACCTTTTTAAAGAGGAGGATTTGATAAAGATCGGCTTCTTCAGACAGATTTCGGGCCATCGCAGGCGATGTAAGTGACCCAGCGCCCTTTCTATTGTATTTTTATGCTTTTCATTTTCTGACATTAATCTTTTTTTTATAATTGTTCAATACGGACGTCGTCAGCGATCTTCAGGCTCTCCAAGTGAAGTCGATTCTGCAGGCGAGTAGAAAAGAAGCTTCCTATCAGGGGGATGAAGGTATTAATCCACCCGATTCTGATGAGGAAATTAACATTGCTGAGGAACAGATCCCCGAGTACGTTCATCAGGGTGATCAACCTTCTACTCATGATTCTGCTTGTCCAAGTGGCCAAAGTAAGCCAACTGACACCCAACTACCTGATAATAGGAAGAGGCAATGTGAAGGCCCGGGTGAAGAGCCTGTTGGGTGGTTTGAAACTGGTGATGATGGTGACATCTTTACAGATCAAGTGCTTAAGGGCGCCGAATTCTTTGAGTCATTTTGGGACGATCTGCAGGAAGATCCTGATGCTAACTTTAACTTCCACCGTTCTCAAGGTGAGAAGTGAAAGGCAGTTAGTTAATCAACCCGTCCTCTTAAAGTTCCTCGGATAGTCTCATTTATCGACTCCAGCGATGAAGATGTTACGGATGAGATTGCTCCGAGTGTTAGCGTTGGAGCATCAGAAGACGCGGCGGCCTCAAAACCGAACATGGCTTCTTCTATCCCCAAGGTTGGGAATATAGAGGCTGAACCTTCGGGAGTGCCTTTAAATCCTTCTCCCCAAGATATGTTACAGGAGATGTCCTCCGGTCAGGCTTTCATCTGGGAGGACCGCTGGAGCGGCTTTAGAGATGGTTCACTGTCCGAACGTCTTCAAAACATTTTCAACGGTACATTTTATATAAGTTAAATATGACTTCTTTATTGTTTTGCATTTCTAAATATATTCCTTTACAGATGGTGGCCAAATTTACTGAGCTAATTGAGAAGTAGCAACATCAAGCCGATCGAATAAGGGGAGTGAGGAAGGTCATGCTCGAACTGAGAAAGCTTATCAGTAGGAGGTCGGTTCTGTACAAATATTCACCGACCATTGTCTGGCGAAGCAGGTTGAAGCTGAGGAGAAGACATCTTTGGCAGAGGAGAAGATTACATCACTTTAAAATCTTCTATCTTCTGCTGAAGAATCCATGCTTAAGGCTGAGCAGGAGGCGGAGCAGTTGAGGTCGGCGTATGACCAAAAAATCGAATATCTGGAACGCCAAGTGTTGACTGTTGAACCCCTATCCCGAGAGGCCAGGTTGGAACTTGAAGTCCAAGGGGTGGATCTTATTAAAAGATCCCCTGCTTATAATGCCCTACTTCTTCAGGAATTTCAACACGGGATAGTTTCGGCCGGCGAATTCTTCAAAGTTAAGAATAGGGCAACTGAGAAGGCTCGAGCTAATTGGGAGTTGTCAATCAAACATCACGTGGACCGGTTTTTAGAGTCTCTTCAGATTCAGATAAAGGAATGGAGAGCCTACTGCCATAGTCAAGGCAAAGAGCCTCATCCCATGCATTTAGAGATTTCGTCCGAGCATTCTCTCTCGACCTTTTACACCAGTCAAGAGTCGGTCGAGGGTGTGGTCATAGATGTCGGGCCGGTCTCGGGTGAGTATTACAGCCAGTGGATGGATGATATCGTCGACCCTATTGTTTGGCCGTCTAACGAAAGCCTGCTCTTTGAATACGAGATGGTGCCTGACCTGAATATCGGTAAAGGCTCGAAATCCTCACAGCCTTGACTTTTGTAAAATTGTAGAAGATTTCTTTATATATATTTTTTTTAAGGTTCTCTGAACTGTAACCATTCTTTTTTAGAGCAATAAAATTCTTTTTTTTTTCTTAACTGAATGGTCTTGATCTGTTTATTGTTGATTGTTGCCGAGTGCTGTATTAAACTGGCTGATGTCCGAGTAACTCAATCGAGTATCTTATAAAACCGATTGTCACCCAAATAACTTTAATCGCCAATTATCTTATTAAACTGGCTCTTCAATGTTCGGGTGACTTAACCGAGTATCTTATTAAACCGGTTGTTACCCGAATGTCTTTAATTGCCAAGTATCAAATTAAAATGGCTCTTCAATGTTTGGCTGACTTAACCGAGTATCTTATTAAACCGGTTGTTACCCGAATGTCTTTAATTACCAAGTATCTTATTAAACTGGCTCTTCAATGTTTGGGTGACTTAACCCAGTGTCTTATTAAACCGGTTGTTACCTGAATGTCTGTAATTGCCAAGTATCTTCTTAAACTGGCTCTTTATTATTAACCGAGTCATCTTGAAACAGGCAAGTTTACACGTGTTTCATACTCGGTTGTTACCCGAACATTACATCAAGGCTCACCATGATCATATGTTCGAGTTCTTACGCAATACCAAGGACGTCTCCCCAGTTTCTATACTAAAGGGTTTGCCGAATCGTTGAGCTCTCTTTAAGATTTCTCAACACAGCTACGCATTTCACCAAAATTTCTTCCGATAGCGTACCGAGCATTTTTCCAAAATCTGGTGCACCGGGTTTGCCTTTTTGCTAAGGTCGATTTGACCTTGCTCGACTGGCATGCTCGTTCGAGCTTCTCCGCCCATTCGGGATTTGATGGTCCCGAGTATTCTATTTGCATGTTCTTATTATCATGCTCTTCCATATGCTCTTATAATCATATGCTTTTTTTCGGAATTCCCGAATAATTTTTATTTATCAATGTAAAATCAACACATTTAAATTCCATAGCTAACATTTATTGCAACTAATAGCCCTAAATAAGAAAACAAAAAAAAAAAACAAGTTAAGGATTGAAAATCTTTAGATATTGAGCGTTGCATGGTCGGGGTAAAACCCCTCCGTTGGGTCGTGCAATCCAATATGCTCCATGGCCAGCTATTCCCTCGACCTTGTATGGGCCCTCCCATTTATCTGTCAGGGAACCTGCAGCTTTATTTTTCGTGTTTAGTGATACCCTCCTGAGCACTAGGTCTCCAAGCTGGAATTTCTTGATTCGAACACGAGAATTGTAGTGGCGAGCCACTCTTTGTTGATATGCTCTATTTCTTATTCAGGAGTTCTCCCTTTTTTCTTCTAGCTCATCCAAACTTTGTAGTAGCATATAATATTCTGCTCTTCATTGTATAGCCAGACCCGGGGGGGGACGCATACGATGTTTCTACGGGGATGACAGCTTCTGTTCCGAACGCTAAGGTGAACGGAGTTTCTCCTCTTGAAGTCCTTGCTGTCGCCCGGTATTCCCATAATACTTCTGGAAGCTTTTCAACCCAGTTTCCTTTTTTGGCATCCAACTTTGCTTTGATGGTGTGCTTGATAATTTTATTTACTGCTTCTACCTGCCCGTTTGTTTGAGGATGAGCTGGTGTCGCATAGTAGTTAGCAATCTGATACTTCTCGCACAACTGTCTGAATTTTTGGTCATCAAAGTGGGTGCCATTGTCGGTGATTATAGTGTCCGGAACTCCAAACCTATAAAGTATGGTCTTATTTACAAAATTTGTGGTGTTGGCTTCTGTGATATGCACCTGTGCTTCAGCTTTTGCCCATTTTGTGAAATAATCGATAGCTACTATGGCGTACTTTTCTCCACGTGTCCTAGCTATCATTGGGCAGATCAGGTCTAGGCCTTACATGGCGAATGGCCATGGGGCAGTGAGGTTTCTGAGATTTTCTGGGGGTTGTCGGATATCGTTAGCAATCCTTTGACAGGTATTGTAACTTTCCAACCACGGCTGTGTGTCTGAGAAAAGCGTAGGCCAGTAATAGCCTTGCCTGAGCACCTTATGCGCTAGACTTCTACCCCTGTGTGGTTTCCGTAAACTCCTCCGTGGATCTCTTGAAGTATTTGATGTGCATTTTCTTCCGGTACGCATCTCTGGAGAGCTCGAAAAAACTCCCTTCTGTATAATTCTCCTCCGATCACGGTATACCTAGCTGATCGATACCTGATGCGCTTTACTAGTACCGGATCTTCCGGGAGTACGCCTTCTTCCAGGAACCTTCTCAGCTAGACAATTCAACCTGTCTTCCGATGTCAAACTTCTGAAATTTCCAAATGCTTAGGTTCAGTTGTACTCGATTTAAGGAGGTTTGCAACCGAAATGGTATTTGGTCTAATTGTGGTTGTTGCTGACGCTAATTTAGACAATGCGTCAGCCTTTTCATTTTCTTCCCTGGGGATCTGAGCAATCTTGTATTCTTTTAATTTTTGGAGGAGTTGTTTCGCGATGTCATGGTAAGCTATCATACCTTCATCTTTGGCCTGGTACTCGTCCATAACCTAGTTGACAACTACCTGTGAATTGCTGAATATCTCAACTTCATCTGCCCCGAGATTTATGCAGACTTTGAGTCCAGCAAACAATGCCTCGCACTCGGCTTGATTATTGGTTGCTTTGAAATCAAATCTCATGGCACATTCAACATTATCTTCTTTTGGGGTGCAAACTACGTATAGGGAAAAACGGTTTAGAAACGCAACGGAAGCATGAGAAAAACGAGATTTTGGTTTGCGTATAAATAAATAAAAAATCCCTTTTATGCAATGAGAACCTTAACCCTAGATTAATTGATGTATATAAAAGTATCGTACCTTTTTCGCGTGACGATTGAACAAGCGCTGAATTTATTCCGCAAGATCTTCTAATCCAATCACGAACGTGAATCATCTAGGAGTGTGGGCTCCCTTTCTTTTAATTGTATTCCTGAGGATAGAGACAAAGCAAATATCTTTTCTTTGTTAGTTACAACTATCCTCCAAGAGAAAAAAATCCAAGAAAGTCCGGTCACTTGTGAATTATCAATCAATTGATTGTAGCTCGCGTGAACCTTGATTCGATGTTGTACACAAAACCCTTTTGATGTAAAGGATATTAGTATACTATCGAATACAAAAACGTTCCAATTTTTTTTCTTCTTGGCCGAATTCACACACTACTGTTCAAAGATGATGGAATTTTGTCTAGAGTAAAATCAGATTTTTCTCCCACAAAATTCCTATGGTGGCCTAGACTTTCTCTTAGAAATATATGCTTGGCCGAAATTCACCTCCAATACCTTAGGGCTGGCCGAATTCATCATCCACATATATATACCCAAAGGCACTTTGTAAAGCATATCCCCAAAAAGAACTAGGGAGCATTGAATAACTCAATATAGACCTAACCATATCCAAAAGAGTTCTAATTCTCCTTTCTGCCACCCTATTTTGTTGAGGTGTGCCTGGTGCAGAAAACTGAGAAATTATCCCATTATCAATAAGATATTGCTGAAACTCACCGGATAGATATTCTCCACCACGATCAGACCTCGAGATTTTTATACATTTCTCAAGCTGATTTTCCACTTCAGCTTTAAATGCTTTGAACATATCAAAAGCATCCGACTTATGTCTCATGAGATACACATAGCCAAATCTTGAGTGATCATCCGTGAAAGTGATGAAGTACTCATATCCACCTCTAGCTTGAATGCTCATAGGTCCACACACATCAGTGTGTATCAATCCTAAACATTCAATGGCTCTTGTGCCTTTGGTCGTAAACGACCTTTTGGTCATTTTACCTTCCAAACAAGATTCACAAATTGGTAGATCATCAACCTTTAAGTCACTTAGAGGTCCGTCACATACCAATATTTTAATCCTATTAAGGTTAATATGACCTAAGCGCAAATGCCATAGGTAAGTTTCATCTTTTGATAATTTTACTCTTTTATGATTAGGTTCCGTTGATTCCGTGTCTAACAAGTGAGAGATATTTCCATGCAAATAGAATAAACTGTTTTCCAATGTACCTTTGCAAATAATTTTGTCATTCTTACTAATAATAAAACCTTTATTAAAAGTAACCGAATATCCAAATTTATTTAGACAAGAGACTGAAATTAAATTCCTTTTATATTGTGGTACATAATAAACGTTTTATTAAATCTAAATGCCTATAAGAATCATAATTCATTCTAATATCTCCCACTACACTAGTAGACACCAACGTTCCATTGCCTAAATGCAAGTTGAATTCATTCTTATCCAGTCTATTCCTTTGACCCTTTTCACTACAAAAGAAACACTTTCCTTTGAACTTGGTTACTTTCTTGGTCTCCTTCTAAGAAGGCTCACGTTGCTTTTTCTTCTGTTTTCTCTTGACCTTCTAACGGGTCTTAACAGTAACAACTTTACCAACCATATGAATCCTTGTCTAGAGACATCATAATATCGGCAGCAGTCTCCATTCCTTCATGTTGCTGTTGCAACACGTTGGAGATGAAGGCCATAATGTAATGTACATTTAGCCATCTTTTCTAAAGACTTCCACTACTGATACTCATCTCTTTGCTCCTGAGTAGATTCATTAGTTTTGGTGGTTAAGGAATATACGGAATAAACTTATACTTTTCAATTTGCAACAACAACCCAATATTCCTTTTCCATGTGACATAATTATCATTATTTTAAAGTATTATCTTTTCGAGATATTGATTAGGGATGGGGTTATGATTTCTTTATATTAACAAAAATTATATAAGTAAATAATTATGATAGAGCACTTTTGAATATTTATCTTGAATTAAATGAAATAATTCAATCGTAAAAATTCAACGGTGATCCAACACCCCATAAATGTCACGCCTCCTTTAGGAGTACGCACCATTTACTAGTTGGACTAGGTCCCACCTAATTGTTAACATATCAACCAATGTTTTCAATTTTAGCCTTGAGATTTTATTAACAAGAACTCTTGGGAGGATATTAATAAACTCACATTGAGTGTGTTACCAAGTTATCGACCTTCAATATAGTCCCTCACGAATATCCCTCCTTTGGGAGTAGATATCGTTTGGGCTAATTGTCTAGTCTATCCTTTTAAGGAAGTATCTTGCTAAATTCCATTCATGAATACCTCTTGGGAGGTTATTCACGAAACATAAAGCTCAACTAAACTTGGAGGCCGTAGGTGTGTCAAAACACCTTATCCCACTCAATTGTTTAAGGCGTGTGATCGAATTCCAAAGAATGATTTACCAAGTTATCTAGATGCCAATTTAGATACTTAAAAAATTCAATGCATGTTCATACCAAAAGAGATATATGAGTGGCACTCCTATTATATATGACATGTTATCAAACAGTGACAAACATTGTAATTTTGGTCCATCCTAGAAAAACAAGTAAATTACATATATCTTGGAATACAATAACTTCTTTCTTGGCGAACAAGTCTTCACGCGACCTTCGTCATTCGGACTCCCTTGGCTACCTCTCATGGGCATGCACACCCCTTGCCCTTACCAATGGGCGTGCACATGTCACAAGCCCATAAAGGACTGCCATGCGCAGCCCATGGCTACCACAAGGGCTGCCGTGCGCAGCCCATGCCCAACAAACGTGGATGCGCGCTCTTCGTACGCACGTTCGTTGTTACGGCTCGCACGGTCCCAAACTTGTTCCGGTTACTCCTAATTCTTCAAACCTTCGAGTCTTCGAAAATTTAATGTATTACAGAAGAATTTACATAACAAAATACTGCAGTTTTTTTATTTATTATTATTACAACAACAAAAATAAAAAATAAAACTTAGCAACTACCAAGAAGGAAATTATGGTGATAATAGACCACCCTTCCTTTTACAATCCCAAAACAAAATTACATTGAAAATCTAGGACCAAAATTGAGCAATAACAATTCACATATAGAACATATATATATCCATACATTCCAATGTAAATATATATGAGAATACCTAGAGTGCCATCTCTTTCTAAAACATGCATATATACAATAAAAGAAAAAGATTCACGAACACATACATCAATTAATCAAGGGTACAACCAGGCTCTGATACCAATTGTAGAGAAAAAGGGTTTTGAAACGAAACGGAAGCATGAGAAAAATGAGATTTGGGTTTGCGTATAAAAAAAATCCCTTTTATGCAACGAGAACCTTAACCCTAGATTAATTGATGTATATAAAAGTATCGTATCTTTTTCGCTTGACGATTGAACAAGCGCTGAATCAATTCCGCAAGATCTTCCAATCCAATCACCAAGGAGTGTGGGCTCCCTTTCTTTTAATTGTATTCTTGAGGATGGAGACAAAGCAAATATCTTTTATTTGTTAGTTATAAATATCCTCCAAGAGAAAAATATCCAAGAATGTCCGGTCACTTGTGAATTATCAATCAATTGATTGTAACTCGCGTGAACCTTGATTCGATGTTGTACACAAAACCCTTTTGATGTAAACGATATCAGTATACTATCGAAAACAAAAATGTTCCCCTTTTTTTTCTTCTTGACCGAATTCACACACCATTGTTTAGAGATGATGGAATTTTGTCTAGAGAAAAATCAGATTTTTCTCCCTCAAAATTCCTATGGTGGCCTGGACTTTCTCTTAGAAATATATGCTTGGCAGAAATTCACCTCCAATACCTTAGGGCTGGCCGAATTCATCATCCACATATATATAGGTTTATAAATACTTTCCTAAGAAGGATTCACTTGGTTGGCAAGAATCATTTCCTTATGTGGATTTATTTGATAGTTAGAATCCTTATCTAAAAAGAAATCTATCCTATCCTATATAATACATGTGATGAACGAAATTCCCTTCTTTGATGCAGTTTAGGAGAGTTTAATCTTACCTAAGAAAGATTACTTGATGGACAAGAATCCTATCTTTAGGTAGATTAACTTGGTGGTTATGAATCCTTTTCAAATAAGAATTCTACCACTAAGTAGTTTTACTTGGTGACCAAGAATCCTTTTCCAAAAAGAATTATTTCCTACACCAAGACTCCTAATCCTACTCAGTAGTGTGTTTGTAACCATATTAAAGACTTCCTAATTTGATTAGATAAATAACTCCTTTTTATTTATCTACTTATCAAATATAGTCTTTAACATTAACTATACTACCAACAATAGTATAGTTTTAGGAGACAATCTCCTAATAGGAAACGATTTTGACTTTTAATTAAATAATTAATTAATACACAAATTAATTAATTCCCATTTAATTTAATAATAAAATAAAATAATATATTAAAGCTATTAACCATAGCCTATGCTGCCCATACCTAGTATAAAGGCCATATATTATTTTTCTTATTTTATTAAATCCATTGGACCTTAATAAAAAGTCCACATGTGAACTAGACATATTCTTACAAAAAGAAACAAGTTCACATGCCATATTACAATTCTAGATGGACTCCTAAATTGGTCCGGTAGAATATATCAAGTGATCCATACAAGTTCGTGTGGATTAGGGATCTTGGCGAGCTATATAAATTTAAGCTCCAATAGACACAACCCAATCACAATCAACAAATGATTCACTTAGGTCTAATCTATTTAATTTTAGTTCATTCCACTAAAGAACTTAAATTGAACTCTTGAATAAAGATAGAATAAATTGATGTTACTCATTCGTACCCTAGACAACCTTATTGGAGAAAGTGTATCCTCGTGAAGAATACCGGTAATCGACAAGAGCTCATAGACCGCCTATAGCGCTCCAAGTTACCGTATTTACTCATATGACCACATTTTGAAATTGGATATTTTGACTTGTCCAGAAACCATGTTTCAATAGACACTATTGAAAACTTAAAGTTAAGATTTAATATCCAATACATCAAAACATCCATATGATGGTATTCTACTCTCATTCAATAAATGGAGTCACGATGTCCATATCTATAAATGAAGTCCTCTATCGATTAACAAATGAATACCACCAAACTATCGAGGATAGACTATGCTATATAATCGTACTCATTTATAGCTCAAATGATAACACTTGCAACCATAAGTCCATCATTTATCTCATGATTAAGATAGACTCTCTGATTGTCTTCAAATTTTATCCATTGACAGTTCTAGATAAAGTATTTCATTTTGATCCTATTCAATGCACCCAGTGCACTAGATTCTTTTGCCCAAAGAAACCACACTTTGATGATTTTAGACTCATCATAACACATTTGATCCCACTCAAATGCTAGCAAAAGAATCTACAACTTTAACAAGATAAAGGCGCCCAACTTTCTATCTTAAGTTGAGAATATTATTCAAGACTAACCAAAGAACTGTGTCTACATCATACATATCAAGATGTATGAACAATTCTTCTTTTCTCATAGTCTTTTGACCTTATGATTATTTACTTTTGACAATTATAATAATTAAACTATAAATGCTATAAGATTTGTTAAACTAGAAATCACCTTATTCATATGAAAAGATTGTTAATTACAATATTACACTCTTGCTATCGAGCATAATCCTAACACTACGATCCCTACCCCGTTGCCATGAGTGTTTGAAGAACCATCAACATACAGTTTCCATTGGAAACTTTTATCCAATAGTCTTTTTGCTTCCAGGTTTGGTTCTGTGAACTCAGCTATGAAGTCTGCCACAACTTGTCCTTTGAGGGAGGTTCTGGGGACATAATGAATATCGAATTCACTTAGATCAATTTCCCATTTGGTAAGTCTTCCTGATATTTCTGACTTTTGTAAAATTTATCTTAATGGACAATTGGTGAGAACCTGGATTGTATGGGCCTGAAAGTATGGTCTCAGCTTTTTTACTGCTGAAACCAATGCTAAGGCCATCTTCTCCGCCTGTGAGTACCTAGTCTCAGCCGGTAAGAGTGCATTGTTGGTATAATATACTAGTTTCTGCACTCCATCTTATGTTCTGACTAAAACTGAACTTGCTGCAAGCTCGGTTATTGACAGATACAGCTGAAGTATTTCCCCTTTTTGTGGTTTTGAGAGAACTGGTGCCTGTCCCAGATACTCTTTTATTTTTAAGAATGCCTGCTCGTACTCTTTATTCCACTCGAGTCCTTTTCCTTTTTTGATTATCTTGAAAAAGGGTGCACACCTGTCTGTAGCCCTAAAGATGAATCTTCCCAAGGAAGCTAAACACCCTGTTAAGCGTTGTACTTCTTTCAATGTTTTGGGTGAAGTCATTTTTTGCAAGGCCTGGATCTTCTCGGGATTAACTTCGATTCCTCTTTGGTGGAATTGAAAAACCAAAAATCTCCCTGATGGGACTCCGAATAAACATTTGTTCTGGTTTAATTTTGTCTGGTATCTTCTTAGGACATCAAATGTTTCTCGGAGGTCCTGGGTATGCTTATCTGCCGAGACACTTTTAGTCAACATGTCATCAATGTATACTTCCATGTTCCTTCCTATTTACCGAGTGAAGATTTTGTTGACCAACCTTTGATACGTAGCACCTGTATTTTCTAAACCAAAGGGCATTACTGTGTGGCAATATAAACCCTGATCCGTTGTGAAAGCTGTTTTTTCTTTATTAGCTTTGCTCATCAGGATCTGATTGTATCCCGAGTAAGCGTCCATGAAGCTGAGCAATTCGTGACCTGCTGTGGCATCCACCAGCTGGTCTATCCTTAGAAGTGGGAAGCTATCCTTTGGGCATGTCTTGTTCAGATCCGTGAAATCTACGCACATCCTCCATTGTCCATTTTTCTTTTGGACAAGGACTATGTTGGCGACCCACTAAGGGTAGCTGACTTTTCTGATTGATCCAGTTGCCAGTAGCTTTTCCACCTCTTGTTTGATTGCTTGACTTCTTTCAGGATTTAACGATCTTCTCTTTTGTATTACTGGTTTTGCATTCGGGTTAACTACGAGTTAGTGGGATATTACTCAGGCATCAATTCCAATCATATCTTCGTGACTCCAAGCGAACACGTCTTTATACTCTATAAGCAGATTGGTTAGGTCTTGCTTGACTTTTCCATCCAAGTCAGCCCTGATCATGATTTTCTTATCCGGTTCGTCTTCTTTGAGTACTACTTTTTCAACCAATTGTATTTTGGATTCATTCGAGTCCTCCCTCGGATCCAATTCGAATTACAATGACTCTTTACACTGATTTGGCTGCATTATGGTGCACACTTGTTCAGCATCATGCTTGTCTTTGTATACTGACAGGTTTGCTCTTCGAGCTATCTCTTGGGATCCTTTGACTATCCCAACCCCTTGTTCTGTTGAGAACTTGATCATTAATGCATAAGTGGTCGTCACGGCCCTTGTTTTATTCAGGAATGGCCGACCCAATAATGCATTATACTGCAAATTTTCCAAATCAACTACCACGAAGTCGAGCAGGACAGTCCTCTGGCATGGTTCCATTCCAATCTATACGGGTAGTTTTACCGTCCCGAGTGACCTGACCTTTATCCCTCCAAACCCTCTTAATGGAGTATGGAAAGGTTGTAATTCTTTTCGGTCTAGTCTTAGCTGGTCGTATACGGCCACGCTTAGGAAGTCTGCTGAACTCTCATTATCTATTAAAATTCTCTGGACTTTCCTATGGCCAATCCGGGCACTTATAACCAAAGCGTCATTAGGCCGAACATCGATGCCATGGGAATCTGCCTCTATAAAGACTATTGAGTCCCATCCTTCCTTTACCCTTTTCGGGTCTGGCTCAACCGAGTTTACGTCGAAGTTATTCCTTGCTTCTATTGCTTCTCTGATTCCTTGAGTTCGTTCTCGGTTTCTTCTCTTACTAGAAGATCCTCCGAAAATTGTATGTATTACCTGATTAGCTTCGAGACTGGCCTTTTGATTTCGTCTAGAATGATCAACTTTAACTTCTTTCTTAGCTTCTGATTTCTCATCTTTTTTTAAGATTATATCCCGCAAATACCCTTCCCGAATGAGAGTTTCTATATAATCTCTGAGCTGGTAACACTTTGAAGTCTCGTGCCCGGTTTCCTTATGAAACCTGCAATACTTGGTTGTATCTTTCCAGGCAAACTGAGACTGTCGCCGCGGTTCTTGCACCATATTCTTCTCTTCTAGGATGGCTAGAATTTCTTCTTGTTTTTTCTGAAGAGGGGTGTAATTGGTGTATCTGCCTCGGTATTTACCTGTGGATTGTTCGACATTATGCCCATTAACCCCATCCTTGTTTTTCTCCTTGACGTTCCCTTTTACCTTTCCTTTTTGATTCTACCCCTTAGATTCAACATCCTTCTGTTCAGGCTTTCCTCCGTGCATATAGCTCCCTCCTGTAGCTAACTATTCTTCTTCGGCCAATGCGTATCCTCCTGCCATATCCATCATGTCACCATACCTGGTCAGCCGTGCTCTTCTCAAATCAAAGGATAGCCGTCTATTCTGCAAGTTATTGGTGAAAGCAGTAATAATTGCTTCATCGTTTGCACTGTCGATTTCTGATACTGCTTGGCCGAATCGGCCTAAGTATTTCTTTAATAACTCGTACTTCCTCTGCTTTATTTGAGAGAGGTAGGCCACCGACTTTTTCCTATGAACATTGCTCAGAAATTACCTTGAGAAGCTTCAGCTCAGTTCGCTGAAATTTTCGATGCTCGTCTGGGGTAGTCTCCCAAACCATCTTGAAACTGTGTCTCCTAATGTTTGCGGAAAGTTGAGACACAATAGGGGGTCACTGCGGTCATATTGAGCCATGGTACTTTTATAGCGTCTAACGTGCTCCTTTGGATCTGTGTCTTTTTTGAAATGCTCCACATACGACATTCTGAATCTTTCTGGGAAAGAGGTCCACAAAATTTCCCTGGTGAATGGACTGTCAGAGTCATCATCGGATAGATCGCTATAGCCATAACGTCTGACCAACGCTTCCATCTGATGCTTGTTATTCTCGACTTCTCGAGTTAGGCTCTGGATTGTAACATCTCTATTTCCCATCGAACTTCCTCGACGATTAAACCGTTGGGTTATTGTCATTCTTTTCTTAGACTCTTCACTCTGATGCTAGATCTCTCGTGTGATTCCATGATGACATTTGTGATGGTGTTGATCACTGTCTTCTTATGATAACCGACCTCTGCGGCGGTCGTATTTACGATGTCTGGCCCGTACTGTTTGAATGTGGTCCAGCCTCTGGTGAGGTTATTCCTCGTCAGGTGTTTCCATTCTAGCCAGGTTGACTGGGGAAGAGTTCCTTCTGGTTTCCGATATAATTATTCCTGGCCTAACCACCACCAAACGGAGCCTTACGGGTGGAGGATTGGGAGTATGTGCTCCTGCAGCCAGTAGATCAACTCCTTCCCTTGCTGCGTCTGTCACCAATTGCTGCAATGCCTCTTGGAAACACAACGTCAGATCTCCATTGGTTAGAGGAACTTGCTGGATCCCTACCAGGTGTGCAGGCTGATTTTGAGTTTGCTGCAGGATCTCTTGACGTGTTCCCAACATGGAAATCGTCTGGTGATTTTTGGCCATTCCCTTAACTACTTCTACTTCCTGCCATCGCTTTTAACAAGGTCAGACGTTCAAGCCCCTCCTTCTAGCGCTAATTGTTGACGTTCGTTTCTTAATTTTGTCAGAAAAAGGCAACAAGGACCGGATTTTAGCTTTAAATCAAAGAGGAGAGAAAAATGAAGTAATAAGACGTAAGTTTTACGTGGTAAAACTCCAGTGATCGGAGAAACATCCACGGGTGGTTATATGATCCACCTAGCCAAAATCCACTATGAAGAAAGTAATTACAACCCTCGATCTCTCTTTTTCTCTTTTAGTATTTTTTGTATTACTGCTGTGTCTGCTATATCGTCTATATCAGATTATGGGTCTATTGAAATGTTTTATAGAACCCTAATCTGCCTTTTACAAGTAATACAGGATCTTTGTATTTAATTGTGATTTCGGTTACTTGCTTGAAGTAGATTTATCTTCTTTCCTGTTTCAGAATCTAGTAATGAGATTAATTGCGATTCTAGTAGCATAGTCCGATTAGGACTTATTTCCTTATAAGAGTATAGACTTCTTGGAGAATCAGAAGTGTTCTCGGAGAAGGAACCCTTTATGCTTAACATTCTCTTTCTTTATAATCCTTCTTTAATAAGGAGCCTTTTGACTTGACTTGAGGACTACTCTCTAAGCTTCTTATTCGGTTGTCAAGCTTAACCCGAGTATAATGTTAAGTATGTTGGTCCGAATGACGTCTCATAATCCGAGTGGAAAATGTCTTTTTACTCACCCAGAGTAAATTTAATTGTCTTAGCTGATCCCGAGTAGGACTTGCCTTGATACTTGTTTACTCGGGTTTCTTCTCCTTAATGACGCCTCGTAGGATGTTTCCTAAGTGCTTATTTTGACGTCCATCTGGCAACTTTCTTCCTCTTCTTGATGACGAGTATGCTTGGTGAAATTCACATACGACAACAATCAACTTTTAAAATAAATTTTTGATTAATCAAATCATCTTGTAATTTTTAAATTGTAAAAACAATGGCTAGAATTTCCTTTTTAACAATTAAATATTTTTATTGGGTATCATTCCAGGATCCTAAAACATACCTAACCAAACATTCTCTGTTATTGATAATCTGTTTCAAAATACCACTAAAACAAATTTCTGAGGCATCAGTTTCTCCGATTTTGGGGGCAGTAGGATGACAAATAAACATACAAGGAAGTTTCTTAACATATTTTTTAACATGTTGAACTGCCTTGGTGTGTTCCTGTGACAAAGGAAGAGGATTGGTCTTTAATCTTTGAAAAAGAGGCTTGCAAATAATACTAAGTTCTTTATAAATATTCGAAATATAATTTAGACATCCCAAAAACCTTTGCAATTGTTTTTTGTCTCTAATTTCATCACGAAATTTGTCAACAAAATCTAGGCTTCATTGAATAGGAACAAGTGTTCCTCTTTTAATATTGTGGCCAAAAAACGTGATATGGGTTTGGAAAAGATTGATTTTAGGGGTCGAAATCACTAATCCATAATATTTGATGGTCTTAAGAAATATTTCCAAATGCTTCCAATACTGGTCAATATTTGTTGAAAATATGAAAACATCATCTATATAAACAATGGAAAATTCGGTGAAAAGGTTGAAAATGCCATTCATAACGCTTTGAAATTCACTGGGGGCATTTTTAAGACCAAATGACATGACATTCCATTCATACTGCCCAAAAGGGACAGTGAAGGTTGTTTTATAATGGTCATGTTCTGCTATTTGAATATGTCAAAAACCTGATTTCTTGTCAAATTTTGAAAAGCATAAAGTCTTTTTAATAGATCTTTTTAAAATAATTTTAAAATAAAATAATTTCAAATTTTAAAATAATTTCATGTCATAAAGTCTTTTTAATAGATCATATTTATTGGTAATTGGATATCTGATCCATTGCAAAGCATCATTTAAAGATTTATGATTAATAACAAGCCTAAAAACACCTCTTTTCTATTTCAGTATTCTTCTGAACATAGAAGGCTAGATAGCTCCAGGGAGACTTGGAGGGTCTAATGAGTTTTTTGTCAATCAAATCATGAATTTCTTTTTTGCAATATTCCAATAAGTCATCAGACATTTGAATAGGTCTAGCTTTGGTCGGTATCCCTTTTTCATTAAAATCTTTTGAATAAGGAAGGGTAACAATATGCTTTTTCCTATCCCAAAAAGCATTAGGGATAGAAGAACAAACTTCCTTTTCCAAATTTTCTTTGAAAACTTTGATTTTTTCTTGAAGATTGGTTTCTTCTAATCTAGATTCTTGTCTTTTGAAAAATAGGTCATCTTTTAAAAAATTCAATTGGATTTGCTTCCGGTTAAGAGTAGCAATGCTATTACTTAAAGGGTCAGAAGCCTCATCCCAAATGTTTTTTATTTTTAAAGCATTTAAGTCTTTGACTAAAAATGGGTAAATAAAGGGGAATATAATTTCATTTCCTAGGTACTCTGTCACAATTCCTTCAGCAATAACTTTAAAAGGAGAAATAAAATAAAGGAAAGGTAATCCTAAAATAACATTATGAGAAAAGGTCTTAACAACAGTAAAGTCATTGGTATAACAAACACCCTTATTACAAACTCTAGCATTAGTCAATTTGTACTGAATATTTAATTGTTGTTTGTTGGCACCATAAAGAGATTCTGTTGTTGATTCTAGGTACTTTGTGGGTACCAGTGTTTCTTTGATACAATTTATGTCAGCACCTGTGTCAACCAAGACATTGACTCTTAAATTGTAATCAGAAGAAATCCGGATATCAATTTCTATGTATGATTTTTGGATTTTGACTTCTCTTATTGCATTGATTTGGGCAAATTTTTTGTCACTCGTGTTTTCCTCTTGGTTAGGCTGAGCAGTGTCAGATTCCTCTAAGCTGCTAAAACTGGGATCCTTTTCAAGATGGGTTTTTGAAAAATGTTCTTTCAAACTATTTTTGATTTGTAAATCTTGAACGTTTCATTTTAAAACTTTAATTTCTTCTTTAATGTTTTGGATTTCCTTTTGCAGGTTTGTGATATTCACTTTCCTGGATTTGGAATTTTGGAGTTTTTCCAAAACATTTTCTTAAAAATCAGGGGCTTGAAAAGGGGTATTCTTAAAAGGCTTATTGTCAGTAGAATGGGTATTACTGCTACAAGAGGCATCTTCACTAGCAATTTTTTGTTGTAATTGTTGAATATGTTTTGCCTTTTGTAAAGGTCTTCAATGTTGTCAATCATACTGATTATTAAAGAATAATCATATTGATAAAGAACATTTATTTCTTTACAAAAGAAAGGTTGTGTGTCAGGGTCTGAGTCAGAAGATGAATCTAAGGAATTATCATCAGAAGAATCTCCCATTACTAGGACTTCTTCAGGGGAGGTAGATGCTTCTACCTCGGATTCGGATTCAGCATATAAGACTTGTAAAATCTTATCTTTGATTTCATCTTCTAAATCAAGACTTTTGATCTTGTTCTTCTGGTCTGGACATTTATTAGCATAATGTCCTTCCTTGCCACATTTAAAACACTTGTTTGATTTTTTGAAGGTTTTGGTCTTTTTGTTTTTGTAGTATTTTTCTTTTTTGTTTTGTTTGGGAGGCCAATAGTTAGGGGTTCTGCTAGGAATGTAAGAAGATTCGTGATAGATTTTCTTCCCTTTTTTGTTTATCCTATACGGATAATAGCGAGAAAATTTTTTAGTTTTCTTTTTTCTAGGGGTGGGGAGTTTGTCAAAACCAATCTGTTCGTACCACAATCCTGGTTCTTTTTTGGTTGTCAGTTTTTGCTGTTTAAGTTGGCTTTTCAGTTTAAGATCATTGCCTTTCTATGAGGCATAATTCAGTCCGGTGAGAAGTAGAGGTCTAGTGCTAAAAGCTTCTTCATTGCCACCATTTCCACTCATTGTGTTTAATGAATTAATGATATGAATGCAAATGTATGAATGATCAATACACACACAAAATGCAACACATACCAAAATGAGCAAGGATCACCTATGTATGTCTAGGAACCTGCTATGATACCAATTGAAACAAATATTATAGTGTGTAATATTAATCTACAGGGGAGGTGAATAGACTTTAAATAAATTTTACCCAATTTTCGTTAAAGGTCAAGTTGACGAAAATGCCTTATCTAGTTACAAAAATACCACAAGTGTAATAAATAAGGAAATAGTAAAGACACTTGAGATATACGTGGAAACCCTCCAAATGGGAAAAACCACGGGCTGATGAGTGTGCCACATTAGAACCTTGGATTCACTAATGGCAAAGGAATAACAACCTTATCCCGGTTTAATCAACCACCACTACCTAATCCCGGTATAAGTGAACCTAGTTCATCTTGCTTGCGATTTAAGCTACCTACTCCCGAAAGCAACACAAGTCTTACTTCTCAATGAAGAGATAAAGAGTCCAATGTGAATATATGATGATATTCAATGAACAAACAAGGTTAGGAAACCCTATATGCCTATCTAGGATAATGAGATGACAATTAATGTAATATATCCAACGTGAATATATAGATCAAACAATCCTTTGAAGCTATCACAATAAAACACTCAATCATATTATCACAACAATCTCTAATTTGTATCTAGAAAATGTTCTAAGAGCATACAAATAATTAAAGAGATGGCTTAGCAAGCAAAACACTTAACTTGTAAGAAGATAGTGAAGAACTTACCAAACAAGATGTGAAGAAGCAACCCTATCCATTGATGCACTCTAAATGAACTTAAATGATGCAAGATGAAGTTTTTATGCACATGGGAATGCTCTGAGTGATTAAAAATTAGTTCTTGGAAGATTTTTCCTTTTGAAACATGTTCTATGGAAAATATACGATATTCTGAACTCTTACACGACTTTAAACCAAAGAGTTATATATATATGAGATCCAAACAAAGTGAGGTAATTTTGGAAAACACGTTCCAGCTTCCTCTGTGTTCGCTGGTGATGTGCGCTGGTGACGTGCGCTGGTCGAGTTGCGCACAACCTATTTTTACAATAGGCGTTGGACGATTGGCGTATCTCAGTGGAGCAACACATGTGACAATCCACTGGAATGTTACGCTGGTGAGGTTGCGCTGGTTGAGTAGCGCACCACCAGCACACTGCCCATTTTTACATCTTTGCAAGGGTGCAGCAGCGCAACTCAGTGGCGTAACACATGCGACAATCCAACGGAATATTACGCTGGTGAGGTGCGCTGGTTGAGTAGCGCACCACCAGCGCAATGCCTATTTTCAACACTCAAACACACATAATCAATAAGTTCAAGAGTGATGAAAAATGCATCATATTCTAATGCCAAACATGACATAAAACATTTAATTCCAAGATGCAAATAAATCAACAAGAGTCATTTAAACCAAAATACACACAAGTAAACACACAACATATAAGAATTAAAGTTATGCATGAATTTGTGAGTGTGTGCAAATATCTCTTCAAAGTAAGTAAGCACAAAAATTTTACCTTCGGTGCTTCTCCTCTTGAGGTCTTGAGAGCCTAAGCTACCCATACATAATACCCCAAAAATATGATTTGTTCACGAAATAAGCCAATCAATAAATGAGGACTTTACACGTATATATTCGGGAATTAATTGAATAATGAGATTATTTAATCAATGAATGTTAATAGTTAAATTAATTAAATAATTAGATTATTTAATTATATTGATAATTATGAATTATTAATTAACTATTAATTGGAGGGTGTTAATTGATATATGGATTTATGTGAAGATAAAATAATAGGATTATTTTATTTTACTAAATCATTTATCTAAGTATTTGAATTTAAGTTTAATTTTAAAAAACTTGTTATCACTTTTAATATATTAGATATATTTTAAAAGGATAATTAAAAGATATATATCAATTATAACACAAGAGATTGCATTGGATGCAAATTGGTGTGTGCACTGGATGCAAATTGGTGTGTGCACATATATAAGTGTTTGTATAGGATACAAGAATGTATATATAAAAGAGACATAGAGAGGTTGACTTTTGATATATATATATATAATATACACAATATAATAGGCATGATATATGAAAGATATAAATCTTTATTTGTGATAAAAAGAAGCAGCAGAGGGTGATATATATATATATATTTAGCATAGGCGTGGAGATATTTTTGTGAAAAAGGTGCAGGCGTGATATAGTTAGATATATATATATTTGGCTGCGTAATGAGATTGTGTACATTTAAATAACACCAATTATTAAAGAAAGAGTTTCTTCAAATTTTCTCTACATCCTGCATTCAAGTTCTGGAGACCGTGACACACCCACACGCAGTTACCAGATCCGGGAAATAGCGAGGAAGATCAAGTGGTTCAGACATGAGCACATAGTAATTCAGATATGAGCACATCGTAAAGTAAATGAGCCTCCAAACGTTCGTATGTTCTTCTCATTTTTGTTGATTAAAATTTCCTGTGTTTACATATTTTATGTATTAGTTTCAAAAAATAATTACGATCCTAAGTTCACTGGTCCCAGATATAGATTATGATCTGTATAAAAATTTTAAAACCTAATTCCGCTGCGTGACCGATGAACGGGGTTCCAACAGGTGCTTGTAAGGTTTATTTTAATTTGTGGATTTGGTGACGATGATGATGGGGTTTGTTAAATTAATTTTATTTAATTTATTACTTAATTCTTTTATAAACCAGTTTTTTAAATTTCATTATATTCAAATAATATTTATCTATTTTTTGAAAGTTCCTATTTTATCAGATTTTTTAAATAAATAAATCTCTATCATCCAAATAAGATAAGGATGGTCGAGATTTAAAACATTTTTATTTTTATATTATATAAATATTAATAAAAACTTGTAATTTTTTGGATTTTTTGTATATATTATATAAATATTAAAACATATATATATATTGTGATATATAAATTAATTCCTACATATATTTTATTTTTTCTATTTTTAAGACACATGACATGTTCTTGGTTCAAAGACAAAAATGCCACTGCAAATGTTAAGTTTAACTGACAGCGGACTAATAGATGGATCTATTAGATATACTTTTCAAACGTCAAGGACAAAGTCACTAAAATGTAATCTCGTTAAAAAAAGTGATCTTTCACCAAAACGTAGGAAACAAACTGATAATAATCCTTTATATAGAGAAAATTGCCAAATGTAGCCAAATAGATTATGGGAAAAATTGTGTTTTCCCTTATTTCTTATGAACAAGTGCACATAAAAGCAGTCAATTTTTTTTTTAAATGCAAGTTTTGGCCACTTGTGCCAATTGCCTTGAGGTCAACTTGACTCGCTAAAAATTAGCCAAGCGAGCTTCTGTGACAATTTGCAAGTACGAAAGTCGAAAATAATTGCAAAAGAGCCAATAATGGTCAAAATCAAATACAAGTAAGTCTAAGTTGTATTTATACACAATGTATTTTTTCTTTTGCATAAATATTAGCAGAGTCTAATATATATATATATATATAATCGATATATAAGAAAGATCGACCAAAAAGAAGACTGGTCTACAAGAAATATTTGCCAAAAGGAAGAATCTGACCAACGGAAGAGATCAAATGAGGAAAAAGTTCGAAGGGGCAAGAAGGGTCCAGACCAAGTGTTTAGAATGCCCCATTGAAAAAAACAGAGGGTCGAAACGTGGAAAGTACCAAAAATGATGATTAAATGACCGACTGAAGTATCAAAATGTTGGGACCTCATCGGAATAAAGAGATTAAAAGCACCCAAGCACCAAATCTTAAGTGCCAATCTATTCAGCTCGTTATGGCGGTTCAATTCACCATATCTATTTAGCTCAATAACTTAACACGCCGTTTCTATTCTATTTGGCTCGTTCGCTCTTTACCTCTTAAAAAAAATGCCAAGCTCATCCTAGTGCACAACTAGTTCAAAAAAAAGGCAGATCTCAAAAATCAAGGCTCGTGGAGACATCAGTTCATCGATTAGAACCAAATGCAAGTAAGAATTTACAATTATGTTTATAGAAACAAAGTGCTTTTTGGATTGCAGGAATACTAGTTATAAGGCCTTAAAAAGAAAGGTATTCCACATACCAAATCTATATAGCGAAGAAGTGCACACTTTGGCATTACTGAAGTATACAAGGTAAAATTTATAAGAAATGAGGAGTAAAAGGAAATATCTAAGTCTCCCATCTCAACATTTCTTTCGGCACCTCCTGCAAGAGAGCCACAAAAAAAAGGCTAATCAATTAAAAGGATGACTGATCATTTGGCAATTAGACACGGTCCGACCAAACTAAGTGTAAGTTCATCTCATAATAAACTATCCAAAGGCATCTCAGTGACCAGATCTATATCTAGAAGACACTGGTAGATAGGTCCAAAAATGTATCTCAATAACATAACTTGTCTTGATGATTATCAGTTTGCAAGAGTAAAAAAAAAAAAATCAGAGGACAACTTTTCAAATCCTTATCGTCGAGTTGTCAAGAACTCATCTCGCGGATTTGAGAGGGTATTATTATATATATTTTTCGTCAGTATGACACATCAACAAAGGTAGTAGGTAATGCGGAAATATAGTGATTCCACACATCAGAAGTCAACCAGTCAATGAGAGAGACATTGACCAATGACATGTCATCAAGAAAATTGATATGGAAGTTAGAAGCATATGCACCAAGTAGTCAAGTAAAAGAAGTCTTCATGCGCGAAGATTTCTACTCAGAGAGATTTACTCCTCCAAAATAGGAAATATGACCATGTTAGGACATGTCATATCAAGCAAAGATTCACTCAAAGAATCATACTCCAATAAGAGAGTCTTACTATTTCGCCTTTAGTATTACATAATTCTAATTAGGAAGACACTCATAGCTTCCAGAAGGATAAACACCAAACGGGAAAAACGTCCTAAACGGACTATATTACTAGAATCCTACAAAGATTCTAATTAATGGATCCACCACTCGTACGACAAGAACTAGTGTTAGGTTTTAGATTTGTGGTGGCTTAATTCCATAACAAATCTTCATTTTTGTGTAATATTTAGTCGCTTAGGTGGTATGTAATGATAAGAGCTTCAAGGAGATAAGCAACTACTCATGATGCAAAGTTCATCTTCACACTATTCTTGGATGCTAAGGTATCGAGATTCTTCCTCCTCTTGTAAGGTGTAAACACACACACACGCACATATCATACATTTGTGTCCCTACATCATAGCATATCATTTGGTATAACACATTCACACACTTGAAGTTGAATGCTCATACATTGGTATGAAAGTAACATGTTTTAGAAAATGCATGATTGGAGACTATCTCTATGTAGTTTGCATTCTCGTGTGAAATGTGTTTGTTTTTTTATATGTTTGTATAACATGGATCTTGGACTTGATTTTATCCTTATATTTTCTATGATTGAGTTCTGTTTATTTCGGTTACTTATACTATTGATTTCGAGTTCTAAGTCAAAAGTTATTTAACTTTGGAGTCATGTTGCATACATTGTCTTCGTCTTCATCTATAGAGTTAAATTTTTATTTTTTTTAGTTGAGTTTCTTATATGTTCATGATCATGAGGAAGTCCCAGTTCAAAATTTTCAAATGGATTAAAATTCGGAGTTCGAAGTCCAAAGAACGCGAGAGGAGAGCAAGGGAGGAGCACCATGGCCAAAGGCCATGATATGGTGCAAGCTCGAGATGGCGCGTGGCCATCTCGCCGCAAAGCCTTGCTGCCTCAAGATGCCATGCGCTATCTCAGGGAGACACAAAGGAAAAGGGTTCGTTTCTCTTTAAAACCTCTAATTCCCTCTCATTTCATTAGAAGTTGAAGATTTGAAGAACAAGTGCATAATTTTTCTCTCAACTTTTTGATTTTTGTTTTTGTGATAACTTCTTCATTTCTACTCCGAATCACTTGATTCACAAACCAATTTCGAGTGTATTAAAGAGATATACAAACCCCAAGCATTTCCAGAACCAAAAGATGTCTTGATTTTTCACAGTGGTAAGATCTTCAGTTCGAGATTTTATTCTTGTTTGATAAATTTTTCTTCCTTTTAGTTTTCTTCTTTGATCTTCTTATTGATTGATGTTATTTGCATAAGAAGCATGACTAAGATGATTTTGATTTCATTATGTGGTTTGTCCAATTGATTTTCAATTTTAGCTAGGTTTGTGATAAATTGATTGATTTGTGCTAAAGTTGAAAAACATGAAATTGTTTCTACAAATTCTTTGTTCATATGCTTGATTGACTATTTCTAGATTTAATTTCATTTTCTAAGAACCTGGTCTATATCAATTGATATATTCATTTCAATGATTTGGTTCTTAGTTGATAACATGCTTTAATTGTCCAGATACATTTGAAATTGTTCTTTGAAAGCATAATCTAGCTATCTAGTTGCATGTCCATGCAATTTGTTGATCATTATTTTCTATGTTGTGTGCTTGTTTGCGTTTTCCATTCATGATAACCTAGATGCCTTGTGAAAAGGTTGGAAGTCTCATATCTTATAGTGATTCTTTGGTTTGAGAAATTGGAAGACTTAGCTAGAGTCGGGAGGACTCGGATAGCTAAGCAAGTGGAAGCCACGACAAGAGGTAGGAGACCTTAGATTATTGAGCAAGGAAGCCTTAGTTAGAGTCGGGAAGGCTCAGATAACTTAACAAGGAAGTCTTGCCTAGGGTCGGGAGGATCCAAGAAGGTGAGCAAGGTGGCAACAAGTTAATTGAGTAGGATAGAAGGGCAATTTCTAGGTGAAGTCATTTGAGATATTGTACTTATGTTATCTACTAGAGGATTTGTTTTTGCCGATGGTTGCTAACCCATGGATGTTTCCTCTTCGGAGGTTTACCACGTAAATATCTTATGTCCTTGTTTACAATTTTCATCAAGCATTATTATAATTGCATTGTTTAAAAGAAGACTAAACTTTGAGCACTTGCCTATTCACCCCTAGGTATATTTACACTATAAAGAAAAAAGGGAAATTCAACTAGGCCAACCCTAGATCAAACCATATAAATACATCCATGTATTCATTATAACAGAACACGATCAGAATAACCATGAGCGACCATCTGATAGAAAAATGAGTATTGAGTGTTGTAATTATTCTATTCATAGTGAATCTCTCCTCGCCATCACCTGCACTGTGAATGTTTCCCTGTCATGGGGTTTTACCAAGTAAAACATGTGTTGGTATGTTTGATTTATTCTTTATTTTCTACTCTTCTTCATCATCATTCTTAAATACAAACATATCGTAACACATCCACATGGAGAAAGAGGATTTGACTATTCAACCCTTGACTAGTTAAAGCTTTGATCTGCTTACGTGTTAATGTTTGACGATTGACTTTTCTACGATCCAAAAACCATCGTCAACAATTGGCACTAGAAGGAGGGGCATAGAACTCAATGTCGAGGAACCCTCATGAGTAGACCGTAAAAGATTTCTGATGTGATCAACTACAAGACCCATAGTAAGAGTTGCGGTCTTGACCAAATCCAGAGGAAGAATATTGTGAAATCAATACTCAAAGCTTAAAAGTGGAGTTATTACAATGGGAAACATCCAAAAAAATCATTAACATTCCGACGACTACAAAATAAACAAACAAAACACTGAGACACTCCTGCAAGCCCCAATAAAAGGAGTGTTAGGGGGCGGATTATCTGTTGCATCAGAGTCAGAATATACGCAAGTGTGCAAATTCGTAAACAAAGTTCTAAAAACAAAACATACTCTTGAGGGAGATAGCTTAGTTGCTTTAAGCTTTTATTTAAGATATTTTCAGTTTGTTTTTATTTATTTTTTTCTAATTATTTTTGGTGTTTTGATGTTGTTATTATTCAGATCAATTAATAAAGAAGCCAAGAATGGTGTTCAAGTTTTTTATATTAATCATTTTTGTTATCAAAGATAAACTCGTAGCACCGAAACCTGCCGTGGTGGATAAGGGGCCCGGGAGGCTGAGAAGTTAGGTTTTAGAGATCTAGCGCCCCTACCTAACTGAATGGGTGCATATAGAGCACTGTCAGCAATCCGATCACCCCGAGATGTCAGTTTTACCTGGAAAAAATACTCAAGTACACCATCAGGGAAAACATTGTGAGAAGCGTCGACTGTGTTAGTACTGCACTAACGATTCGGCCAAACCCTTTTAAACAAACAAAATCGTGACTTGTTTACATGGGAAAAACAGGGGAAAGTGGGGCAAGGTTCCAGAATACCTCTTAACTGAATACTCAATATGATCGGGAATTATCTTGAGCGAAAAGCCAGAACACCGACCAAAAAATCAAGACTGTCGGAAATTATTTTGAGCAAAAAGCTAGGACACCGACCGAAGAATTGAAACAATAAAAAATTATCCTAAGCAAAAGACCAGGACACCGACCCTTATCAAGACAGTCGGGAATTATCTTGAGTCTAGTCTAAAAAAAAAGTAAGATGATTGAGAATTATCCAAAGCAGAGAGTCAGGACACCAACTGGTCTAGCTATAAGGGAGCAAAAAAAAAGTCCAAGACTGATCAGTTTAATAAGACACTTGATCAGTTAAAAAAAACAATCAGTTTAATAAGATACTTGATTAGTGTAAAGTCCTCATTTATTGATTGGCTCATTTAGTGAACAAATCACATTTTTGGGGTTTATGTAAAGGTAAAATTCTTGTGCTTACTTGCTTTGAAGAGATAATTGCACACTCAAAAATTCATGCATAACTCTTATTCATATATGTTGTGTGTTTATACTTGTGTGCATTTTGGTTTAAATGACTCTTGTTAATTCATTTGCATCTTGTAATTAAAGTTTTATGTCATGTTAGGCATTAGTATAGGATGCATTTTCATCACTCTAGGACCTGTTGATTTTGTGTGTTTGAGTGTTGAAAAAGTGGGCATTGCACTGGTGGTGCGCTACTTGACTAGTACAACCTCACTAGCATAACATTCTAGTGGATCGCCGCTTGTCATGCGCCACTAAGCTGCGCCACTCCACCCGCGCAACATTGAAAAAGTAGGCAGTGCACTGGTGGTGCGCTACTAGACTAGCACAGCTTCACCAGTGTAACATTCCAGTGGACAGACGCTTGTCGTGCGGCACTGAGCTGCTCCACTCCACCAGCTCCTATTGAAATTTAGGTTGTGCGCTGGTGGTGTGCTACTCGACCAGTGCACCTCACCAGTGCATATAGCGGGAGCTTGAACGTTTTTTCCAAAACGACCTCACTTTGGTTGAAACTCATATATATATATAACTCTTTGTATTCAGGTCGAAAAAGAGTTCAGAATATCATATCTTTTCCTTTGAGCACATTTAAAAAGGAAAACTCTTCTAAGAACTCATCTTTAAACACTCAAAGCATTCCCATATGCATAAAAACTTCATCTTGCATCATCTAAGATCATTTAGAGTGCATCAATGGATAGTTTTGCTTCATCACATCTTTTTTGGTAAGTTTTTCACTATCTTCTTACATGTTAAGTGTTTTGCTTGCTAAGCCATCTCTTTAATTATTTGTGTGCTCTTAGATCATATTCTAGATACAAATTAGAGATTGTTATGATGACATGATTGAGTGTTGTATTGTGATAGCCTCGTAGGATTGTTTGATCTATGTTTAGCTAAGCTTTTTGAACATGTCATTTAGCTTTCTTGATATCTAGGATTGTATTAATTGTCATCTCATTATCCTAGATAAGCATATTAGGTTTCCTAGCCTTGATTGTTCTTTGAATATCATCATATATTCACATAAGCCATTTTATCTCTTCATTGAGAAGTAAGACTTGTGTTGCTTCTGGGAGTAGGTAGCTTAAATCGCAATCAAGATGGACTAGGTTCACTTATACCTAGATTAGATAGTGATGGTGGATTTTAAACCGGGATTAGGTTGTAATTCCTTTGCCATTAGTGGAATTGAGGTTCGAGTGTGGCGCACTTATCAGCCCGTGGTTTTTCCCATTTGATATGTTTCCATGTATATCTCAAGTGTCTTTATTATTTCCGCACTTATTACACTTGTGTCATTATTGTGACTAGTTATGGCCATTTTCGTCTAGTTGACCATTAACGAAAAATTGGGTAAAATTTGATTAATATCTATTCATCCCCCTCTAGATTAATATTAAACACACTATAATATTTGTTTCAATTAGGTTAAGCGATAAGTTCGGAAGCGTTAAAAAATCAAAACACTTCAAATCCCCTACGTTGAGCAGCCAAGAGCTAATCTCGCGGATTTGAGGGGGTATTGTTATAAGGATTTTTTAATTGCGTGACAAGTCAGCATGATTAGATATGCCACATCATAAAAGACAATTAGGGAAGATTAGTCCAAGGCAACTAATGGACGATCTCTAGGCCTAGTAAAGATTTCCTAAGATGAATGGGGAAACTAATCTATTGGGCACAAATAACCTGATCGGGGAAACTAGCCGATCGGGTAAAGACAACTTGGTCGGGACCATCCGATCGGGATAAAAGAAGTCTGGTCGGGATTAGACAATTGGTCAGTTGGACAACGCGTGGGAGACATTAAAGGCAACTATGACTCAAATACGAAGAAGAATTGTTTTACTTAAACAAGGAATCTAGAATCACACTTCAATAAGGAAATATACTTACTTCCTCTCCAGTATCAGAGATTTCTATTCAGGAAAAAACTCAAAGCTTCCAGAAGGTTTCAACCAATAACTCAGCTCTTTTAGAAGACTGCACACTGATAAGGAAATAAGTCCTAAACGGACCATTCAACTAGAATCCTGTGAAGACTCTAATTCAATACACAAGATCTCTGAAACAGAAAAGAAGGCAAAGACGACTTCAACAAGTAACCAGTTCTAATTCAACACTATCACCTTTCCTTATTTGTATAATAATGGTTAGGGTTCTATACACATATAAATAGACCTATAATCTATTTGTAAAATATATACAAGAACACATAGAAGATATGCAAGAAAGTGAAAGGGAGAGATACACCAAAAAGAAGAGATTAAGTGTGTAATCAATTTATTCGTAGTGAATTCTTTTCGTCACTGGCAACCGTGGATGTTTCCCCACCTTATGTGTGCATACATTTCCCTTTTTTCTAGTTTCTCCATAACATCTTCAAGAATTAGCAAAACTTGTTAGACGATGGATCAATCCTACATAATCTAAAAATCACCACAGAATTTCCCTTAATCTTTATAGTGTAAATATACCTAGGGGTGAACAGGTATATGCTCAAATTTTAGTCTTCTGTTTAAACAATGCAATTTTAATGATGCTAAAAGAAAATTGCAATAAAATTGCAAACAATGACATAAGATATTTACGTTGTAAACCGCCAAAGAGGAAACATCCACAGGTTGGCAACCACCGGCAAAAGCAAATCAACTAGTAGATAAAATGAGTACAATCTCTCAAGTGATCCCTTCACCTAGAAACTACCCTTCTATCCTACTCAATGAACTTATTGCCACCTTGCTCACCTTTCTTGATCCTCTTGACCCTAGGCAAGACTTCCTTGCTGACTCTTCTGGATCCTCACGACCCTAGGCAAGACTTTCTTGCTCAACAATCTGAGGTCTCCTATCTCTTGTCGAGACTTCCACTTGCTTAGATATCCGAGCCCTCCTGACTATATCTAAGACTTCCAATTGCTTAAATCAAAGAATCACTCAAAGATATAAGACTTCCAACCTTTTCACAAGGCATCTAAGTGATCATGAATGCAAAACGCAAACAAGCACTCAACATAGAAAATGTTGATCAATAAATTCTATGGACTTGCAATTAGATAGCTAGATTATGCTTTCAAAAAACAATCACAAATGTATCTAGAAAACCTAAGCATGTTATCAACTAAGAACATAGATATGAAGATATAAAAACCAATTGAATACAACCTAGTTCTTAGAAAATGAAATTAAATCAAGAAAAAGTCAATCAAGCATAAGAAAAAAAGATTTCTAGAAGCAATTTCATGTTTATCAAGTTTAGCACAAATTATTCAATCTATCACAAATCTAGCTAAACTTGAAAATCAAATCAAAAAACCACAAAATGATATCAAAATCATCCTAGTCATGCTTCTTAATAAAATAGCATCAGTTAGTAAGAAGATCTAAGAATAAAACTAAGAAGAAGATGATTTTAACAACAAGGATGAAAATCACGAACTAAAAATCTAATCACTACGAAATATCTAGACATCCTTTGGTTCTAAAAATGCTTGGGGTTTGTAGAACTCTTCAGGACACTTGAAATCAATTTTTGAATAAACTGATTCGGAGTAGAAATGAAGAAATTATCACAAAAACAAAAATCAAAATGTGGAGAGAGAAATTTTGCACTTGTTCTTCAAGTTCTATTTTCTCAACTTTTTCAACTTCTTAAGAATGAGAGGGAATGAGAGGTTTTAAAGAGAGAAGACCTAAAAGACCAAAAATCCCCATGCATTTTGTGCCACCCCGAGATGGCATGTGGGCATCTCAGGCCAGAGCAGCTTTGGGGCCGAGATGGCCACTCGCCATCTTGGGAAGGTGCTGAATGATGGCTTAAGCCATCGCACCTCTTCCCTTGCGCTCCTCTCATATTCTTCGACCGTTCTTTGGCATTCAAACTTTGAATTTGAATCCATTTACAGGTTACAAACCGGGTCTCCATCACGAACATGGACATATAAGATACTCAACCCAAAAAATAGGAATATGACTCAATATATGAAGACGAAGACAATGTATTCAACATGAGTTGAATGTATTGTATCTTTTGACTTAGAACTCGAAATCAATAGTATGAGTAACCGAAATGATCGAAACTCAATCATGAACAATCTAAGACTAAAATCAAGTTCAAGATACATGTTATACAAAAATATGAACATACAAACACATTTCAAACAAGAATGCAAACTACATAGAGATAGTCTCCAACCATGCATTTTCCAAAACATGTTACTTTCATACCAATGCATGAGTATTCAACTTCAAGTGTGTGAATGTGTTATACCAAATGATGCACTATGATTCAAGGACACAGATGTATGAATTATGTGTGAGCACGCATTTAATGATGCTCAACTAAGCAGGGACATATATGAATGAATTGTGTATGTGTGCGCATTTAATGATGCATAACTAAGCAGGGACACATATGAATAAGTTTTGTGTGTGTGCGCATTTAATAGTGTACAACTATGCAGGGACACATATGTATGAGTTATGTGTGTTTGCATTTACGCCTTGCAATAGGAGGAAGAATCTCAATACCTTAGCATCCAAGAATAGTACCAATCCTCTTGAAGACTAACTTTACATCATGAGTAGTTGCTTGTCTTTCTTGAAGCTCTTATCATCACGAACCACTTAAGTAACTAAGCATTACAAAGATATAAAATTTTGTTATGGAATTAAGCCAATACAAATCTAAAGCCTAACAATCTCCCTCTTTGGCTATTCCATGGCAAAACCTGTACCTCACCATACAATGATCACTCATAATCAAAGTTGATTGCATTCTCACATCCTCACATTACAAAGAGATATTCCTAGACTAAAATATCTTCAACAGTCTTCAAGAATATCTTCACATATTCAAAAAACCTGTAAGACAAGAACAACCAAAAGCAATCTTCTACAAAGAAGATAGGGGGGATAAACAAACAATATACGAAACAAAACAAAAATTCCCTTATCTCTTCTTATCTCAAAGCACACAATAATCGTTTTTGTCCCCCTGTGGTGAGGAAAAAACTTGCTTCGCCTTTTTGGCAAGGAATAGACAAAAACATATTAAAAAATCTATAAGGAGAGAGGTAAATGCCAATTGAAAGTACCTACAAGGTTATAAGGGATGCATAATAAAATCATGAGATAATAAGCAAACAAGTTGTATAGAGAACTAAGTTAAACAAACTAAGCTCCTGAAAATACAAACACGGTTAAATGCTCAAGGCTAACATAAATAGGGGTGAATAGGTTAGACACCTTTTTCGACTCCCTTAGAAACTAACAAAAGTTTGTCCCTCTAGATTGCTTGTATCACAATATATATATTAATTAAAGATACTTAATCAATATATAAAACAAGTAAAGTGTGATACAAACAAGTAATTGCAACACATACACAATCTATATTTTAGAAAGGAAATCAACTTACATAAAGAGTTCTATCCATAGTATTCAAATAACAAATACAAATACTAGAGAGATAGGGATAGAGAGAAGCTGACATAAGATATAACGTGGTAAACCTCCGAAAAGGAAACATCCACGGGCTAGCAGCCATCGGCAAACAAAATCCACTAGTAGATAAGTCAAGTACAATCTCTCAAGGGACCTCTTCACCTAGAAAGAACCCTCATATCCTACTCATGAAGATGTCGCCCTAATGCTCAACAATCTGAGGCCTCACATCTCTTGTCAAGACTTCCTCGCTCACCTTACCGGATCCTCACGACCCAAGGCAAGACTTTTTGCTCAACTATCCGAGTCCTCCCGACTCTAGTCAAGACTTCCTTGCTCACCTATCCGGATCCCCACGACCCTAGGCAAGACTTCTTGCTCGACTATCTGAGTCCTCCCGACTCTAGCAAAGACTTCCTTGCTTGACAATCCAAGGTCTCACACCTCTTGCCAAGACTTCTTGCTCAACAACATAGGTCTCATAAATGTAAAGCCTAATCCGGAAGAATGTTTGTGCTAATCTCTTGACAATCAACTTGTGAACTACTAAATACTTCAAAAGTATCACATGTCTTACCCTTATCCTTATATGACATGTATGACACACGTTTATCATTATACTTTTTTAAGGGTTGTACCAACACATCATCTCCTCTACTTTTAACACCATGAGCTAAACACAAAGAAATTATAAACCCAGAAATGCAAGCTTCTTATCTCCTCTAGTAGAGCCGCACTATCAATATAAAGCATAAGTAAACCCCCAAGGTTTATAGGTTGATTAGTCACCAAGACATACACTATTTTGATCTTGTCTTTATTCAACTCAGTTGAATTCGAAGATCCAATAATGTTAGTGCAAATGAATAGATGTGAAAATGCACTAGCCTTAGTTAACTCATGTTGACTAATATATGCTCTACCTTTCCACTTAAAAGAAGCATTGTCACAAAGAGTTCTACCCATGATATTAAGATTCTCAATGACATCTACATATAGAAAGTTCGAATCTATATCATTTAATAGCCCAATAAACTTGTTAATGTTTTCCGGGTTAACTCTAAATACAACACCCCTAATCTCCATCAAAGTATCCAATAAGGTGGCATTCTCTCTATATTCAAGATAAAACTCTCTAACAAGAGTATCATTCACTATTCCTAACATGCTCACACAGTATTCCCAATTTCTATCCTTAATGCATTTAAAAAAATAAGAATCTTTACATTTACCTAAGTCAATGCCTCTCTCTTGAAATATCTTCTTAGTTCCAAAGATCCCTAAATCCTTTGACCTTGAAGCTTTGGATCCCTTTGAGGTAGACTTGGCTTTCACAATGAGATTCGATTGATTTCCACTCCCGGTAACCTTAGTTCTTCCCATATGTTCTTGTAATATAAGATGCTATATACATACATAAAAATGAGTGAAAGATAAAACAAGCATATTAGTCACAAATATATAAAACAAAGACATATGACTTAAGAATGAATCATCATGCAAGACAAAGATAGTGTGTAATATCTTACAAGTATCATTAAGTCAAAATATGCCAACATGTAACAAAATGAAGCATGTGAACATATAATAAAAGAGAACAATGTCTAGCATACAATGCTCCCCCTTGATAATTTCTATAACTAAAATCAATTATAGCATAAAGTTCACAAAGATGTTCACACAATCACACATTCAAGCAATTTGAAGAAATATCAACAAAATAAGCTTCATATGCTAAGAGAGATACACAAAGATTTTTCAAGTTCTCTCATAATTCTTCAACAATTGCTAAAATATCATCATCCTCATAAACAAAGTGTGTGTGAGAGAGATATGCTTCAAATAAATATCAAGAAGTAGTTTGATAATCAACATGCAAACAATTTCCAACAACTATTTATCTTAAGCTCTTTTCATTAACATTATCAACACAAGCTTTGTCAAGTTGAACAAGATTAATATTCTTTCTACTCCAAAACTTCTTTTCATGCTTAGCAAACTTATCATGTTTTTCAACTTTCAAATTCTTAGCATGTTTAAGTTGAAATTTAATCCCCTTATCCCTAGATTCATTTCCTAATTTGCATTTTTCAATAATCTGAGGCCTCACACCTCTTGTCAAGACTTCCTCGCTCACCTTACCGTATCCTCATGACCCAAGGCAAGACTTCTTGCTCAACTATCCGAGTCCTCCCGACTCTAGTCCAGACTTCCTCGCTCACCTATCCAGATCCTCATGATCCTAAGCAAGACTTCTTGCTCGACTATTCGAGTCCTCCCGACTCTAGCCAAGACTTCTTTGTTTTACAATCCAAGGTCTCACACCTCTTGCCAAGACTTGTTGCTCAACAACATAGGTCTCAAACCTATTGTCAAGACTTTCTTCTCATAAGGCATCTAGGTGATCATGACTGCAAAACGCAAACAAGCACGCAACATAGAATGCTATGATCAACACATCCTATGGAAAATACTAGACATGAGCATGAATGCACAAATCAAATGTAGTCTAGTCAATCATGCATGTATAATCAATCTAGATCATATAAGATATGTTCATCATTAATCATAACCTAGATACATGCATAGATCTAAACTTGAATCACACGATATGTTCTATAAATCACAAGATCAAGTTTAAATCATACAAACCAAAAACATGCTAAAATCATATGACAAAGTCAATTAGATTTAAGCTAAAGTTCTAGGGCATATTCCTAATCATAGATTCAACCAAAACACATGAATAGCTCAAAAGAACATAAGCACATGTATTATGTGAGAATTCGGCCAAGAGAGCCTTATACATGTGAGGAACTATTTTTCACAAAATCAATCTATCAAAGATCATCAAATAGTCCTAGAATCAAAGCTAGCACAATACAATCCCAAACATATGAAAACATAGGTAAAATCAAAACCTAACTCAACATGTATGATTTCAATTGAAACTCAACCTAGCTTTAAAAGAGTTCAAAACTCTAATCAAAACACTCACAATACACATATATGAGTTGAAGAAGAAAACCCAAGGCAATTGACCAAGTTTTAAAAGAAAACTTTGAGAGAAAATCAATACCTTAGTTGATTTAGGTGCAGTCCCGTTTTCGTGTGTTTAGACTCCAAAAACAGCAACAAAACTCACTCAAACCTTCAGAGAAAAGATGGAGGATGAATAGACAAACACTCAACTTTGAATCACTCAAATCGGAGTTCAAATGAAGAAGTTATGGTGTTTGGAAGGTGAGAAAATGTAGAGAGAAAATTTCTGCACACTAGTTTGAATTTCTTCTTAGAATGAAATGTGAGAGGGAAGGAGAATATAAAGGAGAGGGAAAAGAATGAAGCAAGAATGACCAAACTACCCTTAAGAGCACCAAGCATGTCTGCTGCCTGAGATGGCACGTGGGCATCTCGGGGCAGATAACATTATGTCCCGAGATGGCCACGCGTCATCTCGGGAAAGAGTGCTTGGTTGCACTACTTTTCCTCTCGCGCTCCCCTAGCGTTCTTCGACCGTTCTCCGGCCTCCAAACTCGGAATTCGAATCCGTGTGTGGATTATGAACCGTAACTCTCACATGGACATGGACATATAAGATACTTAACCCAGAAAATAATAATTCGACTCGATATACAAAGACAAAGACAATGTATACAACATGAGTTTAAAGTGTAGTATCTTTTGACTTAGAACTTGAAATCAATAGTATGAGTTAACGAAATGACCTGAACTCAATCAAGAATGATTTAAGACTAAATTCAAGTTCAATATCCATGTTATACAAACATATACACACACAAACACAATCCACACTAGAATGTAAACTACATAGAGATAGTCTCCAATCATGCATTTTCCAAAACATGTTATTTCCATACCAATGCATGAGCATTCATCTTCAAATGTGTGAATGTGTTATACATGGTGCACAACGATGTAGGGACACATATGAATGAATTGTATGTGTGTGCCTATAATGGTGCACAATGATGCAGGGACACAAATGTATGAATTGTGTTTGTGTGCCTAAGCCTTATAAGAGAAAGATAAGGTCTTTGTATACCTTTGTAGAACCAAATTGCATCCTTTCTCTTTGAAGACTTAGAACTTTCTTTGACTTGTTGCTCATCCTTCTTTGAAGCTTGAATCATCATGAATCTAAACAACTAAATCATTACAAGTAAACATCATTTTTGATATGGAATTAATACCAACACAAACTAAAACCTAACAGCTCCCCTTTAACATATGCTCCACATATTAATAAGCAAGTAAAATTGTTCACAAGGGAATCATAAAATCACATATTTCAAGCAATAAAAAAAGTAAACCATTTTTTTAAATAAACGAGAATCATGGATTTTGATTACTCTTTCAAAATTAATCTCTCATTGGTAATGAATCAAACACATTAAGTAAAAAAGTGTGTGTGTGAAAATTCCTTCTAGCATATATAAAAGGAGTAATTCTAAAATCAATATGCAAATCATTTCCACACCTATCCATCTAAAGCTTTTCAAATTACGGTCAAACTGATTATCATCCAGATTTTTTGCTTTAAAGAGAATAGATTTCAACATATAAGCGTTGTGTGTGCATGTGGCTCGTCATCCCATTTTTGTTTTTCAGCCCTAGCATTCACAATAGTTTTTCAACTATGCTCCATTTTAAGCCTTCCTCCATTTCTTTTTAGGCTTTGGATCAAAGATTTTTGTTTTAAAATGATTGTTTTTCAACACTTCTTTGATATTTACTAGCATAAACATATACTCTTCATGACGGCTTTCACTCATCACAATGGTGTAGTCCTTTCCTACATTGGACGGCTTCACAACCAAGGTGTGTAGCCCTTTCCATGAAGGTGCTCGTTGAGTTCTACGTAATGCCGAAGAAAAATGGATACTAACCATTGGCCATTTTAAAAGTACTAGTCAAAAGACTTCAAGATGTATCCATAATAGGAATATAGTCAAACTCAACTACTCAAACTTAAACATATAAGAGAAGCATTTGTGCACTTTTAAAAATAAGATTTACAAAGACTTAAGTGCATGATCTAGAAGCAATAAAAGCTAATTTATCAAGATCATTACTTCTCACATTAGTAGCTCACAAAGAAATAGATATACAATATAGTTTTGCTTATCTAGCCACTCATAGCCACACACAAGCATTAATCAACACAAATCCACAAGAGATACAAATCTCTCTTTGTCCAAGGGCTTAGTGAACAAGTCCGCAAGTTGATTTTTAGTAGGCAAATGCTCAAGAGTTACTATTGAATGTTCAACAAGTTCTCTAATGAAATAATGCCTAATGTCTATATGCTTTGTGCGTGAGTGTTGAATTGGATTCTTTGAGATGTTAATAGCACTCATATTATCACAATATAGAGTCATTTTACCTTGATCAATCTCATAATCCTTAAGAATTTGCTTTATCCATAGAAGTTGTGTGCAAGCACATCTAGCCGTAATATACTCGGCTTCAGATGAAGAAAGAGAGACATAATTTTACTGCTTGCTTTGCCAAGCAACCAAATTATTTCCCAAGTAAAAACAACCGCCTGATGTGGTCTAACGATCATCAATGTTTCCTGCCCAATCCACATCACAGTAGCCAATAAGAATGTCATAAATATCAAAGGAATAGAATAAACCAAGATTATGTGTTCCTTTTATATATCTAATGATTCTTTTAACGGCTTTCAGGTGATATTATTTTGGATTAGCTTGAAATCTAGCACACAAACCAACACTAAAATTAATATCCGGCCTACTAGCATTAAGTAGAGAAGGCTACCTATCCTACTCCTAAATAGACTTTGATCAACATTTTTTCCATTTTCATCTTTGTCAAGTTTTAAGGTAGTATTCATAGGTGTTTCAAATTCTTTTCCACTTTAAAGGCCAAATTTCTTAACAAGGTTTCTAGTATATTTAGATTGAGACAACATAATATAATTGCTAGATTGTTTCACTTGCATGCCAAGAAAGTAATTGAGTTCAACTACCATACTCATTTCAAATTCTCTTGACATAACATTCACAAAATCATCAACCTTGGTTTTACATGTAGACCCAAAAACAATGTCATCAACATATATTTGTGCAACAAAAATGTCATTATCATAATGCTTGACAAACAAAGTTCTGTCAATACCACCTCTCATATTTTGGTTGTCAATAAGATATTGAGTCAACCTATCATACCAAGCTCTTGGGGCTTGCTTAAGGCCATAAAGAGCTTTTTTCAACTTAAACACATGATTAAAAGAGTGTGGGTCTACAAAACCCTTAGGTTGTTCAACATACACTTCTTCTTGAAGATATTCATTTAGAAAAGCACTTTTGACATCCATATGAAACAATTTGAATTTTTTTAAACATGCAATGGACAACCAAAGTCAAATGGACTCAAGACGTGCAACAGGTGCAAAAGTCTCATCAAAATCTACACCTTCAACTTAAGTGTATCCTTGAGCCACTATTCTAGCTTTATGTTTCACCATCTTGCCACACTCATCGGTCTTATTCCTAAACACCCATTTTGTACCAATCACATTAATATCTTTATGTCTAAAAACTAAGCACCACACTTCATTCCTCTCAAATTGATTTAGTTCTTCTTGTATGGCATTAACTCAACATTCATCTACAATTGCTTCATTAATATTTTTGAGCTCAATTTGAAAAGGGTAGCAAGCATACGAAATTTGGTTAGCTAGTTACCTTCTAGTACTAACCCCTTAATTCAAATCACCTATGATGACTTGTTGATAATGCATATTCATAAGTTTAGAATTAGAATTTTTAACATCGTGTTAGTTATCATTCAAACCATTTTCTAACTCCTGACTTTCTTCTATAGCAACACTATAATTATTATCATTGTGACTATACTCACTTTTGTCACAACTAGTCACATCAATAGGTACTTTAGTGTCATTCAACAAATGTTCTTTAGGTTCATTGACACCATTATCATCATGCACATCAAGCGTCCTAAGATCATCTATTATCACATTAATAGATTTCATAATAGTCTTGGTTTTCAAATTAAACACTCCCCCGACTATTGTTAGCATATCCAAGAGAGACCAATATCACTTTTAGCATCAAACTTTCCTAAGTGATCTCTATCATTCAAAATGAAATACTTACTCCTAAAAGTGTGGAAGTAACTCACATTGGGCTTCTTGCCCATCCAAAGCTCATAGGAGATTGTTTTGTGCCAGGCCTTTTAAAAACTCTATTAGTGACATAGCATGCGGTATTGACCGCTTCAGCCCAAAGATTTCTAGGGACTTTCTTGCTCTTGAGCATGACCTTAGCCATTTCTTGTAATACACGATTCTTCCACTCAACCACACCATTTTGTTGAGGAGTTCTAGGAGCTGAGAACTAATGTGAAATCCCATAATCATCACAAAACTCACTAAATCAAGCATTGTCAAATTCCATGACCACTCCAAATGCGACATATTTTCTTGATCCCAGGACCTTGTTCATTTTGAATTTGATTACAAAACTTCTTAAAGTAACCAAAATTTTGGTATTGCCTCTAAGAAAATACACCCAAACAAACCGAGAAAAATCATCAACACATATAAAAATGTATTTCTTACCATCTATGCTTTCAGTTTGGATTGGTCCCATTAGGTCCATATGCACAAGTTTTAAAAGTTTCTTGGTAGCAAAATTAGTGTTCTTTTTATTAGACACTTTGGTTTGTTTACCTAATTGACATGGTTCACAAACACCATCAAGCTTTTAACCATGACTAGGAAGACCTATAACAATGTTATATTTCTCAAGCTTCTTTCAATCTTTGTAATTCATATGGCTCAATCTTTCATGCCATAATTTAAGCTTGTTGCACTCATGTGTCATATTACATGTTAGTGGATCAATCTCTAGACAATGGCAATTGTCCGAAGACCTTTTGACTTTCAAAACAATCTTGACCTTTTTATCGATTATTGTGTACACATCCTTGTTAAAGCTAACTTCTTTAAAAATTTCACACAAGTGAGTGATGCTTATTAGATTAGCTTGTAAACCATCTACATACAAGGTGTCACGAAGTTTAGGCAATCCGGGGATACAAATTGATCCCTTGCCTAGAACTTACTTTTTGGTGCTATCACCAAATGTAACCCATCCACTATCTTTCATAATAAGAATCTTAAAGAATTCCTTGTTACCAGTCATATTCCTAGAGCAACTGCTATCTAGGTACCAACATTAAGATGAGTTAGCTCTTAAAGCATATCGTGCAACCAAACATTGTGTTGTGTTTTTCTTAGCCCAAACTTTCTTGACAAGTTTCTCATTCCTACTTTTATTAACATGCTTTGACTTGTTTTTAGGCACATTGACTCCATTAGTCACATTTTCAAACAAATCAAACAAAGCATTATCAACTTTCTTTTGTACAATAAAATGAGGCACAACACAAGATTTAACAAATAAATCATCAACACATTTATTCTTAACATGCATTTCCAAGGTCTTCTTGGGTCTAATTCTAGATCAATACATGGATGATTGCCTAGGACCATTAAAAGACATATCATGCAAATCATTGGCAATTATACATTTACGAATGTAATCAAAACATCTAGGTCTTATGTGTTCTACCAAGTTGTAAAAATGACAAATAGGTATGAATTTGATAAATTTACCATTTGCTTGATCGATCAACTCCTTTTGCCTTCTCACATTTTTACCTCTTTGGTGTGCAACACTAGATGTCTTGCCTTTTGCATTTGATGATGGAATAACTTGTCTTTGGCATTGTTGAGTCTTTTCCTTGACCTTCATTGTTAATGTTGAGGCACCTCCAGTAGCATTCATGGATTTACCATTAGAGAGTGTACCTACATTTAAATTGCAACAAGCTTTGACAAAAGTAGATTTGTTAGATGAAGGAGTTGATTTTTCATTAATATATCCTAAACCTCTTTTGTCGCTTGAAGGCTTTCCAATTTTAAAGAGAGCTTTCACTTTGTTAGAGCTAGATAACAACTTGTTAATCATCTCTTTAGCTTCGTTAAGTTTGTCATTAAGCACTTTCTCTTGATTCTCATGTTCATTATGTTTTGCTCTATGCACATTTTCAATTCTCCTAGCACGATCAAGAGATTAATCTCTTTGCTCAATTTCATGCTTCAAAATACTTGATCTATATTGCTATCAATCAAGTTTTTCTCAAGATTAAGACTTTTGTCATTAAGATCATTAACACATTTTGAGCTACAATAATCATTTTCTAACCTCTTAGTGAGAGAATAATTGATCTTAGAGATCCTTTCATTTTCTTGAATAAGATCTTTGATCTTTTGATAATCTAAGTCAATAGACTCACCTTCAACAAGAAAATCCACAAAAGAATACATTTCCTTAATCATGATAAAACAAACAAAAGAAGATAACAAACACTACAAAGAAGATCTATCTAAGTGAGTCTAGACACCGACTTTGATACCAATTAAATTTCCCTTTATGTTACAGTGTAAATATACCTAGGGGGTGAATAGGTATATGCTCAAATTTTAGTCTTCTTTTTAAACAATGCAATTTTACTGATGCTTAAAAAAAATTCCAAACAATAACACAAGATATTTACATGGTAAACCTCCAAAGAGGAAACATCCACGGGTTAGCAACCACCTGCAAAAGCAAATCCACTAGTAGATAAAAAGAGTACAATCTCTCAAGTGATCCCTTCACCTAGAAACTACCCTTCTATCCTACTCAATGAACTTATTGCCACCTTGCTCACCTTTCTTGATCCTCTTGACCCTAGGCAAGACTTCCTTGCTGACTCTTCTGGATCCTCACGACCTTAGGCAAGTCTTCCTTGCTCAACAATCTGAGGTCTCCTATCTCTTGTCGAGACTTCCACTTGCTTAGATATCAGAGCTCTCCCGACTCTAGAAAAGACTTCCAATTGCTCAAATCAAAGAATCACTCTAAGATATGAGACTTCCAACCTTTTCACAAGGCAACTATGTGATCATGAATGCAAAACGCAAACAAGCACTCAACATAGAAAATGATGATCAACAAATTCTATGGACATGCAACTAGATAGCTAGATTATGCTTTCAAAGAACACTCATAAATGTATCTAGAAAACCTAAGCATGTTATCAACTATGAAATTATATATGAAGATATAGAAACCAATTGAATAAAACCTAGTTCTTAAAAAATTGAATTAAATCTATAAATAGTCAATCAAGCATAAGAACAAAAGATTTCTAGAAGCAATTTCATGTTTATCAAGTTTAGCACAAATCATCCAATCTATCACAAATCTAGCTAAACTTGAAATTCAAATCAAAAAACCACAAAATGATATCAAAATCATCCTATTCATGCTTCTTAATCAAATAGCATCAATCAATAAGAAGATCTAAGAAGAAAAATAAGAAGAAGATGATTTTACCAACAAGGATGAAAATCACGAACTGAAAATCTGATCACTACGAAATATCTAGACATTTTTTGGTTCTGTAAATGTTAGGGTTTGTAGAAATCTTCAGGCCACTTAAAATCGGTTTTTGAAACAAGTGATTCGGAGTAAAAATGAAGAAGTTATCACAAAAACAAAAATCAAAATGTTGAGAGAAAAATTCTGCACTTGCTCTTCAAATTCGATTTTCTCGACTTTTTAAACTTCTTAACAAGGAGAAGGAAGAAGAGGTTTTAAAGAGAGAAGACCCAAAAGACCCCCATTCTTTAGTGCCTCCTTGTGATGGTGTGTGGGCATCTCAGGGTAGAGCAGCTTTGGGGCCGAGATGTAGAGTGCTCAATGTTGGCTTAAGCCATCGCACCACTTCCCTTGCACTCCTCTCGTGTTCTTTGGACTCTGAACTCTGAATGAAAATCCATTTGAAGATTAAGATCTGGGACTCCCCCACAAACATGGAAATATAATATATTCAACCTAGAAAATAGTAATTCGACTCGATATACAAAGACGAAGACAATGTATGCAACATGAGTTGAAAGTGCAGTATCTTTTCACTTGGAACTCGAAATCAATAGTATGAGAAACCGAATTGACCGGAACTCAATCATGAACAATATAAGACTAAAATCAAGTTCAAGATCCATGTTATACAATCATATAAATAAACAAATATAATTCACACAAGAATGCAAACTACAAAGAGATAGTCTCTAAACATGTAGTTTCTAAAACATGTTGATTTCATACCAATGCTTGAGCATTCATCTTCAAGTGTGTGAATGTGTTATACCAAATGATGAGCTACGATGCAAGGATACAAATGTGTGAATTGCGTGAGTATTTAATGGTGCATAACTATCCAGGGACACATATGTATGAGTTGTGTGTGTGTGCATATTTAATGGTGCACAACTATGAAGGGACACATATGTATGAGTTTTGTATGTGTGCGCATTTAGTGGTGCACAACTATGCAGGGACACATATATATGAGTTTTGTGTGTGTACGCTTACGCCTTGTAAGACGGGGAAGAATCTCGATACCTTAGCATCCAAGAATAGTACCAATCCTCTTGAAGACTAACTTTGCATCATGAGTAGCTGCTTGTCTTTCTTGAAGCTCTTATCATCACGAACCACTTGAACAACTAAGCATTACAAAAAAATGAAGTTTTGTTATGGAATTAAGCCGGGACAAATCTAAAACCAAACAACTGTCAACAATATTAAGAGGAAAAAATAAATGATGAAAAGGATGATCAATGAATGAAGCTTTTTCAATGTCATTTTCAGTAAAATATTATTATATAAAATCCTAATAATTGGCTATTTCACACTTATAAACAATTTTAATTTTATTTATAATTTTATTAAATAAAATTATATAATTTTGTCAATATTTTTTATTTTAACAGAATACGAAGTTGGTATAAAAAGAAAAAGAATTCAATCTAGTAAAAAATATTATATTTTGAGCTTTCCATACATAAAAAATAGTTCTGTCGAAGTTTTGTAAAAAAAACAAATTAATACTGTTAATCTTTATAAATCTTTAAATAGTTTAATTCTTCATTTTAAAAAAAGATGTGCTAATTTATTCGTGATCGTTATTGTTGATGTCTATTTCTTGATGGTCAAGAAAGTCAACAGCGAGTGGTTTGGTTTTGACTTGCAAGAAGAGAAAAAGAAAAAGAATGCAACGTGACGCGATTGTGACACAAATATACATGGTAAAACTCCGGTGATCGAAGAAATATCATGGGTGGTTGTATGCACAACCAAGTCAAATTCAATAATGAATATTGAGTTACAACTCTTGATCTCTCTCACCTCTCTTTTACAGTTTTTTATGTGTCATTTCAATATGGATTATGTATCTATTTATAAATATCTTGCTAGGCTTTCATCCCTTGGTGTGCAAGCCAAAGATTGCGGAATATGATCTAATTTCTATTTGGGCTCATCTACTTATAAAGATCGCATGTTTTTTGAGGAGAATATATTTTTTTCCTTTCGAAATTGGTTTCTTATGGTTGCATGTCCAATACATTCTGTGACAGTACATGCCTTGTGCTGACAAGACTTGGATACTCTGGCTTTCCATGTTGTCCCGAGTAAAGCTTAGTAGGCCAAATATTTCTATTCGGCCTTACTCGGGATCTTATGAATGGGTGACGTCATTGATGGAGATTATCCTGTTGCCAACTTGGGTGCTTACATGGCAATTTTCCTGGGAGATTGTCTTGTTTGTCAAGATTTTATGGTGACGTGGATATTTGACAGGATACATATATAACAATGCCCCCATAAAATACTTTAGCCAAGTAGAACTTATTTTTTCGGTGAAAGTATTTTAATCACTGTACGCCCAATTGCATTGGTTTTTGTCACTTTCTCCATTAATACTTTATTAATGTGGGAATTATTATTTCTAATTAATTCAAAGTATTAATGACATGTCTCAATGGCGACCATGTATATGCGATTTGTCTCCTTACACAGAATCCCTATGATTGTGACGTTTTTGAATACTGACGGCCTAAAATGCCATTCTCACTATACGTGTCCTTTCATCGTTTAGCATCTCTGTTGACATTTATGAGATACGACCCCTTGATTATCTGATACACCGCTTATGTCATCAACCGTACTCTTTTCATCTTCCCGCCTTTCGACCCCTTAGGGGGGTTTCGAGTTTTTTTTTATTATTATTAAGCAGCTTACTTAAACCGATAAGGGGCCCTTTTATCATTACTCCTTTTTAAAAGAAAAATTCAAGCTTGCGTCTATCTTCTTGTTCATCTTCTTCATTTACTCGTGGATCAGTCTTCGCTCTTCGTCGAAGCTCCTTTCCGGTCTCTCCGTATTTGCTTATTCCAATTTTAAGGTTAGTTTTTATGGACCCTGTTGCAAGGCATCCTCTTTTCATTATAGCTTTCGACGCCCTTGAGAGTGGAGATACTTATCAAGCCTCTTATATTCAAAAATTGTTAGGGGATTCACCCCCTGATCAACCCTTTTTTTTGAATAGTGATGTCTCAGGGCCTTATCTTTATGTTACTTCTTACCCTAGCTCTAAGTCTTCCTCCAGTTCTGAGTCTTCCATTTCTAGTCGCAATAGGATTCCTTTAGAATCTAGGATTGGGAAACATCAAAGTAGTTGCACGATTCATAAACATACTCCAAGTGACATTAAGATTGGGAGGTAGGTTGAAGAAAAGAATGATGTTGAGAAGAATGCCATGCTTATCGGTTTAGGGAAAGAAAAAACCCACGCAGCGGAAGCGTGAGAAATCAAAATTTATAAAATTAGGGTTTGCGTATAAATAAAAAATTTCCCTTTGACTAACAAGAACCTTAACCCTAGATTAATTGATGTATATAAAAAGTGTCGTACCTTTTTCTCGTGACGATTGAACAAGCACTGAATTGATTCCGTAAGATCTTCCAATCCAATCACGAACGTGAATCACCCAGAAGTGTGGGCTCCCTTTCTTCTAATCGTATACCTGAGGATGGAAACAAAGAAAATCTTCTTCTTTTTTAGTTACAATAATCCTCCATGAAGAAAACAAAGAATGTTAGGTCACTTGTGAATTATCAATCAATTTGATTGAAACTCGCGTGAACCTTGATTCGATGTTGTACACAAAACCTTTTGATGTAAAGGTTACTACAGTACTATCGAAAACTAAACGTTCTTTCTTTTTATTTCTTCTTTCCCTAATCACACACTATTTCTTAGAGTTGATCGAATTTTGCCTAGAGTAAAATCAGATTTTTCTCCCTCAAAATTCCTATTATGGTCGAATTGTTCTTTTAAAAAAATAGAACTGGCTTAAATTCTCAATAAAATTACCCTAGGCTAGCCGAAATTAGCAAACATATATATATATATATATATATATATATATTTATGATCCTATATATATATATATGTATAGGATCATAAATCCTCCCCTAAGAAAGATTTACTTGGTTGGCAAAAATCATTTCCTTAGGTGGATTTATTTGGTAATTAAGACTTTTTTTCTAAAAGGAATTCTATCCTCTTATATATATTTAAGAGCTGGCCGAAATTCACAAAAATATACATTAGGATCACAAATCCTTTCCTAAGAAGGATTTACTTGGTTGTTAAGAATCATTTCCTTAGGTGGATGTACTTGGTGGTTACGAATCCTTTTCTAAACAGAATTCTATCATCCACCAAGACTAGGGATGAACGTTTGGGGAGTGGGGATGGATATAGGTCCCCCTATCCCTATCCCTATCCCCACTTCCTAGACCCTTCACTTATCCCCCCCCCCCCCATTTCCACATTTGTGGAAAATGGGGATGGGGATGTTTAGGGGGAGGTCCCCCCCTCCCCATCCCCAATTCCCCATTTTCCCCGTTTTTTCCTATTTCCTCATATCCCCCGTTCCCCTATTTTCCAATTTCCCATTTCCCAATTTAACTAAAAATTATAAATTAAATTAAATAAAAACAAACCTTTCATTACAAATAAAAAATATCAATGCATTATAAATTCAACATAAAATGTTTCAAATAATTCAAATATATATTATAATTATATTTATATACTTTTTGGGAAAATGGGGAAATGGGGATCTCCATCCCTATCCCCATTTTAATTTAATTATGGGGGAAATGAGGAAATAGGGATGCGGAGGGGTCCCCCTATTCCCATCCCCAGTTTAATTTGGGGATGAAAATCATCCCTATCCCCCCCATATCCCCATATCCCAAAAAACAAATCCCAGATGGGGATGGGGGTGCGGGATTTGGGGCCCCAGGGATAAATGTGCATCCCTAACTAAGACTCCTAATCCAACTCAATAATGTATTTGTAACTATAATAAAGAATTCCTAATTTGATTAGATAAATAACTCCTTTTATTTATCTACTTATCAAATATAGTCTTTAATATTAATTATACTAATAACAATAGTATAATTTTAGGAGACCATCTCTTACTAGGAAAAAGATTTTGACTTTAAATTAAATAATTAATTATTCAACAAATTAATTTATTTCCATTTAATAAAATATTAAAATAAAATAATATAATTAAGATATTCTAAATAACCTTGCCACCAAAACCATATATATGGGCCAATATATTATTTTCTTATTTTATTAAATCCATTTGACCTTTATAAATAGTCCACATGTAAACTAGACCAATTCTTACAAAAAGAAACAAGTCCACATTCCTTAATACAATTCGAGATGGACCACTAAATTGGTCCGGTAGAATATATCAAGTGATCCATGCAAGTTCGTGTGGATTGGGGATCTTGGCGGGCTATCTAAACTTAAGCTCCAATAGACACAACCCGATCACAATCAACAAATGATTCACTTAGGTCCGATCTATTTAATTTTAGTTCATTTCACTAAACTCTTAAATAAAGATAGAATAAGTTGATGTTACTCATTCATACTCTAGACAACCTTATTGGAGAAAGTGTATCCTCGAGAAGAATATTAGTAATCGCCAAGAGCTCATAAACCGCCTATAGCTCTCCAAGTTACCATATTTACTCATATGACCACATTTTAAACATGGATATTTTGACTTGTCCAGAAGCCATGTTTCAATAGACACTATTGAAAACTTAACGTTACGATTTAATATCCAATACCACAAAACATCCATATGTTGATATTCTACTCTCATTTAGTAAATAGGGCCACGATGTCCATATCTATAAATGAAGTCCTCTATCGATTAACAAATGAATACCGCCAAACTATCGAGGATAGACTATGCTATATAATCGTACTCGTTAATAGCTCAAATGATAACAGTTGCAACCATAAGTCCATCATTTATCATATGATTGAGATAGACTCTCCGATTGTCTTTAAATGAAAACTTTCATCCATTGACGGTTGTAGATAAAGTATTTCATTGTGATCCAATTCAATGCACCCAGTGCACAAGATTCTTTTGCCCAAAGACACCACACTTTGATGATTTTAGACTCATCATAACACATTTGAAACTACTCAAATGCTACAACTTTGAGAAGATAAAGGCGCCCAACCTTTTATCTTAAGTTTTGAATATTATTCAAGACTAACTAAAGAATTGTGTCTACCTCATACATATCTAGATGTATGAACAATTCTTCTTTTCTCCTAGTCTTTTGACCTTATGATTGGTTACTTTTGACAATTATAATAATTAAACTATAAATACTATACGATTTGTTAAACTAGAAATCACTTTATTAATATGAAAAAATTGTCAAATACTTTATTACACTCTTGCTATCGAGCATAATCCCAACAATCTCCCACTTGCTCTATAGCAAATATGTCATATCTCTCATCCCCATGTTCTCTAGATGCCCATCAAAACTCTTTTGTAGAACAGCCATTGTAAAGGGATATGCTGACGCGATCTCGGTAATCATCATGTCAAGTCACCCATATGGTTGAGTAGCTCACAGCCTAAATTTTCAATAGTCGCTGGTGGAGTGAAGCAGCTCAGTGGCGCATGACAAGCGGCGATCCACTAGAATGTTGCGTTGGTGAGGCTGCGCTAGTCGAGTAGCTCACCACCAGGGCACTGCCCACTTTTTCAATGTTACGAGGGTGGAGTGGCGTAGCTCAGTGGCGCATGACAAACGGCGATCCACTGGAATGTTGCGCTGGTGAGGCTGCGCTAGTCGAGTAGCGCACTGCCCACTTCTTCAACACTCAAACACACTTTTTCAACAAGTCCTAGAGTGATGAAGCTGAATCCTATACTAATGCCTAACATGACATAAACCTTTAATTACAAGGTGCAAATATATCAACAAGAGTACTTTAAACCAAAATGCACACAAGTATAAACACACAACATATATGAATAAGAGTCATGCATGAATTTGTGAGTGTGTGCAATTATCTCTTTAAAATAAGTAAGCACAAAAATTTTATCTTTGGGTGCTTCCCCTCTTGAGGTCTTGAGAGCCTTAGCTACGCTTACATAAAACCCCAATATGTGGTTTGTTCACGAAATAATCCAATCAACAAATGAGGACTTTACACAAGTCAATCAAGAATTGGCGGAGTCAGACAGCCTTTTTAGCAGCCTCGCATGCGGCAACATACTCGGCTTCTATGGTGGAATCGGTAATACAAGATTGCTTGATACTCCTCTATATGACTGTCCCTCCTCCAATAGTAAACATAGATCCTGATGTTGATCTCCTAGAGTCAGAATCTAAATGAAGATCAGAATCTATATACCCAACGAGAATTGAATCCCCTCCAGAGTATACAAGCATATAATCTTTCGTTCTCCTAAGATACTTGAAAATATGCTTGACTGTCGTCCAGTGATCAGGACCAGGTTTCAATTGAAACCTGCTAACTATGCCTACAGCAAAACAAATATCTGGTCTAGTGCAGAGCATTGCATACATGAGACTTTCAACTGCTGATGCATATGGAACCCTACTCATGAATTGCTCTTCATGCTCATTCTTAGAAACTTGTTCCTTAAAAAGTTTGATTCCATGTCTGAAAGGTAACATACCTTTCTTGGAATCTTGCATGGAAAACCTAGACAAGATTTTATCTATGTATAAAGCGTGAATAATGAAATCGTTCTATTCTTTCTATCCATTATGATTTGGATACCAAGAATATAACTTGCTTCTCCTAAGTCCTACATATCAAATTATTTTGCTGACCATTCTTTTATTGATGTCAATACACCTACATCGTTTCTGATAAGTAGTATATCATCAACGTAAAGAACTAGGAAAATCAACTTGTCGCCTTTAATCCTTTTGTATGCACAAGGTTCGTCAAGGTTTTGAATAAATCCAAAACTTTTCACGGCTTGATCGAATCTTATGTTCCAAGATTTGGATGCTTGCTTCAGTCCATATATGGATCTTTACAACTTGCATACCCTTTCCTCTTAGCCTTTTTCAATGAATCCTTCTGGTTGCATCATGTAGATGCTTTCATCAAGACTTCCATTAAGGAAAGCTGTCTTGATGTCCATTTTCCAAATCTCTTGGTCTAGAGATGCCGCAATGGATAAGAGTATCCTAATGGATTTAAGCATGGCCACAGGAGAGAAGGTTTCCTCATAATCGATACCTTCCTTCTGTGTATAACCTTTAGCTACCAATATAGCTTTAAAGGTTTCCACATTTCCATCCATTCCTCTTTTCCTCTTGTATACCCACTTGCACCTGATGCGTTTTATCCATTTAGGCAAGTCTAAAAGAGACCAGACTTTGTTTTTGAACATAGATTCAATTTCGAATTGCATTGCCTTTTTCCAATGGAGACAATCAACATTTTCCAGTGCTTCCTTGTACGTATAGGGATCATCATCGTCTGGCAGATTCTCTACAAATTCTCCTAGATCGATGTATCTCTCGGGTTGTCAAACAACCCTCTCACTACGAAGAGGTATGGTAGATTGTTGATCTTTTGTTGGTACAGAACTTACAATTGGGCTTGGTTACAAAACCTCTTGTGGAATTGTATCTCCTAAAAGCTCATTCAGGACAATTCTACTTTGGATTGCAACAAAAGCCCAGTTTTCCTTTTTCATGTGACATAATTATCACCAGTTAAAGTATTGTCTTTTAGGATGTTGATTAGGTATGGGGTTATGATTTATGATAAAGCACTTTTAAATATTTATCTTGAATTAAATGGAATAATTCAATCTTAAAAATTCAACGGTTATCCAACACTCAAAAATATCATGCCTCCTTTGGGAATTCGCAACATTTACTAGTTGGACTAGGTCGTACCTAATTGTTAACATAACAACCAACATTTTTAATTTTAGCCTTATGATTTTATTAACAAGAACTCTTGGGAGGATATTAATAAACTCACATTGAGTGTGTTACCAAGTTATCAACCCTCAATATAATCCCTCACGAATATCTCTCATTTGGGAGTAGATATCGTTTGGACTGATTGTCTAATCTATCCTTGCAAGGAAGTATCTAGCTAAATTCCATTTATGAATACCTCTTAGGAGGTTATTACTCGAAACATAAAGTTCAACTAAACTTGGAGGCCGTAGGTGTTCCAAAACACCATCTCCCACTCAATTGTTTAAGGCGTGTGATCGAATTCCAAAGAATGATTTACCAAGTTATCTAGATGCCAATTTAGATACCTAAATCATTCTATGCATGTTCATACCAAAAGAGATATACAAGTGGCACTCCTATTCTATATGACATGTTATCAAACAATGACAAACATTGCAATATTTACAAAAAAATATAAATAGCTACAACTTTGGTCCGTCCTAGAAAAGCAAATAAATTACATGTCTTGGAATAAAAAAAACCCATTTCTTGGCGAACAAGTCTTCACGAGACCTTCGTCGTTTGGACTCCCTTGGCTTCCTCCCATGGGCGTGCGCACCCTTGGCCCCTACCCATGGGCATGTGCATGCCACAACCCCATAAAGGGCTACCGTGCGCAGGTGCACAGCTCATGCCACAACAAACGTGGCTGTATGCTCTTCACACACACATTTGTTGCTACGGCTCGTACAATTCCAAACTTGTTCTTGTTGCTTTCAATTCTTCAAATCTTCGAGTCTTCGATACTTGAAAGTATTACAGAAGAATTTAAATATTAAAATAATATAGTTTTTTTTATTACACCAACAAAAATAGAAAATAAAAACTTAGCAACTACCAAGAAGGAAATTATGGCGATGATAGACCGCCCTTCTTGTTACAATCCCAAAACAAAATACATTGAAATTGTAGGACCAAAATTGAGCAATACCAAACCACATATAAAAGCATATATATATATATATATATATATATATATATATATATATATATATATATATATCCCTACATCCCAATGTAAATATATATGCTAATACTTAGAGCGCAATCTTTTTTTAAAACATGCATATATACAATAAAAAGAAAAAGATTCATGAACACATACATCAATTAATCGAGGGTACAACCAGGCTCTGATACCAATTGTAGGGAAAGAAAAAACCCACGCAGCGAAAGCGTGAGAAACCAAAATTTATAAAATTAGGGTTTCCGTATAAATAAAAAAATTCACTTAGACTAATAAGAACCTTAACCCTAGATTAATTGACGTATATAAAAATGTTGTACCTTTTTCTCATGACGATTAAATTAGCGCCGAATTGATTCTGTAAGATCTTCCAATCCAATAACGAACGTGAATCACCAAGGATTATGAGCTCCCTTTCTTTTAATCGTATACCTAAGGATGGAAACAAACAAAATCTTCTTCTTTGTTAGTTACAATAATAATCCAAGAAGGAAACAAAGAACGTTAGGTCACTTATGAATTATCAATCAATTTGATTGAAACTTGCGTGAACATTGATTCAATGTTGTACACAAAACCTTTTGATGTAAAGGCTACTAGTGTACTATCGAAAACTAAACATTCTTTCTTCCTATTTCTTCTTTCCCAAATCACACTATTTCTTAGAGATTATCGAATTTTGTCTAAAGTAAAATCAGATTTTTCTCCCTCAAAATTCCTATAGGATCATAAATCCTCCCCTAAGAAGGATTTACTTGGTTTTGCAAAAATCCTTTCCTTAGGTGGATTTATTTGATAGTTAAGAATCCTTATCTAAAAAAATTTATATCCTATTATATATATATATATATGGGCTAGCCGAAATTTCTATAGAATATATATAAGGATCACAAATTCTTTCCTAAGAAGAATTTAAAGGTTTGTTAAGAATCATTTCCTTAAGTGGATTTACTTGGTGGTAAAGAATCCTTTTCCAAAAAATATTCTTTCCTACACCAAGACTCTTAATCTAACTCAATAGTGTATTTGTAACTATATTAAAAAATTCCTAATTTGATTAGATAAATAACTCCTTTATTTATCTACTCATCAAATATAGTCTTTAATATTTATTATACTACTAACAATAGTATAATTTTAGGAGACCATCTCCTACTAGGAAAAAGATTTTGACTTTTAATTAAATAATTAATTAATCAACAAATTAATTAATTTCCATTTAATTAAATAATAAAATAATATAATATAATTAAGCTATTCTAAATAGCCTTGCCGCCCAAACCATATATATGGGCCAATATATTATTTTCTTATTTTAATAAATCCGTTTGACCTTTATAAAAAGTCTACATGTGAACTAAACCCATCCTTACAAAAAGAAACAAGTCCACATGCCTCAATACAATTCTAGATGAACCCCTAAATTTGTCCGGTAGAATATATGAAGTGATCCACACAAGTTCGTGTGGACTGGTGATCTTGGCGGGCTATCTACATTTAAGCTCTAATAGACACAACACGATCACAACCAAGAAATGATTCACTTAGGTTCGATCTATTTAATTTTAGTTCATTCCACTAAAGAACTAAAATTGAACTCTTAAATAAAGATAGAATAAGTTGTTGTTACTCATTTGTACCCTAGAAAACCTTATTGAAAAAAGTGTATCCTCGTGAAGAATATTAGTAATCGCCAAGAGCTCATAAACCGCCTATAGCTCTTCAAGTTACCATATTTACTAATATGACAACATTTTAAACTTGGATATTTTGACTTGTCCAGAAGCCATGTTTCAATAGACACTATTGAAAACTTAACGTTAAGATTTAATATCCAATACCTCAAAGCATCCATATGATGGTATTCTACTCTCATTCAATAAATGGAGCCACGATGTTCATATCTATAAATGAAGTCCTCTATCGATTAACAAATGAATACCACCAAACTATCAAGGATAGACTGTGCTATATAATCGTACTCATTGATAGCTCAAATGATAACACTTGGAACCATAAGTCCATCATTTATCTCTGGATTGAGATAGACTCTCTGATTGCTTTCAAATGAAAACTTTTATCCATTGACGGTTCTAGATAAAGTATTTCATTGTGAAGTGCACTAGATTCTTTGGCATAAAGACACCACACTTTGATGATTTTAGACTCATCATAACACATTTGATCCCACTCAAATGCTAGCAAAAGAATATACAACTTTGGCAAGATAAAGGCATCCAACCTTTTATCTTAAGTTGTGAATCTTATTCAAGACTAACTAAAGAATTGTGTCTACCTTATACATATCTAGATGTATGAACAGTTCTTTTTTTCTAATAGTCTTTTGACCTTATGATTAGTTATTTTTGTCAGTTATAATAATTAAACTATAAATGCTATAAGATTTGTTAAACTAGAAATCACTTTATTAATATGAAAAGATTGTCAAAAACATTATTACACTCTTGCTATCGAGCATAATCCTAACAACCAGATTCTTTTTTCTTTCGATCACCCGAGTGCTTACGATGCTAAACAAACTATGGTTAGAGAGACAGAGATTGGGAAATATCATGGTCGGTTTGATCAGAACGATTCCATGTTGTTGATACCAGCTGGTAATATGGCCTGGTGGAATCCTCCCCCGGGTATGGTAGCCATTTATTGGTCCATGCTCAACTGTGGGGTAATTCTTCCCCTACAACCCTTTATTAAGTGGTTCCTGGCTGAGGCAGGGATTGCTCCAGCCTAGCATGCTTTGAACCGCTGTAGGATTTTTATTTGCATGTGGTACATGTAGAGCCGAATGAAGTTACTGGCACCTTCTCCTCATGAAATAAGACATTTTTACACTCTTAGACTGTCTGGTCAGTCTGGGACTAATTTTCTTCTATCCAGTCAAACGGATGGCTGGGTTCCTGAGGAAGTCAAAGTGAATCAGGGTTTTGAGACTTTGTTGGTTCCTCGGTTTTTGGTTGGCTTATTTCGATTGACAAACCACATTTGGGGATAATTTTGTGAGGGTTGTTTAGGCCGGCTTTACTCATGTTCAAGTTCAAGCTTCAAAGGTATATCACTTGTTTAACTTTTTGAAGAGATTTAGTTGCACACACACACACACACTTACATGCATTTGTATTAACATGCATTTATCCCTTGTTCCTCATGTGTTCATTTCCTCACAATCCCACTTGCACTTCTTTTCTAGATTTAAGTGTGGTTTTATATGGTGTGCTTGTGTTGTATCTATGCTTGCATGATGGTGTACTTGTCTTAACATGTTGAATGACCATTTGAGAATGTCTCATTCTTCTCTTGATTTGGTTATTTGGAGTAATGTGTCTAGTTTCGTAAGATTGAATTTCAATGATTTTAAATATTTTCCAAAACTGAACTTTGTATGGTCTGGTGACCATAACTTTTTATACAATGCTTTAAAATAAGTTTTTAAATTTCTATACAAACTAGACACCCATACATTTCCAACAGTATATTATTCGTAATATTTCATGACTGTTTGGATTGGTTTTGAAATCTCCAGAGTAACCATAAAAATGGGGCAACTCGGTTGTATCCGTTTATGAACTTTGGTCACTAAAATGACCATACCTCTTTCAAAAGATATCCAAATCATGTTTTTTAATTTGGAGTATAAAGTAGACATTCATACCTTTCCAACAGTATTTTATACTAAAGGTTTTGAATTCGTTTGGTCATGTTTTGATCCGCTTGAATGTTAAGCTGGTGTACTGAGAGTGGAATTCATGCAAGCCTCTAGCGAAAATGACCCTGAAAATCTTGGCATCAATTTTTGCTTCCAAAATTTTCACCCCGCCCTGGTGCGAAGATGGCCCCAAAAAACTTGGCAGCAGTTTTTGCTTCCAGACTCTTTGTCCCCTTCTCATGCGAAACCTGGAGCGAAAAACCTGATTTGGGCAAAAATGTCTTTTCTTGTGAGAGCTCCAAAATTAAAATCCAAGAGAGAGAAATTGATTCCTAGAGAGAGAGCTGAAATTTCCCTTTATCTTTACAGTGTAAATATACCTAGAAGGGGTGACTAGGTATATGCTCCAATTTTTATCTTCTTTTAAAACAAAGCAATTTTAATAATGCTTAATGAAAATCACAAACAATGACACACAATATTTATCTGGTAAACCTCCAAAGAGGAAACATCCACGGGTTGATACCACAACCACCGGCGAAAGCAAATCCACTATTTCAAATTAGAGTTACACACTCCAGCAATCAACACATGCTCTCTAAGCTATCACTCTTACTCTTGCCCTTGAATCTAGTGATCTACTAAGCCGACTTCCTATCCAAGACCTCCTGCCTCCAGGAAGATTCATTGCTCACCTATCCGGATCCTCCCGACCCTAGGCAAGACTTCTTGCTCAACTATCCGAGTCCTCCCGACTCTAGTTGAGACTTCCTTGCTCAACAGTCCGAGGTCTCATACCTCTTGTCGAGACTTCCACTTGCTTAGCTATCCAAGTCTTCCTGACTCTAGCTAAGACTTCCAATTGGTCAGATCAATGAATCACTCTAAGATATGAGACTTCCTGCCTCTTCACAAGGCATCTAAGTGATCATGAATGCAAAACGCAAACAAGCACTCAACATAGAAAATGATGATCAACAAATCTACGGACATGCAACTAGATAGCTAGATTATACTTTCAAATAGTAATCACAAATGTATCTAGACAACCTAAGAATGTTATCAACTAAGAACATAGATATGAAGATATAGACACCAACTGAAACACAATCTAGTTCTTAGAAAATGAAATAAGATCTAGAAATAGTCAATCAAGCATAAGAAAAAAAGATTTCTAGAAGTAATTTCATGTTTATCAAGTTTAGCACAAATCATTCAATTTATCACAAATCTAGCTGAACTTGAAAATCAAATCAACAAATAACAAAAATATATCAAAATCATCCTAGTAATGCTTCTTAATCAATATATTCAATCAATAAGAAGATCTAAGAAGAAAACTAAGAAGAAGATGATTTTACCAACAAGGATGAAAATCATGAACTGAAGATCTGATCACAACCAAAAATCTAGACATCCTTTGGTTCTGGAAATGCTTGGGGTTTGTATAACTCTTTAGGACACTAGAAATTGGTTTTTGAATCAAGTGATTCGGAGTAGAGATGAAGAAGTTATCACAAAAACAAAAATCAAAATGTTGAGAGAAAAAATCTGCACTTGTTCTTCAAATTCGTTTTTCTCAACTTCAAATGAATGAGAGGGAATGAGAGGTTTTAAAGAGAGAACAACCAAAAGACCATTTTGCCCTCATGCCTTAGTGCCTCCTTAAGATGGCATGTGGGCATCTCAAAGGAGCAGGATTTGAGGCCGAGATGACGCGCCATCTCATGAAGGTGCCAAGTGATGGCTTATGCCATCGCACCTCTTCCCTTGCGCTCCTCTTGTGTTCTTCGACTGTTCTTTGGCCTCTGAACTCTAAATTTGACTTCGTTTGAAGATTAAAAACTGGAACTCCCTGACAGACATGGAAATATAAGATACTCAACCCAAAAAATAAGAATTCGACTCAATATACGAAGATGAAGATAATGTATGCAACATGAGTTGAAAGTGTAGTATCTTTTGACTTAGAACTTGAAATCAATAGTATGAGTAACCGAAATGACCAGAACTCAATCATGAATAATCTAAGACTAAAATTAAGTTCAAGATCCATGTTATACAAACATATAAACAAATAAACACATTTCACACAAGAATGCAAACTACGTAGAGATAGTCTCTAATCATGCATTTTCCAAAACATGTTACTTTCATACCAATGCATGAGAATTCAACTTCAAATGTGTGAATGTGTTATACCAAATGATACGCTATGATACAGAGACAAAAATGTATGAATTGTGTGTGCTGTCACATTTAATGATGCATAACTATGCAGGGACACATATGAATGAATTTTGTGTGTGTGCCTTTAATGATGCACAATAAGTAGGGACACGTGTGAATGAATTGTGTGTGTGTGCGCCTTTAATGATGCACAATTAAGCTGGAACACATATGAATGAATTGTATGTGTGTGCACTTATGCCTTGCAAGAGGAAGAAGAATCTCGATACCTTAGCATCCAAGAATAGTACAATCCTCTTGAAGACGAACTTTGCATCATGAGAAGTTGCTTTTCTTCCTTGAAACTCTTATCATCACGAACCACTTAAGCAATTAAGCATTACAAAGAAATGAAGTTTTGTTATGGAATCAAGCCAACACAAATCTAAAACCTAACAATCTCCCCCTTTGGCTATTCCATGACAAAACTTTTACCTCATCATACAATGATCACTTATAATCAATATTGATTGCATTCTCACATCCTCACATTACAAAGAGATATTCCTAGACTAAAATGCCTTCAAGAATCTTCAAGAATATCTTCACACATTCAAAGCACCTGTGAGACAAGAACAACCAAAAGAAATCTTCTACAAAGAAGATAGGTGAGATAAACAAACAATATACGTAACAAAACAAAAATTCCCTTATCTCTTCTTATCTCATGCAAACAAGAATTCTTTCTCCCCCTTAAGATAAAATTTCTCCCCCATAATGAATTGTCTCCCATTGTATATCAAAAGTAAGTAACATGGTGAGGAAAACACTTTCTCTTCCTTTTTGGCAAGGAATAGACAAAAAACATATTACACAACCTAGAGAGAGAGATAAATGCCAATTGAAAATACCTATAAGGTTATAAGGGATGCATAATAAAATCATGAGATATTGAGAAAACAAGTTGTATAGAGAACTAAGTTTAAAAAACTAAGCTCCCCCTTAACATATGCTTCACATGTTAATAAGCAAGTAACTTGTTCACAAGGGAATCACACAATCACACATTGCAAGAAAAAAAAAACCATTATTTTTCAAGAATCAATAAGAGAATCATAGATTTTCATTACTCTCTCAAAAATAACCTCTCATTGCTAATGAATCAAGCACATTAAACAAAAATGTATGTGTGTGAAAATGGTTCTAGCATATATACATGGAGTGATTGTGATATTAACTTGCAAACTACTTCAACACCTATCCATCTAAAGCTTTTCCAATCAAGGTCAAACCGATTATCATCCGGATTTTTGCTTTAAAGAAATTAGATTTCAACATATGAGCGTGTGTGTGCATGTGGCTCATCATTCCATATCTATTTTTCAACACGAGCAATCACAATTTCCAACTATACTCCATTTTTCTAACATAAACATATATTCTTCATGACTGCTTTCACTCATCACAATGGTGTAGCCCTTTATCACATTGGGCGGCTTCTTAACCAAGGTGTGTAGCTCTTTCCATGAAGGTGCTCGTTGAGTTCTATGTAGATGCCGAAGCAAAATGGATACTAACCATAGGCCATCTATCATGTACTAGACAATGAACTTCAAGATGCATCCGTAATCTACATGCTTTCAAACTCAATTACTCAACTTAGACATATAAGAGAAGCATTTGTGCACTTTTAAAAACAAGATTTACAAAGACTAAAGTGCATGATCTAGAAGCAATAAAAGCTATTTTATCAAGATCATTACTTCTCACATGAGTAGCTTTCAAAGAAATAGATATACAACATAGCTTTGTTTATCAAGCAACTCATAACCACACACAAGCATTAATCAACACAAATCATGCCAATGGATCTTCTAAGAGATACAAATATCTCTTTGTCCAAGGGCTTTGTGAACAAGTCTGCAAGTTGATTTTTAGTAGGCATATGTTCAAGAGTTACTATTGAATGTTCAACAAGTTCTCTAATGAAATGATGCATAATGTCTATATGTTTTGTGTGTGAGTGTTCAACCGGATTTTTAGAGATGTTAATGGCACTCATATTATCACAATAGAGAGTCATTTTACCTTGATAAACATCATAATTCTTGAGAATTTGTTTCATCCATAGAAGTTGTGTGCAAGCACATCTGGCCGCAATATACTCGGCTTCAGATGAAGAATGAGAGACGGAATGTTGATTCTTGCTTTGCCAAGCAACCAAATTATTAACCAAGTAAAAGCAACTGCCCGATGTGCTTTTAAGATCATCAATGTTTCTTGCCCAATCCGCATCACAATAGCCAATAAGAATATCATTATTATCAAAGGAATAGAATACACCAAGATTATATGTTCCTTTTATATACCTAATGTTTCATTTAACGGCTTTCAAGTGAGATTCTTTTGGATTAGCTAGCAACCTAGCACACAAACCAACACTAAAACAAATATCCGACCTACTAGCCGTTAGGTAGAGAAGGCTACCTATCATGCTTCTATAGAGACTTTGATCAACATTTTTTTCCTTTTTCATCTTTGTCAAGTTTTAAAGTAGTACTCATAGGTGTTTCAAATTCTTTTCCACTTTCAAGGCTAAATTTCTTAACAAGATTTCTAGCATATTTAGATTGAGACAACATGATACCATTGCTAGATTGTTTCACTTGCATGCCAAGAAAGTAATTGAGTTCACCTACCATACTCATTTCAAATTATCTTGACATAACATTCATAAAATTATCAACCTTGGTTTTACATGTAGACCCAAAAACAATGTCATCAACATATATTTGTGTAACAAAAATGTCATTGTCATAATGCTTGACAAACAAAATTCTATCAATACCACCACTCCTATATTGGTTGTCAATATGATATTGAGTCAACCTATCATAGCAAGCTTTAAGAGCTTGCTTAAGGCCATAAAGAGCCTTTTTCAACTTAAACACATGATTAGGAGAGTGTGGGTCTATAAAACCCTTAAGTTGTTCAACATACACTCTTCTTGAAGATATTCGTTGAGAAAAGCACTTTTAACATCCATTTAAAACAATTTGAATTTTTTAAGACATGCAATGGACTACAAAAGCCTAATGGACTCAAGTCGTGCAACGGGTGCAAAATTCTCATCAAAGTCTGAACCCTCAACTAAAGTGTATCCTTGAGCCACTGATATTGCTTTATTTCTCACTATCTTACCACATTTATTGGTCTTATTCCTAAACATCCATTTTGTACCAATCATATTGATATCTTTTGGTCTAGGAACTAAGGACCATACTTCAATCCTCTCAAATTGATTTAGTTCTTCTTGCATGGCATTAACCCAATATTCATTAATAATTGCTTCATTATTATTTTTGGGCTCAATTTGAGAAGTGTAGCAAGCATATGAAATTTTGTTAGCTAGTTGCCTTCTAGTTCTAACCCTTTCATTCAAATCACCTATGATGTCTTGTTGGTAAAGCATGTTCCTAAGTCTAGAATTATAATTTTCAACATCTTGTCGGTTATCATTCAAACAATTTTCTAACTCTTGACTTTCTTGTCTAGCAACACTACCATTATCATCATTATGACTAGACTCACTTTTATCATAACTAGTCACATCAATAGGTTCTTTAATGTCATTTAACAAACGTTCTTTAGGTTCATTGACACCATTATCATCACACATATCATGCATGCTAAGACCGTCTATTTTCACATTAATAGACTCCATAATAGTCTTAGTTTTCAAATTGAACACTCTATATGCACGACTATTATTAGCATACCCAAGAAAGAGACCAATATCAGTTTTAGCATCAAACTTTCCTAAGTGATCTCTATCATTCAAAATAAAATACTTATTCCAAAGGTGTGGACGTAACTCACATTGGGCTTCTTGCCTTTCCAAAGTTCATAGGAGGTTTGTTTTGTGCAGGGCCTTCTAAAAACTCTATTAGTAACATAGCCTACGGTATTGACCGCTTCAGCCTAAAGATTTCTATGAACTTTCTTGCTATTGATCTTGACCCTAGCCATCTCTTACAAGACACGATTCTTCCTCTCAACAATACCATTTTGTTGAGGAGTTTTAGGGGTCGAGAACTCATATGAAATCCCATAATCATCACAAAACTCACTAAATCTAACATTTTCAAATTCACTCCAATGATCACTCCTAATGCGACATATTTTCTTAATCCCAAAACTTTTTTCATTTTGAACTTGATTACAAAACTTTTTAAAGTAACCAAAAGTTTAGGTCTTATCTCTAAGAAAATATACCCAAGCAAACCAAGAAAAATCATCAACATATATAAAAATGTATTTCTTACCATTTATGCTTTCGGTTTGGATTGGTCCCATTAGGTCCATATGCACAAGTTCTAAGGGCTTCTTGGTAGCAAAATTAGTGTTATTTTTATAAGACACTTTGGTTTGTTTACCTGATTGACATGGTTTACAAACACCATCAAGCTTTTTACCAAGACTAGGAAGACCTCTAACAATGTTATATTTCTCAAGCTTCTTGAAGTCTTTATAATTCGTGTCGCCCAATCTTTCATGCCATAATTCAAGCTCGTTACACTCATGTGCCATATTACATGTTAGTGGATCAACCTCTATACAATAGCAAGTGTTCGAAGACCTTTTGACTTTCGAAACAATTTTGCCCTTCTTATCGATTATTGCGCACACATCCTTGTTAAAGCTAACTTCTTTAAAAATTTCACACAAGTGAGTGATGCTTATTAGATTAGCTTGTAGACCATCTACATACTTGGTGTCACGAAGTTTAGGCAATCCGGGGATACAAATTGTTCCCTTGCCTAGAACTTGCTTTTTAGTGCCATCGCCAAATGTAACCCATTTACCATCATTCATAACAAGATTCTTAAAGAATTCCTTGTTACCATTCATATTCCTAGAGCAACCGCTATCTAGGTACCAACAGTAGGATGAATTATCTCTTAAAGCATATTGTGCAACCAAACATTTTATTGTGTTTTTCTTAACCCAAACTTTCTTGACAAGTTTCTCATTCCTACTTTATTAACATGCTTTGACTTGTTTATAGGCACATTGACTTCATTAGTCACATTTTCAAACAAATCAAACAAATCATTATCAGCTTTTTTATGCATAGGAGAACGAGGCACAACACAAGATTTAACAAACAAATCATCAACACATTTATTCTCAACATACTTTTCCAAGGTCTTCTTAGGTCTAATTCTATATCCATACTTGGATGATTACCTAGGACCATTCAAAAACATATCATGCAAATCCTTGGCAATTCTACATTTATGTATTCAAAACATCTAGGTCTTATATGTCCTACCATGTTGCAATAATGATAAATAGGTATGAATTTGAGAAGTTTACCATTTGCTTGAGCATTCAACTAATTTTGTCTTCTCACATTTTTACCACTTTGGCGTGCAACACTAGATGTCTTGCCTTTTGCATTTGATGACGATGTAGCTTGTCTTTGGCATTATTGAGTGTTTTCCTTGGCCTTTATTGTTGATGTTGAGGCACCTTTGGTAGCATTTATGGCATTACCGTTAGAGAGTGTACCTACAATTAAATTGCTACAAGTTTTGAAACAAGTAGATTAGTTAGATGAAGGAGTAGATTTTTCATTAACATATCCTAAACCTCTTTTGTCGCTTGAAGACTTTCCAACCTTAATGTGAGCTATCAATTTATTAGAAGTAGATAACATCTTGTTAATCTTCTCTTTATCCTTATTAAGTTTGTCATTAAGCACTTTCTCTTGATTCTCATGCTCATTAAGTTTTGCTTTAAGCATATTTTCAATTATCCTAGCACGATCAAGAGATTCATCTCTTTGCTCAATTTTATGCTTTAAAATACTTAATCTATCATTACTATCAATCAAGTTTTTCTCAAGATTAATAATTTTGTCATTAAGATCAATAACACATTTTGAGCTACAATCATGATTTTCTAACTTCTTAGTGAGGGACTTGTTGATCTTAGAGATCCTTTCATTTTCTTGAATAAGGCCTTTGATCTTTTGATCATCTAAGTCAATAGACTCACCTTCAATAAGAGAAGCCACAAAAGAATACATTTCTTTAATCATGATGAAACAAAAGAAGATAACATACACTACAAAGAAGATCTATCTAAATGCGTCTAGACACTTCCTCTGATACCAATTGAAATTTCCCTTTATCTTTACAGTGTAAATATGCCTAGAAGGGGGGGGGGGTGAATTTGTAAATGCTCCAATTTTTATCTTCTTTTAAAACAAAGCAATTTTAATAATGCTTGATGAAAATTGCAAACAATGACACACAATATTTATGTGGTAAACCTCCGAAGAGGAAACATCCACGGGTTGATACCACAACCACCGACGAAAGCAAATCCACTATTTCAAATAAGAGTTACACAATCAAGCAATCAACACATGCTTTCCAAGCTATCACTCTTACCCTACCCTTGAATCTTGTGATCTACTAAGCCGACTTCCTATCCAAGACCTCCTGTCTCTAGGAAGATTCCTTGCTCACCTATCCGGATCCTCCCGACCCTAGGCAAGACTTCTTGCTCAACTATCTGAGTCCTCCCGCCTCTATTTGAGACTTCCTTGCTCAACAATCTGAGGTCTCACACCTTTTGTCGAGACTTCCACTTGCTTAGCTATCCAAGTCCTTCCGACTCTAGCTAAGACTTCCAATTGCTCAAATCAAAGAATCACTCTAAGATATGAGACTTCCTACCTCTTCATAAGGCATCTAAGTGATCATGAATGCAAAACGCAAACAAGCACTCAACATAGAAAATGATGATCAACAAATTCTATGGACATGCAACTAGATAGCTAGATTATACTTTCAAAGAGTAATCACAAATGTATCAAGACAACCTAAGCATGTTATCAACTAAGAACATAGATATGAAGATATAGACACCAATTGAAACACAATCTAGTTCTTAGAAAAATAAATTAGATCTAGAAATATTCAATGAAGCATAAGAACAAAAGATTTCTAGAAGTAATTTTGTGTTTATCAAGTTTAGTACAAATCATTCAATTTAGCACAAATCTTGCTAAACTAAAAAATCAAATCAATAAACTACAAAATGATATCAAAATCATCATAGTCATGCTTCTTAATCAAATAGCATCAATCAATAAGAAGATCTAAGAAGAAAACTATGAAGATGATGATTTTACCAGCAAGGATGATCACAATGAAAACTCTAGACATCCTTTGGTTCTGGAAATGCTTGGAGTATCTATAAATCTTCAGGACACTCAAAATCGGTTTTTGAATGAAGTGATTCGGTGTAAAAAAGAAGAAGTTATCACAAAAACAAAAATCAAAATGTTAAGAGAAAAAATCTGCACTTGTTCTTCAAATTCATTTTTCTCAACTTCTAATGAATGAGGGGGAAGGAGAGGTTTTAAAGAGAGAACAACCAAAAGACCATTTTGCCCTCATGCCTTAGTACCTCCCCGAGATGGCGCATGGGTATCTTGGGACAGCAAGGCTTTGCTGCAGAGATGGCTACGTGCCATCTCGGGAAGGTGCCTAGTGATGGCTTATGCCATCGCACCTCTTCCCTTACGCCTCTCTCGTGTTCTTCGACCGTTCTTTGGCCTCTGAACTCCAAATTTGAATCCGTTTAAAGATTACAAACCGGTACTCCCTCATGGACATGTACATATAAGATACTCAACTGTAAAAATAATAATTCCAATCAATATATAAAGATGAATACAATGTATGCAACATAAGTTAAAAGTATGGTATCTTTTTACTTAGAACTCAAAATCAATAGTATGAGTAACCGAAATGACCAGAACTCAATCATGAATAATCTAAGATTAAAATAAAGTTCAAGATCTGTGTTATACAAACATATAAACAAATAAACACATTGCACACAAGAATGCAAACTACGAAGAGAGAGTCTCCAATCATACATTTTCCAAAACATGTTACTTTCATACCAATGCATAAGCATTCAACTTCAAGTGTGTGAATGTGTTATACCAAATGATACGCTATGATGCAGGAACATAAATGTATGAATTGTGTGTGTGTGTGCACATTTAATGATGCACAAATAAGCAGGGACACATGAATGAATTGTGTGTGTGCACTTTTAATGATGCACAACTAAGCAGGGACACATATGAATGAATTGTGCATGTGTATGCCTTTATTGATGCATAACTAAGTAGAGACACATATGAATGAATTTTGTGTGTGTGCACTTATGCCTTGCAAGAGGAAGAAGAATCTCGATACGTTAGCAGCCAGGAATAGTACCAATCCTCTTGAAGATGAAATTTGCATCATGAGAAGTTGCTTTTCTTCCTTAAATTTCTTATCATCACGAACCACTTAAGCAACTAAGCATTACAAAGAAATGAAGTTTTGTTATGGAATCAAGCCAACACAAATCTAAAACCTAACAAGATCTCCTAAGAACATTTTTTTGCTCAACCAAACTTCCATCCATGAACATCTAGCATCATTCTTCATCATTCAAGCATGAGTCTTTATATGTTTCATGACTTGGTAATCTCTCCATGTCTTAGACTTTATTATTTCATTACTATGATATGTAAGACTAGGTTTTTATTGCTAATTAAATACATGTTCTTGTGTTTAAAAGCTTATATGACATGCTTGTGATGTTGGTTGTTTGTTGAGAATTTTGTTTTGTGATAGCTAGAATTTAGGACAATTTTACCCTTCTAACTAAATCTATATGCTTTGCATATAGATTGTTTTACCCTTCTAGCTAAATCTATGTTGGTTGTTTATGTCTAATTGATTGCATTTGTTAATTGTATTAAATGTTCTTTGTCATGTTATATGAAAAATTTTGTTGAATGGCCTTTGTTTGGTAATTAGATATTAGTCTCTCATAGCTATATCTAGTTAAGTCTTCTTGCACTTGCATTTAGACATTGATATCTTGGAATTGCATTTATTGACTTGTTTGAATTCCTAGATAAGCATTTAGTGTGGCCTAGCACTGCTTGTATGTTTGAATATTTCATCATATTCACTAGGTTGTTTGACTCTTCATTGAGGTTAAGTCTTGTGACTAATTGGTTAGTACACAAGCAAGTCGATCAAGAATCACTATTAAGGCCCGTTGGGTTGTAGTGGTGGGTTGGTAACCTTGAAGTGTGACTAGGTGGTCAACTTAGGTTGTAAACATTATTACAATAGTGGATTTAAGGATCGGATATGGCTAGAAGGATAGCCCGTGGTTTTTCCCTTGTCAAAGGGTTTCCACATATATATCGTGTGTCATTTATTGTTTTAAGCATAATTAGTTTAATTGAATGCTTTATAATTTGGGGTAATATTTGGTAATATTGATTAATCAAAAAATTGGCAATTGATTGGATCAAAATCTACTCAACCCCCCCTCTAGGTTATTAGACACAAGCTTTCATAGGGCAATTTCAAACTTCCTCAGACGTGAAGAAGAAAGGTTTCATTTGAGTTTTCCCACTTCGAATAAATATTGGAAAAATAGTTGGTTTTATGCTGAGGGGAATTGGGGAAGCCAAATTGAGCTTTCGGTGGGAGAAGCTTGGGAAGTATCAAAGGTTCCTTATTGTTTTTGCTCTACTCATCACTAGAACAAAACACCCCCTATTTTTACTGATGTCGAGATGTCCAACATTGCTCAGGTAGTCGTGTGTACGTTAGAGAAATGAAGTAGATCATACCTCTTTAATGAGTAAAAATGAAGAACCTTGGCCTTTTTTCTCAGATTTTTGCTCATCACAGACGTTGTAAATGTTGGCTTTCCAATTGTTGCTTTTATTTTGATTGATGACTTCATTGCATTCCTACTTTTAAACCTCTTTCAAATTTCTTATGTTCGATATGGACATCGTCTGTGACGCCTAGGCTTACCAAGTCAAGTCAATTATTCAAACGAACCGTAGCGAGGTTGCTCGTCCAAGAAAAGAAGGAATTGTTACGCCTGATGATGAATCAGATGAGAGTTTCGAGGGTTGATCTTGCCAAAATTGTTATATATTTTGGCCCTCATTTCCTTAACCCTGGTCTCGTTTTTAGGTGTATTTTTGCATCTGTTCTGGCTTGTTTGTTATGTTTTCAGGCAATTAGGTACATTTCGAAAGAAAGGATAAAAGATATGGTTTTGTGTGGAAAAATGTCAAAATGTTGATAAAACATCATCAGGTATGTGCGCTGGTCTTATGCAGGTCCCAACCGGTACATAACCTGCACACTTTAAAGAAAGTAGAAGCCAGGCCATTGCACGGGCCTACACCTGCACAACATCGCGCAATCATCCGTATATTCCTTTAAAACTAGGAGCTGGAATTGAAGCATCAGGGCAATGCATGGGGTCTACACCAGCGTACAGTCGTGTAAGTGTCCACGCATTGCATTTTAACCAGGAGATGAAATTAGAGCACCAGGTATTTTTACGGGGACTGTACGGGTCTCAACCCGCTCATTTCGCGCAATAGGTCAGCTTGGTCAGTGCTTTCAGACCTATTTCGGAAACCCTATAAATATATCTTGTTCTTATCACCTAAAATAAGAATTCTGAAACTAAGAATATTCTTTCTCTCTCTCAAAACACTTTCTCCCATCTCTAACCACTAACTTAGGTTTAGGAATCATTCCCAAAAAAATCTAACCTTCCTCCGTCATCATCTACTTAAGGACACTTGGAGATTGGATCAAAGCTTCAAGATGGGAGGAGTTTCTCACCATAGGTCTTCTCTATCTCTTTTCTTCTTGTTATTTCATTGTAGTTGTCATGAATAGATAATCATCTCACCAGGGGATTGATGTGATTCATTTGTAAACCTTGGGATTGCATTGAATTTTATTTACTTTATTGAATCTATTGAATATGTTTAGTTGGTTTCAAGAATAGTTTGTCTTAGAGTGTACCCCTTTTCTTTGCAAATTATTTGAGAAATTATTTGAGTAGTGAATTAGGTATACCCAATATTCGATTCTCTTAAGCTCATTTGAATGGAGGATTGAACAAGATTACCCTCCTCGAGTGAAATTCGAACATTTTAATCTTAATCTCTAACTAATTTCAAATGGGTTACCAATACTATACTCTCTAGGTTGGTTGCTTGTGAGAGATTAAGCACCAAGTCTATACCTGCTAAGTTGGTGAGTTTATAAAGAGATTAGTCCCTTAATTGATAGATGTGGAATTTAATAAACAATCACCTGTGGGTAGCCAATACTATACCCTCTAGATTGGAAACCCATAAGGGATATACAACCAATGCTATACCCTATAGATTGGTTACAATAGATTTATGTTCATTTATGTTAATTACCAATACGCCCATTGTTTGCTTGTGTGATCCATCAATTCCTTAGCCCTAACCATCATATTTTAACACTCATTCTCATTAACACTAATTACATGTTAGATTAACTAGCCTAATTGTAGTTGCATTGTAGTTAATTAACATTTCAAAACCAAAACGACTTATCTTTACCTTTTCATGCATAGTTTTAGTTTAATAATAGTTAACTAGTTTTAGCTATTCGATTTCCTTTTCCCTGTGGACGATACCCTTGCTTGTCATTATACTTGCTTTCACATTTTAAGGACATAGCTAAGGACTTTATAAATATATTTTTGACGCGCATTTTATAATGACTAAAAATAGATCGGTCAAAATGGCGCCGTTGCCGGGGAAAGGTGTTAGTTAAGTGGCTAATCTTAGTTATCTATTTATCTAGTTAAGAGTCTTATTTGTTTTCAATTTTATTTTGTATCTTTTTACTTCTTTTGGTATTTTTGCTTTTTCTTTGTTTCAGGTTCGATGGATTTTTATGGGCAAGTAGAGACAGTGGAGTGCAAGATATGTTGTAAAGTTGGACATGACTTAGAGAGTTGTCGGTTAAGAGATATATTTCCAGAGTTTTGTAGAAAGCAAGCTCAAACACCAAAGCCTTGTTACCAAGAACCAATAAGCACATTAAGAGATTCCTACAGACGGAGCCGATTTACAACCCATACAAAAACTCTCACAACCAAGATTGGAGCACTTACCACGACTCCACATGGACTTGTAGTGTGAACATTGCCCTTAAGCAACCTCTATCATATGAAGACAATCAAATGAGTTGTTTTCCTTTGGATGATCGAACAAAGTAGCCTTGAGGATGAACGAAACAAGATGATGAAGATGAACAAAGAGTTATTGAACATCCTCAAAGAAGTAGTTTCAGAAATAGGGTTGTTGAAGAAAAAGAATGAAGAAATTCAATAGAAGATGGTAGAAGTTTCCTGAGAAACAGAAGACGTTAGGGAACAATGTGAGAAAAATGTGTATCTCTTGAAGGAGTTAGAAGGCAAAGAGGCCTTGAGAGTGTCACAGATTGACAAACTCCAAGACCTAAACAAGAGGCTCATACTTGAAGTGCAAACACTCAAGGAGAAGAATGGTGAAGTCTCTAGCAAGAACAAAGAATTGGAAGAGCAAATCAAGAGACTTAGGGCCATTAAAACTAAAGCACTAGAAGATTTTTTGTACTTCACAAAGGCATCAAGGGATTTGGAAGTAAGTACAACTCTCAAGTCAAAGGAAATGCAATTGGAGATCGAGCTAAAGGATAATGCCTTGGATGAAGCCGTGGAAGCTCTCAACAAGAAAGATGAAGCTCTCAAATTAGCAAAGGAAAGGGAAGGTGACTTTATCGTGAAGTTGAGCAAGGTGGAGCAAGAGGTTAAAGAATTACAAGTGGATCAACTACAACGACCTTAAAGTCATTCATCAAAGAGGAGTCGCTCTACCCTTAATCCTATTAACTATTTTTGTTCAAAAAGAGATCATGCATCAAGAAGTCCTAGGAATAGGAGGAGTCCATCTAGGATAAAGAGAATATGGTGTGAAAATATTTAATGAGCCAAGTGAGGAATATGGGAAAGGAATTGAAAGGGAAATTGCCTAAATTTGCTGGGGTAGTCAAGAAGAAAGAGTTTCCCAACTTAGTTAAACCACCCTTAGCATCCCTTTGAACATTTTTTTATGTAATCTCCTTATGCGTATTTTATTTTTCAAGTTTGTTTTTGTAATTTTATTATGTTGTTTTGCTTTTAGTTGCTTTTGTTAGTTTAGCACAATAAATTTTGGTGGAGGATAAAGGCATGAGAGATTGTGGAGAATGATATTCATTTGAGAGTAAATTTGGTTTAAGGTATGTGTTGTGATTGTTAACCATTATGAATGAGTATTGTGCTTCAAGGTTAGGTTCTTCATCTCTTGGATTTGACACACCGGCCACTTGCAAGTCTTTGAGGGATGAGCAAGCCAAGAAGTTCTACAAAAAGGGCGGGAACCTACTCAAAGTTTTTTGACTATTGAGCATTCACATCGGTTTACTCTTTCTATCTCAAACTCTTGCACTTTATCTTGATATATCATTTGTCTATATATTTGTGTATATGAATGGATAAGAATATCATTGAATATCAATTTTGGTTGTGTGTGAATATGGTGAATGGAAACGTTTGTGAATGATTATATAGTTTTGGTTTCCAAGTTTTTGCATGGATTGGTTGATTATTTCATTTTTGGCATGATGAGTCGAAGGCTATTAAAGATTTTGCATGAGATTGTACTTGTGCTTCAATTGCTTATATAGTCCCATTCGGTTGGGGGATAGTACATACACACACATACTTGAATAGGTTTTGAGCATATAGTGAAAATCGGTTTGGGGGTTATCATATCCCATTCCGTTCAATTTTGTGAAATGATAATGTTTGATGTTGGTTTGAGTATAAATGTCATTACTGTATCAAATTACCTTATTTTATTTATGAGCCATTTGGGTCTTTTTATTTTTTTTGGCATTGATTGTGTATGATTAGTGCCTAGGTTGTTTTGAGTCAAGTTAGGTGCACGCCACTAGGCCGGACTCTCTTGTCTTCAACATTGAGGACAATGTTGGGTTTTGGTTTGGGGATGTAGACGCATTGTTAAGTCATCTTTTTATTTGTCTTGAGTCTTTTATTTTTCATTTTTTGTCCAAATTTTTCAATTTTGTCTCAATGGCCAAAATTTTGAGCTTTAACTAGCTTGGATGTGATGCCTTGAGTGTGTACTTTTGGCGAGTCTATACATGCATAGTGAGCTTGTGTAACAAACCTTTGTCACTCGTGGGTTATGCATTGTCATGGGCTAGTCCCATCATTTGTGTGCTTGATTTGAGGGGACTCGGTGCTTTTACGCACTGTTCTAATAATGGAGACACCCGTTAGTTCACAAACACAAGCTATTAAAAGCGTAATTGAGTGTAAATTTTGTTTTAATCTTTAACACTCTTTTTTCATTAGTGTCACGTGCCATAGGACATACATCTCACAAATATTATGGATTGCTTGATGGATGCATTTATTCCCTTAAAAGACTACTTGCGAAAATGATTATAGGCAATGTGTGTGCAATAACTACATAAAAAGCCCAAACACATTCCTACATCCCTTTGTGTGCTCCAAAGCCAATTTTATGGCCAAACACGTACCTTTCATTTGGAACCAAAATTTAACTATATAACCATAGCCAAACACACGGCTACCCTTTGTAATAGCCAATAATGTGAGGGTGTGGGTGTTGTGTGGGTTTGTAAAGTGTAAGCTCTAAGTAAAGATAACATGTATATAGGCAACAATGAAATTGTGTATGAAATGGCTCAACTTGTAAAAGTGCCAAAAAATTGCACTTATGAGCTTAAATTGTTAATATGTAATATGCAAGTGTGCAAAAAGAAAAAACATGAAAAGAAAATCAAAAAGAAGGAAAAAGGCAAATAGGAAAAGAAAAGAGCCTTGAAAGTAATGTTAAGTACTCATAATGTAGAGTACAAATTTTTAAACACAATGTATGTATATTTGTAAATGCCTAGTTTCAAGAGTGTCAATGTGTACTAGAGCTTTGTATGGGGTGTGTGAGTACATGTAAGCATGATTGGTGATCTTACAACCAAATGGAATGCCTTATCTGATCCATAATATGTCTTGATTGGGAATGTTTGTTGATAGCTTGATCTTCCACGTTCATGGCATAGTAATTCTTTCCTAGGCTAGTTCACATACACTTATCTGTTTTTGAATATGTATATTGTATGCAATGCGTTAGATTTCTTTTCATAAATTCCATCGTGGTAGTGCGAATTTCCCTCAACTGCCTTTGAGTTGTTTTAGATTGCTTTGCATATGTTTACTCCTCTTTATCACACATCCTTGCATCTCATCATCGGTTGGACATTCGACTTATTGGATTATTTGATTTTGAGTCATAGGTCGAGTCATTTTGTTTGAGTCTTTGTTCTGTTTTAAGTTTGCTCGAGGACGAAAAGGTTTGCTAATGAACAGGCTCCTTAATATATTCCTGAAGGGGTCGGTCAATCGACTGAGGGCCAGTTGAGTTGCCAGAGTGGCTCGGTCATGTCAAATAATGACAAGAGACTATCTAAGGACAATGACCAGAGACTGCCTGAGAATGGTGACAGGCAAGTAAGGCATTATGCTAGTGTAAAGTCTAGGAGGACCCGATTCTTCTGTTGATGGGGTATCTGCTAAGCAGTATGTCGACAAGGCGAAGAGAGAACTAAGGAGCCTTCTACTGAACAAACTGATCTCTTTAAGCTTGCTATTTTTAAGCCTTTTCAGGCCGTAGTGGAGGAGGACCAGGAAGGTAATACAACTGATCTTGACTCTCGGTGTACATGGGCCGAGAAAAGGAAGACATCTTACTCCCCCGCTTTACCTCCTCCAAAACTCCCAATGGTGGTATCGTTCATTGAGTCGAGCAATGAGGAGACTGGTACTAAGGACTTTTTGAGTGTTCAAATGGAGAAGCCTTCGGGGAAATGGGGAAATCCTATGGAATGTTTGGATAGAGAAAGTCTCTTACCCTCCAAGGTTGAAGCCGCTGAAGCGGGATCTTCGGGACAACTTGTGGGCCCTTCTCCCCAAGTCTTGTTAAAGATCATGTCCTTTGGTCAAGCTTTTATTGGCGACAATCATTGGAGCCATTTCAAGAGTGGATCCTTGACAGAAGGCCTTAATAACATGTTTAATAGTGTGACCTACGTGAGTCTTCTTACCTTTGTGTTTTTACAATAAATTATTTTATTTAACCTACTTCCTTTTTGTAGATGGTTGCTGAGTTTGTAGTGGTTTTCCACATGCAATAGCATCAAGCTGATCAGATATGGCATCTGAAAGCTTAATTAAAGGAGAGTGAAGACAACAGTGCTAGAGTTAAGGAGCTTATCAAAATAAGGTGAGTTCCGCTTAAGAATTCACCGATCGCTACTTGACAAAACAGATAGAAGCTGAGGAGAGGGCCTCTATCGCAGAGGAGAAGGCTAAATCTTTACAGAATCTACTATCCGCTGCCCAGGAGTCAATGCTTCGGGCTGAACAAGAGGTTAGAAAACAAATTCATCCTAAGAGTGCAAAATTGAGGATCTTAATTGCCAAGCTTTAAAAGTCGAGTCCCTCTCTAAGGAAGTAAAACTGGAACTTAAAGTTCAAGGTGTTGATTGCTTCAAAAGATTCTCGGCCTATGACGCTCTGCTCTTTAAAGATTTCCAGCGAGGTTGGTTTCGGCTAGCAAATTATTCAAAGTTAAAAATTTGGCGACTGATTGAGCCTGAACAAACTGGGAATTATCGATCAAGAACTATATGGATTGATCCTTGGAGGCTCTTCGGACTCAGATGAAGGAGTGGAGAGCCTATTATTGTAGCTGAGGCAAGTATCCCATCCTATTTGGAGGTTTTGACAGAGCATTCTCTTTCTACCTTCTATGCTAGCCAGGAAACCGAGGTTGATGGGACAGAGCCTGACGTTTGACCAATCTCCAAAGTGGACTGTAGTGATTGGATGGATGACCAGGTCGATGATGGTCTTTAAATGAAAGCCTTCTCCGTGAGAATGAAATGGTGCCTGATCCGAGCATCGGCTGAAACTTGAAGTCTTCGGTGCCGCCTCCCTAAATGTTGTTGTAAACTTCATAAGATATAATATAGTTTATTTTACAGATTTTAACAGTTGCATGATTTATTTTGTCATTTTTAGCTAAGCAAATTTGTTAGCTTCCATGTGAATATGACTATTTCAACTTGGATAGTGCAAAACCATCGTAACTTTAAACTCACGGTATCTTATTAACTATTTAATATCATTACCTGAGTGATTTTGACTCCATCACAATTTTAATTGCCAAGTATATTATTAACAAGCTAATGTCATTACTCGAGTAATTTTGAAATAAAGCCAAGTATCTCGTGCAATTGTACTTGCAATCTATGCTCAGTTGCTACCCGAACGTTACATCGAGGCTCACCACGACCATACGTTTAAGTCCTTACGCATGTCACCGAGGACATCTCTTAGTTTTGTCTGCACAAGGGTTTGGCGAATCGTTAGGCTTTAAGTTACCCAACACAGCAATGCAACTCACTGGAATATACCCGGTGACACCCCGAGACATTTTCCAATATCTGGTGCATCGGGTTTGCCTTTTGGCTAAGGTCCAAGTTGACCTTGCTCGGCTGGCATGCTCTTTGAGCTTCTCCGCCCATTCGGGTGCTTACCAAATTATTGGTCCTGAGCATTTTATTACATGTTGTGATTGTGCTAACTCATTATCTGGTTTTTTGTCTTTTCATTATGTTCAATTTTCTGGGAATCCCGTGCAGGGTTTTTATTCATAATTCTAAAAAACTAACAAGACATGGAAATACTTCAAAGAATTTCTAAGAAATAAATCACTCTACTAAAGATATAAATTGAATGAAGGAAATACAGCCTAAACTAGGAAACTTTAGGGATGAAAGATCTTCAGGTATTAGGCGTTGCATGGTCAGGGTAAGACCCTTCTTCCAGTTCAGGTGGTTCAGTATGCTCTGTGTCCGGCTATCCTGTCGATTTGGTATGGACCTTCCCATTTGTCGGCTAGGGAACCCCTAACTTTGTCTTTTGTGTTCAGTGATACTCTCCTGAGCACCAGGTCTCCCATTCAGAACTTTCTCACCCAGACATGCAAGTTGTAATGCCTAGCCACTCTTTTCTAGTATGCGGCATTTTGCACTCGTGACTTCTCCTTTTTTCTTCTAATTCATCCAAGCCCTGTAACAACATATTGACATTATGATCTTCATCATGTAGCCTAACTCTGGGTGGCATGTATGATGTTTCTAATGAGATGACGGCCTCTATTCTGAATGCCAATGAAAACATTGTTTTCCGAGTAGGGTTCTTTACCGTTGTTCGGTAAGCCCACAACACTTCGGGAAGTTTTTCTGTTCAACTACCCTTTTTTGCATCCAGTTTCACTTTGAGCATGTGCTTGATGACTTTTTTCACCGCTTCCCATTTTCCATTCGTTTGAGGGTGGACATGAGTGGTATAATAATTAGAAATATTGTACTCGTTGCAAAGTTGCCTGAATTTCATATTGTCGAACTGGTACTGTTGTCAATGATGATTGTATTCGGGACTCCAAATATTTAGAGTATGTTCTTTTTTACAAATTTCATGGTGTTTGCTTCCGTGATATGTACTAACGCTTTAGTTTTCACCCACTTAGTTAAATAATCTACAACCAAGATTGCATGCTTTGCACAGCCCCTTGTTCATGTCGGCATTGTTCCAATTAAGTCCAATCCCTACATGGCGAACTACCATGGGGATGTGAGACTTTTGAGGTGCTCAAGGGGTTACTAAATATCGTTGGCAACCCTTTGGCAAGTATTAAACCTTCCTAAAAATTGTTAGGTATCAATAAACAAAGTAGGCCGATAGAAACCTTACCTGAGTACTTTATGCGCCAAACTTTTGCCTTATACGTGATTTCCACCTATGGCATTATCGATTTCCTTCAATATTCGATCTAACTGTTCCTTTGATACGTACCTCTGGAGTATCCAAGAAAATCCTCTTCTGTACAGTTCTCCTCCAATCATAGTGTACCTAGATGACCTGTACATAATGCATTTTGCTTCTAATGGATCTTCTAGGAGTACATCCTCTTCATAATACCTTTTTAGTTGGGTCATCCAACCGACTGGTGTTGTTCAGATTTTTAAAACTTCAAAATCTTTTAGCTCAGCTATGCTCAGCCTGAATAGATGTGCGACCGGGATATTCTTTGGTATGATTGTGGTTGTGGCTGATGCAATTTTGGACAGAGCATTTTTTTTTTCATTTTCTTCTCGTGGGATATGGATAATTCGATACTCTTTAAACCGTTGGAGAAGTTGTCTTGCTATGTCCAAGTAAGCCATCATACACTCATCTTTGGCTTGGTATTCCTCTAGAATTAGGTTGAGGATTACCTGTGAATCGTTAAATATCTCAACCTCATATGCTCTGAGTGTGATACAAACTCTGAGCCCTACCAGCAGTGCCTTGTATTCAGGTTGGTTGTTTGTTGCTATGAAGTCAAATTTTATGGCATATTCTATGTCGTCTTTTTCTGGAGTGCAACTATGATCCCTACCCCGCCGCCATGAGTGTTTGACGAGCCATCGGCATGCAATTTCCAAAGGAGGCTCTTCTCCAACATTTTCTTCATCTCCATATCAGGCTCTGTAAACTCTGATACAAAATCTGATACTGCTTGGTCTTTGATTGATGCTCTGGGTACATATTTAATATCAAATTCACTTAACTCGATTGCCCATTTAGTCAATCTCTCTGGTATCTCAGGGGGTTTTGTAGAATTTGCTGAAGTGGGCAGTTAGTTAATACCCTAATTGCATGTGCCTAGAAATACGATCTCAACTTTATGTCAGCAAGACTAATGCAAGGGCCATCTTTTCTGCTTAAGAGTATCTTAATTCAGCCGATAGTAGAGCCTTGTTGGTACAGTATACTGGCTTTTACACCCTATCCTCTATCCTGATTAAGGCCATGCTTACTGCTAACTCCATAAGGGATAAGTAGAGGTAGAGGATTTCTCCTACCTTTATCTTTGAGAGGATGAGAGCCTGGTCTAAGTATTCTTTTTTCTGAAGCGATTGCTCACATTTTACATTCCATTCAAGCCTCTTCCCTTTTTTGATTACTTTAAAAAATGGTGCACACTTATCAGTGGCTTTTGAAATAAACCTACAAAGCGAAGCAAGGAACCACGTTAAATGTTGTACCTCCTTCAGGGGATTTACGTCGACCCCCCTCTAGTGAACTCGAAAGACTATGAATCTTCCCAAAGAGATTCCAAACAGGCACTTGTTCAGGTTTAGAAACAGGTACTTGCTCAGGTTTAGCTTCATCTGGTATCTCTTAAGGACATCAAATGACTCGCATAACTCTGAAGTGTGCTCTACTGCCATGACAATTTTGGTTAACATGTCGTCTATGTAGACTTCCATGTTTCTTCATATTTGACGAGCAAAAATTTTGTTGACCAGCCCTTGGTAAGTGGTCCCGATGTTTTTTAGTCCAAAGGGCATCACCATATATCAGTTTAAACTCTAGTCGGTTATGAAAGCCGTTTTATCCTCATCCGTCTTGTTAATTTTGATCTGGTTGTATCCCGAATAGGCATCCATGAAGCTGTGTAGCTCATGACTCGATGTAGCATTGACCAAATGATATATTCTTGGAAATGGAATACTATTTTTTGGGCAGGCATTGTTCAAATCTGTGAAATCTACACAAATTCTCCATTGACCATTTTTATTTTTGACCAATACTACATTTACCACCCATTGAGGATAATTAACTTCTCTAATATACCCTTTAGCCAGTAGCTTCTCCACCTCTTGCTTAATAGCCTGACTACTCTCGAGGTTGAAAGATCATTTTTTTCAAAATTACTAGTCTGACGGTCGGGTCTATGGCCAAGTGGTGTGATATCACTCATGTGTCTATCCCCACCATGAGCTTGTGACTCCATGCAAATACGTCTTTGTATTCTCTAAGTAAGCTAATAAGATCTGTCCTAACCTTTTCTTCTAGCTTAGCCCAGATTTTGACCTTTCTTGTTAGTTCGTCTTCCTTTAAGATCACTTCCTTTGTTGGCTCATCCTTTGGTGTCTTGGGTCCTTCCCTTGGGTCGAGCTCAAACTTTAATAGGTCCCCTTGTATAGTCTGATATGGTTAAGTCATAGTATATACTTGATGCTCGCTGTTATCCTTGTCCTTGTCCTTGTAAATAGAGATATTAGTTTCTCTTGCCATTTCTTGTGAACCTTTGACAGTCACTACTCCCCATTCGATCGAGAATTTGATCATCATGGCATGGGTGTCTATTACTGCCTTTGTCTTGCCTAGGAAAGGTCGACCCAATAGAGCATTATAAGGCCAGTTATTCATGTCCACCACTACAAAGTCGTGCTACACCAATTTTCATTGGTAATTTTGCCGCTCCTAGGGACCTGACCTCGATTCCTCCAAAACCTTTGAGTGGGGTATGAAAAGGCTAGAGATCCTTCTGATCTAGCCTAAACTGATCGTAAATAGTTAAACTGAGAATATCTATTGAGTAACCGTTGTCTATTAGTATCTTGTGAACCTTCCCGTGGCCAATTCGGGCACTTATGACGAGAGCATCGTTTGGTCGGACGTCGACCCCTTGTGAATTAGCTTCAGTAAATACTATTATGTCTTAAACTTTCTTTACCCTTTTCGAATTGGGCTCAATGGAATTAACAATGAAATTCTACCTTGCTTCATTCACTTCCCGGATTTCTTGAGTTCGTTACCGGTTACTCTTCCCAGTTGAAGGTCATCTAAAGATTGTTTGTATTGGTCAGCTAGCGTCGGGTCTTGTCTTTTTTTTCTGATCTGAATTATGATCTCTAGACTTAGCTTCTTACTGAGTCTCTGCCTTCTTAATTTTCTTCAAAATAATATCATGTACATGCCCTTCTCGGATAAGGGTTTCTATGTGATCTATGAGCTGGTAACACTTTGAGGTTTCATGCCCATTCTCTTTGTGAAATCTACAATAATTCATTGTGTCTTTTCCAGTAAATTACGACTACCGATGTGGCTCATTGACCAAATTCTTTTATTCTAGTATTGCTAGGATCTCATCTTGCCTTTTCTGAAGTGGGGTGTAGTTTGTATATTTACCTTGAAACCTTTCCCTTTTATGGTCGGTACTTCTGCGCCTGTTACCCTCATCTTTTTTTTTCCCTTTTTTTATTCCCCATTTTGTTTCCCTTTATGGTTCTATGGTTTCGACTCGACATCCTTTGCTTGAGTTCCTCTGATCTCCCCTTATGCATGTAATAACCTCATGTTGCCAACTTTTCTTTTCCATCCAATGCATATCCACCTGCCATGTCCATCATATCAATGTATCTAGTCAGACGAGCTCTTCTTAAATCAACAGACAATCGCCCATTCTGGAGGTTATTTATGAATCCGGCGACTATTGCTTCATCATTTGCACTGCCGATCTCTGACACCGCTTGACTGAACCTTCTTAAATACTTTTTTAACGACTCATCCTTTCCTTGTTTTAGTTAGGAGAGGTGTACCACTGATTTTTTACTGTGTACATTCCCAAGAAATTGTCTCGAGAAGCATCTACTTAGTTCCCTGAAGCTTTCAATACTCGCCGGATGTAATCTCCCAAACCACCTTGACCCAAAATCCCCCAGGGTCTATGGAAAGTTAAGGCACAACAAAGGGACACTGTGGGCATACTAGGCCATAGCACTTTTGTATCGTCTGATATGCTTATTTGGATATGTATCCTTTTTGAATTGTTCCACGAGCTGCATCCTGAATCTCTCTAGAAATGGCGTTCGTAGAATGTTATTGGTTAAAGGGCTATCAGAATCATCATCAGATAAATAATCGTGTCCATAACGCCTAACCAGCGCATTCATTTGGCGCCTATTATTCTTAACTTCTAGAGTAAGGCTTTGTATCAAGACGTCTTTATCGCCTACTGGCTCTCTCTGTTTGTTGAACTCTCGAGTGATCGTTAAACCTACATCTGGTTCCCGTCTATCCTGCCTCCGAGTGTCACAGGCCAAACCGTATAAATGTATAGTTCCACGGTGATGTTTACGATGATGACGGTCACTGTCTTTTAATGATAACGATCGAACTCCTTTGTCGATCGTATTTACAGTGTCTGTCATGCCCCGTTTGACCGTGACTTTGCTTTGGGTGGGGTCGATCGTCTATAGGTGTCTCAAAATCCTAGACTTGGTTATGGAACATACCCCCCGCCTGGTCGATAGGATTTGATTTCCCATCGACTGTTTGATTTCTTGACCCAACTATAATCGATCAGAGTCTATAAGGTGTATGATTTGGAAGGGATTGTTGATTTGGTGGGTTCATCTCTTCTACGGCCAATAGATCTACTCTTTCCTCAGTTGCGTCTGCCAATAACTGTTGCAATGCTTCCCTGAATCGATGCATAATATCCTCGCTGGATACCATCTAGAATTTCTGGATGGTTTCCGGTGGTTCCCGTAGGATCCTGGGTGATCCCCCCTGAGAGTGCTATATGGGACATTCAACATTCCCGGAACTGTCTTTGTTTTCATCACCGGACATTGTTTCAATAAGTTAGGTTTTTAAACGCGCCCCTCCTTCTAGCACCTATTGTTGACGTATGTTTCTTGATAGTTAAGAAAGTCAACAACATGTAGTTTGATTTTGACCTGCAAAAGGAGAAAAAGAAAAAGAATGCAACACGGCACAATTGTGACACAAATAAGAAAAAGAATGCAACACGACTTGATTCAACACAAATATATGTGATAAAACTTCAGTGATCAGAGAAACATCCACGAGTGGCTGTATGCATACCAAAGTCAAATCCAATAATGAATATTGAGTTACAACTCTCGATCTCTCTCACCCCTCTTTTACAGTTTTTTCTTTTTTTTTCAATATGGCTTATGGATCTATTTATACCTATCTTGCTATGGTTTCATCCCTTGGTTTGCAATCCAAAGATTACGGAATAGGATCGGTTTCCTATTTGGGCTTATCTACTTATGAAGATCTTGCATTTTTTGAGGAGAATATATTTGTTTCCTTTTGAAACACTTTTCTTGTGGTTGCAAGTCCAAGACATTCTGTGACATTGCATGCCTCAGACTGATAAGACTTGGATACTCAGGCTTTTCATGTTGTCCTGAGTAAAGCTGGGTAAGGCCGAATATTTCTATTTGGCCTTACTCGGGCTTTTGTGAATGGACGATGTCAACGATGGCACTTATCCGGACGCCAGCCTGGATGCTTACTTGCCAACTTTCTTGGGAGCTTGTCTTATTTGTTAGGAATTTATGGTGACGTGGATATTTGACGGGATACATATATAACAGTTATATCATTCATGCTATATCATTAGCTATAAAAAATAATATTCGTTATATTATCAAAGAAAAAATATATAATATTACTAGTTGACAATGATTTTTTGAAAGTCAACCGGTTAACGATTCTAATTTATCAAACCTATAGAAGCAATATGATATTGGAAAAAAAATAATAAATAGAGATTTTATGCAAGAAAAATCTGATCACGGAGAAAACATCCACAGATTACCGCTAGGCAATGAGAAAGAATTCGCTATGAAATAATTTGGATTACACACTCTGATATCTTTCCTCTCAGGCATATTATTTTTTTTCACCATTACAATGAGTTCATGGTTGTACTTATATGGTTTTGTTTGAAGTTGCCCTAGTTTTTACCGTGCAAGCAGTGAACTCATTAATTATTATCTTGTTGAGATTCTAGTAGAATAAACCCATTATGACTTGTTTCCCATTTAGCGTTTATCCTTTTTGAAGCTTTGAGTTCTTTCTTGATTGGAATTGGTTTTTAGTTGAAATGGTTGATTTAGAGTGTGATAAAGATTCCTGATATCTCCGAAGAGATTTAGCTATTTCCTTGTTTGAGTTGAACTCCTCATTTTGGCTGACGTGTTTGAGTCTTCGTATGATTGCCTTGCCTTGCCTTTTTTGGCTAAATAAAATCTTCTTACTGGAGAAGCTTGTAAAGGAAAACTTCCTACTTGGGGCGAGTGGATTTGGCAAGCATATAATCTTCCTTTGCTGAGGGCTTTTTGGTCTATACTCGTCTCTTTTGACGACGTGTTCCAGAATGGTGTCCATCCGATTGACTGGTTGATTTTTGCTAATTTGGCAAGAACCCTCTTCCGCCTTTCCCGCACGGTTAAGCTGACACATTTCATGGGTGAATTTTTTGTACAACAATACCCCCTTAAATATCTGAGCCGAGTATCCTGCTTATATGCTCTCAGAAGTTCCTCGAGTAAGTCATGCATGACCTAGCCTTTGATATTTTATTGCGTTTGTGCATACTCGACGTGAGGTATTAAAAAAGAACTTGTGCCTAGTCTGTCATTTTCTTCATTAATGCCCATTAATACAGTCATTACTCTTCACACTAATTATGAAATTAATGTGCCGCGTATTAATTTCATCCACATAATACAATTTCATTAATGATTGAAATCTCTTGATTACAACGTTTAGAGACTGAGGGTCTTCTGTTTCAGCCACATGTCTTTACACATGGGGTAATGTTGTTGGGATTATGCTCAATAGCAAAAGAGTGAAAGAGTGTAATAATGTATTTGACAATCTTTTCATATTAATAAAGTGTGTTTAACAAATCTTATAGCATTTATAGTTTAAATACTGTAATTGTCAAAAGTAAATAATCATAAGGGCAAAAGACTACGAGAAAAGAAGAACTGTTTATACATCTAATATGTATGAGATAGACACAATTCTTTAGTTAGTCTTGAATAAGATTCACAACTTAAGATAAAGGTTGGGCGCCTTTAGCTTGTCAAAGTTGTAGATTCTTTTGCTAGCATTTGAGTGGGATCAAATGTTTTTTGATGAGTCTAAAATCATCAAAGTGTGGTGTCTTTAGGCTAAAGAATCTAGTGCACTAGGTGCATTGAATAGGATCACAGTGAAATACTCTATCCAGAACCGTTAATGCATAAACGTTTTCACTTGAAGACAATCGGAGAGTCTATCTTATTCCAGAGATAAATGATGGACTTATGGTTGCAAATGCTATTATTTGAGCTATTAATAAGTACGATTATATAGCATAGTCTATCCTCGGTAATTTGATGGTATTCATTTGTTAATCGATAGAGGACTTCATTTATAGATATGGACATCGTGGTTCCATTTATTAAATGAGAGTAGAATATCATCATATGGATGTTTTGAGGTATTGGATTTTAAATCTTAACGCTAAGTTTTCAATAGTGTCTATTGAAATATGGCTTTTGGACAAGTCAAAATATTCAATTTCAAAATGTTGTCATGTGAGTAAATATGGTAACCTGTAGTAGGCGGTCTATGAGCTCTTGGTGATTACTGATGTTCTTCATGAGGATTTACTATCTTCACTAAGATTGTCTAGGGTATGAATAAGGAATACTAACTTATTCTATCTTTATTTAAGAGTTCAATTTTAGTTCTTTAGTGGAATGAACTAAAATTAACAGATCAGGCATAGGTGAATCATTTGTTGATTGTGATTAGGTTATGTCTATTGGAGCTTAAATTTAGATAGCCTGCCAAGATCCCCAATCCACATGAATTTCCATGGATAACTTGATATATTCTGCCGGACCAGTTAATTGGTTCATCTTGAATTGTATTAAGGCATGTGGACTTGTTTCTTTTAGTAAGAAAGAGTCTAGTTCATATGTGGACTTTTTATTTAAGTCCACTGGATTTAATACAGCAGGAAAAAAAATATTTGACCCATATTTATAAAGATTGGACGGCAAGGGTATATATAATAGCCTTATATGTTGTTTTTTTATTTTATTATTTAAGTAAATTGAAGATAATAAATAAATAAATAAATAAATTGTTTAATTAAAAGTCAAAATCTTTTACCTTGTTGGAGAACGTCTCCTAGAGTCATATTATTGTTGGTAATATGATATGTACCAAATACTATATTTGATAAGTAGATAAATAAAATGAATTTATTTATCTAGTCAAATTATGAAGTAATTGATTTCTATTAAAACACTAATTGACAATTGGTCAAATTAAGAAGTTTTTATATAATCAAAGGTTAATTTATATTCAAGAACTAATTATTGAATAAATACACTATTTGGGTTGGATTAGGAGTCTTGGTGTGGAAAAGAATTCTTCTTTGAAAAGGATTATTTGTCACCAAGTAAATCCACATAGAGATATGATTCTTGCCTACCAAGTAAACCATCCTTAAGAGAGGATTTGAGAAACCTATATATATATCTCTAGGTTGAATTCGGCCAGGGTATAATTTTACTAGAGATAATTCGGCGAAGGCAAGTTTTCAAGGTGTAAAATTCGGCCAAAAGAAAATTTTGAGTGTAGATAATCCAGTTCTTGCTCTAGATAAATTCTTCCAACTCTAAAGATAGGTGTGTGAATATTCGGCAAGGAGGAAAAGAAAGAAAGAACGTTTTGTTTTCGTTAGTGCACTAGTAACCTTTACATCAAAAGGTTTTGTTTACAACATCGAATCAAGGTTCACGCGAGTTTCAATCAAATTGATTGATAATTCACAAGCGACCTAACATTTTTTGTTTTTTCTTCTTGGAGGATTACTGTGACTAATAAAAGACAGAGATTTGTTTGGTTCTGTCCTCAGGTATACAATTCAAAGAAAGGGAGCCCATACTTTAAGGAGATTCACGTTCATGATTGGATATGAAGATCTTGCGGATTTAATTCGACACTAGTTCAATTGTCACGAGAAAAAGGTACGATACTTTTAATATACGCCATTTAATCTAGGGTTAAGGTTCTTTCTTTTAAAGTGAAAATTTTAAAATATACACAAACCCTTATTTTAAACTTCCGCCACGTCTTGAATCGATTTTTCCCTACAATTGGTATCATAGCCTGGTTGTTCCTTTGATTAAATGATGTATATATACGTGAGTCTATTTCTTTTATTGTAAATATGTATGTTTTAGAAAGAGATGATACTCTATGTATTTATGTATATATATATATAAATTAGAATTTATGGATATACATATGTTTTATAATGTGATTTGTTATTGATCAATTTTGGTTCTAGAATTTCAATGTATTTTTGTTTTGGGATTGTAACAAGAAGGGTGGCCTATCATTACCATTATTTCTTTCTTTGTAGATGCTAAGTTTTTTTTTTATTTTGTTGTTGTAATAAAAAAAACTGCAGTAATTTATTATTTTAAAAAATGTTGTATTATATTCAAATATCAAAGATTCAAAGATTTGAAGAATTAGAAGCAACCAGAACATGTTTGGTACCATGCAGGCCATAGCAACAATCGTGTGTGCGTGCGAATGAGCACACAGCCACGATTGTTGTGGCACGGGTTGCACACGGCAGCCCTATGGATGCCATGGGATGCGCACGACAACCCTTTATAGAACCAAGGGGTGCAAACGAACGATGGTTGGAAGAAGACTTGTTTGCCAAGAAAAGAGTTTTTGTATTCCAAGAAATGTAATTTACTTGATTTTCTAGGATGGACCAAAATTGTAACTATTTATATTTTCATAAATACTGCAGTGTTTGTCATTATTTGATAACAAGTCATATATAATAGGAGTACCAATCATATATCTCTTTTTGTATGAACATGCATTGAGTTTTTTAGGTATCTAATTGGCATCTAGATATCTTGGTAAATCATTCTAAGGAATTCGATCACACACCTTAAACAATTGAGTGGGAGAAGGTGTTTCGGAACACCTACGGCCTCCAAGTTTAGTTGAGCTTTATGTTTCGTGTAATAACCCCCAAGGAGTATTCATGAACGGAATTTAGCAAGATACTTCCTTACACGGATAAATTAGACAATTGACCCAAACGATATCTACTCCCAAAGGAGGGATATTCATGAGGGAATATATTGAAGGTCAGTAACTTGGTAACACACTCAATGTGATTTTGTTAATATCCTGTGAAAGGTTCTTGTTAACAAAATCACAAGGCTAAAATTTAGAATGTTGGTTGTTATTTCAACAATTAGGTGGGACCTAGTCCAACTAGTAAATGGTGTGAACTCCCAAAAGAGGCGTGACATTTATGAGTGTTGGATCATAGTTGAATTCTATGATTGAATTATTTTATTTAATTCAATAAAAATATTAGAAATTGTTATATCAAGATTGTTTACTTATATAATTTTTGTTATTATAAAGAAATCATGACCCTATCCCTTATCAACATCCTAAAAGATAATACTTTAACTGATAATAATTATGTCACATATAAAAGGAATATTGGGTTGTTGTTGCAAGCTGAAAAACATAAGTTTGTTCTGTCTACTCTAAAACCACCAACTCCTACTAATGAATATAATGAGGTGCAAAGAGACGAGTATCAACAGTGAAAGTAATCAGATGAGATGGCTAAATGCTAAAATATGGCCACCATCTCCAACATGTTGCGACATCAACATGAAAGAATGGAGACTGCGGCCGATATAATGATTTCACTAGAAGAGATGTTTGCTATGAAGTTCAGGATAACTAAGACAAATACAGTGACTGCTTTCATGAATCTTAGGATGAAACCTAGACATGCTGTGAAATATCATATGATGAAAGTCATTGCACATCTCACATTGCTGAACTCAATGGCACTGAGATCGATGGTGATATGAAAATCGACATGATAGTCAACTCACTGCCGGATTCCTTTGATAAATTCAAGTTGGATTACACCTTGAACAATAAAGAATGCACCTTGTAGGCCATGATGCAAGATGTTAAAATCACCGAGAAAATCCTTGTGAAAGGTAAGGGTTAAGAGATTCATATGGTTAGTAAAGTTGCTACTATTAAGACCCATAAGAAAGCCAAGAAACAACAGAAGAAAAATTGACTTTGGCCTAACTCGAAAGAGTTCCAAAAAAGGAAAAGACTGAATGAGAATGAATTCAACTTGCATTTAGAAAACGGAGCATTGGTGTCTACTAGTACAGTGGGAGATATTAAAATTAATTTAGATTCTTATAGGCATTTAGATTTAATAGACGTTTATTATGTACCACACTTCAAGAGGAATTTAATTTCAATCTCTTGTTTAAATAAATCTTGATATTTGGTTACTTTTAATAAAGCTTTTATTATTAGTAGCAATGAAAAATTTGTTTAAAGGTACATTGGAAATGGTTTATTCTATTTTTCATAACAATATCTCTCACTTGTTAGACACGGAATCAACGCAACCTAATCATAAAAGAGTACAATTATCAAAAGATGAAACCTACCTATGGCATTTGCGTCTATGTCATATTAACCTTGATAGGATCAAAAGATTGGTTAGTGATGGACCTTTAAATGCATTTAAGGTTGATGATCTACCAACTTGTGAACCTTGTTTGGAAGGTTAGATGACCAAAGGCACAAAAGCCACTGAATGTTTTGGATTAATACATACTGATATGTGTAGTCCTATGAGCATTCCAGCTAGAGGTGGATATGAGTACGTAATCACTTTCATGGATGATTACTCGAGATTTGGATATGTGTATCTCATGAGACATAAGTTGAATGCTTTTGACATGTTCAAAGCATTTAAAGCTGAAGTAGAAAATGATATTGAGGAACACATAAAAATCTTGAGGTCTGATCGTAGTAGAGAATATCTATATGGTGAGTTTCAACACTATCTTATTGATAATGGGATAATTTCTCAGTTTTATGTGCCAGGTACACCTCAACAAAATGGGGTGGCCGAAAGGAGAAATAGAACTCTTTTGGACATGGTTAGGTCTATGTTGAGTTATTCAACGCTCCCTAATTCCTTTTGGGGATATGCATTACAAACCGCTATGTACATTCTATACGGTGTACCATCTAAGTCAAATCCTTAAACACTGAATGAGTTGTGGACAAGGAGAAATCCTAGTTTACAACACTTAAGGATATTTGGATGTACTACGCACGTGTTAAAAGGAAAGACAAAAGATGGAGTCTCGTTCAAAAACATGCATATTTATAGGGTATCCAAAAGGAACCAAAAGATATTATTTCTATTGTCCTTCAAAACTTAAAGTATTTGTTTCGAAAAATGCTAAATTTCTAGAAAGGGACTATATGAATAATTTTATGCCCAAAAGTAGAATTGTCCTGGATGAGCTTTCAGGAGATACAATTCCACAACAGGTTTCACAACCTAGCCCAACTGTAAGTTCCACACCAACACAAGATCAATAATCTACCATTCCTCATCGTAGTGGGAGATTTAGTAGACAACAGGAGAGATACATCGGTCTAGGAGAATCAGTAGAGAATCTCTTGGACGAGGATGATCTCTACACGTACAAGGAAGCCATGAAAGATGTTGATTGTCGCCAATATGAAAGGCAATGCAATTTGAAATTGAATCTACGTTCAAAAATAAAGTCTGGTCTCTTATAGACTTACCTAATGGGATAAAACCAATTAGGTGCAAATGGGTATACAAGAGGAAGAAAGGAATGGATTGAAATGTAGAAACTTTTAAAGCTAGATTGGTAGCTAAAAGTTACACATATAAGGAAGGTGTTAATTATGAGGAAACCTTCTCTCCTGTGGCCATGTTTACATCCATTAGGATACTCTTATCCATTGTGGTATCTATAGTTACACTTTAATTTATATTCAATAATTGGTTATTCAATAAATACATTATTTGAGTTGGATTATGAGTCTTGGTGTGGAAAAGAATTCTTCTGTAAAAAGGATTCTTTTTCACCAAGTAAATCCTCCTTATGAAAGGATTTGAGAAACCTATATATATCTCTAGATTAAATTCGGCCAAGGTATATTCTTACAACAGAAAATTCGGTCAAGGCAAGTTTTCTAAAAGTTAAATTCGGCCAAGAGAGATTTTTGAGTGTAGAGACTCTGGTTCTTGCTCTAGCTAAATTCTTCAAACTCGAAAGATAAGTGTCTTATCACGTTGCAGATGTCTCGCCCCAAAAATGATGTACCTGGTCCTTCTGGGAAGGGAGCTGGGAAGTAGTTGGAGGTGTCAGATCTACCTCATCCTGTTCCAGCCTTTCCAGCATCTGGTCCCGGTGAATCCTCGAAGCGGGTTCACAACGAGGAGCCAGAAAGAGGCCTTGCTGAAGCCCAAGACCCCCCTCGCAGTGGTATCTGGAGTGGAGTTAATAGAAGGCGGGAACGTGCCTGTTTTAGTGGCCAGCCTTATTGATTCAGCTATACCGTCTGAAGTTATGGCAGTGATTAATGAAATCGTGTAGGAGGATCCTATTGACCCTGAGACTGCCGGGGATGATCCCTAGGAGGAAGTGGCGGAGGCGATAGATGAAACTGACCAGGACGAGCTGCGACCGGAGAGGGGAGCAGGGGGCGAGGTTCATTATGTGGAGGAGAAGGCTGGAGGTCCTTAGGAATACGAAGAAGCTTGAGTTCTCTCCCATGTAATCTATTTTGAATGCCCAAAAAAGAGGGTGGACATCTCATCTTTAACTGTGCTTGATATTTTATTATTGCTTTTGTAGCCCAGAACCAGGGATTGGGCCCCCTTGCTTGTTGTAGCCTTGTTGAGGGATAGGCTCCCTTGCTTGATAATAAAATTTTAATCTCAAATCTAACTCTAGCTTGCATGTACTTGCTTGGTCTCCCTCTAGGTCCAGCTTTTATATCGAAACGAGCTATCTTTTGGGGAAAAAGCAAGATAAGAAAAAAAAAACTGCTGGAATTGATCCCCCATACTAATTAAACTCCTGGCTCAACTTCTTCAGCTGACGGTACCCTTATTTTGTTGTAGGTCTGCTGCAGTGAGTAACCCCGTATCAAGGAGAGCTAGTAACCTGAACTTACTGGAATATTTAGAATTTAAGGAATTCGAGCCTTCTATCTTTGAGTCCCTCTAGGGGGCTGTCAACCCGAGTGAGGTATTTAGTGAAGGATTTATCCTTTAAGCTCAAATCTTTCTTAAGGGTGGTAGCCTGAGTAGGGCATCAGGAGGGCCATTAAGCTATTTCCTAGTCTCGAGATCTGGATGGCTACTATGCTCTTACACTTAGACCCTTCTTGGGGGTGGTAGCCCAACCAAAGCATTTGAAGGGCTATCTAGCTATTTCCTGGTCTCGAGATCAGGATGACAGCTTTGCTCTTACACTTAGACCTTTCTTGGGAGTGGTAGCTTGACCAAGGCATCATAATGGCTATCTAGCAATTTCCTGGTCTTGAGATCTGGATGGCAACTATGCTCTTACACTCAGCTCCTTCTTGGAGGCCGTAGCCTGACCAAGGCATCAGGAGCCCTATCTAGCTATATCCAGGTATTTTGATCAGGATGGCAACCATGCTCTTGCACTCAGATCCTTCTTGAGGGTGGTAGCCTGACCAAGGCATCAGAAGGGCTATCTAGCTATTTCCTGGTCTTGAGATCTGGATAACAACTATGCTCTTACACTCAGATCCTTCTTGGGGGTGGTAGCCCGACCAAAGAATCAGGAGGGCTATCTAGCTATTTCCATGGTCTTGAGATCTTAATGGCAACTATGCTCTTACACTCAGACCCTTCTTGACGGGGGGTAGTGCCAGGCCGAGGAATCTGGAGTGGCGGGGGGGCTTCCCTGGCTTACCCCTGGTCTTGAGGCAATAATGTCGAAACTTTCCATGTTGACCCAAATTATTGTAAGACATAGTTGAAGAAGAAGTAAACAAGAAATGCAGGCTTTATTGATATGAAGGGTGGAGTACATTATTGTCAGAAAAATAAAAGAAGCTAGTCGAAGGTCGCCTATTCCTAAGTCCCATGTTCAAGGGTATAATTTTCTTAGGTGATCTGCATTCCAAGAATGGTCGATGAGATGGCCATTCATGTCATCGAGCTTGTACGCCCCATTACGGATTACCATCTTTATTAGGTATGGTCCCTCCCAGTTGGGCTTTAGGACCCCGTTTGACCTCTTTCTAGTGTTCAACATAACTTTCCTGAGGACTAGATCCCCTTCTTTGAAGCTTCGGGCTTTAACCAACTTGTTGAAGCACCTGGCAATCCTGCCTTGGTAGATCGCTACCTTCTCAGCTATTCGATCTTGCTTTTCCTCTAGGAGGTCCAAGCTAGCTAGGAGCTTGCTTTCATTGCTCTCCGGTTCGAATCCTTGGACTCTAAAGGAGGTCAACTTTTTCTCTATAGGTAGGACTGCTTCAACCTCGAAGGCCAGCTAGTAGGGCGTTTCCCCGGTAGCTATTCTCCTTGTAGTGCGGTAAGCCCAGAGGACCTTGGGAAGCTCGTCTACCCATCTGTCTTTCTTCTGCTGTAGCTTTTTCTTCAACAACTTCTTAATGGTTTTGTTCGTGGATTCCACCAAACCATTTGTCTGAGGGTGGGCTATCGAAGCAAATCGAAGGTCGATTCCCAAACCTTTGTAGAAATCTCTAAATCGGCCATTATCGAACTGTTTTCCGAGGTCAGTTATGATGGCAAGAGGGGATTTGAACCTGCAAACTACATTGGTCTTGATGAACCTTGTTGTGTTCTCTTCTGATATCTGGAAGAGTGGTCCGGCTTCAACCCATCTTGTGAAGTAGTCAATCGCTATGATAGCGTGCTTGGCCTGTCCCAGAGCTGTAGGAAGCGGTTCGATCAAATCGACTCCCCACAAAGCAAAGGGGTATGGCGAGCTAAGGGACGACAATCACTCCGAATGGAGGTGACTCAAGTTGGCGGCCTTCTAGCATGCCTCGCAAGTTTGCACCGAGTTCTTGGTATCTTGATGGATGGTCGGCCAATAATACCCCATGCAGAGTACCTGATATGCCAAGGCCTCTCCACCAATAAGGTTCCCGCATTCCCCGGAATGAACCTCTCTCAAAGCCCACTCGGCGTCTTCTAGGTGTAAACATCGGAGTAGAGGAAGGGATTTCTTCATTCGGTATAAATGCCCATCCATCATACAATACCGGACCGAGAGTCCTTTAACCTTCCTAGCTTGGTCAGGCTCCTCGGGGAGTTTTACATCCTGTAGATACTCCACTATTTGATCCATCCAGCATAGCTGTCGCTCCAAGGTATAAGCTTCTTTACCTGTCATAATACTAGGTAGGGGGATTACTTGAAAAGCGACTCCATGAGGTACGGTTTGGCCACCATAGGCAGTTATCTTGGCTAGGACGTTAGCCCGATGATTTAGCTGTCAAGGTATTTGCTCGATTCCGAATCCCTTAAATATGATCTTGAGTTATTGCACCAATTTCAGGTAAGCGATCATGTTATCTCCTTTAGCCTGATAATCCCCAAAAACTTGGTTGACCATGAGTGAAGAATCGCTCTTGATATTCAGGTAATCAACCCTAAGCTCTATGGCAGCCTTTGTCCCAGCTAGCAGGGCTTCGTATTCCGATTCATCGCTCGTGGATTTAAATTCGAACCTAAAACAATGGCAGCACTCAGTTCCTTCTGGGTCGATAAGGACTATGCCCGCTCCTCCCTCAAACTGCCTGGAAGCTCTGTCAGTGTAGAGAGTCCATGACTCGCAGCCCTCCAGCTAGTTGTCTGATTCTATAGTCCTCTCAAGGGTGACATCTGTTACCGCGGGGGTTTCCTGATCTGAAGGTACTGAGAGCTCGGCTACAAAGTCCGCTAGTGCCTGAGCTTTTATCGCGATCCTTGGCTTATACTTTAAATCAAACTGAGTAAGCTCTAGGGCCCATAGAACCAACCTTCCAGAAACATCCGGCCTTCCAAAGAACTGACAGAGGGGTTTGTCTGTCACCACTGCCATTGAATGAGCATGGAAGTAAGGACGAAGTTTCCTTGCCAAAGGTCACCAAGGCATAAGCGAGCTTCTCCAACAGAGTATAGTTCTTTTCGGGATTGGTTAGGGCATGACTCATATAGTAGATAGGTCGTTGGATCCTATCCCCGCATTCATTGACCAAGGCCCCGCTCACAACGGCTTTTGAAACGACCAATTATATTTGGAGCTCTTCTCCGAGATTTGGCTTGACCAGTAGTGGAGGGCTTGTTAAGTATCCTTTCAAAGCTCGAAAAGCTTGTTTGCTCTTCTAATCGTACTTAATGTTTTTCTTTGCTTGATAGCTTTGAGGAATGGTTAGCACTTATCGTAGACCGGGAGATAAACCTGTTGAGCGCTGCTACCTGTCCGGTTAAGGCTTGAACCTGTTTAAGAGATGTGGGGGATTCTATATCTAGGATAGCCGTGATTTTTCCTGGGTTAACCTCTATGCCTCTCTCATGGACCACGAAGTCCAGAAACTTCCCCGCAGTTACCCCTAAAGCGCATTTGGAAGCGTTCAACCTCATCTGGTTTTCCCTTAGGATCATGAAGGTCTTACGAAGGTCGTCCCGGTGGCCTTCCGAGGATGAAGATGTAGTGATCATGTCGTCGATGTACACCTCCATCAACCTTCTGATTTCGGGCTTGAACAAACGGATGACTAACAACTTGTAAGTAGCTCCAACATTTTTGAGCCTGAAAGGGAACCACCCTGTAGCAGTACAGGCCTCGCGCAGTGATGAAGCTGGTATTTTCTTTGTCCGCGGGATGCATCATAATCTGATTGTAGCCGAAAAATGTGTCCATGAATCTCAGGAGCTTATTCCCGGAGGTGGAATTGACCAGCTGATCAATTTTTGGCAGAGGAAAACTGTCATTCGGGCATGCCCGGTTAAGGTCAGTGTAGTCCACGCACATGCGCCACTTCCAATTTTACTTTGTGACCATGACCACGTTGGCGATCCATTCAGGGTAGTGGGCTTCACGAATGAAGCCTACCTGGGTTAGTTTATCGACCTCTTCTTGAACGGCCATATTTCTTTCGGTGTTGAAGTGGCACCTATTTTGTTTAACGAGCTTGAAGGTCGGATCCACCTCCAATCGATGTGCAGCTAATGTCATCAGGATCCCCGGTATCTCCGTAAGACTCCATGAGAAAATGTTGTTGAACTTTGTAAGGAGCCTAATCAAGCCCTCTTTCATTCCTGGCTCAAGGATAGTTCCGATCTTGACGATTTTTGAGGGATCACTTATTCGGACAGGAATCTCTTCTAACTTATCAACTGGATGGTCACTGGCCCATTCCCTTCTCTGTTCTTCCATGTCGGGCACCACAAGGCCTTCTTCGGGACAATCGGTGGAACCCACATCTTCAAGGTTTATTGCTGGAGTTATCCTACCTTGGATCGTCGTCACCTGGGCGAGTTGTTTAGCTAGCGCTGTTGGGTTGGGTGACACTGCGTAGCATCTCCTAGCTGCTTGCTGATCACCCCGAAATTCCTACACCTTGTCTCCTACCGGAAACTTCAGGACATTATGGTAAATAAAGAGGACCCCTTTCAAGGATGACAGAAATGGTGTCCCGATTATTGCATTGTAGGCCAACGGGGTATCCACCACCACAAAGTCGGTCATGATGTTTTGCTAGAGAGGTGCAGCTCCGATGATCACTGGTAGGATTTTTAATCCCACGGGTGTGAGGAAGTCCCCAGTGAACCCATATAATGGAGTAGTACAACTATTGTAGAACCATTGCTTCAAGTTTAGTTTCTCTAAAGCGTCTTTGAATAGAATGTCGACGTTGTTACCTGTGTTGACAAGCACACAGTGCACCTTGAAGTTGGCAATTTGTACTATGATGACCATGGGGTCATCATGTGGTTGCACGGAGTTATAGACATTTGATTCGGTAAAGATGATATGTGACAGATGGGAGGGGTTGGTCAATCTCTGGTCTACCTTGAAGATATCCCGCCCCTCATCCGTACGAGGGACCTTCCTCTCATGGTTTTTCCTGAAATTGTTGGAGAAGTAGGCCTGAATGGGACCCCCACTGATTAGTTATCACTTTTCACTCCATGTGGCAGCCATCACTTTTCCCTTTTTCTTAACCTTGTGATTTGCACATTCTGAAAGTGACCTATCCCACCACATTCATAGCGTTGGACTTCTTTCTTCTCGGTGTTTTCTTGCCTAGGCTCAAACTTTTTAAAGGGAGCCTTTTTCTTCAAGTCTTGACCCTTGGATCTAAAACCTTTCCTCTTGGACTTGTAGAATTTCTTGAACTTCCTCATTGACAAGGCAATTTCTTCATCCGAGTCATCACTCTCCTCCTTCTCAACTTTGGAAGCTTTCAAAACAATATCCTTTTGCTTTTTTGGTGGTGTGGGGTTAGGACATTTCCTAGATTCATAAGTCAGAAGCCTTTCAATCACTTCACTTGGCCTCATATCCTTATAACCACTATTCTCTTCTAAAGTCGTCACCTTAGACTCAAATCTTTAGGGTAGAGATCTCATAATCTTCTGCTTGATCTTCCTATCCGAATATGGATCACCAAGTTGATGACTTTGATTCACAATGTCCATCAACCTCACTTCAAAGTCATTGAAGCACTCATTCTCATCCATCTTGAGCAATTCAAATTGTGTTTTTGAGAACTTGAAGCTTCGACTCCTTAACCACATCGATTCCCTCATGTGCAACTTCTATGATATCTCATGCCTTCTTAGCTATACTAGTATTTTTAACCAACTTGTACTGGATCTCATCCATTGCACATAGGATGGCATGTATTGCCTTCCTATTCCACTTCGATGCCTCAAACTCTTGTGCGTTCCACTATGCCTTTGGCTTGAGTACATCATCTTCTCCATCTGTAGGAGTCATCATGAGTGGAGTGTAGCCATCTTCAACTGCCATCCATGCCATGTCATGAATTTGGCAAATATACGACTCCATCTTGCCTTTCCAAGAGGCATAATTCAGTCCGGTGAGAAGTCTCGTTGCCACCGTTTCCACTCAGTGTGTTTAATGAATGAATGATATGAATGCAAATGTATGAATGATCAATACACACACAAGATACAACACACACCAAAATGAGCAAGGATCACCTATGTATATCTAGGAACCTGCTCTGATACCAATTGAAACAAATATTATAGCGTGTAATATTAATCTAGAGGGGGGTGAATAGATTTTTATAAATTTTACCCAATTTTTGTTAAAGGTCAAGTTGACGAAAATGCTCCTATCTAGTTACAGAAATACCATAAGTGTAATAAATGCGAAAATAGTAAAGACACTTAAGATATACGTGGAAACCCTCCAAATGGAAAAAACCACGGGCTGATGAGTGTGCCACACTAGAACCTCGAATCCACTAATGGCAAAGGAATTACAACCTAATCCCAGTTTAATCCACCACCACTACCTAATCCCGGTATAAGTGAACCTAGTCCATCTTGCTTGCGATTAAAGCTATCTACTCCCGGAAGCAACACAAGTCTTACTTCTCAACGAAGAGATAAAGAGTCCTATATGAATATATGATGATATTCAAAGAACAAACAAGGCTACGGAACCCTATATGCTTATCTAGGATAATAAGATGACAATTAATGCAATCCTAGATATCAATAGGTAAATGACATGTTCAAGAAGCTTAGCTAAACATAGATTAAACAATCCTATGAAGCTATCACAATACAACACTCAATCATGTCATCACAACAATCTCTAATTTGTATCTAGAAACTGTTCCAAAAAGCATACAAATAATTAAAGAGATGGCTTAGCAAGCAAAACACTTAACTTGTAAGAAGATAGTGAAGAACTTACCAAACAAGATGTGATAAAGCAAACCTATCCATTGATGCACTCTAAATGAATTTAGATAATACAAGATGAAGCTTTTATGCACATGGGAATGCTTTGAGTGATTAAAAATGAGTTATTGGAAGAGTTTTTCCTTTGAAATGTGTTCTAAAGAAAATATTTGATATTCTGAACTCTTACACGACCTTAAACAAAAGAGTTATATATATATATATATATATATATATATATATCAGATCCAAACAAAGTGAGGTCGTTTTGGAAAAAATGTTCCAGCTGGTCGAGTAGCGCATAACCTAATTTTACGATAGGCACTGGACGAGTGGCGCAGTCCAGTGGCGCAACACATGCGACAATCCAACGGAATGTTGCGCTGGTGGGGCTGCGCTAGTCGAGTAGCGCACCACCAGCGCACTAGCCATTTTTTCAACCTTGCGCGGGTGTAGCTGCTCAGGTCAGTGGCGCATGACAAGCGGCGTCCCGCTGGAAAGTTACACTGGTGAGGTGCGATGGTCGAGTAGCGTACCACCAGCGCAAAGCCTATTCCTTCAACACTCAAACACACAAAATCAACAAGTTCAAGAGTGATGAAAGTGCATCCTATTCTAATGCCTAGCATGGCATAAAACTTTAATTACAAGATGCAAATAAATCAACAAGAGTCATTTAAATCAAAATGCACACAAGTACAAACACTCAACATATATGAATAAGAGTTATGCATGAATATGTGAGTGTGTACAGCTACCTCTTCAAAGCAAGTAAGCACAAGAATTTTACCTTTTGTGCTTCTCCTCTTGAGGTCTTGAGAGCCTAAGCTACCCTAACATAAACCCCAAAAATGTGATTTGTTCACGAAATAAACCAATCAACAAATGAGGACTTTACAAATAGTAAATCGAGCATATTACAAATGACTTAGTCAAGCATCAAACTTAGAACTCTTATCAAACATGAACAAAAAAAAACTCATATATGCTACTCAATCAAGTATGAGAGCACTCACCTTTGACCACATTGGTCTTAGGTGAACCAACACAAATAACATCATGATCATTACTCATGGCAGTATAAAATCTAGAAGATATATCATCAACTATCTTTTTCATGAAAATATCACTTATTTTAAACTTATTGTTATTGCCACGCACAAATATTTTATCAATATAAGATATATGACCATCATGCTTTTTTACATTCTCATCCGCACAAATCTTCTTGACATTCTTCTTTACATGTTTATCATTATTATGCACAACATTCAAAGATTTATCAATATCAACATGTTTAGAAGAATGACTATGAACCTTTTTCTTATCATACTTTTTAATCCAAACTTTCCTACTAAGTTTATTCACCTGATCATGACCAATATGCACATTTTTCAAGACATCAAAACCATTATCATGTTTAGAATCTTTCAAATAAGATTTGTTCAACTCACTAGCATGCATATTATTCCCTTGTTTGCAATGTCTAATATATCCATAACATCTAGGCCTAATGTGACCAATTAAATTGCAATAATGACAAACCGGAATAAATTTAGAAAAATTACCTTTTGAGTGTGCATGTTTTGGTTGAAAAGTTGGTTGAGAAATTCCATAACTCTTCTTGTCTTTGTATTTGGTTTTGGAAGAAATAGTAGTTGAGCCTTTTCTAATCAAAATTTTTCTTAACAACATGCTTTGACTTATTCTTTGGCTGACTATCATGCGAATCGACTTTATTAGTCACATTTTTAAACAAGTCAAACAAAGCATTATCAACCTTTTTATACATAGTAGTACGAGGCACAACGTGTGTTTTCACAAGCAAGTCATCAACAATATTTTTATCAACATGCTTTTCCAAGGTCTCGTTAGGTGTAGATCTAGATCCATACATGGATGATTGCGTAAGACCATTCATAAAGACATATCATACAAATCATTCTCATATTTTCATTTACGAATGTATTCATAGCATCTAGGTCATATATGTCCTACCATGTTAAAAAAATGGCAAATAGGTACAAATTTGAGAGGGTTACCTTTAGCTTGAGCATTTGAAGTAGTATACCTTCTCACATTGTTACCTCTTTGATGTCCATTCCTTGATGCTTTGTCTTTTGCATGAGAAAATGATGATTTTTGTCTTTGACCTTGTTGAGAATTTCCTTTGTTGCTCATTGTTGATATTGAGGCACCTCTGGTTACATCTATGGCTTCACCATTTGAGAGAGTACTTACATTAACTTTACCACTTGATTTGATAAAAGTAGAATTGTTAGATGAAGGTGTAACCTTTTCATTCACATAACCTATTCCTCTTTTATCACTAGGATGCTTACCAATTTTGACGAGAGTTTCTACTTTACTAGCACAAGATGACATCTTACCTATCATCTTGTTAGCCTCATCAAGCTTATCACTAAGCATCTTCTCTTGACACTCATACTTACTAATTTTGACTCTCAACACATTTTCAAGTCTTTAAGCACGATCAAGAGAATCATCTCTTTGCTTAACTTCTTGTTTCAAAATTCCTAGTCTTTCATTACTATCTTTCAAGTTATTCTCTAGACTAAGGATTTTGTCTTTAAGCTCTTTATTCTCTTTTTGCTTATTCTCTCATTCCATGATAAATAACTTCATAGTAAAGTCTTCTTTCAAATCATCTAGCTCTTGAGCACTTTATTTTATCTTTGAAAAATATTTTTCAATGGTTTCTTTATGCTCCTTAAGGACTTCACTTTACTTGCTTATCTTCTCCAAAAACATATTCTTCTCATTTTCAAGAGCTTTGATTATCACCACTAAATTGGAATTGATCAACTTCAACTTATTGTTCTCATCATTCTTCTTGACATTTTCACTAGTTAGTTGAAGGATCTTGTCATTTAAGCTTGTTTCATTATGATGTGAGGAGACTCCACTATCTTCATTACTTGAAGAGTATTCACTTTCCTCACTACTTGAGGATTCTTCACTACTATCCTTAAATCCTCCTTCATATATGGCCACATGAGCATCGCAATTTCTAGAATATTCATAAATATCCGAAGACTCATTTTCCTCTTCCACATCACTCATGGATCTAATGTAGGCTTTCATCATACTTTTTCAAAATTAGTAGTTACCACTATTTAAGAGTGGAAGCCTAACACTAGAAGAACCTTTCGGTATATAATCACCTATAGCACAAAAACAACAAATACTATAAAGAAGATCTATCGAAGTACTTCTAGACACCAGCTCTAATACCAATTGTAAACTCCCTTAACCAATTATAGTGTAAAATATACCTAGAGGGGGGTGAATAGGTATATGCTCAAATTTTAATCTTCTTTAAAAACACAAGCAATCTTATACAACACTTAGCATAATATCCAAAATGATATATGACAAAGCAAATGACACAAATTAACTAAGTTAATAAATTAAAGATGCTAAAAATCAACAGAAGATATTTACGTGGTAAAACCTCAAATGAGGAAACATCCACGGGTTGATACCACAACCACCGGCAAAAGCAAATCCACTATTTCAAATAAGAGTTACACACTCAAGCAATCAACACATGCTCTCCAAGCTATCACTCTTACTCTACCCTTGAACCTAGTGATCTACTAAGCCAACTTCCTATCCAAGACCTCTTATCTCTAGGAAGATTCCTTTCTCACCTTTCCAGACCCTCCAAACCCTAGGCAAAACTTCCTGCTCAACTATCCGAGTCCTCCCGACTCTAGTTGAGACTTCCTTGCTAAACAATCAAAAATCTCACACCTCTTGTCAAGACTTCCATTTGCTTAGCTATCCAAGTCCTCTCGACTCTAGCTAAGACTTCCAATTGCTCAAATCAAAGAATCACTCTAAGATATGAGACTTTCTACCTCTTCACAAGGCTTCTAAGTGATCATGAATGTAAAACTCATACAAGCACTTAACATAGAAAATGATGATCAACAAATTCTATGGACATGCAACTAGATAGCTAGATTATGCTTTCAAAGAACAATCACAAATAAATCTAGGCAACCTAAGCATGTTATCAACTAAGAACCAAATCAATGAAATGAATATACCAATTGATGTAGACATAGTTCTTAGAAAATGAAATTAAATCTAGAAATGGTCAATCAAGCCTAATAACAAAAGATTTCTAGAAACAATTTCATGTTTATCAAGTTCAGATCAAATCAATAAACTTATCACAAATCTAGCTAAACTTGAAAATCAAATCAACAAACCACAAAATCATCTTAGTCATGCTTCTTAATCAAAAGGCATCAATCAATAAGAAGATCTAAGAAGAAAACAAAGAAGAAGATGATTTTACCAACAAGGATGAAAATCACGAACTGAATATCTGATCACAACAAAAGATCTAGACATACTTTGGTTCTAGAAATACTTGAGGTTTGTAGAACTCTTCAAGAAACTCGAAATCGGTTTTTGAATCAAGTGATTCGGGTTGAAATGAAGAAGTTATCATAAAAACAAAAATCAAAATGTAGAGAGTAAAATTCTGCACTTGTTCTTCAAATTCGTTTTTTCTCAACTTCTAATGAATGAGAGGGAATGAGAGGTTTTAAAGAGAGAACAACCAAATGACCAAATTGCCCCCATTATTTAGTGCCTTCCCAAGATGGTGCATAGGTATCTCGGGGCAGAGCACCTTTGGGGCCGAGATGGCCACGCGCCATCTCGGGATGGTGCAAGGTGATGGTTTGAGCCATCGCACCTCATCCCTTGCGCTCCTCTCACGTTCTTCGACCGTTCTTTGGCCTCCGAACTCCGAAGTTGAATCTGTTTGAAGATTACAAATCGAGACTCTCTCATGGAAATGTAAATGTAAGATACTCAACCCAAAAAATAATAATTCGACTCGATATATGAAGACGAAGACAATGTATGCAACATGAGTTGAAAGTGTAGTATCTTTTAATTTAGAACTCAAAATCAATAGTATGAGTAACCGAAATGACCAGAACTCAGTCCTGAATAATCTAAGATTAAAATCAAGTTCAAGATTCATGTTATACAAAAATATAAACAAACAAACATATTTCACACAAGAATGAAAAGTACATAGAGATAGTCTCCAATCATGCATTTTCCAAAACATGTTACTTTCATGCCAATGCATGAGCATTCAACTTCAAGTGTGTGAATGTGTTATACCAAATGATGCGCTATGATGCAGGGACACAAATGTATGAATTATGTGTGTATGCGCCTATGCCTTGCAAGAGGAAGAAGAATCTTGATACCTTAGCATCCAAGTAAGCACATATCCTCTTGAAGACGAACTTTGCATGCGAAGTCGCTTTCCATCTTTGAAGACCGATCTAATCACAAACCATATAAGCAACTAAGTAATACAAACAAAGAGCATTTTTTTATTGAATCAAGTCAACATAAATCTAAAACCTAACAAGGGTTACTTGAAATCCTCCATTAGGAGCGGTGGCAATCTATGGAGCAATGATTAGTTGTTGAGTGACCCGTCCTTTTCATCCTTTCATTTCTCGATTTCTTACCAAGGCACAACACTCTCCATCTCGACCCGTGCTGAACAGTTATTGCATTCTTGTGGCAAGTACTACACTTAGAGCACTTGCCTACTTCTAGTTCTCGGGAGACATGTCATTTTTACACATTAAGGCAACTAGGTCGCTTGGGAACTAATTTTTACTTTTCAGTCCCCCCGATCATTGGATCCCAATAGATGTAGATTCTACGAAGCCAGTTTAGGCTACTACTGATGAGAAGATGAAAATCTTTATTTAGGGCTTTTTATCTTCGAATAAATTTTGGATAAACAATTGGTTTTTCGCGTTGGGGTTTTTGCCCTAAAGCTTGTATTTTGTAAATGATGATAAATTTTAAATAAAAGAAGTAGTCTTTTCATTCTAATTATATGTATCTTCCTTTTAAATCAAAGATTGCTGGATGTAATTTCAAACTGAGCATATAAGTGTAATATACAGAGCAATTCAGTTTGAGAAGTGCAATCTAAAGAGTTCGAAGAGTGCAAATAAAGTTGGGTACTTTATTTATGGATAATCTACAGCTACGGTCCATTCCGTAATGTACGATGGTCTGATCCTAGACTACTTATATAGTGATATAAGAATGGAGGCACCCTATATGATTTAATTTTATGGGACTGAACCACGATCTATTTGAATGTCTCACCAATATCCGTTACATTGGGAGATTTATATATATTGAAAAATTATGGGTATATATGGATGTTCTTAATCCTGAGTGTTTTATCGACTCCGTCTGGTTAGATTGTGGTTTTTGATATACTATGGGTGAGATCGGAGTTGCATTCCTGATCAATAACTTCGTATATTGGAATCGCGGTTTGGCTTGTGGCTGGGAAGGACTGTACATAGTAATGGAATCAATTTCTTCTTGCGGGAAGTAGATAGTAGTTTTATTAAGGGTTGGTTCATTGCTTGAACAATTTGAGCGCTCTTCTTCTTTCGTAAGGGAAATTAGGATTTATTGTTTATTAAAGAATCAATGGTACTTAATGGAAAGATATAATTATTGGGGTAAAACGAACTTTACGATCTAGCTCTAATTATGAACTATTTACGGAGGATCATACCGTATGCAATAGCTATGTTGATGGATAACTGTAAATTTGGTTTGTGTAATACATCTACAATTGCGAGAGCACAACTTCGGCTTTTTAGTTGAATAACTCCGAGGTTAATAATCATGAAATATTAATTAAAAAGTTTAATTATTTATTTTTAATGATTATTGGTGCTTAAGACTATGGGTCTATTAGGTCCTCTTACTAGCCCGAAACGTTGAAGGTAACAAGGGTCACGGTTAATTAATTGGACTGTCCAATTAATTATGTTACGAAAGTGACAAGTGATTATTCAGGGATTAATTGAATAATGAGATTTTTTAAATTAATATCTTAAAAAATTAATTAAATAAATAATTAGATCATTTAATAAATAAATTGGCAATTGGGAATTATTAATTGGAGGTTACAAGTTCGAACAATGACTAAGACAATGGATAAAATATTACGATTATTTTATTTCCTAACTAGGTCAAATTTTCAAGTCTTAGTGAACTAGGGTATGTGGGATTTAAAATCCTATACTAACTTGATCACTAAAATACTAATTATCATATTTTAAATATATGGAGATATATTTGAAAAATGATTAATATCTTGTTTTAAATATATTAAGATATATTCTAAAAATAAACAACATAATTTTTACATGTTGAAAAGCACAACAACATAAAACAAAAGAAAAAAAAAACTAGTGTAGCCAAGTGAAAGAAAAAAAGATTTTTGTTTTTTTTTCTTTGATTTAGGATGGCCAAATTCTCCATACATAAAGAAAGAGTTGTGTTCGTAGGGAAAAATCAATTCAAAATGCGGTGGAAGTATAAAATTAGGATTTGATATAATTTGAAAATTTTTCCTTTAAAAGAATGAACCTTAACCCTAGATTAATCAACGTATATTACAAGTATCCTACATTTTTCTCGTGACGATTGACCTAGCATCAAATTCAATCCACAAGATCTTCAAGTCCAATCACGAACGTGAATCACTTAGTAGTGTGGGCTCCCTTTCTTTAAATTGTATACATGGAAACAAACAAAATCCTTTTCCTTTGTTTGTCACAATAATCCTCTAAGAGAAAAAACAAAGAATGCTAGGTCACTTGTGAATTGTCAATCAGTTTGATTGAAACTCACGTGAACATTGATTCGTTGTTTTACACAAAATGTAATGATGTAAAGGCTATTAGTGCACTATCGAAAACAAAATGTTCTTTCTTCTTTTCACACACCTATCCTTAGAGTTGGAAGAATTTGTCTAGAGCAAGAACCGGATTCTCTACACTCAAAATTCTCTCTTTGTCGAATTTTCACACACCTATCCTTAGAGTTTGAAGAATTTGTCTAGAGTAAGAACCAGATTCTCTACACTCAAAATGCTCCTTTGGCCGAATTTTACTCTTGCAAAACTTGCCTTGGCCGAATTTTCTCTAGTAAAAATAATACCTTGGCCAAATTTAAACTAGAGATATATATAGGTTTCTCAAATCCTCTCCTAACGAGGATTTAATTGATAGGTAAGAATCCTATCTCTAGGTGGGTTTACTTGGTGACAAAGAATCATTTTCAAAAAAGATTTATTTTCCACAGCAAGACTGCTAGTCCAACTCAAATAGTGTATTTATTCAATAATCAATTATTGAATATAATTAAATTGTGACTAAATTAAAACTTCCTAATTTGACCAATTGTCAACTAGAGTTTAAATAGAAATAAAAAACTTCCTAATTTGACTAAATAAATAAATTCTTTTTATTTATCTACTTATCAAATATAGTATTTGATACTTATCATATTACCAACAATAATATGACTCTAGGAGATCTTCTCCGACTAGGGAAAAGATTTTGACTTTTAATTAAGCAATTAATTATTTAATAAATTAATTAATTTTCATTTAATTAAATAATAAAAAAAATATTAAGCAATTTTACAAGCCTTAGCCGACCAAGCCTATACATGGGCCAACATATTTTGTTTTTCTGTTTTATTAAATCCATTGAACTTTAATAAAAAGTCCACATGTGAACTAGACCCATTCTTACTAAAAAGCAACAAGTCTACATGCCTTAATACAATTCTGAACAGACCTATAAATTTGTCGGTAGAATATATCAAGTGATCCATGCAAGTTCGTGTGGATTGGGGATCTTGACGGGCTATCTAAATTTAAGCTCCAATAGACATAACCTAACACAATTAACAAATGATTCACTTAGGTCCGATCTATTAATTTTAGTTAATTCCACTAAAGAACTAAAGTTGATCTCTTAAATAAAGATTGAATAAGTTAATATTTCTCATTCATACCCTAGACAATCTTAATCGAGATAATGTATCCTCTTGAAGAATATCAGTAATCGGCAAGAGCTCATAAACCGCCTATAGCTCTCTAAGTTACTATATTTACTTATATAGCCATGTTTTGAACTTGGATAAGTTGGCTTGTCCAGAAGCCATATTTCAATAGACATTATTGAAAACTTAACGTTAAGATTTAATATCCAATACCTCAAAATATCCATATGATGATATTATACTATAATTTAATAAATTGAGCCATGATGTCCATATCTATAAATGAAGTCCTCCATCGATTAACAAATGAATACCACCAAACTATCAAGGATAGACTATGAAATATAATCGTACTCATTGATAGCTCAAATGATAACACTTGCAACCATAAGTCCATCATTTATCTTAGGATTCAGATGGGCTCTCCGATTGTTTTCAAGCAAAAACTTTTATCCATTGACGATTCTAGATAAAGTATTTCACTGTAATCCTATTCAATGCACCCAATGCACTAGATTATTTTGCCCAAAGACTCCATGTTTTTAAGACTTTAGACTCATCATAACACATATGATCCCACTCAAATGCTAGCAAAAGAATCTACAACTTTGACAAGATAAAGGCGTCCAACCTTTTTCTTAAGTTGTGAATATTATTCAAGACTAACTAAAGAATTGTGTGTGCCTCATACATATCGAGATGTACGAATCATTCTTCTTTTCTCATTGTCTTTTGATCTTATAAATATTTACTTTTGACAATTAAACTATAAATACTTTAAGATTTGTTAAACTAGAAATCACTTTATTAATATGAAAAGATTGTCAAATACATTATTACACTCTTGCTATCGAGTATAATCCCAACAATCTCCCACTTGCTCTATTGCAAATGTGTCATATCTCTTATCCCTATATTCTCTAGGTGCCTATCAAAACTCTTTTGTTGAAGAACTTTTATGAAGGGGTCTGCTAGATTTTCCACTGATGCAATCTTGGTTATTGTCACGTCTCCCATATGCACAATTTCCCTTTAAAGGTGATACTTTCTTTCAACATGTTTCCCTCTCTTATGACTTCTTGGTTCTCTCAAATTAGCCACTGCTACACTATTGTCACAATAGATAGTGATCTGCTTATTCGCATCGGGAACCATTTCCAGGTCAATCAAGAATTGGCGAAGCCAGACAACCTCATTAGCAGATTTGTATACGGCAACATACTTATCTTCCACAGTGAAATCAACAATATAAGATTGCTTGATACTCCTCTATATGACTACCCATTCTCCAAGTGTAAACACAAATCCTGATGTTGATCTTCTGGAGTCAAAATCTGATTAGAAATTGAAATCAGTATACCAAAATGGAATTAAATCCCATCCAGAGTATACAAGCATATAATCTGTCATTCTCCGGAGATATTTGAAAATATGTTTGACTGCCATCTAGTGATCAAGACCAGGTTTCGATTGAAACCTGCTAAATATGCCAATAATAAAATAAATATCTGGTCTAGTGCAAAGCTTTGCATACATAAGACTCCCAACTACCGAGGCATATGGAACCCTACTAATAAATTGCTCTTAAAGCTCATTCTTAGGAACTTGTTTCTTAGAAAGTTTAATTCCTTGTCTGAAAGGTAGCATACCTTGCGTGGAATCTTGCATGGAAAACCTAGACAAGATTTTATCTATGTATGAAGCTTGGGATAATGCAACCATTCTATTATTCATGTCCCTTATGACTTGGATACCAAGAATATAACTTGCTTCTCTCAAGTCCATCATATCAAATTGTTTTTCCAACAATTCTTTTATTGATGTCAATATTCCTACATCGTTTCCGGTGAGTAGTATATCATCAACGTAAAGAACTAGAAAAACCAACTTGTCACCTTTATTCTTTTTGTATACATAGGGCTCGTCAAGGTTTTGAATAAATCCAAAACTTTTCACAGCTTGATCGAACCTTGTGTTCCAGAATCTGGATGCTTGTTTCAATCCATATATGGATATTTACAACTCGCATACCTTTTTCTCTTGGCTCCTTTTTAATAAATCCTTCTGGTTGCATCATATAGATTCTTTCATCAAGACTTCCATTAATAATAGCTGTCTTGATGTCCATTTGCCAAATCTCTAGCTCTAGAGATGCCACAATGGATAAGAGTATCCTAATGGATTTAAGCATGACCACATGAGAGAAGGTTTCCTCATAATCGATATCTTCCTTTTATATGTAACCTTTAGCTACCAGTCTAGCTTTAAAGGTTTCCACATTTCCATCCATTCCTCTCTTCCTCTTATATACCCACTTGCACCCATAGGGTTTTATCCCTTTAGACAAGTCCACAAGAGACCAGACTTTGTTTTTGAACTTATATTCAATTTCGAATGGCATTGTCGTTTGCCGATGGCGACAATCAATATCATTTTCGGCTTCATTGTACGTGTTGGGATCATCGTCCTCTGGGAGATTCTCTACTGATTCTCCTAGATCGATGTATATCTCGGGTTGTCCACTAATCCTCCCATTACGATGAGGAATAGTAGTTTATTGATCTTGTATTGGTACAAAACTTACAATTGGGCTAGGTTGTGACACCTCTTGTGGAATTGTATCTCTGAAAGCTCATTCAGTACAATTATACTTTTAGGAACAAAATTATTCATATAGTTCTCTTCTAGAAGTATAGCATTTGTCAAAACAAATACTTTAAGATCTGAAGGACTATAGAAATAATATCCTTTGGTTCCATTAGAATAGCTTACAAATATGCATGTTTCTAAATGGGACTCCATATTTTCTGTGTTTCCTTTTAACACGTGCATACGACATCAAAATATCCTTAAGTGTTGTAAACTAGGCTTTCACCCAGTCCATAACTCATGCAGTGTTTTAGGAACCGACTTAGATGGTACATTGTTTAGAATGTACATAGTGATTTGTAAAGCATATCCCTAAAAGAAATTATAAAGTGTTGAATAACTCAACATAGACCTAACCGTGTCCAAAAGAGTTATATTTCTCCTTTCTACCACCCTATTTTGTTGAGGTGTACCTATCGTAGAAAGTTGAGAAATTATCCATTTATCAATAAGATATTATTGAAACTCACCAGATAGATATTCTACACCACGATCAGACCTCAAGATTTTTATGTGTTTCTCAAACTAATTTTCTACTTCAGCTTTAAATGCTTTGAACATGTCAAAAGCATCTGACTTATGTCTCATGAGATACATATAGCTAAGTCTTGAGTAATTATCTGTGAAAGTGATGAAGTACTCATATCCACCTCTAGCTGGAAAGCTCATAGGACCACACACATCAGTGTGTATCAATCCTAAACATTCAGTGGCTATTGTGCATTTGGTCGTGAAAGACTTTTTGGTCATCTTACCCTCCATACAAGATTCACAAATTGGTAGTTCATCAATCTTTAAGTCACTTAAAGATCCATCACTAACCAATCTTTTTATTCTATCGAGGTTAATATGAACTAGGCGCAAATGTTATATGTAGGTTTCATCTTTTGATAACTTTACTCTTTTGTGATTAGGTTGCGTTGATTTCGTTTCTAACAAGTGAAAGATATTGCTATGCAAATAGAATAAACCATTTTACAATGTACCTTTGCAAAAAAAAATTATCATTCCTACTAATAATAAAAGCTTTATCAAAAGTAACCTAATATCCAAAATTTATTTAAACAAGAAACTGAAATTAAATTCCTCTTGAATTGAGGTACATAATTAACGTCTATTAAATCTAAATGCCTATAAGAATCTAAACTAATTCTAACATCTCCCACTGCACTAACAGACACCAATGCTCCATTGTCCAGACGTAAGTTGAATTCATTCGCATTAAGCTTTCTCATTCCTTAAACCTCTATAAGGAAACACAAACCTAATTAGTGGCTCTGGAGTCTGTAATCCAAGAATTCACAGAATCCACCAAAAAACATGTTCCAAGATAATTAATATTACCTTCTTCCTTCTTGTCCTGAGACTTTGAGCAATTTCTTTTTCAATTTCCCCTTTCAATACAAAAGGAAACATTTTGCATCACAAGGATTTTCTCGGTGCTTAGAACATTTTGCATCATGCCTTGCAAGGTGTATTCCTTATTGTTCAAGGTGTAGTCCAACTTGAACTGATCAAAAGAATCTAATAGTGATTTGATGATCATGTCAATTTTCATCTCACCATCTATCCTAGCGCCATTCAGTTCAGTAATGTTGAGATGTGCCATGACTTTCATCATGTGATCTTTCACAGATTGTCCAGGTTTCATCCTATGGTTCATGAAAGCCCTCACTACCTCTCTCTTAGTCATCCTGGACTCCATAACAAACATCTATTCCAGAGATATCATTATATCGACAGCAGTCTCCATTCCTTCGTGTTGTTGTTGTAACACATCGAAGATGATGGCTATAATGTAACATTTGACCATATCATCTGAAGACTTCCACCGTTAATACTCAACTCTTTGCTCCTGAATAAATTTATTAGTAGGAGTAGGTGGTTTAATACTAAAAAGAACGAACTTATGCTTTTCAACATACAACAAAAACCCAGTATCTCTTTTCCATGTGACATAATTATCACAAGTTAAAGTATTGTCTTTTGGGATTTTGATTAGGGATGAGGTCATGATTTCTTTATAATTATAAAAATTTTATAAGTAAATAATCATGATATAAAACTTTCGAATATTTATCTTGAATTAAATAAAATAATTAAATCGTAAAATTCAATGGTTATCCAACACCAATAAATACCACGCCTCATTTATTAACTATGATCCATTGTTAGTTCGCACCATTTACTAGTTGGACTAGGTCCTACCTAATTGTTAACATAACGACCAATGTTTTCAATTTTAGCCTTGTGATTTTATTAACAAGAACTCTTATGAGGATATTAATAAAATCACATTGAGTGTGTTGCCAAATTATCAACCATCAATATATTCCCTCACGAATATCCCTCATTGGGAGTAGATATTGTTTTGGCCAATTGTCTAGTCTATCCTTGTAAGGAAGTATCTTGCTAAATTCCATTCATGAAAACCCGTTGGGGGGTTATTACACGAAACATAAAACTCAACTAAACTTGGAGGCTGTAGGTGTTCTGAAACTCCTTCTACCACTCAATTGTTTAAGGCGTGTGATTGAATTCCATAGAATGACTTACCAAGTTATCTAGATGCCAATTAGATACCTAAACCATTCAATGCATGTTCATACCAAAAGTGATATATGAGCGGCACTCTTATTCTATATGACATCTTATCAAACAATGACAAATATTTCAATATTTACGAGAATATAAATAGCTACAAATTTGGTCAATCCTAGAAAAGCAAGTAAATTACATATGTTCGGAGTACAAAAAATCCTTTCTTGGCGAACAAGTCTTCACCTGACCATCGTCCGTTTGCACACCCTTGGCTACCTCCCATGGGCATGCGCACCCCTTAGCTCCATAAAAGGTTACCGTGGGTAGCCCATGGGATCCATAAGGCAGCCGTGTGCTGCCCATGACACAACAATCGTTGTTGCATGCTCAATTGCACGCACAATTATTGCTATGGCCCGTACTGTACCAAACCTATTTCGGTTGCTCCCAATTCTTCGAATCTTCGATACTTGAATATAATACAACAGTACTTTAAATAATAAATTACTGTAGTTTTTTTTATTACAACAACTAAATAAAAAAAAACTTAGCAATAACCAAGAAAAAAAATTATGGCGATGATAGGTCACCCTTCTTGTTACAATCCCAAAACAAAAATACATTGAAATTCTAGGACCAAAATTGAGCAATAACAAATCAAGTTATAAAACATATATATATCCATACATTCCAATATAAATATATACAAGAATACCTAGAGTGTCATCTTTTTCTATATATACGCACATCAATTAATCAAGGGTACAACCAGGCTCTGATACCAATTGTAAGGAAAAATCGATTCAAAACGTAGTGGAAGCGTGAAATTAGGGTTTGGTAGATTTTAAATTTTTTTCCTTTAATAGAACGAATCTTAACCCTAGATTAATCAACGTATATTAAAAGTATCGTACCTTTTTCTCGTGACGATTGACCCAGCATCGAATTGAATCGGCAAGATCTTCCAATCCAGTCACGAACGAGAATCACCTAGGAGTGTGGGTTCCCTTTCTTTAAATTGTATACTTGAGGATGGAAACAAACAAAATCTTTTTCTTTTGTTTGTCACAATAATCCTCCAAGAAAAAAAAAACAAAAAACGTTAGGTCTCTTGTGAATTATCAATCATCTAGATTGAAACTCGTGTGACCTTGATTCGATGTTGTATACAAAACCTTTTGATGTAAAGGCTAATAGTGCACTATCAAAACAAAACATTCTTTTTCATTTTCCTCTTTGCGGAATTTTCACCCATCTATCTTTAGAGTTGGAAGAATTTATCTAGAGCAAGAACCAGACTCTCTACACTTAAAATTCTATCTTGGCCAAATTTTACTCTTAGAAAACTTGCCTTGGTCTAATTTTCTCTAGTAAAAGTAATACCTTGGCCGAATTCAACCGAGAGATATATATAGGTTTCTCAAATCCTCTCATAAAGATGATTTACTTGGTAGGAAAGAATCCTATCTCTAGGTGGATTTACTTGGTGACAAACAATCTATTTCAAAATAGATTTATTTTTCACAGCAAGACTCTTAATCAAACTCAAATAGTGTATTTATTCATAACCAATTAATGAATATAATTAAATTTTGACTATATTAAAGCTTCCTAATATGACCAATTCAACTAGAATTTTAATAGAAATCAAATACTTTCTAATTTGACTAGATAAATGTTATCAAATATAGTATTTGATACGTATCATATTATCAACAATAATATGACTCTAGGAGACCTTCTCCGACTAGGAAAAATATTTTGACTTTTAATTAATTAATTCATTCATTCATTTCCTTTTAATTAAATAATAAAATAAAAAACAATATATTAAGCTATTTTACTAGCCCTAGCTTCTCAAGCCTATACATGGGTCAATATATTGTTTTTTCCTATTTGATTAAATCCGTTGAACTTTAATTAAAAGTCCACATGCCTTAATACAATTCTAGATGGACCCATAAATTGGCTCAGTAGAATATATCAAGTTATCCATGCAAGTTCGTGTGGATTGGGGATCTCAGCGGGCTATCTAAATTTAAGCTCCAGTAGACATAACCTAATCACAATCAACAAATTATTCACTTAGGTCCGATATATTAATTTTAGTTCGTTCTAATAAAGAACTAAAATTGAACTCTTAAATGAAGATAGAATAAGTTAATATTTCTCATTCGTACCCTAGACAATCTTAATGGAGATAGTGTATCCTCGTGAAAAGTATCAGTAATCACCAAGAGCTCATAGTCCGTCTATAGCTCTCCAAGTTACCATATTTACTCATATGACCACATTTTGAACTTGGATATTTTGACTTGTCCAAAAGCCATATTTCAATAGACACTATTGAAAACTTAACATTAAGATTTAATATCCAATACCTCAAAGCATCCATACGATGATATTCTACTCTTATTTAATAAATGGAGTAAAGATGTCCATATCTATAAATGAAATCCTCTATCGATTAACAAATGAATACCACCAAACTATCGAGGATAGACTATGCTATATAATCGTACTCATTGATAGCTCAAATGATAACACTTACAACCATAAGTCCATCATTTATCTTAGGATTGAGATAGACTCTTCGATTGTCTTCAAGTGAAAAGTTTTATCCATTGGCGATTCTGGATAAAGTTTTTCACTAAGATCCAATTCAACACACCCAGCGCACTAGATTATTTTGCCTAAAGACACCACACTTTGATGATTTTAGACTCATCATAACACTTTTGATCTCACTCAAATGTTAGCAAAAGAATCTACAACTTTGACAAGATAAAGGCGCCCAGCCTTTATCTTAAGTTGTGAATATTATTCAAGACTAACTAAAGAATTGTGTCTGCCTCTTAAATATCCAGATGTATGAACATTTCTTTTTTTCTCGTAGTCTTTTGAACTTATGATTATTTACTTTTGAAAATTAAACAATAAATGCTATAAAAGTTGTTGAACTAGAAATCACTTTATTATTATGAAAAGATTATCAAATATATTATTACACTCTTGATATCGAGCATAATCCCAATAGTTTTGTGTTTTTTCTTAAACATCTATACAACCTCCTAAAACCTATGATGTGTTCACACACAGTTGCCGAAAGATGGGAGATAGTGAGGAAGATTCGGTGGTACAGATAGGAAAGTTTTATCAAGAAGTGAAATAATGAATAAGTTAGCCTGTAGGTATGATTTTGAATCTTACCTGTTATTTATTCTTATATGTTGTATATGGTTATTAAGTCGCTTAAAATATTTTTAAAAAGTTTTAAAATTCCTTCCATTGTTCCACTATATTACTTCAATTGGTATCAAGAGCCTAGTATGATATATTTGAATAAATTGTTATTTGTTCTTGATTAATTGCATGTATATATGTGCAAGCACAATCCATCGAATGTATGATGTTTTTTTTATAAAGCATGATTGTTCATTAATTTTATGGTACGATGGGTTTTAGAGTTTTGGATATTAATTGTAATTTATTTTACTGATGTAAATCGACGATCTGGTAGATGAACCACACCGCCTTACGAATCTGGTGCACAAACACGCAGCAACGCATGTGCAAGTGTTGCACAACGCACTGCTGCGATGCAGGTGTGCACAACGTACAACACTTGCAGGTGTGCACAACGCACAATACAACAAATGTGCATACAATGACAACATAATTGGTGTGCACAATTGCACAATGTGTTTGTGTCAGTTGCTTTAGTGTTTTGCACAACGTGATATACATACAATTGTTGTATGTGTGTTGTAGTTACAGATGTGTTATTACCATGCATTTACATGAGCAAGTGATGCGTAACACACAGTTGAAATTTAATTATTATGTGTTTTATGCAATAGTCACTTGTGCAACGCAAACCATGTGCACGAAAATGGCCACGCACGTTATGTGATGGTGCTCTGTGTACTTGAGTGTGTTTAGGCTGATTTTGAAAAATCTCGGGCCTCCGAAAAGTTTTAGAGTAACACTTGGGCTTTAAGGGATTTAATCCATAAGATGGATCCATTAAAAATATATCAAGTTGGACTTGATTTTGGGCCCGGATGATGCAGAAGAACCCAAAGACTTGAAGATTACGGAATTACAAGAATACCAAGGATTGCCTTGGATAATTTTTTATAGTTAGATTTAAAAAAAAAGTTAGATAAACCCATCGTACTCGGTCAATTCATGTATGCTTATATTATGTGATAATTAAGGTATTGTCATGCATACACATGCCATATAAATTAGTAGTGCCTACACATGCATTTATTAAATTTCATACATGCATAATAGTCATTCACATTATGTGTTTTATTTTTTCTAATATGATTAAAATTTTGCAAGTACTTAATTGGCTATAACTAATGAGATTAGTTTTTAGAGTAAAAACTTGGTAATTCTCATTAATAACTAGTCTATTCTTGAAATTGTTTTTAGTTAGATTAGTTAGGTCCTTCACTTAATATTAGGTTTAATTAGTTTAAAGCTCTAATACAATTGGACCTAATAATGTGATTAGTTTTAGTAGTTAAAATTTGTCAAATCACATTAAATAATTCTAGTATTAGTAAAATTGTTTACATAGATTAGAATTTCAATAATGAACTAGATTTTTAATTAGTTAAATATCATATTAGTTTATTTATTATTACAATAAGATTCTAAATTTGTTAAATATGCCATAGACATTTCGATTGAAATTATCCATTTAATCTTCGTAATATCTAGGTGTATTAATGATTGAGAACCTTAATTCTAAAAAAGTAAGTGGGAGATAGATATATAACATTATATCCCGCAGTTTCCATCATTAGTTTAACTCTGTGAGATTCAAGTGGGGCCTCTAGATGGATTTGTTTTTATCCTCCCTAATGAGGGTCTCCATGAGAGTCAATACCAAGGTTGACTTCCAAACAAATACGGTTTCTGAGTGTATTTTGGGATTGACTGACCCTAAGGTGGCAATTCTCACTTAAGCTTAAGAGATATGAAATGGTGGGTTACACTCACAAGGTTTTAATTAAATTTGTCAATTATAAACGATATTAAAATAAACGATGGTTGAATATTAGATGAATAAGAGTTATTCTGGTATATCATTGATTGGGAATGTCTCGATCCAACATGCAAGAATTTGACTGACCCTAAGGCGACACTTGCTTGTGGTATGTTGGAATGTCGTGGCATAGAAATAGTTTTTAGGGAATTTCTTGTTCTTTAAATATATTCATGCTTCGTGTTTAATTTTTTACTGAATATTTTCATGTGATGAATGTATGAGATGAATGATTTTTTATTTATTTATAGTTTTTGCAATGTTGTCTGCACTTTTACAAATCCTCGCAAATGACAAATTAACCAGAGAAAACTATACTAAGTGGAAAAGTAATATCACTGCAATCTTGGTAACAAAAGACCTAAAAATCATGCTAATAGAGGAATGTCATTCAAAGCCTGTTGCTAATGCCACACGAATTGTTCGTGAGGCATACCAAAAATAGGTCTCAGCTGATAAGAAGGCTAGAATATATCCGTTAGCAAGTAAGACAGATGTGATTGTCAATATACACAAGGCAATGACTATAACATTCAAAAGCATGGAGTCAATACAGGCCATGTTCGGGCAGCCATCCGAGAAAAAGTGGTGCTAAGTTGTTCGTTCCATAATGCTTTCATGGATAGATGAACCGGGAATATGTCCTAGGCATGATGTCCTACTTTAATACAACTGAGGTCAACGGCGGGGTCATTTATGAGGCAAGCCAAGTGAGCATCATATTGATGACTCTTCCAAAGAGCTTCGAATAAGTTTAAAAGCAACTACAGGATGAACAAGTTGAAGTTCATCCTGACTCAATTGCTGAATGAGCTGACTACCTTTGAGTCCATGACTAAGGACCACAAAGGAAAAACCGGTGATGCAAATGTTACTGAACCATATTTTTCTAGGTCAAAGAAGAGGAAGAGGTATGCTGATAAGGATAAAGCAAAGCCCAATAAGTAAACCACCCAAAGTAATAAAAATAGCACCTCTACCGACAAAGCAAAAGGAAAGTGTTTCCAATGCGATAAGGTCGGTCACTAGAAAAGGAACTACCTACAGTACCTTAAGGAGGTTGCCAAAAAGAAAAAAACAAAAGGTAAATATGATTTACTTGTCGTTGAATCATGTTTGGTGGAAGATGAGCCTTCACCTTGGATAGTAGATTAATGGACCACTAACCATGTTTGTTATTTATAGTGGACTGATTCTTGGACAGAGGTAGAGGAGGGGGCCTTCTCAATGTGCATTGGGTCTGGGGACATCTTGTCAGCAAGAGCAGTGGAAGTTGTTAGACTCCAATTTAATCGTTGTTTTATTTATTTGAACAATGTTTATTTTATTTTTTGAATTATCATAAATTTAATTTATGTGTCCAACTTGTTGGAATAATTTTATTTTGTTTCCTTTAATGATAAATCAGTTATTGTTTCTAGAAATGGTTTAAGTATTTGTTCAGGTTTTAATGAAAACAACATGTTTTGAGACTGTTAATTCATACATCACTGCTTAATTCTAAATTGTTTAAGGTTGAAAAACCTAAAACAAAATAATAGAAAATTGCTCATGAAAATGAAACTTATCCATAGCATCTAAGACTTGGCCATATTAACCATGACAGGACCTTTCAGCCAGTTAAAGGTTGGCACCTTACCTATTTACGAATCCTGTTTAGAAGGTAAATTGACCAAGAAACCTTTTACTATAGAAGAGCTTAGATCTATAGAACCACTAGAGCATATACATTCAGACGTCTGTGGATCGATGAATGTTAAAGCGAGGGGTGGTTATGAGTATTATGTCACCTTTATAAATGACTACTCTAGATACGGATATGTCTACCTATTGCAACGGAAGTCAGAAATTTTTTAAAGAATTCCAACCTGAAGTTGAGAACCAGTTTGGCAAGACTATTAAAGCTCTACGATCAGATCGTGGAGGTGAGTACCTTGACCAAGAGTTTGAAGACTACTTGGTTGAGCATGGGATCATATTCCAAGTCATAGCTCATGGAACACCATAACAAAATGGTGTTGCAGAGAGGAGAAATAGAACCCTAATTGAAATGGTGAGATCTATGATTAGTTTCTCATCATTACCAAATTCCTTTTGAGGACATGCACTATAAATAGCGACCTTATTTTGAATGTACTTCCATCCAAATCTATTTCTAAAACTTCTGAGAGTTATGGAATGGTTGTAAAGATAGTTTCAAACATATCTGCATATGGGGGTATCCAACACATGTAATGAATAATGGAATTGGAAAGTTAGACCCTAAGGCTATGGTCTACTTATTTGTACGTTATTCCAAGGAGACTAGCGGTGGATACTTCTATAGTACTAAGGAGAACAAAGTATTTGTATCGACAAATGCAGTATTTCTTAAGAATAACTTTATAAGTGATCATAAACCTCGAAGCAAGATTGGGATAAATGAGTTAGAGCCTGGTACGGCCAGTGTTCAATCAGCAAGAGTTATTATTCCACATGTGTGTGAGAGTCAGATGGTTCCTAGTCGGACTGGACTACCACCTATGCTTAGTGGGAGGGTTGTACGATAACCTGATCACTATTTAGGCATTTAGGTGGCACAAGCTATCATTTATGATGATAGTGTGGATGATCCATTGTCATTTAAACACGCAATAGAAGATTCTAAGAAAGAGGAATGACTTAAAGCCTTGAATCTCGAGATGGAGTCCATGTACTCTAACTTAGTTTGGGAACTTGTAGGCTTACCAGATGGGATAAAAAATATAGGTTGTAAGTAGATCTACAAGAGAAAGAGAGGAGTAGAGAAGAATGTAAGGACCTTCAAAGCATGGCTAGTGGCAAAGGGTTATACCCAAAAGGGTGTGGTCGATTATGAAAAGACCTTCTCCCCAATAGCTATATTTAAGTCTATTCATATTCACTTATCCATTGTTGTCTATTTCGATTATGAAATTTGACAAAAGGATGTCAAGACTGCATTTTTGATGGGCAATCTTGATGAAATCATCTATATGATGTTGGAACCCCATTCACTATTAACGTAACAAAAATAAGTTTTAAAATTTTTATATAGATCATAAATGATCTAGGATCAGTAAACTTGAGACCGTAATTGTTTTGAACTTATACATAAAAAAATTACAATAATATAATATATGTATGCACAAGAAATTTAAATCAATAATCTGAAGAACAGAAGAAATCAATTCTTCTTACCTAGGTAGGAGGCTTCAACGCTTAACGATATGCTCCTGGTCTGTGCCACTGATCTTTCTAGCTATTCCCGAAACTACTAACTGCGTGTGGGTGCGTCACGTACTCAGGAACTTAGGAAGGTGATGAGAAGGTTGAAGAAACTATTTCTTCCCTAAAGAAAGCTAACTAGAACACTTCTAGTAGTTGAATAAAAAATTAATAATTAATAATTTTTTTATTTATGCTTCAGTGCAACAACTTGCACATACACAACCACATCAATTCTTTTTTTTTTGTGCACGATGCACACATTAAAAGAAAAATGATTTGTGTTTTGTTTTTTCTCTCTTTTAATATCTCTCTATTATTCGGTTTTACCAATAAAAAGTTATATCTAGTGTATATCACATTTTTAAAAAAACCAATCATATCGTTCAAAATATATATCAAATATATTTTGAAAAACTAATTATATATTTTGATTTTAAAACTTTTTTAAAAATAAAGATATCTCATATCTTTTTCATTTAAAAGATAATTAAATATTTATTTTGAATTTAAACATTTTAAATTCAATTTCAAATATTCAATTTAATAAAATAAAATAAGCATATTATCTAGTTCTATTCAAAATCAAATATCAACTAATACCCTCAATTTAGTGATTAATACCGTAATTAAATAATCTTATTATTTATTATTTAATCATCATTATTCATTAATTAAATAATCTTATTATTCAATTAATTCCCGAATAAATATGTGTCACTTTTGTAACACGTTTAATTGGACAATCCAATCAATTAACCATGACCTTTGTTACCCAAATCGATCGAGCTAAAAAGGGAACCTAATGGACACAGTATTTTTAGCTCCAATAATCATCGGAATCATTAATTAAACTCCTTAATTAATATTCCTTCATTATTACACATGGTGTGATCCACCACAGTAGTTCATAATTAGAGTGGGTCATAATGTCCGTTATAACCATCTAAATACTTATATCCTTTAAGTACTATTGATTTTCTAATGAAAAATAATTCCTATTTCCTCAAGGAATTAGAAGAGCGTTCATATTGTCCAAGCCCCGAATCAACTCTTAGGAGAACTACAATCTATTTCTCACAAGAAGGATTGGATTCCATTATTGTGTACTAGCCTTCCCAGCTATAAGACAAACTGTAATCCCAACATAAAAAGCATATTAATCAGGAATTGCATCCGACCTCACCGAGGGTATATCAAAGACCACGATCTATCCTGAAGAAGACGATAAGACACTCATGATTAAGATTACCCACATATAGCCATCATTGTTGATATATATAAAGCCCATCGGTAAACATATTGAAACAAATATTATGGTGTGTAATATTAATCTAAAGGGGGGTGAATAGATTTTAAATAAATTTTACCCAATTTTCGTTAAAGGTCAAGTTGACGAAAATGCCCCTATCTAGTTATGGAAATACCACAAGTGTAATAAATGCGGAAATAGTAAAGACACTTGAGATATACGTGGAAACCCTCCAAATGGGAAAAATCACGTGTTGATGAGTGCGCCACACTAGAACCTCGAATCCACTAATGGTAAAGGAATTACAACCTAATCCCAGTTTAATCCACCATCACTACCTAATCCCGGTATAAGTGAACCTAATCCATCTTGCTTGCGATTCAAGCAACCTACTCCCGGAAGCAACACAAGTCTTACTTCTCAATGAAGAGATAAAGAGTCCTATGTGAATATATGATGATATTCAAAGAACAAACAAGGATAGGAAACCCTATATACTTATCTAGGATAATGAGATGACAATTAATGCAATCATAGATATCAAGAGCTGAATGACATGTTCAAGAAGCTTAGCTTAACATAGATCAAACAACCCTATGAAGCTATCACAATACAACACTCAATCATGTCATCACAATAATCTCTAATTTGTGTCTAGAAAATGTTCTAAGAGCATACAAATAATTAAAGAGATGGTTTAGCAAGCAAAACACTTAACTTGTAAGAAGATAGTGAAGAACTGACCAAACAAGATGTGATGAAGCAACCCTATCCATTGATGCACTCTAAATGAACTTAGATGATGCAAGAAGAAGTTTTTATGCACATGGGAATGCTTTGAGTGATTAAAAATGAGTTTTTGGAAGAGTTTTTCCTTTGAAATGTGTTTTACTTAAAATATGTGATGTTCTGAACTCTTGCACGACCTTAAACCAAAGAGTTATATATATAAGAGATCCAAATAAAGTGAGGTCATTTTAGAAAAAATGTTCCAGCTGTCTCTACTTGCGCTGGTGACGTGTGCTGGTCGAGTAGGGCACCACCAGCGCATAACCTAATTTTACAATAGGCGTTGGACGAGTGGCGCAGTCCAGTGGCGTAACACATGCTACAATCCACTGGAATGTTGCACTGGTGGGGCTACGCTAGTCGAGTAGTGCACCACCAGTGCACTGCCCACTTTTTTAACCTTGCACGGGTGCAGCTTCGCAGGTCAGTGTTGCATGACAAGCGACGTCCCATTGGAAAGTTACGTTGGTGAGGTACGCTGGTCGAGTAGGGCACCACAAGCGTAAAGCCTATTCTTTCAACACTCAAACACACAAAATTAACAAGTTCAAGAGTGATGAAAGTGCATCCTATTCTAATGCCTAGCATGAAATAAAACTTTAATTACAAGATGCAAATAAATCAACAAGAGTCATTTAAATCAAAATGCACACAAGTACAAACACTCAACATATATGAATAAGAGTTATGCATGAATTTGTGAGTGTGTGCAACTATCTCTTCAAAGCAAGTAAGCACAAGAATTTTACCTTTGGTGATTCTCCTCTTGAGGTCTTGAGAGCATAAGCTACCCTTACATAAACCCCATAAATGTGATTTGTTTACGAAATAAGCCAATCAACAAATGAGGACTTTACAAAATATCTTAGTGAGAGATTAATATAGATCATGTCCTATATGTTCATATCATACAAGGTGCCTCTATTCTCGTATCTGCATATGAATGATTTAAGATAGGATCAACCTACACTACAAAATGGATCGCAACTGTAGATTAACCATAAATAAAGTACTAAAATTTATTTGCTAACTACAGACTCTTTAGATTGCATATTTCTTACTGTATTCATCTGCATACGACATTCTTATAAGCAGTTTGAGATTACATCCGACAATCTTGGATGTTAAATATGCACAATTTATATATAAAAAAAAAACAAAACAACAAGAATAAATATAAATTTTCTTTATTTATTTCATAAATCCATTTACAAATTACATCTTTAAGGCATAAACCCTAACAATCTCCCACTTGCACTAAAGTATGTAAGGCATGTTTCGTAAGCCTAGACCATCTAGGTGACCTAAAAACACTTTAGCCGGTAAGATCTTTGTAAATTTATCAACACGATTGTCTTGTGAGGCTATCTTTATGACGACCACATCTCATTTCTACATTATCTCTCTAATGAGATGATACTATCTCTCTAGATGCTTCATTCTCTTATGGTTTCTTGGTTCTTTAGAATTAGCCACATCACCACTGTTATCATAATAAATTGTGATTGGCTTATCTAGATCTGGAACGACTTTCAGATCACTCAAGAACATACGGAGCTAAACAGTCTCTTTAGTAGCTTCACAAGTAGCTACATATTCGGGTTCCATGGTGGAGTCAGCAATGCAAGATTGCTTGTTACTTCTCCACCTAATGGCTCCACCACCAGGGTGAAATCTGATCCAGACGTTGATTTCCTAGAATCCCTTTCTGACTGAAAATTAGAATCTGTGTATTCTAACGGGATCAAATCCTGTCCAAAATACACTAGTTTATAGTTTATCGATCTCCGAATATACTTGAGAATAGTTTTGACAGCAACCCAATGGTCCAATTCTAGGTTGGACTAGTATCTGCTAACTACTCTCACTACATAGTAGATGTTTGGTCTCGTGCATAACATGGCATACATAAGACTACCTACTGCCGATGCATAGGGTACACGCCTCATATCCTCAACTTCTTGAGGTGTCTTAGGAAACCTTTCCTTAGACAAGTGAACTTCATGCATGAAAGGTAAATTGCATTTCTTAGAGTTCTACATCAAAAATCACATAAGAATCTTATAGATATATGATGCTTAAGACAGTGCTATGAGTTTATTCTTACGATCTCTTATAAGTTGGATCCCTAGAACATAACAAGCCTTTCCCAAATCTTTCAATTGGAATTAGCTAGCCAATCAGCCATTTACATCAGACAACACTCTCACCTTATTCCCAATTAGTAGAATGTCATCTACGTATAGGACCAAGAAAACTACTTTCTTATCATTGATGCGTTTATAGACACAAGGCTCATCGACATTCTGCTCTGAGCCATAGGTCTGGATCATATCATCAAACCTAATGTTCCAAGATCTAGATGCTTGCTTAAGTCCATAGATGGACCTTTTCAGCTTGCAAACCTTTTGTTCTTGATCTGGAGACACGAATCCCTCTGGTTGCATCATATAAAAGCTCTCGTCAAGATTGCTATTCAAGAATGCAGTCTTGACGTCCATCTGCCAAATTTTATAATTGAAATAGGCAGCAATGGATAAGAGAATTCTAATAGACTTAAACATGGCTACTGGCGAGAAGATCTCTTCATAATCGACCCATTCTTTTTGTGTATATGTTGGGATTATGCTCGATAGCTAAAGTGTAATAATATATTTGACAATATTATCATATTAATAAAAGTGATTTCTAGTTTAACAAATCTTATAGAATCTATAGTTTAATTATTATAATTGTCAAAAGTAAATAATCATAAGGTCAAAAGACTATAAGATAAGAAGAATTGTTCGTACATCTGGATGTGTATGATGTAGACACAATTCTTTAGTCAGTCTTGAATAATATTCACAACTTAAGATAAAAGTTGGGTGCCTTTATCTTGTCAAATTTGTAGATTCTTTTGCTAGCATTTGAGTGAATATATTGAAGGTCGATAACTTGGTAACACACTCAAAGGAGGCATGACATATATGGGTGTTGGATCACCGTTGAATTTTACAATTGAATTATTTTATTTAATTCAAGATAAATATTTGAAAGTGATTATCACAATTATTTACTTATAATTTTTGTTATTAAAAAGAAATCATGACCCCATCCCTAATCAACATCCTAAGAGATAATACTTAAACTGATGATAATTATGTCACATGGAAAAGGAAAATTGGGTTGTTGTTGCAAGCTGAAAAGCTTAAGTTCATTCTGTCTACTCCTAAACCACTAACTCCTACTAATGAATCTACTGATGAGCAAAGAGACGAGTATCAAAAGTGAAAGTCTTCAGATGAGATAGCTATAGTTTACATTATGTCTACCATCTCTAACGTGTTGCAACAATAATATGAAGGAATGGAGACCATTGCCGATATAAGGATGTCTCTTGAGAAAATGTTTGCTATGAAGTCTAGGACGACTAAAAGAGAGACAGTGAGTGTTTTCATGAATCTTAGGATGAAACCTGGACAGGATGTGAAAGTTCACATGATGAAAGTCATAGCTCATCTCAACATTGCTGAACTCAATGGTGCTGAGATAGATGGTGAGATGAAAATTGACATGATTGTTAACTCAATGTCGGATTCCTTTGATCAGTTTAAGTTGGACTACACCTTGAACAATAAGGAATACACCTTGCAGGGCCTGATGCAAGATGTTTATAGCTCTGAGAAAATCCCTGTGAAAGGCAAGGGTTAAGAGATTCATATGGTTAGCAAAAATGCTACTGCTAAGACCCGTAAGAAGGTCAAGAAACAGCAGAAGAAAAAATAACTTGGGCCTAACTAGAAGGGGTTCTAGGAAAGGAATAGAATAAATAAGAATGAATTCAACTTGCGTTTAGGCAACGTAGCGTTGGTGTCTGCTAGTGCAGTTGGAGATATTAGAGTCAATCTAGATTCTTAAAATATAAACTCGGTTAATTGCTCAAGGCTAACCTAGTGGGGGGAGGGGTGAATGGGTTAGACACCGTTTTCGGCTTCCTTCGAAACAAACAAAGTTTGTCCCTTTAGATTGCTTGTATCAAAATATATATATATATATATATATATATATATATATATATCAATTAAAGACAATTAATCAATATATAAAATATGTAAAGTGTGATTCAAACAAGCAACCATAACACATACACAATTGATATTATAGTATGGAAGTCAACTTACATATAAAGTTTTATCCATAGAATTTAAATAAAAAATACAAATATAAGAGAGATAGGGATAGAGAAAAGTTGACACAAGATATAACGTGGTAAACCTCCAAAGTGGAAACATCCACAGGTTAGCAACCACCGGCAAACAAAATCCACTAGTAGATAAGAAAAGTACAATCTCTCAAATGACCCCTTCACTAAGAAACTACCTTCCTATCCTACCAATGAATATGTCACCCTCTTGCACAACATTCTGAGGCCTCACACCTCTTGTCAAGACTTCCTCGCTCACCCTTCTGGATCCTCACAACCATAGGCAAAACTTCTTTGCTCCCCTTTCCAGATCCTCATGACCCTAGGCAAGACTTCCTTGCTCACTCTTCTGGATCCTCACGACCCTAGGCAAGACTTCCATGCTCAACAACATATGCCTCACACCTATTGTCAAGATTTCTTTCTCACAAGGCATCTAGGTGATCATGAATGCAAAACGCAAACAAGCACGCAACATAAAATGTTATGATCAACACATCCTATGGAAAATACTAGACATATGCATGAACGCACGCAACAAATGTAGTCTAGTCAATCATGCATGTTTAATACATCTAGATAATGTAAAAGATGTTCAATATTAATTATGACCTAGATACATGCTTAGATCTAAAACTTGAGTCACAAGATATGTTAAATTAATACATAAACAAGTTTGTATCTCATATAAAAAAACATGTTCTAGAGCATAATATCTATTCACGAAATCAACTAAGCACAATAATAGCTCATACAAACACAAGCACATGTATCATAGTGAGATTTCGGTCGAAGAGAGCCTAATACATGTGAGGAACTATTTTTAACAAAATCAATTTATTAAAGATCATCAAATAGTCTTAGAATCAAAACTAGCACAATACAATCCCAATCATGTAAAAACATAGGTAAATTAAAACCTAACTCAACATGTGAGATTTCAATTGAAACTCAATCTAGCTTTAAATGAGTTAAAAGCTAAAATCATAATAATCACAAGACACACACACACACACACACACACACACACATATATATATATATTGAAGAAGAAAACCCAAGATAATTGACCAAGTTTTAAAAGAAAGTTTTTGAAAGAAAATCAATACCATAGTTGATTTGGCGTAGTCCCTTTTTTGTGAGGTTAGACTCCAAAAACAACAATAAAACTAACTCAAACCTTCATAGAAAAGACGGAGGATGAATAGACAAACACTCTCAACTTTAAATCAATCAGATCGGAGTTCAAATGAAGAATTTATTGTGTATGGAAGGTGAGAACATTTGGGAGAAAATTCTGCACTCAAATTTTGAATCTCTTATTAGAATGAATTGTGAGAGGGAAGGGAAATATAAAGGAGAGGGAAGGGTATAATTTGTAATGACCAAAAGGGACAAAGAAGCAACCAAGTTTGCTTGCTGCCTGAGATGGCGCATGGGCATCTCGGGGCAGCAAGCCTACTTGCTCGAGTTGGCCACATGCCATCTCGGGAAAGAATAGCTTGGTGTTGTCTTTCTTTTCCCTCGACCTCCCTTCGCATTCTTCAACCGTTCTTCGGCCTACGAACTTGGAATTCAAATCTGTTTATGGATTACAAACCGTAACTCTCTCATGGACATGGACATATAAGATATACAATCCAGAAAATAAGAATTTGACTCGGTAAATGAAGACGAAGACAATGTACACAACATGGTTGGAAAGTATCATATCTTTTGACTTAGAACTTGAAATTAAGAGTATGAGCAACCAAAGTGTTTGGAACTCAATCAAGAATGGTTTAAGACTAAAAGCAAGTTCATTGTCCATGTTTTACAAACATATACACATACAAACACATTTCACACTAGTATGCAAACTACATAGAGATAGTTTATAGTCATGCATTTTTCAAAACATGTTATTTTCATATCAAAGCATGAGCATTCAACTTCAAGTGTGTGAATGTGTTATAAATGGTGCAAAACGATGCAGGGACACATATATATGATTTGTGTGTGTGTCCCTTAATGGTGCACAACAATGCAAGGACACAAATATATGAATTGTGTGTGTGCCTTGGCCTTGTAAGAGAAATATAAGGTTTTAATATACCTTTGTAGAACCATATAGCATCCTTTCTCTTTGAAGACTTTGTACTTGCTTTGACTAGTTGTTATTCCTTCATTGAAGCTTGAATCATCATGAACCTAAACAACTAAATCATTACAAGTAAACATCATTTTGATATGGAATTAATGCCAACATAATCTAAAACCTAACAATCTCCCCCTGTGGCAAATTCTATGTCAAAACACCTATACATTTACTACATATATAAAAATGAAGATAGGTCACAAAATCTCTCCCTCACATTACAATGAGTAAGATTCCTAAAACTAAGCTTCATCAACTCTTGAACTTCATCTTGATCTTTTCTTGAAGCAACCAACAAATAATCTCAAAGCACAAAGCATATACAAGAGAAAACAGCAGATGGCAACATATAATATGGATAAGAATATACAATTAAAGTCCACAAATACATGTATCTCCACCTAAATACGTGACAAATCACAAAAATTCTTAACCAAATCTTAAGACTAATTATTACATGCCATTAAGTTCAAAAGTTCATTAAACAACATAGAATGAAAAACTTAGCAACTAACATATACTTTTTCTCCCCCTTTTTGACATGAAATGACGCCACAGGGTTAAGAAATGTACCTCAAAGATAAAAAAACTAGCCACTTGTTCTACCAAAAAAGGTCATGCAAGTAGTCAATCAAATATAATGCTTGAGTGGTGATCTTGAGCTTGAAGCAATGCACTCATCCAACTCTTTGATCTTAGCATCTTGTTGAACAACCATTGCACCGAGTTCATCAACCTTCTCCTTCAATTGTATAGCCCAATCCGGAAGAATACTTGTGCTAATCACATGACTATCAACTTAAGAACTACTAAATAGTCCAAAAGTGTCACAACTTTTACCCTTATTCTTATAGGACATGTATGACACGTTTTTCACAATATTTTTCCAAGGGTTGAACTAACACATCATCTCCTCTACTCTTAATCCCACGGGCTCAACACAATGAAATAATAAACCAGGGTAATGCAAGCTTTTTATCACCTCTAGTAGAAAAAACCGCACTATCAATGTAATACATGAGAAGATCTCCAAGGTTTATCGGTTGATTAGTTACCAAGGCATACACTATTTTTATCTTGTTTTTATTCAACTCAGTTGAATTCGAAGATCTAATATTATTAGTTCAAATGAATAGATGTAAAAATGCACTAGCCTTAGTTAACTCATGTTGACTAATGTATGCCTATTCTTTCACTCAAATGAAGCATCGTCACAAAGAGTTCTACCCATGATATTTAGATTCTCAATAACATCCACATCTAGAAAATTAGAATCTATATCAACAGATAACACAAGAAACTTGTTAATGTTCTCTAGGTTAACTCTAAATACAATACCCTTTATTCCGATTAAAGCATCTAACAAGGTGGCACTTCCCTTATATTCATGATAGAATTCTCTAACAAGAGCATAATTTACAACTTCTAACATGCTCATCCAAGATTCCCATTTCCTATCCTTTAAGCACTTATGAACATAAGAATCTTTACATTTACCAAAGTCAATGTCTCTTTATCCCTAAATCTTTTGTCCTTGAAGTTTTGGATCCTTTTGAGGTAGACTTGGCTTTCACAACGGGATTCAATTGATTTTCATTTCCTTTAATTTTAGTTCTTCCCATTTTTCTTATGTGATAAGATGTTATACATATACAACCAAAGTGAGTGAAAACAAAACAAACACATTAGTCACAAAAATATAAAACAAAGACATATGACTTAAGAATGAATCATCATACAAGACAAAGATAGTGCGTAATATCTTACAAGTATCATCAAGTCAAAATATGCCAACATGTAACAAAATGAAGCATGTGAACAAATTATAAAAGAGAACAATTTCTAGCATACAATGTTCCCCATTGATAAATGCCATAACTAAAATCAATGATGGCATAAAGTTCACAAAGATATTCACACAATCACACATTCAAGCAATTTGAAGAAATCTCAACAAAATAAGCTTCATACACTAAGAGAGATAAACAAAAATTTTCAAGTTCTCTCATAATTCTTCCATAATTGGTAAAATATCAATATACTCATAAAAAAAATGTGTGTGAGAGAGATATGCTTTAAACACATATCAAGAAGTAGTTTGATAATCAAAATGTAAACAATTTCCAACATCTATTCATCTAAAGCTTATTCCATAAAAAGTCAAACCGATTATCATCCGGAATTTTTTGGTTTTAAGTGAATATATTTTAACATATGAGTGTGTGTGTGCAGGTGGCTCGTTTTCCCATTTATGTTTTTCAACCCGTGCTCATTTGATTTTTCAACTATACTCCATTTTAATCCTTCCTCCTTTTCTTTTTAGGCTTTGAATCAAAGAATTTTCTTTTCATGATTCCAATTCAACATTTCTTTGTTTTTTTCCAAACATAATAAAAATTCACTTCATGGCGGCTTTCACTCATCACAATGGTGTAGCTATTTCCAACATTGGGTAGCTTTCACAACCAATATGTGTAGCCTTTTCCATTAAGGTGCTCATTGAGTTCTTTGTATTTACCGAAGCAAAATAGATACTAACCATAGATCATTTCAAATGTACTTAAGCAAAAAAACTTCAAGGTGTACCAAAAGTTTACATATTAGTAAACTCAACCTACTAGCAAAACATATAAGAAAAGCAAAGTGCAATTTTAGAAAACAAAGATTTTATGGCTAATAAGCATATGATCTAAAAGCAATAAATAGAGACTTATTCAAGATCATTACTTCTCTAATGAGTAGCTTTCAAAGAATATGAAGCTCATATTTTCAAAAGTAATGCCACTCAATATACTAAACAATTATCAAAGTTAAGATCAATGTGAACAATATCACTACTAGATCATAAAATAACAAATGTCAATGAGAATCATATGTATTCTATACAAAATTCTCTAATATGATATGCTATGAGATGTATATCAAAGATTGAGTTAAAAGATAAATATCTAAGAGAACATGCATTAGAGTATAGTGATACCTTTTGCATATTATATTCACCAAATATTATACTTTCGCCTTTTTATGAGCACTCTTGCCTTGAATGTCCTCGTGACACCTAGTTGACGATGTTTTACAACAAGAGTATAAAAAGCATAATATCTCAACTCAACCAACACATATATCAAAAGAACTTCTCAAAAGTTAACCAACTAATTTTGACTATCATAACAAACATGATGTGAGATAACCAAGTTCATATCAATACATGGAGTATTCAAAGTATACCAAGCTAGAATTCTTAACACAACTGACATATTGCCTCAAAGCTACCTCATATGTTCTTCTTACATTATTGGTAAGAGCACTCACCCTTGAACCACTTGTTCTTTGGTATACCTACACAAACGTTTCCAATATCATCCTTGACAACAATGTTAAATCTAGAGTAAAGTCCTTCAATGAATTGATTAACAAGAATATCATTAATACTCTCTTCCTTAACATTTTCAACAAAAGCTTTGTCAAGTTGAACAAGATTAGCTTTCTTTCTAGTCCACAACTTTCATGCTTAGCAATATTATCATGTTTCTCAACTTTCAAAGCCTTAGCATGTTCAAGTAAAAGATGAGATTGTATCTTTTGGATTTGAACTAGTCTCACGAGGAGTTTGCAAAGATGCCTTGATTGCCAACTTCTTTTTGGCTTTTGATCTTATCTTCTTGTGTGGTTTCTTGTCAATTCCGACTTCATCCAAGTGAGTAGGAAGTGATGCTTCCAAGTGCTTCTCTTCAACTACCAAGTGGCCTTTACCACTATGAGAGTTAACAAGATTCCTAACACTACCGAATCATTCACTAAGTCCTTGATAGTCTCCTTAGCCGTGTCTATCTCTCTCATTAATTCTTATTTTATCTTCTATAAAGTAGATATCACTCCATCCTTCGTAACGTTTATCTTTTCAAGCTCTCTAAACTTCTTTATAATATCACATTTCTCACCGAGAAGACTACGGGTAACAATCACAAACTCATCTAGTTGTTTTTCAATCAAATCACCCATCTCAGCTACCTCTCTTAGAGCATTATCTCTAGCTTCTAGAAGCTTCTCTATCTTGGCCAACAACTCAAGACTGGTAGGAATGGAACTGGTGTTTCCATGATGATTTGCATCAAATATCTTGTTCAAAGATATTGTACCATCAACATCTAGTGGAGAATGAGAAGCCGTTAGAGCTACAAAGTTGCTCACAAACCTATCATCACTCGAAGACTCAATACTAGAGCTCTCATCATCACTAGAGTCATCGTCACTCCAAATAGCCGCCAATACTTTACCTAACTCTAGCTTTAAATGAGTTCAAAACTTAAATCTAAACAATCACAAGACACTAATATATATTGAAGAAGAAAACCCAAGGCAATCGACCAAGTTTTAAAAGAAAACTTTGAGAGAAAATCAATACCTTAGTTGATTTCGTACTGTCCCATTTTTGTGAGGTTAAACTCCAACAAAATCAATAAAACTAACTTAAACCTTCAGATAAAAGATGGAGAATGAATAGAAAAACACTCTCAACTTTGAATCACTCATATCGGAGTTCAAATGATGAAGTTATGGTGTTTGGAAAGTGAGAAAATTTGGGAGAAAATTCTGCACTGAAATTTTGAATCTCTTCTCAAAATGAAATGTGAGAGGGAAAGATATCATATGAAATGATCAAAAAGGACAAGAAGCAACCAATTTTACTTGTTGCATGAGATGGTGCATGGGCATCTCGGGATAGCAAGCCTTCTTACCTGAGATGGCCACGCATTATCTTTGGAAAGAAGAGCATAGTGCTGTCTTCTTTTTCCCTTGCCCTCCCTTCGTGTTCTTCTACCCTTCTCCGGCCTCTGAATTTAGAGTTTGAATTCGTTAGCGGATTAAAAATTGTAACTCTCCCTTAGATATGGACATATAAGATACTTAACCTAGAAAATAAGAATTTGACTCGATATAAGAATACAAAGACAATGTACACAACATGAGTTGTAAGTGTAGTGTCTTATGACTTAGAACTTGAAATTGAAAGTGTGCGTAACCAAAGTGTTTGAAACTCAATCAAGAATGATTTAACACTAAAATCAAGTTCAATATCCATGTTATACAAACATTTATACATACAAACACATTTCATACAAGAATACAAGCTATATAGAGATAGTCTCCAATCATGCATTTTCCAAAGCATGTTATTTTCATACCAATGCATGAGCATTTATCTTCAAGTGTATGAATGAATTAAAAATTGTGCATAATGATGCAGGGACACATATGCATGATTTGTGTGTGTGTATCTTAATGGTGCACAACTATGCAAAGACACAAATGTATGAATTGTGTATGTGTGTGCCTTTATGGTGCACAACTATGCAGGGAAAAAAATGTATGAATTGTGTGGGTGTGCCTAAGCCTTGTAAGAGAAAGATATGGTCCTAATATACCTTTGTAGAACCATATAGCATCCTTTCTCTTTGAAGAATTTGAACTTGCTTTGACTGGATATTCCTTCTTCTTTGAAGCTTGAATCATCATGAATCTAAACAACTAAATCGTTGCAAGTAAACATCATTTTGATATGGATTTAATGCCAACTTAATATAAAAATTAACATCCTTCTGTAAGTAACCTTTAGCTACCAATCTATCTTTAACAGTTTCCACCTTTCCATCCATTCTTCTCTTCCTCTTGTATACCAACTTGCATTCAAATGGATTTATCCCTTTAGACAAGTCTACAAGGGACTAGGCTTTGTTTTTGAACATAGATTCAATTTTGAATTGCATTGCCTTTTTGCTAATGACTACAATCAACATCTTCTTCGGCTTTCTTGTACATGTAGGGATCATCATAGTTCAGAAGATTCTCTACTGATTCTTCTAGACCGATGTATCTCTTGGGTTATCTATTAACCCTCCCACTATAATGAGGAATGGTAGATTGTTGATCTTATGTTGGTACGAAACTTGCAATTGGGTTAGGTTGTGTAACCTCTCATGGAATTGTATCTCCTGAAAGCTCATTCAGGACAATGTTACTTTTAAGCACAAAATTATTCATATAGTCCTCTTCCAAAAATATATCCAAATATTGAGTAATCATCCGTGAAAGTGATGAAGTACTCATATCTACCTCTAGCTTGAATGCTCATAGGACCACATACATCAATGTGTACTAATCCTAAACATTCAGTGGCTCTTATGCCTTTGGTCGTGAACGACCTTTTGATTATTTTATCTTCCAAACAAGATTCACAAGTTGGTAGATCATCAACCTTTAAGTCACTTAGAGGTCCGTCACTAACCAATCTTTTAATCCTATCAAGGTTAATATTACCTAGGCACAAATGTCATAGGTAATTTTCATCTTTTGATAATTTTATTCTTTTACGATTAGATTCTGTGTCTAACAAGTGAGAGATATTGCTATACAAATAGAATAAATCGTTTTCCAATGTAACTTTGCAAACAAATTTGTTATTCTTACTGATAACAAAAGCTTTATTAAAAGTAACCTAATATCCAAATTTATTTAAACAAGAAACCGAAATTAAATTCCTCTTGAATTGTGGTAGAAAATAAACGTTTATTAAATCTACATGCCAACTAGAAACTGTTAGGTTTTAGATTATGTTGGCAGTAATTCCATATAAAAATGATGTTTACATGCAATGATTTAGTTGTTTAGGTTCATGATGATTCAAGCTTCAAAGAAGGAAAAGCAACAAGCCAAAGCAAGTACAAAGTCTTCAAAGTGGAAGGATGCTACATGGTTCTAAAAAGGTATATTAAGACCTTATCTTTCTCTTATAAGTCTTAAGCACACACACAATTCATACGTTTGTGTCCCTATATAGTTGTGCACCATTAAGGCACACACACACACAATCATACATATGTGTCCCTACATCCTTCTGCACCATTTATAACACATTCACACACTTGAAGTTGAATGCTCATGCATTGATATGAAAACAACATGTTTTGGAAAATGCATGATTGAAGACTATCTCTATGTAGTTTGCATTCTAGTGTGAAATGTGTTTGTATGTGTATATATTTGTATAATGAACTTGATTTTAGTCTTAAATCATTCTTGATTGAGTTCCAAACACTTTGGTTACTCATACTCTTAATTCAAGTTATAAGTCAAAAGATAAGATATTTCATGTCATGTTACGTACATTATTTTCGTCTTCGTATATCGAGTCGAATTCTTATTTTTTAGGTAGAGTATCTTAAAAGTCCATGTCTGTGAGAGAGTTATGGTTAGTAATCCATAAACAAATTCAAAATATGAGTTTATAGGCTGGAGAACGATCGAAGAATGCGAAGGGAGGTCGAGGGAAAAAGAAGACAACACCAAGCTCTTCTTTCCCGAGATGGCGCGTTGCCATCTCGAGCAAGAAGGCATGATGCTCTGAGATGCCTACACACCATCTCGGGCAGCAAGCAAACTTGATTGCTTCTTTGTCTTTTTTGGTCATTTCAAATGATACCTTTCCCCATCTTTTATATTTCTTTTTCTCTCTCACATTTCATTCTAAAAAAAGATTCAAAATTTGAGTGCTGAATTTTCTCACAAATTTTCTCACCTTTCAAACACCAGAACTTCTTCATTTGAACTCTGATACGAGTGAATCAAAGTTGAGAGTGTTTTTCTATTCATCCTCCATCTTTCCTATAAAAGTTTGAGTTAGTTTTAGTGCTGTTTTTTAGAGTCTAACCTCACAAAAACATGACTGCACCAAATCAACTAAGGTTTTGATTTTCTTTCAAAGTTTTCTTTTAAAACTTGGTCAATTGCCTTTGGTTTTCTTCCTTAATACATATATGTGTCTTCTGATTATTTTGATTTGAGTTTTGAACTCATTTAAAGCTAGATTGAGTTTCAATTGAAATCTCACATGTTGAGTTAGGTTTTAATTTACCTATGTTTTCACATGATTGAGATTGTATTGTGCTAGCTTTGATTCTATGACTATTTGATGATCTTTAATTGATTGATTTTGTGAAAAATAGTTCCTCACATGTATTAGGTTCATTTTGTCCAAATTCTCACTATGATACATGTGCTTGTGTTCTTATGAGCTATTATTGTGCTTAGTTGATTTCAAGAATAGATAATATGTTATAGAACATGTTTTTTGGTATATGAGATATAAACTTGTTTATGTATTAAGTGAGTAAGGAAGTCTTGCCTAGGGTAGTGAGGATCCGGAAGGGTGAGCGAGGAAGTCTTAACAAGAGGTGTGAGGTCTCAAAATGTTGAGCAAGAGGGTGACATATTCATTGGTAGGATAGGGGTAGTTTCTAGGTGAACAGGTCACTTGAGAGATTGTACTTTTCTTATTTACTAGTTGATTTTTTTTACCGGTGGTTCCTAACCCATGGATGTTTCCTCTTTGAAGGTTTATCACGTTATATCTTATGTAAACTTTTCTCTATCCTTATCTCTCTTATATTTGTACTTGTTATTTGAATACTATGGATAGAACTTTATATGTAAGTTGACTTCCTTACTATAATATCATTTGTGTATGTGTTATGGTTGCTTGTTTGTATCACACTTTGCATGTTCTATATATTGATTAATTGTCTTTAAATGATATATATATTGTGATACAGGCAATCTTGAAGGACAAACTTTTGTTTGTTTCGAAGGGAGTCGAAAAAGGTTCTAACATGTTCACTCCCCTTAGGTTAGCCTTGAGCATATAACCGTGTTTGTATTTTCAATTAGTATCAGAGCAGGACACTATATTATACTTAATGATCATCTAGGTGATACATTCACGGTGTTTGCAAAGCTTTTAAAGTCATGGGTTTACAAGATGATGTAATGGTGGAAGGAGCCTCAAAAACTAGGCCACCATTACTTCGAGGCACTAACTATGGGTATTGGAAGTTAAGGATGAAAGCCTACACCCGCTCAATTGATGAAAGGGCATGGATGGTAGTGGAAGAAGGTTATAGTCCTCCTACCAAGGTTCAAGAGGATGGAACCATGATACTCAAGCCTGGAGTGAATGGACAACGAATGAGTTTGAGGTTGTTAAATGGCAACATCGTGCTATGAATGCCATTTCTGTAAGAGTTGATGGGTATCAATTCTCCTACATTAAAAATCTTCAATCCATAAATGAGGCTTAGGATACTCTCCAAGGCACTAGTGAAGGAACCTTAGCGGTGAAGAAATCAAGGTTTCAAATGTCGGCATCACAATTTGAAGGTTTAAGTATGGGTAATGAAGAAAATTTTGATGACTTCCAATTATGGCTTCTTAACATTGCTACTAATGTCAAGCACTTGGAGTACCTATCTCAAGAGAGCGTTTAAATTGAAAAATCCTTAGGTTTCTTCCTAAGAGATTTAAATCAAAGGTGACGGCTATTGAGGAAAGCAAGGATGTGGATAACATGAACATCGATGAATTGCTTGGGTCTCTCTAAACTTATGAGATGTGCTTGAAGCCAAAGACCAAGAGTAAAGGAATCACTCTCAATGCTATTGAGGAGGAGAGTGATGATGAAAATAAAGAGATGGCTTTTTTGGTTAGAAAGTTCAAGAAGTTTCTAAAGAAGAATGCCAAGCCTAGAGGCAAGTCTTCTAAGGAAAAGAGAGTTAAGAAACCATCATCTCCAAGGAATGAGAAGAATAGTCAGGCCATTAATAAGAAAGTTGTTCAATGCTTCAATTGCCATGGTTTCTGTCACTTTGCTAGTGAGAGCACCAATTCTAGGACTATTTGATGATCTTTGATTGACTGATTTTGTAAAAATTGTTCCTCACATGTATTAGGCTCTCTTTGGTCGATTTCTATATATAATAAATGTTGTGTTGTTCTTTAAGCTAATCATGTGTTTGATTGCTTCTATGAATATAATACATGTTTGGTTTATATGATTAAAACTTGATCATGTATTAACTGAACATATTTTATGATTCAAGTTTTAGATCTATACATGTATCTAGGTTGTAATTAATGTTGAACATCTTTTACATGATATAAATGAATTAAACATGCATGATTGACTAGACAACATTTGTTATGTGCATTTATGCATATGTCTAGTATTTTCCATAGGATGTGTGGATCATAACATTCTATGTTTTCTGCTTGTTTGTGTTTTGCATTCATGATCACCTAGATGCCTTGTGAGAAAGAAGTCTTGATAATAGGTGTGAGGCCTATATTGTTGAGCATGGAAGTCTTGGCAAGAGGTGGGAAACATCGAAATGTCAAGCAAGGAAGTCTTACCTAGGGTCGTGTGGATCCGGAAGGGTGAGCGAGGAAGCCTTGACAAGAGGTGTGAGGCCTCAGAATGTTGAGCAAGAGGGTGACATATTCATGAGTAGGATAAGAGGGTAGTTTCTAGGTGAAGGGATCAGTTGAGAGATTGTACTTGTCTTATCTACTAGTGGATTTTGTTTGCCGATGGTTGCTAAACCTTGGATGTTTCCTCTTCGGAGGTTTACCAAGTTATTTCTTGTGTCAACTTTTCTCTATCCCTATCTCTCTTGTATTTGTATTTTCTATTTGAATACTATGGATAGAACTTTATATGTAAGTTGACTTCCTTATCACACTTTACATTTTTATATATTGATTAATTTTCTTTAATTGATATATATATTGTGATGCAAGAAATCTAGAGGGATAGACTTTTGTTTTCTTCGAAAGGAGTCAAAAAAGGTGTCTAACCTATTCCCCTCCCCCCCCCCCCCCCCCCCCCTCTAGGTTAGCCTTGAGCATTTTACCATGTTGGTATTTTCAATTGGTATCAGAACAGGACACTAGATTGTACTTAGTGAGCATCCATGTGATACATTCACGGTATTTGCAAAGCTATTGCATTCATGGGTTTACAAGATGATGTAATGGTTGAAGGAGCCGCAAATACTCAGCCACCATTACTTCGAGGCACTAACTATGGGTATTCGAAGTTGAGGATAAAGGCCTACATCCGTTCAATTGATGAAAGGGCATGGAAGGTAGTGGAAGAAGGTTATAGTCCTCCTACAAAGGTTCAAGGGGATGAAACTAATATACTCAAGCCAATGAGTAAGTGGATAACGAATGAGTTTGAGGTTGCTAATTGGCACCACTGTGTTATGAAGGCCATCTTTGGAGGAGTTGATGGGCATCAATTCTCCATAAAGGAGGCTTGGGATACTCTCCAAGTCATTAATGAAGGAACCTTAACGGTGAAGAATTCAAGGCTTCAAATGTTGCCATCGCAACTTGAAGGTTTAAGTATGGGTGAAGAAGAAAAGTTTGAAGACTTCCAATTTCGACTTCTTAACATTGCTAACCAATGTAAAGCACTTAGAGTACCTATCTCAAGAGTGCGTTTAAGTTGGAAAATCCTATGGTCTCTTCCTAAGAGATTTAAATTAAAGGTTACAGCCATTGAGGAAAGCAAGGATATGGAATGCATGAACATCGATGAGTTGCTTGGGTCTCTCTAAACTTATGAGATGTGCTTGAAGCCAAAGATCAAGAGTAAGGGAATCGCTCTCAATGCTATTGAGGAGGAGAGTGATGATGAAAATGAAGAGATGGCTCTTTTGGTTAGAAAGTTCAAGAAGTTTCTAAAGAAGAATGTCAAGCCTAGAGGCAAGTCTTCTAAGGAAAAAAGAGTTAAGAAACCATCACCTCCAAGGAATGAGAAGAATAGTCAAGCCTTGAACAAGAAAGGTGTTCAATGCTATAATTGTCATGGTTTCTGTCACTTTGCTAGTGAGTGCACAAAGAAGCCGTCTAAGAAAGACAAGAAAGGCAATGTGTTAGCGGATGTTTGGAGTGATGATGAGAGCTCTACTAGTGAGTCATTAAGTGATGAAGAGTGAATGGAAAAACCCCACGCAACGGAAGCATGAGAAAATTAGAAAATTAGGGTTTCGGTATAAATAAAAATTTTCCCTTTTCAATAACAAAAACCTTAACCCTAGATTAACTGATGTATATAAAAAGTGTCGTACCTTTTTCTCGTGACGATTGAACTAGCACCGAATTGAATCCGCAAGATCTTCCAATCCAATCATGAACGTGAATCACCTGGGAGTGTGAGCTCCCTTTCTTTAAATTGTATACCTGAGGATGGAAACAAATAAAATCTTTTTCTTGGTAAGTTACAATTATCCTCCAAAAGAAAAATCCAAGAACGTCTGGTCACTTGTAAATTATCAATCTAATTGGTTGAAACTCGCGTAAACCAGATTTGATTTTGTACACAAAACCCTTTTGATATAAAGGATACTAGTGTACTGTCAAAAACAAAAACGCTCTATGTTTCTCTTTTCTCCTTGGCTGAATTCTACACCCTATATCTATGAGTTGATTGAATTTTGTCTAGAGCAATAACTAAATTTTTCTCCCTCAAAATTCTCCCTTGCTAGGCCAAATTCTCTCTTGAAAATTACCTAGTCAGGGCCGAAATTCACTCAGAGAAAACCTTAGGGTTGGTCAAAATTCACTAGGTTGTATATATGGGATCACAAATCCTTTCCTAAGAAGGATTTACTTGGTTTTTAAGAATCCTTTCCTTAGGTGAATTTACTTGGTGGTTAAGAATCCTTAATAAAGAAGAATTCTACCCTTAGGTAGATTTACTTGGTGACCAATAATCCTTTTCCAAAAAGAATTCTTTCCCACACCAAGACTCTTAATCCAACTCAATAGTGTGTTTGTAACCATATTAAAGACTTTCTAATTTGATTTGATATATAATTCCTTTTATTTATCTACTTATCTATTATAGTCTTTAATATTAATTATACTACCAACAATAGTATAATTTTAGGAGGCCATCTCCTGCTAGAAAAAAGATTTTGACTTTTAATTAAATAATTAATTAATTAACAAAATAATTAATTTCCATTTAATTAAATAATAAAATAAAAAAAATGTATTGAGCTATTTTATTAGCCTTGCCGCCCAGCACATATACATGGGCCAATATATTATTTTTCTTATTTTATAAATCATTGGACCTTAATAAAAAGTCCACATGTGAACTAGACATATTCTTACAAAAAGAAACAAGTTCACATGCCTTAATACAATTCTAGATGGACCACTAAATTGGTTCAGTATAATATATCAAGTGATCCATGCAAGTTTGTAAGGATTGAGAATCTTGGCGGGCTATCTAAATTTAAGCAACAATAGACAAAACCCAATCACAATCAACAAATGATTCACTTAGGTCTGATCTATTAATTTTAGTTCATTCCACTAAAGAACTAAAATTGAACTCATAAATAAAGATAGAATAAGTTAATATTCCTCATTCATACTCTAGACAATCTTAACGGAGAAAGTGTATCCTCGTAAAGAATATCATTAATAAATGGAGCCACGATGTCTATATATATAAATGAAGTCCTCTATCGATTAACAAATGAAAACCACCCAACTATCAAGGATAGACTATGCTATATAATCGTACTCATTGATAGCTCAAATGATAACACTTGCAACCATAAGTCCATAATTTTTCTCAGAATTGAGATAGACTCTCTGATTGTGTTCAAGTGAAAACTTTTATCCATTGACGGTTCTAGATAAAGTATTTCACTGTGATCCAGTTCAGTGCACCCAGTGCACTAGATTCTTTTGCCTAAAGACACCACACTTTGATGATTTTAGACTCATCATAACACATTTGATCTCACTCAAATGCTAGCAAAAGAATCTGCGACTTTGACAAGATAAAGGTGCCCAACCTTTTATCTTAACTTGTGAATATTATTCAAGACTAACTGAAGAATTGTGTCTACCTCATACATATCTAGATGTATGAACACTTCTTCTTTTCTCATAGTCTTTTGACCTTATAATTATTTACTTTTGACAATTGTAATAATTAAACTATAAATGCTATAAGATTTGTTAAACTAGAAATCACTTTATTAATATGAAAAGATTATCAAATATATTATTACACTCTTGCTATCGAGCATAATATCAACACATACCATAGACAAACTTAATGGAGAAAGTATATCCTTGTGAAGAATACTAGTAATCATCAAGAGCTCATAGACCGCCAATTGCTCTCCAAATTACCATATTTACTCATATGACCACATTTTGAACTTGGATATTTTGACTTGTCCAGAAGCCATGTTTCAATAGACACTATTGAAACTTAACGTTAAGATTTAATATCCAATACCTCAAAACATCCATATGATGATATTCTACTCTCATTTAATAAATGGAGCCAAGATGTCCTTATCTATAAATGAAGTCCTCTATCGATTAACAAATGAATACCACCAAACTATCAAGGATAGACTATGATATATAATGGTTCTCATTGATAGCTCAAATGATAACACTTGCAACCATAAGTCCATCATTTATCTCAAGATTGAGATAGACTCTCTGATTGTCTTCAAGTGAAAAAAACTTTTATCCAATGACGGTTTTGGATAAAGTATTTCATTGTGATCCTATTCAATGCACATAGTGCACTAGATTCTTTTGCCCAAAGACACCACACTTTGATGATTTCAGACTCATCATAACACATTTGATCCCACTCAAATGCAAGCTAAGAATCTACAATTTTGACAAGATAAAGGCGCCCAACCTTTTACCTTAAGTTGTGAATATTATTTAAGACTAACTAAAGAATTGTGTCTACCTTATACATATCTAGATGTATGAACAATTCTTTTTTTCTCATAGTTTTTTGACCTTATGATTATTTACTTTTGATAATTATAATAATTAAACTTTAAATGCTATAAGATTTGTTAAACTATAAATCACTTTATTATTATGAAAAGATTGTCAAATACATTATTACACTTTTGCTATCGAGCATAATTCCAACAAAGAGTTGGTGAGCAACTTTGTAGCTCTAACGGCTTCTTATTCTCCAATAGATGTTGGTGGTACAATATCTTTGAGCAAGAACTTTGATGCAAATCATCATGGAAGCACTAGTTCCATTCCTACCAATCTTGAGTTATTGGCTAAGATAGAGAAGCTTGAAGAAGATACAAATAATGCTCCAAGAGAGGTAGTTGAGAAGGATGATTTGATCAAGAAACAACTAGATAGTTTTGTGATTGTTACTCGTAGACTTCTTGGTGAGAAAGGTGATATTATAAAAAAGTTTAGAGAACTTGAAAAGATAAACCTTGAGAAGGATGGAATGATATCTTCTTTGAAGAAGAGAGAACAAGAATTAGTGAAAGAGATAGACACGGCTAATGAAGCCATCAAGGACTTAGTGAATGATTTGGTAAGTGTGTCTAGTGTTAGGAATCTTGTTAACTCTTATAGTGGTGAAGATGACCTAGTAGTTGAAGATGAGCTCTTTGAAGCACCATTTCCTACTCACTTGAAAGAAGTCGTGATTGACACGAAACCATACAAGAAGAGAAGTTTAAAAACCAATAAGAAGATGAAAAACAAGGTATCTTTACAAACTCCTAGTGAAGCTAGTTCAACACCAAAAGGTACAATATCATCTTTTATTCTAATTTGCCATTATTGCAACACAATAGGTCACATTAAACCTAGGTGTAATAAATATATTGAAAAATGCAAATTAGGAAATGAATCTAGAGATAAGGAGATTAAACTTCAACTTGAACATGCTAAGGCTTTGAAAGTTGAGAAACATAATAATATTGCTAAGCATGAAAAGAAGTTATGGAGTAGAAAGAAAGCTAATCGTGTTCAACTTGACAAAGCTTGTGTTGAAAATGTTAAGGAAAAGAGTATTAATGATATTCTTGTTACTCAAGTCATTGAAGGACTTTACTCTAGATTTAACATTGTTGTCAAGGATGATATTAGAAATGTTTGTGTGGGTACACCCAAGAACAAGTGGTTCAAGGGTGAGTGTTCTTACCACTAATGTAATATGCACATGTGAGGTAGCTTTGAGGCAATATATCAATTGTGTTGAGAATTCTAGCTTGCTAGCTTTGAATACTCCATGTATTGATATGTACTTGGTTATTTCACATCACGTTTGTTATGATGGTTGAAATTTGTTGGTTAACTTTTGAGAAGTTCTTTTGATATATGTGTTGGTTGAGTTGAGATATTATGCTTTTTATACTCTTGTTATAAAAAATCATCAACTTGGTGTCACGAGGACATTCAAGGCAAGAGTGCTCATAAAAAGGGCGGGAGTATGATATTTGGTGAATATAATATGCAAAAGCTATCTCTATACTCTAATGCATGTTCTCTTAGATATTCATCTTTTGACTTAATCTTTGATATACATCTCATAGCTTGTCATATTAGAGAATTTTGTATAGCATACATATGATTCTCATTGACATTTGCTATTTTAGGATGTATTAGTGATATTATTCACATTGATCTTAACTTTGACGATTGTTTGTGTATAGTATATTGAGTGGCATTATTTTTTAAAATATGAGCATCATATTCTTTGAAAGCTACTAATTAGAGAAGTAATGATCATGAATAAGTCTCTACTTATTACTTTTAGACCATGTGCTTATGAGCCATAAAATCTTGGCTTTCTAAAATTTCATTTTCCTTCTCTTATATGTTTTGCTAGTAGGTTGAGTTTACTAATATGCAAAGTTTGGATACACCTTGAAGTTTTCACGCTTAAGTATATTTGAAATGACCTATGGTTAGTATCCATTTTGCATCGGCAAATATATAGAACTCAATGAGTGCCTTCATGGAAAAGGCTACACACATTGGTTGTGAAAGCTACCCAATGTTGGAAAGAGCTACACCATTGTGGTGAGTGAAAACCGTCATAAAGTGAATTTTGTTTATGTAAAAAAAATAGAAAAATCAAAGAAGTGTTGAAAGGAATTCATAAAAAAATCTTTGATTCAAAGCCTAAAAAGAAAAGGAGGAAGGCTTAAAAAGAAGTTTAGTTGAAAATCAAATGAGATCGGGATGAAAAACAGAAATGGGATGACGAGCCACTTGCACACACACGCTCATATGTTGAAATCTATTATCTTAAAAGCAAAAAAATCCGGATGATAATCGGTTTGACTTTTTATGGGAAAAGCTTAAGATGAATAGTTATTGGAAATTGTTTGCGTGTTGATTATCAAACTACTTCTTGATATATATTTGAAGCATATCTCTCAGACACATACTTTGTTTATGAGTATGCTTATATTTTAGCAATTGTGGAAAAATTATGAGAGAACATGAAAATCTGTGTTTATCACTTTTAGCATATGAAACTTATTTTGTTGAGATTTCTTCAAATTGCTTGAATGTGTGATTGTGTGAATATCTTTGTGAACTTTATGCTGTCATTGATTCTAGTTATGGCATTTATCAAGAGGGAGCATTGTATGCTAGACATTGTTCTCTTTTATGATATGTTCACATGCTTCATTTTGTTACATGTTGGCATACTTTGACTTAATGATACTTGTAAGATGTTACTCACTATCTTTGTCTTGTGATGATTCATTCTTAAGTCATATGTCTTTGTTTTTATATTTTTGTGACTGTTGAGTTTATTTTTGTTTCACTCACTTTGGTTGTATATGTATAGTATCTTATCATACAAGAAAATGGGAAGAACTAAGAATACCGGAAGTGGAAATCAATTGAACACCATTGTGAAAGCCAATTCTACCTCAAAAGGATCCAAAATTTTAAGGACAAAAGATTTAGGGATCTTTGGAACAAAGAAGATATTTCAAGAATGAGGCATTTACTTTGGTAAATGTAAAGATTCTTATGTTCTTAAGTGCTTAAGAGATAGGAAATGGGAATCTTGGGTGAGCATGTTAGGAGTTGTAAATGATACTCTTATTAGAGAGTTTTATCATGAATACAAGGAAAGTGCTACCTTGTTAGATGTTTTGATGGGAATAAGTGGTATTGTATTTAGAGTTAACCCGGAGAACATTAACAAGTTTCTTGGGTTATCTAATGATATAGATTCTAATTTTCTAGATGTGGATGTTATTGAAATTCTAAATATCATGGGTAGAACTCTTTGTGACAATGCTTCCTTTGAGTGGAAAAATAGGGCATACATTAGTCAACATGAGTTAACTAAGGCTAGTGCATTTTGGTATCTATTCATTTGCACTAACATTATTGAATCTTTGAATTCAACCGAGTTGAATAAGGACAATATCAAAATAGTGTATGCCTTGGTAACTAATCAACTGATAAACCTTGGAGATCTTCTCGTGTATAACATTGAAATTGTGGCTTTCTCTACTGGAGGTGATGAAAAACTTGCATTACTAAAGTTTATTACATCATTGTGTTTAGCTCGTGGGATTCAGAGTAGACAAGATGATGTGTTAGTTCAACCCTTGGAAAAATATTATGATAAGCGTGTTTCATACATGTCCTATAAGAATAAGGGTAAGACTTGTGATGCTTTTGGACTATTTAGTAGTTCTCAAGTTGATAGTCATGTGATTAGCACAAGTATTCTTCCAGATTAGGCTATACAATTGAAGGAGAAGGTTGATGAACTCGGTGCAATAGTTATTTAACAAGATGCTAGGATCAAAGAGTTGGAGGACTGCATTGCTTTAAGCTCAAGACCAACACTCAAGCATTAAGTTAGATCGACTACTCGCATAACTTTCTTTGTTGGAACAAGTGGTTAGTATTTGATTTTTGAGGTACATTTCTTAACTTTTTGGTGTCATTTCATGTCAAAAAGGGGGATAAAGAGTATATGCTAGTAGCTTAGTTTTTTTTTATGTTGTTTTGTGAAGTTTTGAACTTAATGGCTTGTAATAATTAGTTTCAAGATTTGGTTAAGAATTCTGGTGATTTGGCATGTATTAAGGGGAGATACATGTATTTGTGGACTTTAATTGTACATTCCTGTCCATATTATATGTTGTCATTTGTTGTTTTTTCTCTTGTATATGCATTATGCCTTAAGATGATTTGTAGGTTGCTTCAAGAGAAGATCAAGAAGAAGTTCGAGAGTTGATGATGATTAGTTCTAGGAATCTTACTCATTGTAATGTGAGGGAGTGATTTCGTGACCTATCTTCGCTTTTATATTTATAGTAAATGTATAGGTGTTTTGACATAGAATTTGCCAAAGGGGGAGATTGTTAGGTTTTAGATTATGTTGGCATTAATTCCATATCAAAATGATGCTTACTTATAATGACTTAGTTGTTTAGATTCATGATGATTCAAACTTCAAAGAAGATGTTGTATGGTTCTAAAAAGGTATATTAAGACCTTATCTTTCTCTTACAAGGTTTAGGCACACGTACACAATTTATATATTTTTATCCCTGCATAGTTGTGTACCATTAAGGCACACATACACAAATCATACATATGTGTCCTTGCATCATTATGCACCATTTATAACACATTCACACACTTGAAGACGAATGCTCATGCATTGGTATGAAAATAACATGCTTTGGAAAATGCATGATTGGAGGCAATCTCTATGTAGTTTGCATTCTTGTGTGAAATGTGTTTGTACATCTAAATGTTTGTGTAACAAGGATATTGAACTTGATTTTAGTGCTTAATCATTCTTTATTAAGTTTCAAGCACTTTGGTTACTCGCACTTTCAATTTCAAGTTCTAAGTCATAAGATACCACACATACAACTCATGTTGTGTATACTGTCTTCATAGTCTTATATAGAGTTGAATTATTACTTTTAGAGTTGAGTATCTTATATGTCCATGTCCGAGAGAGAGCTACGGTTCAAAATCCATATAACGATTTGAATTCCAAGTTCGGAGGCAGAGAACTGTGGTAGAACACTAAGGGAGGACGAGGGGAAAAGAAGACAGCACCAATTTCTTCTTTCCCGAGATGGCGCGTGGTCATCTCGAGCAAGAAGGCTTGCCACCCCGAGATACCAACTCGCCATCTCAATAAGCAATAAAATTTGGTTGCTCCTTGCCTCTTTTGGTCATTTCACATGATATCTTTCCCTCTCCTTTATATTTCCCTGCCCTCTCACATTTCATTCTAAGAAGAGATTCAAAATTTGAGTGCAGAATTTTCTCCCAAATTTTCTCACATTCCAAACACCATAACTTCTTCATTTGAACTCCGATCTGAGTGATTCAAAGTTGAAAGTGTTTGTCTATTCATCTTGCATCTTTTTTCTGAAGGTTTGAGTTAGTCTTATTGCTTTTGTTGGAGTCTAACCTCAAAAAAACGGGATTGCACCAAATCAACTAAGGTATTGATTTTCACTCAAAGTTTTCTTTTAAATATTGGTCAATTGCCTTGGGTTTTCTTCTTCAATATATATTAGTGTCTTGTGATTGTTTATAATTTAGTTTTGAACTCATTTAAAGCTAGATTGAGTTTCAATTGAAATCTCACATCTTGAGTTTGGTTTTGTTTTTGCTTATGTTTTCACATGTTTGGGATTGTATTATGCTAGCTTTGATTCTAGGACTATTTAATGATCTTTGATTGATTGATTTTGTAAAAAATAGCTCCTCACATGTATTAGGCTCTCTTTGGCAGATTTCTCTATATAATATATGTTGTGTTGTTCTTTGAGCTATTCATGTGTTTGATTTCTTTTATGAATATAATATGCTCTACAGCATGTTTGGTTTATATGATTAAAACTTGATCATGTATTAATTGAACATATTTTATGATTCAAGTTTTAGATATATGCATGTATCTAGGTTGTAATTAATGTTGAACATCTTTTAAATGATCTAGATGAATTAAACATGCATGATTTACTAGACTACATTTGTTATGTGCATTCATGAATATGTCTAGCATTTTCCATAGGATGTGTTGATCATAACATTCTGGGTTGTGTGATTGTTTACGTTTTGTATTCATGATCACCTAGATGCCTTGTGAGAAGGAAGTCTTGACAATAGTTGTGAGACCTATGTTGTTGAGCATGAAAGTCTTGGCAAGAGGTGGGAGACCTTGGAATGTTAAGCAAGGAAGTCTTGCCTAAGGGCGTGAGGATCCGAAAGGGTGATTGAGGAAGTCTTTACAGGAGGTGTGAGGCCTCAAAATGTTAAGCAAAAGGGTGACATATTCATGAGAAGGATAGGAGGGTAGTTTCTAGGTAAAGAGGTCACTTGAGAGATTGTACTTGTCTTATCTGCTAGTGGATTTTGTTTGCTGGTGGTTGCTAACCCGTGGATGTTTCCTCTTCAGAGATTTACCACATTATATCTTGTGTCAATTTTCTCTATCTCTATCTCTATTGTATTTGTATTTGTATTTGTTATTTGAATACTATGGATAGAAATTGTGTATGTGTTATGGTTGCTTATTTGTATCACACTTTACATGTTTTATATATTGATTAATTGTCTTTAATTGATATATATATATATATATATATATATATATATATATATGTTGATAGGAAATTTGCTCGAGATGAGAAATTCCACCTAACACCCTCGAGACCACGACCATGAAAGCGGTGGCCGGGGTCAGTAACGTTGGTTCCTGACCTGTTTAAGAGAAAGATGAGAGGTAATAACAGTGAATGGGAGCTGTATTATTGATATACTGCTTTAAGATACAAATAATTCTCTTGTTTGCTCACAATCTCTCGGAGGAGTAGAGTGGTGCCAACTCGGTGCCTGTCGAATAGTGGAGATGAAGGTGACCGTGTTCTGAAAACAGAATTTAGGTCTTCTTTCTATGTGTATATATGTTGTTTATGATTTTCTATATATCGCTCGATCTATATTGGCTCTTCTCTCTCTCATTTTCTTCTATCTGCCTACCATGCTTAGCTTCACATATATATCGCCCAAGTAGGTTTCAATTTGGTAAATACTTTTCGTGATCCAATCAATCCGTTCCCTCCTTATCGGGCGGGATTTGTCGTTTGAATTTGAATTTTTTCCAGATTTGATGATATGGTTGACGAAGATAAGTTTGTTGCCTTATTTGAATTATACTTGTGACGTGCATGTTAACATTTCGTAGAAACAATCCCTTGTGCACTCATGCCATGAATCTTCATGGAGGTCATCCTGCCAGTAGCCTATTGTCCCCGTAAAGTGAGGTAGACCCCTACTCTGGCTCTGTTTCTGGAAGCTTAAGATGTATTTTCCTTGACCCGTGGGGGCCCGAGGTGCTCTTGTAGACCTTTATGAAAGGTAGCTAAGGTAATGTAGACTTAGGCGTGATTCCCCCTTTATGCCCAGCAAGGACAGCGGGCTTCTAGATAGGTTGGCGGGATTCTTTCAAATGTTTCTTGAGTTAGGAGACTTCCCCTGGCATTTATGGGGCGGTTATAGAGCTCGACCTCAGAGCCGAGGTTCCCCGATTGATGGTCTGGAGAAGCCCGGGTTCCAGTGCTCTTGTGGGGGCTCGTCCTTATCGCGCTTGGCTTGTCTTCTGGTAACTTTGAAGCCAAACTGACCTTCCCTGCTCTTGCGGGGTGGCTTTACGATCTTACCAGGCTTCATGATTGTCGATTGAGGGTGGAAAATTTCTCTTTGACCCTTGGCCAATTTTCCCTATTAACAATATATAGTGTGATGCAAGCAATCTAGAGGGACACACTTTGTTCATTTTGAAAGGAGTCGAAAAATGTGTCTAAGCTATTCATCCCCCCTCTAGGCTAGTTTTGAGCATTTAACCGTGTTTTTATTTTCAAATTAGTGTATCGATTATGAGGAAACCTTCTCTTCTGCGGCCATGCCTTATTCCATTAGGATACTCTTATCCATTGTGGCATATCTAGACCTAGAGATCTGACAAATGGACATCAAGAAAGGTTTCCTTAATGGAAGTCTTGGTCAAAGCATCAATATGATGCAACCAGAAGGATTCATTGAAAACGGCCAAGAGAAAAAGGTATGCAAGTTGCAAAGATCCATATATGGATTGAAGCAAGTTTCCAGATCCTGGAATGTAAGGTTCAATAAAGCTGTTAAAAGTTTTGGATTTATTCAAAACCTTGAAGGACCCTATGTATACAAAGGAATTAAATGTGACAAGTTGGTTTTCCTAGTTCTTTACATTGATGATATACTACTCATCGGAAATGATGTAAGTGTATTGACATCAGTAAAAGAATGGTTAGCAAAACAGTTTGATATGTGGACTTAGGAGAAGCATGTTGTATTCTTGGTTGTTAGGATTATGCTTGTTAGCAACAGTATAATAATGTATTTGACAATCTTTTCTTATTAATAAAATGATTTCTGGTTTAATAAATCTTATAGCATTTATAGTTTAATTATTATAATTGTCAAAAGTAAATAATCATAAGGTCTAAAGACTATGAGAAAAGAAGAATTGTTCATACATCTAGATATGTATGATGTAGACACAATTCTTTATTTAGTCTTGAATAATATTAACAACTTATGATAAAAGGTTGGGTGCATTTATCTTGTCAAAGTTGTAAATTCTTTTGCTAGCATATGAGTGGGATCAAATGTGTTATGATGAGTCTAAAATCATCAAAATATGGTGTCTTGGGCAAATGAATCTAGTGCACTGGGTGCATTGAATAGGATCAAAATGAAATACTTTATCTAGAACCGTCAATGGATAAAAGTTTTCATTTGAAGACAATCGAAGAGTCTTTCTCAATCCTGTGATAAATGATGGACTTATGGTTGCAATTGTTATCATTTGAGCTATCAATGAGTACGATTATATAGCATAGTCTATCCTTGATAGTTTAGTGGTATTCATTTGTTAATCGATAGAGGACTTAATTTATAGATATGGACATCGTGGCTCCATTTATTGAATGAGAGTAGAATACTATCATACGAATGTTTTGAGTTATTGGATATTAAATTTTAACCTTAAGTTTTCAATAGTGTCTATTGAAACATGGCTTCTGGACAAGTCAAAATATCCAAGTTTAAAATGTGGTCGTATGAGTAATTATAGTAACTTGGTGAGCTATAGGCTGTCTATGACCTCTTGACAATTATTGGTATTCTTCACGAGGATACACTTTCTCCAAAAAGGTTGTCCAGGGTTTGAATGAGTAACATCATCTTATTCTATCTTTATTTAAGAGTTCAATTTTAGTTCTTTAGTGGAATAAACTAAAATTAAATAGATCGGACCTAAGTGAATCATTTATTGATTGTGATTGGGGTTGTGTCTATTGGAGCTTAAATTTAGATAGCCCGCCAAGATCCCCAATCCATACGAACTTGCATGGATCACTTGATATATTCTATCGGACCAATTTAGGGGTCCATCTAGAATTGTATTAAGGCATGTGAACTTGTTTCTTTTTGTAAGAATAGGTCTAGTTCACATGTGGACTTTTTATTAAGGTCCAATGGATTTAATAAAATAAGAAAAATAATATATGGCCCATATATATGGTACATGCAGCAAGGCTATTTAGAATAGCTTAATTATATTATATTATATTATTATTTAATTAAATGGAAATTAATTAATTTGTTTGATTAATTAAGTATTTAATTAAAAGTAAAAAAAAAAATCTATTAGGAGATGGTCTTCTAATATTATACTATTGTTGGTAGTATAATTAATATTAAAGACTATATTTGATAAGTAGATAAATAAAAGGAGTTATTTATCTAATCAAATTAGGAAGTATTTAATATGGTTACAAACACACTGTTGAGTTGGATTAGGAGTCTTGGTGTAGGATAGAATTCCTTTTTGAAAAGGATTCTTAACCACCATGTAATTCTACATGAGAAAAGGATTATTAACAACCAAGTAAATCCTTCTTAGGAAAAGAATTAAGTTTCCTACTACATATCCTATGAATTTCGGACAGCTATGTATATATAAGAGGAGGATAGAATTCCTTTTAGATAAGGATTTTTAACTACCAAATAAATCCACCTAAGGAAAGGATTCTTGTCAACCAAGTAAATCCTTTTTAGGAGAGGATTAATCATCCTATATATATGTGTTTGAAATTCAGCCAGCCCATAATTAATTGCAAGAATTAATTTCGGCCAAGATTGGGACTTTCTAAAGAGAGATTTCGGCCATGTAAGAGAGAATTTTGAGGGAGAAAAAAATTGGTTTTTACTCTGGATAAAATTCAACCAACTCATAGAGATAGTGTGAATTCGGCCAAGAAGAGAAAAAGGGGAACGTTTTTGTTTTCGATAGTACACTAGTATCCTTTACATCAAAAGGGTTTTGTGTACATTATCGAATCAAGGTTCACACGAGTTTCAATCAAATTGATTGATAATTCATAATTGGCCGGACGTTATTGATTTTTCTCTTGGAGGATATTTGTAACTAACAAAGAAAAGATTTTGTTTGTCTCCATCCTCAGGTATACAATTTAAAGAAATGGAGCTCACACTCCTAGGTGATTCACGTTCGTGATTGGGTTGGAAGATCTTGCAGAATTAATTCGGAACTTGTTCAATCCTCACGAGAAAAAGGTACAACACTTTTTATATACATCAATTAATCTAGGGTTAAGGTTCTCGTTGCATAAAAGGGAAAAAAGAATTATACGCAAACCCTAATTTTTATTTAATTTTCTCATGCTTCCGTTGCGTTTTGAACTGATTGTTTCCCTACATTTGTATCCAAGTCATAAGGGATAGAAAGAATAGAACGATTGCCTTATCCCAAGCTTCATACATAGATAAAATCTTGTCTAAGTTTTCCGTGCAAGATTCCAATAAAGGTATTTTACCTTTTAGACATGGAATCTAACTTTCAAAGGAACAAGTTCCTAAGAATGAGCATGGAGAGCAATTCATGAGTAAGGTTCCCTATGCCTCGGTAGTTAGAAGTCTCATGTATACAATGCACTACACTAGACCAGATATTTGTTTTGTTGTTTGCATAGTTAGCACGTTTCAATCGAAACCTGGTCCTGATAACTGAACGACAATCAAGCATATTTTCAAGTATCTTAAAAGAATGAGAGATTATATGCTTGTATACTCTAGAGGGGATATAATTTCCATTGGGTAAACAGATTCTAATTTCCAATCAGATTCTGACTCTAGAAGATCAATATTAGGATCTGTGTTCATACTTGGAGAAGAGACAGTCATATGGAGGAGTATCAAGCAATCTTGTATTGTTGATTCCACCATGGAAGCTGAGTATGCTACCATATGCGAAGCTACTAAAGAGGCTGTCTGGCTCCGCCAATTCTTGATTGACTTGGAAGTGGTTCTTGATGCGAATAAACAGATCACTATCTATTATGAAAATAGTGGAGCAGTGGCTAATTCGAGAGAACCAAGAAGTCATAAGAGAGGGAAATACATTGAAAGAAAGTATAATCTTTTAAGGGAATCGTGCATAGCGGAGACTTGACGATAACCAAGATCGCGTCAGCAGAAAATCAAGTGGATCCTTTCATAAAGGCTCTTTTATAGAAACGTTTTGATGGAAACCTGAAGAATACGGGGATAAGAGATATGACACATTTGCTATATAGCAAGTGGGAGATTGTTGGGATTATGCTCGATAGAAAGAGTGTAATAATGTATTTGATAAAATTTTCATATTTATAAATTGATTTCTAGTTTAACAAATCTTATAACATTTATAGTTTAATTACTATAATTGTCAAAAGTAAATAATCATAAGGTCAAAAGACTATAAAAATATAAGAATTGTTAGTACATCTGGACATGTATGAGGTAGACACAATTCTTTATTCAGTCTTGAATAATATCCACAACTTATGGAAAAGGTTGGGCACCTTTATCTTGTTAAAGTTGTAGATTCTTTTGCTAGCATTTGAGTGGGCTCAAATGTGTTATGATGAGTCTAATATCATCAAAGTGTGGTGTCTTTGGGTAGAAAAATCTAGTGCACTGGGTGCATTGAATAGGATCACAGTGAAATGCTTTATCTAGAATCGTCAGTGGATAAAAAATTTCACTTGAAGAGAATCGGAGAGTCTATCTGAATTCTGAGATAAATGATGGACTTATGGTTGCAAGTATTATCATTTGAGCTATTAATGAGTACGATTATATGGCATAGTCTATCCTTGATAGTTTGGTGGTATTCATTTGTTAATCGGTAGAGGACTTCATTTACAGATATGGACATCGTGGCTCCATTAATTAAATGAGAGTAGAATATCATCATATTGAAGTTTTGAGGCATTGAATATTAAATCTTAACATTAAGGTTTCAATAGTGTCTATTGAAATATGTCTTCTGAACAAGTCAAAATTTCCGAGTTCAAATTGTGGTCATATGAGTAAATATGGTAACTTGTTGAGCTATAGGTGGTCTATGAGCTTTTGGCGATTACTGGTATTCTTAACGAGGATACACTTTCTCCATTAAGACTATCTAGTGTATGAAAGAGCAATACTAACATATTCTATCTTTATTTAAGAGTCAATTTTAGTTCTTTAGTGGATTGAACTAAAATTAATAGATCGGACCTAAGTGGATCATTTGTTGATTGTGATTAGGTTATGTCTATTGGAGCTTAAATTTAGAATGCCCGCCAAGATCCCCAATTCACACGAACTTACATGAATCACTTGATATATTTTACCAAACCAATTTATGGGTCCATCTAGAATTGTATTAAGGCATGTGGACTTGTTCCTTTTAGCAAGAATAGCTCTAGTTCACATATGGACTTTTATTTAAGTCCAATGGATTTAATAAAAAAGGAAAAACAATATTTGGCCCATACATATAGGCTTGGGCGGCTAGGGCTTGTAGAATAGCAATATATACTGTTTTTCATTTTATTATTTAATTAAATGGAAATCAATTAATTAATTAATTAAAAGTCAACATCTTTTTTCTAGTAGGAGATGGTCTCTTAGAGTCAAATTATTTTTGGTAATATGATAAGTATCAAATAATATATTTAATAAGTAGATAAATAATAGGAATTGATTTATCTAGTCAAATAAGGAAGTATTTGATTTCTATTAAATCTCTAATTGACAATTGATCAAATCAGGAAGTTTTTGTTTAGTCACAATTTAATTATATTCAATAATTGGTTATTGAATAAATACACTATTTGAGTTGGATTAGGAGTCTTGGTGTAAAAAAGGATTTTTGCCCACCAAGTAAATCGTCCTAAGGAAAGGATTTTTGCCCACCAAGTAAATCCTCCTAAGGAATGGATTCTTGCCTATCAAGTAAATTCTTCTTATGAGAGGATTTGGTCTCCTAAATTAAAAGGATAAAGAATTCAGCCACTATATATATGATAGTGTAGAATTCGGCCAACCTAATTTTTAGAGAAAAAAAAATGTTGGCCATTACCTTTTACTTGGAGAGAATTTTTGATAAAGCCCTAATTTAAAGGAGAGAAAATTCGGCCAAGAGAGAATTTTGAGTCTAGAGAATCCGGTTCTTGCTGTAGATAAATTCTTCCAACTCTAAAGATTGGTGTATGAAAATTCGGTAAAGAAGAAACAGAAGAAAGAACGTTTTTGTTTTCGATAGTGCACTAATAGCCTTTTCATCAAAAGATTTTGTGTATAACATCGAATCAAGGTTCACACGAATTTCAATCAAATTGATTGATAACTCACAAGTGACCTAACTTTCTTTGTTTTTCTTCTTGGGGGATAATTGTGACTAACAATGAAAGAGATTTTGTTTTGTTTCCATCCTCAGGTATACAATTAAAAGAAAGGGAGCCCATACTCTTAGGTGATTCACGTTCGTAATTGGATTGGAAGATCTTACGGATTCAATTCGACGCTAGTTCAATCATCATGAGACAAAATGTATGATATTTTTATTATACATTAATTAATATAAGGTTAAAGTTCTTTCTATTGAAGGGAAAAAAAATTAAATACTCAAACCCTAATTTTCACACTTTTGCAGCGTTTTGAACCGATTTTTCCCTACAGAATAACCCTTGGCCAATAGCCTTGCCTTGAAGGTCTCTACCTTCCTGTCTACTCCTCTCTTATCTTATAGATCCACTTACACCCTATAGGTTTTACTCTATCCGGTAAGTCTACAAGATCCCAGACTGAGTTAGAGTGCTTAGACTCCATCTCAAGATTCATGGCTTAAAGTCATTCCTTTTTATCAGGATCTTCCATTGCATTCTTAAATGTCAATGGATCATCCACACTATCAGCAGAGACAACACCTTGTCCCTCACCTATACTTAAATAGCGTTCAGATTTTTTTACAACCCTCTTACTACGTCTAGGTGGTAGTGTATCCTGATCAGAAATCATCTAACTCTCATATTTTTGTGGAACAACAACTCTTGTTGATGAAACACTATCTTACCAAGCTCTAACTCATTCAATACAATATTAGAACGAGGATTATGGTCACTAATATAATTGTTCTCAAGAATCATTGCATTTGTCGATACAAATACTTTTTTATCTTCATGACTATTGAATTATCCATCTCTGGTCTCCTTGGAGTATCCTACAAACAAACAAACCACAGACTTGGGGTCTAGCTTTCCACTTATGTTCTTCAGCACGTATACTGGACATCTCTTTAAGCAGAAATGTTGTATACTAGTTTTACGACCATTCCGCAACTTTAGAGGAGTCTTAAGAACAAATTTGGATGGCACTAAATTTAGAATGTATATCGCTGTTTGCAACTTATATCCCCAAAAGGAATTCGGTAATGATAAGAAACCAATCATAGATCTCACCATTTCTATTAGGGTTATAATTTTGCTCTCCATGACACCATTCTGTTGAGGTGGCCTAGAGGTATGAGTTGGGACACTATCTCATACTCGACCATAAAGTCTTCAAACTCTTGGTCAAGGTACTCACCTTCATGATATGATCGTAGAGACTTAATAGTCTTTCCTAACTGATTTTCAACTTCAACTCGAAATTCTTTGAACTTTTCAAATGTTTTCGAGTTCCGTAGCATTAGGTAGACATATCCATTTCTTGATTAGTCATCTATAAAGGTGACATAATACTTATAACCACCCTTAGCTTTAACATTCATCAGTACACAAACATCTGAATGTATAAGCTCTAGTGGTTCTTTAGCTCTAAGCCATTTTCTAGTAAAAGGTCTCTTAGTCATTTTACCTTTCAGATAAGATTCACAAGCAAGTAAGGTGCCAACCTTTAACTCACTTAAAGGTTCACTTTTAACTAGTATGTCTAACTGGTCAAGGTTAATATGACCAAGCCTTAGATGCTAGATATACATTTTTTTTTCTGGAGAAATCTTATGTCGTTTGGCTTTTGGTTTTTCAACCTAAAACATTTCAGCATTGAGCAGTGTTGCATGTATTAACTGTCTTAACAAATACAAATTGTTTTCACTAATTCCTGAACAAATATTCGGACCTTGCTTTGCAACAATAATTGATTTATTATCAAAAGAAATAGAATATAATTGTTCCAACAACTTAGAAAAGGAAATTAAATTCCGTATAAATCCAGGAATTTAAAATACATTTTCCAACAATATATAATTAATACAAAAATATAATCTAATTACGCCCACTGCTCGTACAGAAACAACATCCCCTGACCCATATGCATAGAGAAGACTCCTTATTCAGGCTGTGTCCAAGAATTAGTCCACTGGAAAGAAAAACAAATACGGTTAGTGGCACCAAAATAAACTATCCAAGGTGAAGAATCATCGTACACTAAACACGATTCAAGAACAAGTAAATCATATTTACCTTTCTTAGAGTTCTTCTTGCTTTGGACTTTCTTGGGCTTAGGCTTACCCTTTGCCTTGTCAGCAGACCTTTTCCACTTTTTATTATTGGAGGAAGATGGTTCGGCAACATTTGCCTCACTGGTCTTGCCCTTGCTGTACTTAGTCAAGGACTCAATGGTAGTGAGCTTATTGAGCTACTGTGTGAGACTGAACCTAAGTTTGCTCATCCCATAGTTGCTCTTGAATTGATCAAATCTCTTCAGAAGAGTCATCAACATGATGCTCACTTGATTGGGTTCATCAATGGCCCCACCATTGATCTCTACCATGTTGAAGTAGGACATTATGCTCATGACACGTTTCTGAGCTAACGAACCTCCATACATATGAGTGAGCACTGCGGAACGAAGAGCTTCATGTTGTTTTTGCTTAGAGGGCTATCCAAACATAGCCTGCATTGACTCCATTATTTCATATGCGGAAATCATTTCTTCATGCTTTATGACAAGCACGTATGTCATACTTGCTAACAAATATGTTCGGGCCTCCTCATCAAATGAGACCCATTTCTCGTATGCCTCACAAACAATTCATGTGACATTGGCAGTAGACGATATGGGACATTCCTTCGTAAGCACAAACTTGAGGTCCTTGGTTACTAATATAGCATTAATATTAAGTTTCCACTTAGTGTAGTTATCACTAGTTAATTTGTTGTTTGTAAGAATTTATAGTAATACAGAAGACATAATTGCTGAAATAAATAAAACATTCATTCAATCATTTATTAAAAACAAGTGAGAATGGTTTTGGCATAAAATTAAATATGATGCATGATCATGTTTAATAAACAAGAACAACCGTAAAAGAAAATGTTACTACACCATGATAATCTAACATACCACAAGCAAGTGTTGTCTTAGGGTCGATCAAATTCTTGCATGTTAGATCGAGACCTTCTCAATCAAATGATATTCTAGAATAACTCTTATTCCATATCATTCAACCATCGTTTTCTCAGTCAGGTTTTTAATTAACAAAACTTAATCAAAACCGTCATGAGTGTAACCTACCATTTCAGATCTCATGAGCTTAACTCGAGAATTGTCGCCTTAGGGTCGGTCAATCCTAAAATACCCTCAGAAATCCTATTCGTTAGGAAGTCAACCTTAGTATTGATCTCTGTGGAAACCCTTCTTAGGGAGGACGAAAGTAAAACCGTCACGAGGCCCCACTCGGATCTCACGGTGTTGAACTAATGATGGAGACTGAGAGATATATATGTCATATAACCCTCTCTCACTCACTATCGTTAAATTAGAGTTTTCTATTATTCGTTAATACACCTAGACTTTACAGGATCAAACGACTAACTTTAATAAAGTTATCTAGCACATTAACTAATTCATTATTAAAATCAAATTCTAATTAACAAATAAATTATTAATGATTTTTAACAATAAAAAATATAATCTATTAGTGATAATCTAAACTTTAGTAAACTATTTACTAAGGTCGGATTATTATGTTAGTGTTTACCAATTTTTAACTATTAAAACTCTAACACTTTATTTGGTTAATTTATAATTAGGATATTAATCATATTAATCATAATTGCAATAAATGACTATATTAATCTAACTTATTAAACTCTTTAATAACTAGATTAATATTAATGAGAATTACCAAGTTTTTTAACTATTAACAAAACTAATCTCATTTTCATAGCCAATTATATATTTACCTATTCTAATTATATTAAAGAAAATACATAAAATATTAGGCTATGATGCATGTATGACATATCAAATATATTTTTTGTAAGCACGTCTAATCTAAATGACATACGTATGCACGACATTTTTTTTATCATCACATAAAATAAAGCATACACGAATTGACAGAGTACTATGGATTATTTAACCAAAAAAAATAAAATCAATAATTATAAAAATACCCCCAAGGCATTCCTTGGTCTTCTTAGAACTTCAGATATCTTCCAGTCTTTTCAGGTCACTTCGATTCATCTTATGAATCCTTCTTCACGAATTTTCCAGGTCTTCAATATAGGTTACAATTTTTTTTATTTACAATACAATTACAGTGAATATATATATATATATATATATATATATATATATATATATTGTACAACTCATGAACCCTAAATCAACAATACCATATAATTAATGAGCAATTATACTTTTATAAATTAACAAATTTAATATACATACAAAAACAAGATACATTCAATTTAATTAGTGTCTACACAATCATACATACATAAGCATCAAAAACAATTTCCTGTTCCAAAAAATTGGCTCTTATACAAATTGTTGGAGCCCCGCTAACTAATAGCGCAACGAAAATAGGTTTTAAAATTTTTATACATATCAGAAACGATCTAGGACCAGTGAACTTGAGACTGTAATTTTTCGTAACTTATACATATAAAATTATTGCAATAATAAAATATACATATACACAAGAAATTTAAATCAATAATCAGAATTTGAGAAGAAATCAATTCTTCATACCTACATAGGAGGCTCCTTCATTTTACGTTATACTTCTGGTGTGTACCATCGATCTTCCTAGCTATTCTTAAAACTAGAAATTCGTGTTGGTGCGTTATGTACTCAGGAGCTTAGAAGGATGTAGAGAAGGTTGAAGGAACTCTTTCCTCCTCAAAGAAAACTATCTAGAACACTTCTAGTAGTTGAAGAAAAAAATAATAATTTTTTTTATGCTTCATTGCAACGGCTTGCACATACACAACCACATCAATTCTCTTTTTTATTTTCTGTGTATGATGAACACATTAAAAGAAAAATTTATTTGTGTTTTGTTTTTTCTCTCTTTTAATATCTCTCTTTTATTCGGTTTTACCAAAATAATATCACATTATTAAAAAAAACGATCATTTCTTTCAAAATATATTTATATCAAATATATTTATATCAAATATATTTTGAAAAACTAATGATATAATTTGATCTTAAAACTTTTTTAAAAATAAAGATATCTCATATCTTTTTATTTAAAAAAGATAATTAAATATTTATTTTGAATTTAAACAAGTTAAATTCAATTTAAAATATTTAATTTAGTAAAATAAAATAATAATATTATCTTATTTTATTCAAAATCAAATATCAACTAACACCTTCTATTTAGTGATTAATAACATAATTAAATAGTCTTATTGTTTAATTTATTTAATCACCATTATTCATTAATTAAATAATCTCATTATTCAAATAATTCCCATATAAATATGAGTCACTTTCGTAGCACAAGTAATTGATCAATCCAATTAATTAACCGTGACCCTTGTAACCTAAATCGATCGGACTGGCTAGGGGACTAATGGACCCACTGTATTTTGAGCTCCAATAATCCTCGGAATCATGAATTAAACTCTTTAATTAATATTCATTGATTATTAATTCCAATGTTATTCCCTTAAAAACCCGATGCTGCACTCTCTCAACTGCAAACCCTTTTACACTGACCGATATAACTCGATGTCAATCGATATAGCTATTACACATGGTGTGATCCTCCACAGTAGTTCATAATTAGAGTTGAGTCATAATGTCCATTATAACTCTCTAATTACGTATATCCTTTAAGTACCATTGATTCTCTAATGAACAATAAATACTATTTCCTCATGAAATTAGAAGAGCGCTCATATTTTCCAAACCCCGGGAACTACCATCTACTTCTCAGAAGAAAGAGTGGATTCCACTATTATGTACAAACCTTCCCAGCCACAAGCCAAATCGCAATCCGAACAAACAGAGCATATTGATCAAGAACTGCATCCGATCTCACCCATGGTATATCAAAGACCACGATCTAACCTAAAGGAGTCGATAAGACACTCAGGATTAAGATCACCCATATATAGCCATCATTAGTTGATATATACGAATCTCATCGGTAAACGGATCTTGGTGAGAGATTCATAAAGATCATGGGCTAGTGCTATATGATCACATCATACAAGGTGCCTCCATTCTCATATATCTGTATGAATGATCCAGGATAGGATCACCGTACACTACGGAATGGATTGCAGCTATAGATTAACCACAATTAAAGTACCCATATTTATTTACTATCTACGGACTTTTTAGATTGCACATCTCTTACTGTATCAATCTATATATGACATTCATATACACAGTTTGAGATTATGTCTGGCAATCTTGGATGTAAAATATTCACAAGTTATTAAATAAACAACACAACAAGATTGAATTGAACTTTTCTTTTTTTATTTTATAAATCCGTCTAAAAATTACATCTTTGGGGCATAAACCCCAATATATGATGCAACCAGAGGGATTCGTGTCCAAGGATTAAGAGCAAAAGGTTTACAAGTTGCAAAGGTCCATTTGTGGACTGAAACAAGCATCTAGATCTTGGAACTTTAGGTTTTAAAATGCTATCAACACTTATGGCTTTGAGCAAAACATCGATTAGACTTGTTTTTACAATCTGATCGTTGACAAGAAGATAGTTTTCTTAGTCCTATATATAGATGATATCCCACGCATTGGGAATGATGTAGGGGTGTTATCTAAAGTAAATGGCTAGATGCCAAACCAATTTCAAATGAACGATTTGGGAGACGCGAGTTATGATCAAGGGATCCAATTAATAAGGGATCGAATTAATAAGGGATCGTAAGAAAAAACTCTTGGCATTATCTTAAGCATCGTATATCGGCAAGATTCTTATGCGATTTTCGATGCAAAACTCTAAGAAAGGTTATTTACCTTTCAGGCATGGATTTCACCTGTCTAGGGAACAGTCTCTTAAAACACCTCAAGAAGTTGAGGATATGAGACAAATTCCCTATGCATCAACAGTAGGTAGTCCCATGTATGATATGCTATGCATGAGATCGGACATTTGCTTCGAAGTGGGAGTAGATCATTGGGTTGCATTAAAGACTATTCTCTAGTATCTTTAGAGAAGAAGACGTTATATGATAATATATTTTGGATAGGATATGATATGTTAGGTTTTAGTTTGTGTTGGCATTAATTCCATATCAAAATGATGTTTACTTATAACGATTTAGTTGTCTAGATTCATGAAGATTCAAGCTTCAAAAAAGAATGAACAACTAGTCAAAGCAAGTTCAAAGTCTTCAAAGAGAAAGGATGCAATATGGTTCTATAAAGGTATACTAAGACCTTATATTTCTCTTACAAGCCTTAGGCACACACACACAATTCATACATTTTTGTCCCTATATCTTTGTGCACCATGTATAACACATTCACACACTTCAAGATTAATGCTCATGCATTTGTATGGAAATAACATGTTTTGGAAAGTGCATGATTGAAGACTATCTCTATGTAGTTTCCATTCTAGTGTGAATTGTGTTTGTATGTGTACATGTTTGTATAACATGGATATTGAACTTGATCTTAGTCTTAAATCATTCTTGATTGAGTTCCAGTCATTTCGATTACTCATACTATTGATTTCAAATTCTAAGTCAAAAGATACTACACTTTTAACTCATGTTGCATACATTGTCTTCGTCTTCGAATATCGAGTCAAATAATTATTTTTTAGGTTGAGTATCTTATATTTCCATGTTCGTGAGAGAGTTATGGTTTGTCAAACAGAATAGTCGAAGAACGCGAGAGGAGTGCAAGGGAGTTGCACCATGGCCAAAGGCCATCAATTGGTGCAAGCCCGAGATGGCGCGTGGCCATCTCGGCTGCAACTCCTTGCTGCCCTGAGATGCCCACACGCCATCTTGAGGAAGCATTATCAAAGGAGGGCATTTTGGTCTTTTTGCTTCATTCTTTCCCTCTCCTTTATATTTCCCTTCCCTCTCACATTTCATTCTAAGAAGAAATTTAAAACTTGAGTGCAGAATTTTCTCTCTACATTTTCTCACCTTCCAAACACCATAACTTCTTCATTTGAACTCTGATTTGAGGGATTCAAAGTTAAGAGTGTTTGTCTATTCATCCTCCATCTTTTCTCTGAAGGTTTGAGTGAGTTTTATTTCTGTTTTTGGAGTCTAAAGTCACAAAAACGGGACTGCACCAAAATCAACTAAGGTATTGATTTTCTCTCAAAGTTTTCTTTTAAAACATTGTCAATTGCCTTGGGTTTTCTTTTTCAACATATATATGTGTCTTGTGATTGTTTTGATTTAAGTTTTGAACTCATTTAAAGCTAGGTTGAGTTTCAATTGAAATCTCACATGTTGAGTTAGGTTTTGATTTTGCCTATGTTTTCACATGTTTGGGATTGTATTGTGCTAGCTTTGATTCTAGGACTATTTGATGATCTTTGATTGATTGATTTTATGAAAAATAGTTCCTCACATGTATAAGGCTTTCTTCGGCCAATTTCTCACGATGATACATGTGCTTATGTTCTTTTGAGCTATTCATGTGTTTTGTTGAATCTATGAATAGGAATATGCTCTAGAACTTTAGCTTTAATCTAAATGACTTTGTCATATGATTTTAACATGTTTTTGGTTTATGAGATTTAAGCTTGATTATGTGATTAATTGAACATATCTTGTGATTCAAGTTTTAGATCTATGCATGTATCTAGGTTGTAATTAATGTTGAACATATCTTACATGATCTATATGGATTAAACATGCATGATTGACTAGACTACATTTGTTTTGTGCATTCATGCTCATGTCTAGTATTTTCCATAGGATGTGTTGATCATAGCATTCTATGTTGCGTGCTTGTTTGCGTTTTGCATTCATGATCACCTAGATGCCTTGTGAGAAGAAAGTCTTGACAATAGGTGTGAGACCTATGTTATTGAGCAAGAAAGTCTTGGCAAGAGGTGTGAGACCTCGAATAGAGTCGGGAGGACTCGGATAGTTAAGCATGAAGTCTTGCCTAGGGTCGTGAGAATCCGGAAGGGTGTGCAAGAAAGTCTTGATAAGAGGTGTGAGGCCTCGAATTGTTTAGCAAGAGGGCGACATCTTCATGAGTAGGATATGAGGGTAGTTTCTAGGTGAAAGGGTCACTTGAGAGATTGTACTTGTCTTATCTACTAGTGGATTTTGTTTACCGGTGGTTGCTAACCCGTGGATGTTTCCTCTTTGGAAGTTTATCACGTTATATCTTGTGTAAACTTTTCTCTATCCCTATCTCTCTTATATTTGTATTTGTTATTTGAATACTATGGATAGAACTCTTTATGTAAGTTGACTTCCTTTCTATAATATAGATTGTGTATGTGTAACAATTAGTTGTTTGTATCACACTTTACTTGTTTTATATATTAATTATGTGTCTTTAATTGTTATATATATTGTGATACAAGCAATCTAGAGGGACAAACTTTTGTTTGTTTCTAAGGGAGCCGAAAAAGGTGTCTAACCTATTCAACCACCTCCCTCTGGGTTAGCCTTGAGCATTTAACCATGTTTGTATTTTCATGATACCATTAGGATATACAGATTCTGACTTTCTATCATATAAGGATTCTAAAAAATCCACGTATGGGTTAGTATTCACCCTTGGTGGTAGAGCAATAGTATGGAAGAGTATTAAGCAATCATGTATTGATGACTCCACCATGGAAGCCGAGTATGTAGTAGCTTGTGAAGCAGCTAAAGAGGTTGTCTAGCTTCGTAAGTTCTTGACTGATTTAGAAGTTGTTTAGATTTTGATAAGTCCATCACACTTTATTGTGATAACAGTGCTGATATGGCTAATCACAAAGAACTAAGAATCCACAAGAGATGAAAGCATATAGAAAGGAAATATCATCTCATCAGAGATAGTGCAGAGAGGGAAAGTGACCATGACCAAGATAGTGTCGCAGGACAATCATACTGATCCATTTATAAAGACATTAAAGGCTAATGTGTTTGAAAGTCACCTAGAGGGTCAAGATTATGAGATATGTCTCACCTGTTTTATTGCAAATGGGAGATTGTTGGGGGTTTTTCCCTAAAGCTTGTATTTTGTAAATGATGATAAATTATAAATAAAAGAATTAGTCTTTTCATTCGAATTATATGTCTCATACTTTTATATTATATGTGTTTAACATCCAAGATTGTAGGATGTAATCTCAAACTAAGTATATGACTGTCATATACAGAGGAATTCAGTTTGAGACGTGCAATCTAAAGAGTTCGTAAGTAGCAAATAAAGTTGGACACTTTATTTGTAGTTTATCTACAACTACGGTCCATTCCAAAATGTATAATGGTCTTATCATAGGTTACTAATATAGTGATATGAGAATGGAGGCACCTTATATGATGTGATCATATAGGACTGGGCCACCATTTATATGAACCTCTCACCAATATCTATTACAGAGGGAGATTCATATATATCGACAAATGATGGCTATATATGGGTGATCTTAATCCTGAGTGTCATATCAACTCCTTCAGGTTAGATCGTGGTTTTTGATATACCATGAGTGAGATTAGAGTTGCATTACTAGTCAATAACTTTATATGTTGGAATCATTGTTTGGCTTGTTGTTGGAAAGATTTATACACTAGTGGAATCCACTCCTTCTTGCGAGATGTATGTAGTAGTTCCCTTTAGGGTTGATTTGAGGCTTGAAAAATATGAGCGCTCTTCTTCTTCCGTAAAGGAAATTAGGATTTATTGTTTGTTAGAGAGTCAATGGTACTTAATGGAATGATATAATCAGAGGGCTATAACGGACTTTATGACCTAGCTCTAATTATTAACTCTTTGTGGAGGATTATACCGTATGCAATAGCTATATCAGTGGACAACTGTAATTTCAATTTGTGTAATACATCTACAGTTGTGAAAGTACAGCTTCAGATTTTTAGTAGAATAACTCTGAGGTTCATAACCATGAAATATCATTTAAAGAGTTTAATTAATTAATTATAAGGATTAATGGAGCTCAAGACTGTGGGTCCATTAGATCCCCTTGCTAACTTGGAATGTTGAAGGTTGTAAGGGTCACAGTTAATTAATTGGATTGTCCAATTAACTGTGCTATGAAAGTGACATGTATTTTTTCAAGGATTAAATGTATAATGAGATTATTTAATTAGTATATTAAAGATTAGATTATTTAATCATTAAAGTAGTAATTGAGAATTATTAAATAGAGGTTACATGTTTGAACCATGACTAAGACAAAGGATAAAATAATAAGATTATTTTATGTCCTAACTAGGTCAAGTGTTCAAGTCTTAGTGAACTAAGGTTATGTGGGATTTAGAATCCTATACTAACTTGGTCACTAAAATACTAATTATCTTATATTAAATATGTAGGGATATATTTAGAAAAGGATTAGTATATTGTTTTAAATAATTAAAGACTTATTATATATAAACAAAGTCAACATAAGTTTTACACGTTGAAAAACACAACAACATAAAACAAAAGAGAAACAAGAGTGGTGTGACCAAGAGAAAAAAAGTTTTTTTTTTGTCTTTGATCTAGGGTTTTGTGTTGTTTCTTCAACCTCAATACAACCTCCTGAAGCCTGCGACATACCCACACGCAGTTGTCAGAACCTAGGAGATAGTAAAGAAGATTTGATGGTACAAATCGGAAAGCTATATCAAGAAGTGAAAGAATGATAGAGTTAGCATATAGGTATAATTTCGAATCTTACCTGTTATTTATTATTATATATCGTTTGTGGTTTTTAATTCATTTAAAATATTTTTAAAAAGTTCTTAAATACCTTCCACTATGAGACCCTAAGGCTTTCATTTCATTGAACGAAACTTAGGCCATAATGCATTTTTCGAAGTTTATGTGGGATGAGTGGAGCTTAAAGTCTCTCGATTCTTTACTTCCCAGGAGTTGTGTAACAAAAAAACTCCATATTTTTTGATGCGAATCCTATCGTTCTAACTATAGTTGCCATGCTTTCTTTGCCAACAAGGTGAAAATCGTTCCTTTTCGACGAGAAGATGATGATCACTGCTCAATTCTTCCCCTGACTGCCAGCACGCCACAAGCAATGTAAGGTTACATTATATGGTGTGTGATGCACAAGTATGGGGAAAAAATTTCGTTGGGGAGGCAAGTCGTATAGATGGTTCTCGTCATGAATTTGAAAGGGTTGCTCCTTCAGCAGTTTATTATGCTAGTGAAGATAAGGCTTTCGAGGAAGAAATTATTTAGGGGTTTGAACAAGCTAAAACAAGTACCAGAGCGAGTGACGCAAATGTACTCGGATCAAAGGGTGGCAATATGGGGAACCCTGGATCCTCTGTTGCCCAATCCTTACACAGCACTACATATTCATAAAATGACAAGATAAAGACAGAAGATCCGGATGCTGACCTTAATATTCGGGAACGACATGTTGGGGAAAAGGAAGGTGACTGAATCGCCCAGATAACAGGTTCTAAAGAACCCGTGAGTGGTCTACTATATCGAGTCTTCAAATGGATATGAGGAGGATACCTAGGTAATCAGAGATGAAGAATCCATCTCTCCTAATGCTCAAGTTGAGCATGTTGGAATGGGTATTGGGAGTGTTCTCGTGACTGAACTCACCGTTGAAGCTATTCCATCCTCAGCTCCTACTCCTAGATCTACCTAATTTGCGAAAATGTCGCTGCATCTGTTCCAAGAATGGATTCACCCCTCATGCTAAACAATTAACCAGTGACGCATGTGCTAACCCTTTTATAAGGCTGCAATCTGACTGAGCGAGACCCAACACATCTTCTGGCTAATCCAAGGGCCAATTTTCTTCAAGGGAGATGCTTGAGGCCATGGCTTTTGACCGAGCATACATTGGCAAAGATTACTGAAGCCATTTCAGGATAGGCTGGGCTTCAGAATGGCTCTAGAATTTCTTCAGCTACTAAAAATACAAACACGGTTAAATGCTCAAGGCTAACCTAGAGAGGGGGGGTGAATAGATTAGGCACCTTTTTCGACTCCCTTAGAAACAAACAAAAGTTTGTCCCTCTAGAATGCTTGTATCATAATATATATATATATATATATATATATATATATATATATATATCAATTAAAGACACTTAATCAATATATAAAACAAGCAAAGTGTATAGAAACAAGTAATCATAACACATACACAATCTATATTATAGAAAGGAAGTCAACTTACATATAAAATTCTATCCGTAGCATTGAAATATCAAATACAAATATAAGAGAGATAGAGATAGATAAAAGTTGACACAAGATATAACATGGTAAACCTCCGAAGAGGAAACATCCACGGGTTATCAACCACCGGCAAACAAAATCCACTAGTAGATACGACAAGTACAATCTCTCAAGTGACCACCTAGAAACTACCCTCCTATCCTACTCATGAATATGTCGCCCTCTTGCTCAACAATCCGATCACACCTCTTGTCAAGACTTCATGGCTCACCCTTCCGGATCCTCATGACCCTAGGCAAGACTTCTTGCTCAAATATCTGAGTCCTCCTGACTCTAGTCAAGACTTCCTCGCTCACCCTTCCGGATCCTCACAACCCTAGGCAAGACTTCTTAATCAACTATCTGAGTCCTCCCGACTCTAGTCAAGACTTCCTTGCTTGATAATCCGAGGTCTCCAACCTCTTGCCAAGACTTCCTTGCTCGAGAACATAAGCCTCACACCTATTGTCAAGACTTCCTTCTCACAAGGCATCCAGGTGATCATGAATGCAAAACTCAAACAAGCATGCAACATAGAATGTTATAATCAACACATCCTATGGAAAATACTAGAAATGAGCATGAATGCACAAAACAAATGTAGTCTAGTCAATCATACATGTTTAATCCATCTAGATCGTGTAAGATATGTTCAACATTAATTACAACCTAGATACATGCATAGATCTAAAACTTGAATCACTAGATATGTTCAATTAACACATATCAAGTTTAAATCTCATATACCAAAAATATGCTAAAATTATGTGACAAAGTCATTTATATTAAAGCAAGAATTCTAGAGCATATTTCCTATTCATAGATTCAACAAAGCACATGAATAGCTCAAAAGAACACAACCACTTGTATTATAGTGAGATTTCAGCCAAAGAGAGCCTAATACATGTGAGAAACTATTTTAACAAAATCAATCAATCAAAGATCATCAAATAGTCCTAGAATCAAAGCTAGCACAATACAATCTCAATCATGTGAAAACATAGGCAAAATCAAAACCTAACTCAACATGTGCGATCTCAATTGAAACTTAATCTAGCTTTATATGAGTTCAAAACTCAAACCAAAACAATCACAAGACACATATATATGTTGAAGAAGAAAACCCAAGGCAATTGACCAAGTTTTAAAAGAAAACTTTGAGAGAAAATCAATACCATAGTTGATTTGGTGCAGTCTCGTTTTTGTGATATTAGACTTCAAAAACAGCAATAAAAATAACTTAATCCTTCAGAGAAAAGATGGACGATGAATAGAAAAACACTCTCACCTTTGAATCACTCAAATCAGAGTTCAAATGAAGAAGTTATAGTGTTTGGAAGGTGAAAAAAATTGGGAGAAAATTCTGCACTCAAATTTTGAATATCTTCTTAGAATGTAATGTGAGAGGGAAGGGATATATAAAGGAGAGGGAAAATGGACATATGAAATGACCAAAAGGAACAAGAAGAAGCCAAGCTTGGTTGCTGTCCAAGATGGCATGTGGGCATCTCGGGGCAGCAAGCCTTCTGCCCCTAGATGGCCACGCGCCATCTCGGGAAAGAAGAGCTTTGCTGTCTTCATTTTCCCTCGACTTTCCTTCGCATTCTTCGACCGTTGTTTGGCCTCCGAACTCGGAATTCAAATATATTTGTGGATTATGAACCTTAACTCTCTCATGGACATGTACATATAAGATACTCAATGCAGAAAATAATAATTCGACTCGATATACGAAGACAAAGACAATGTATGCAACATGAGTTGAAAGTGTAGTATCCTTTGACTTAGAACTTGAAATCAAAAGTATGAGTAACCGAAATGACCGAAACTCAATCAAGAATGATTTAAGACTAAATTCAAGTTCAATATCCCTGTTATACAAACATATACACATACAAACAAAATTCACACAAGAATGCAAACTACTTAGAGATAGTCTTCAAACATGCATTTTCCAAAACATGTTATTTTCATACCAATGCATGAGCATTCATGTTCAAGTGTGTGAATGTGTTATACATAGTGCACAACGATGCAAGGACACATATGAATTAATTTTATGTGTGTGTCTATAATGGTGCACAACAATGCAGGAACACAAATGTATGAATTGTGTGTGTGTGCCTAAGCCTTGTAAGAGAAAGATAAGGTCTTAGTATACCTTTGTAGAATCATATGGCATCCTTTCTCTTTGAAGACTTTGAACTTGCTTTGACTAGTTGTTCCTTTTTCTTTGAATCTTATATCATCATGAATCTAAACAACTAAATCATCACTAGTAAACATCATTTTGATATGGAATTAATGCCAACACAATCTAAAATCTAACAATCTCCCCCTATGGCAAATTCCGTGTAAAAACACCTATACATTTACAACAAATATAAAAATGAAGATAGGTCATAAAATCACTCCCTCATATTACAATGAGTAAGATTCCTATAACTAACCTTCATCAACTCTTGAACTTCATCTTGATCTTCTCTTGAAGCAACCTATAAATCATCTCAAAGCACAATGCATATACAAGAGAAAAACAACAAATGGAAACATATAATATGGATAAAAATATACAATTAAGTCCACAAATACATGTATCTACCCCTCAATACATGCCAAAACACAAGAATTCTTAACCAAATCTTAAGACTAATTATTACATTCCACTGAAAGTTAAAAAATTCACAAAAACAACATAAAAGGAAACTAAGCAACTAGCATCTCTTTCTCCCCTTTTTTGACATGAAATAATGCCAAAAGTTAAGAAATATACCTCAACACTCAAATACTAGCTACTTGTTCCACCAAAGAAAGTCGTGTGAGTAGTTGATCTAACATAATGCTTGAGAGGTGGTCTTGAACTTGAAGTAATGCACTCCTCCAACTCTTTTATCCTTGCATCTTGTTGAACAACTATAGCACTAAGTTCATCAATCTTCTTCTTCAGTTGTATAGCCCAATCCGGAAGAATATTTGTGCTAATCACATGACTATCAACTTGAGAACTACTAAATAGTCCAAAAGTATCACAAGTCTTACCCTTATTCTTATAGGACATATATGACACACGTTTATCATAATACTTTTCCAAGAGTTGAACTAACACATCATCTTCTCTACTCTTAATCCCACGAGCTAAACACAATGAAGTAATAAACCCCGGTAATGAAAGATTTTTATCACCTCTAGTAGAGAAAGCTGCACTATCAATGTAATACATGAGAAGATCTCCAAGGTTTATAGGTTGATTAGTTACCAAGGCATACACTATATTGATCTTGTCTTTATTCAACTCGGTTGAATTCGAAGATCCAATAATGTTAGTGCAAATGAATAGATGCCAAAATGCACTAGCCTTAGTTAACTCATATTGACTAATATATGCTCTACTTTTCCACTCAAAAGAAGCATTGTCATAAAGAGTTCTACCCATGATATTTAGATTCTAAATGACATCCACATCTAGAAAATTAGAATCTATATCATTAGATAACCCAAGAAACTTGTTAATGTTTTCCGGGTTAACTCTAAACACAACACCCCTAATTTCCATCAAAGCATCTAACAAGGTGGCACTTTCCCTATATTCAAAATAAAACTCTCTAACAAGAGTATCATTTACAACTCCTAACATGCACACCCAGGATTCCCATTTTCTATCCTTTAAGTACTTAAGAACATAAGAATCTTTACACTTACCAAAGTCAATGCCTCTCTCTTGAAAAACTTCTTTGTTCCAAAGATCACTAAATCTGTTGTCCTTGAAGTTTTGGATCCTTTTTGAGGTAGATTTGGCTTTCATAATGGAATTCAATTGATTTCCACTTCCGGTAATCTTAGTTCTTCAAATTTTTTCTTGTGTTATAAGATGCTATATACATACAACAAAAGTGAGTGAAAGACAAAACAATCATATTAGTCACAAAGATATAAAACAAAGACATATGACTTAAGAATGAATCATCATGCAAGACAAAGATACTGAGTAATATCTTACAAGTATCATTAAGTCAAAATATGCCAACATGTAACAAAATGAAGCATGTGAACATATCATAAAAGAGAACAATGACTAGCATACAATGCTCCCCCTTGATAAATGCTATAACTAAAATCAATGATAGCATAAAGTTCTTTTTCAACCCGAGCTCATTTGATTTTCAAATATACTTCTTTTTAAGCCTTCCTTCTTTTCTTTTTAGGCATTGAATCAAAAAAAATTATTCTTTTCATGATTCCATTTCAACACTTCTTTGACTTTTTTCTTTTTCTTTTTAAACATATACAAAATTCACTTCATGGCGGCTTTCACTCATCACAATGGTGTAGCTCTTTCCAATATTGGGTAGCTTTCACAACCAATGTGTGTAGCCTTTTCCATGAAGGTGCTTGTTGAGTTCTATGTATTTGCCGAAGCAAAATGGATACTAACCATAGGTCATTTTAAATGTACTTAAGAACAAAAACTTAAAGGTGTATCCAAAGTTTACATATTAGTAAACTCAATCTATTAGCAAAACATATAAGAGAAACAAGGTGCAATTTTAGAAAACCAATATTTTATGGTTCATAAGCACATTATCTAAAAGCAATAAGTAAAGACATATTCAAGATCATTACTTCTCTAATGAGTAGCTTTCAAAGAATATGAAGCTAATATTTTCAAAAGTAATGCCACTCAATATACTATACATAAAAAATCATCAAAGTTAAGATCAATGTGAACAATATCACTATTAGATCCTAAAATAGCAAATGTCAATAAGAACCATATGTATGCTATAGAAAAAATTCTCTAATATGACATGATATGAGATGTATATCAAAATTTGAGTCAAAAGATGAATATCTAAAAGAACATGCATTAGAGTATAGAGATACCTTTTGCACATTATATTCACCAAATATCATACTTTCGCCCTTTTTTTAGCACTCTTACCTTGAATGTCCTCATGACAACAAGTTGACGATGTTTAACAACAAGAGTATAAAAAGCATAATATCTCAACTCAATCATCACATATATCAAAAGAACTTCTCTAAAGTTAACCAATAAATTTTGACCATCATAACAAACATGATGTGAGATAACTAAGTTCATATCAATTCATGGAGTATTCAAAACTAGCAAGCAAGAATTCTCAACACAAATATTATATTGCCTCAAAGTTACCTTACATGTGCTTCTTATATTAGTGATACAAGCACTCACCCTTGAACCACTTGTTCTTGGGTGTACCTATATAAACATTTCCAATATCATCCTTGACAACAATGTTAAATCTAGAGTAAAGTCCTTCAATGACTTGATTAACAAGAATATCATTAATACACTCTTCCTTAATATTTTCAACATAAGCTTTGTCAAGTTGAACAAGATTAGTTTTCTTTCTACTCCACAACTTCTTCTCATGCTTAGCAATATTATCATGTTTCTCAACTTTCAAAACCTTAGCATGTTCAAGTTGAAGTTTAATCTCCTTATTCCTAGGTTCATTTCCTAATTTGTATTTTTCAGTATATTTATAACACCTAGGCTTAATGTGACCTATTGTGTTGCAATAGTGGCAAATTGGAATAAAAGATGAGATTGTACCTTTTGGAGTTGAACTAGCTTCACTAGGAGTTTGCAAAGATACCTTGTTTGCCAACTTTTTCTTGGCTTTTGATCTTCTCTTCTTGGGTGGTTTCTTATCAATCACGACTTCATCCATGTGAGTAGAAAGTTGTGCTTCCAAGGGCTCCTCTTCAACTACCAAGTCATATTTACCACTATGAGAGTTAACAAGATTCCTAACACTAGACACACTTACCGAATCATTCACTAAGTCATTGATGGCCTCCTTAGCTGTGTCTATCTCTTCCATTAATTCTTGTTCTCTCTTCTTCAAAAAAGATATCACATTATCCTTCTCAAAGTTTATCTTTTCAAGTTCTCTAAACTTCTTCAAAATATCACCTTTCTCACCAAGAAGTCTACGAGTGACAATCACAAACTCATCTAGTTGTTTCTTGATCAAATCATCCTTCTCAACTACCTCTCTTAGAGCATTATCTCTATCTTCTTCAAGGTTCTCTATCTTGGCCAATAACTCAAGATTAGTAGGAATGGAACTAAAGCTTCCATGATGATTTGTATCAAAGTTCTTGATCAAAGATATTGTACCATCAATATCTAGTGGAGAATGAGAAGCCATTAGAGCTACAAAGTTGCTCATCAATTCTTCATCACTTGAAGACTCACTACTAGAGCTCTCATTATCACTAGAGTTATCATCACTCCAAGTAGCCGCCAACACTTTGCCTTTCTTGTCTTTCTTAGAAAGCTTCTTAGTGCACTCACTAGCAAAGTGACTGAAACCATGACAATTGTAGCATTGAACATCTTTCTTGTTAATGGCTTGACTATTCTTCTCATTCCCTGGAGTTGATGTTTTCTTTACTCCCTTTTCCTTAGAAGACTTGCCTCTAGGCTTGGCATTCTTCTTTAGAAACTTCTTGAACTTTCTAACCAAAATAGCTATCTCTTCATTTTCATCATCACTTTCATTCTTAACAGCATTAAGAGCGATTCCCTTACTCTTTATCTTTGGCTTCAAGCACATCTCATAAGTTTGGAGAGACCCAAGCAACTCATAAAAGTTAATGCTATCCACATCCTTGATTTCCTCAATAGCCATCACTTTTGATTTAAATCTCTTAGGAAGAGACCTAAGGATTTTCCAATTTAAATGCTCTTTTGAGATAGGTACTCCAAGTGCTTGACATTGGTTAGCAATGTTAATAAGCCGGAATTGGAAGTCTTCAAACTTTTCTTCTTCACCCATACTTAAACCTTCAAACTGTGATGCCAACATTTGAAGCCTTGATTTCTTCACCGCTAAGGTTCCTTCATTAGTAACTTGGAGAGTATCCCAAGCCTCTTTTGTGGATTCAAGATTTTGAATGTAGGAGAATTGATACCCATCAACTCCTCCAAAGATGGAATTCATAGCACGATGGTGCCACTTAGCAACCTCAAACTGATTCATTGTCCATTCACTCATTGGCTTGAGTATCATGGTTCCATCCTCTTAAACCATGGTAGGAAGACTATACCCTTCTTCCACTACCATCCAAGCCCTTTCATCAATAGAGCGGATGTAGGCTTTCATCCTCAATTTCCAATACCCATGGTTAGTGCCTCGAAGTAATGGTTGCCTAGTATTTGAGGCTCTTTCCGCCATTACATCATCTTGTAAACCCATGACTTCCAAAGCTTTGCAAAAACCATGAATGTATCACCTAGACTCTCACTAAGAACAATCTAGTGTCCTGCTCTGATACCAATTGAAAATACAAACACGGTTAAATGCTCAAGGCTAACCTAGAGGGGGGGTGAATAGGTTAGGCACCTTTTTCGACTCCCTTAGAAACAAACAAAAGTTTGTCCCTCTAGATTACTTGTATCACAATATATATATATATATATATATATATATATATATATATTTATATCAATTAAAGACACTTAATCAATATATAAAATAAGCAAAGTGTGATAAAAATAAGTAATCATAACACATACACAATCTATATTTCTCTCGATTTAGATAGTGTACATCAATCAACACAGATGTTCATCTCGCTAGGTCTTTCTTGTTGGTGTCCCGATCTGTTTTCCAGGTGACCTGGTGCCTCGGGTTTGCCTTTTCTAACTAATTGGTGCATTCGTACCTAATCAGCTTGGTGGTATGCTACTTTATCTTCTCAGCCCCTTTGAACACCTTCCATCCGCCCTTCACGGTTTCACAACACTTGAGTTCTTATTTCCATATGTTCTTATTACCATATGCTTACCATTTGTTCTTATTATCATATGTTGTGTTTCATATGTTCTTATTATCATATGTTTACTGACCTTTTCGGAGGCCTTTACTTGTTTTCATTCGTTGGAGTATTTTGACTTATTTTTAAATCGATTCTATAAGTTCTTTTATTAACTTCTGCAAAACTAAACTGAAACAAACCAATTAATTGTTAATTTTCTAAAGATAGCTAAACCCAAAACATAAAAAGAAAAACTGAAGTGAAAGAGTTCAATGTATCCTTTCCAAAGATAGATTTTCTTCAAATACTGGGCATTGCATGGTCGAGACAAGACTCCTCCTTCTTGTCGGGCAATTAAGTACGCTTTTTGCCCACTATGCCATCTATCACATATGGTATTTCCCACTTGTCAGTCAAGGATCCTACCGCTCTGTTCAATGTATTATGGTTTACTCTTTTTAGCACATGGTCCCCAAGTTGGAACCTACGCATACGAATGTGCGAGTTGTAGTACCTTGCTACTATTTGCTTGTATGCAACATTTCTAATATGAGATAAATCTCTCCTATGTTCTAGCTTTTCCAAGTTTCGAAGTAGCATATTGACATTATGCTCGAAATCATATAACTGCACTCTTTGAAAAGTGTAGGAATTCTCTACAAGGAGAACCGCCTTGGTTATAAACATTAAGGAAAATGGGGATTCACCGATAAAGGTTCTAGCAGCTGTTTTGTATGCCCATAAAACCTCGTGAAGCTTTTTTGCCTAGTTCCCTTTATTTGCGTCCATCTTTGCTTTCAGAGTATGCTTGACTATTTTGCTCACTGCTTCAGTCTACCTATTAGTCTAAGGATGAACGGCTAAGGGGTAGTAATTCAATTTCTAGTACTCCATGCATAGTTGTCTGAATTTTACATTATCAAGTTGAGTGCCATTATCTATGATGTTTGTTCTCGAGACTCCGAACCTGTACAATATATTTTCTTAACAAAGTTTGTGGTGTTTACCTCGGTGATGTGTACGAGAGCATCTACTTCCACCCATTTGGTGAAATAATCTACTGCCATTATTGCATACTTTGTCTCTCATTTCACTCCAAAGAGCACTGGTCCTTTGAGGTCGAGGACCCACATGACAAATGGACAAAGGGACATGAGGCTCTAGAGTAACTCGGGTGGCTGCCGAATATCATTAGCAATCCTTTGACAAGTTTCACTACTCTCCGTAAATTTTTGAGCATCTACAATTAGAGTTGGGGAATAAAACCCATGTCTAAGTATTTTATATACCAAGCTTTTACCCATAGTGTCATTCCCGCATAAGCCACTATTGATATCCACTAGGATCTTGTTGGTTTCTTTAGCTTCTATACACCATTGTAATGCATTCGAAAATCCCTTTATGTATAGTTCCCTATTGTTATAGAGTATCTGGTGGATCTGTATTTGACTTGTTTTGCCCCAAGTGTGTCTTCCAGTAGTAAGTCCTCTTATAGTTACTTTCTGATTGCTGTCATCCAACTGTCTGATCTTACTCAAATCTCAGCTACTACAAACCCTTCTTGTTTGGTTATGCTTGGTTGGATCAAATGGACTACAATGACAGTTTTGGATCTTTTGTCAATCGTTGTAGATGCTAGTTTAGACAAAAGGTATACTTTCTCATTCTCTTCTTATAGAACCTTAATGATTTTTAACTTATTGAACTGCATGAGCAGCATATTTGCCATAGCCAGATAAGCTGTCATGCACTCACCCTTTGCTTGGTACTCTTCTAAGACTCGGTTGACCACTATATGCTAGTCACTGAAAATCTCAATTTCATCTGCCCCTAGCGCATATATACTCTTAGACCGGCTAGCAATGTTTCGTATTCAGCTTGGCTGCTTGTTGCTTTCTCATGGCTCACTCCACAGTATCTCCCTTGGGAGTGGTTAACACAATTCTTGCCCTGCTGCCATGGGTGTTTGATGAACCGTCCACATGTAGCTTTTTATAGAAAAATCTTCTCCTGCTTCTCTCTCATCATTCAAGCTACCTCTATGTCTTGCTCGGCGAACTCAGATACAAATCATCTATTGCTTGCCCCTTGAGGGAGGCTCTTTGGGAATATGTTAAATCAAACTCACTAAACTCTATTGCCCACTTATTCAACCATTTTGATACTTCCAGTTTCTGTAAGATTTGTTTGAATGGGCAGTTTACTTAAACTTCCATCATGTGTGCTTAAAAGTATATCCTTAGCTTTCTCATTGCAATGACCAAAGCAAGGGCCATAATTGTAACTAGCGAGTATCTAGTTTCGGCAGGTAGCAAGGCTTTGCTGGTATAGTACACATGCTTCTGGGCTCTATTTTCTACCCCGTACAAAGCTGTTCGCCACCTCTGTGAGAGCCAGGTACAAGTACAATGCCTCACCGATAACCGGTTTTGAAAGCACTAGAGCTCGTCTTAGAAACTCTTTCAGTTTCAAGAAAGCTTCTTTACAATCCTTATTCAATTCAAGCCCCTTCCTATTTTTTATCGCCTTAAAGAACGGTGCACATTTGTTGATCGACTTGGATCGAAACCTGTTGAGTGAGCTGAGGCATCCGGTCAACGTTTAGACCTCCTTCAGTATTTTTAGTGAGACCTTGTTTCAAAGGCCTAGATTTTCTCTGAATTGACTTTGATCCCTAGCTAATTCTTGAGGGTACTCCGAACAGAAACTTTTTTAGGTAAAGCTTCATTTTGTACCTCTTAAGTATGTCAAAAATTTCTCTTAGGTCTAAAACATGCCTTTTTGTTCTTACACTTTTGATCAGCATGTCGTTCACATAGATCTCCATATTCTTTCAAATTTATCGAGCAAAGATCAAGTTCACCGGTCTCTCATAAATAGCTCCAGCATTCTTCAATCCAAATGGCATCACGGTGTAACATTGCAACCCATTGTCTGTTGTGAATGTTATCTTTTCCTCATATGGCGTGTGCATCCGGATCTAATTATACCCTGAGTAGGAATCCATTAAATTGAATAACTCATGTCATGATGTGGCATTCATTAGTTGGTCAATCCTTGGAAAAGGTAAGTGTAGGAAAAACAAGCGGCGGAAGCAAAAATTTTGATTGGTATATTTCAAAAAAAATACTTTAAAAGAGTGACCCTTAACCCTTGATTAATTAACATATAATAAAAAGGTATCGTACCTTTTTCACGTGACAATTGATGGTGCATCAAATTGAACAGCTAGATCTTCTAATTCAATCATGAACATGAATCTCCTAGGAGTGTGGGGTCCCTTTCTTAGAATTGTGAACCTGATGATGGAAAATAAAAACCTTTTCTTTTGCTAGTCACAATAACCCTCCTAGAAAAAATAAAGAATGTTTGGTCACTTGTGAATTCTCAATCTTTTGATTGAAACTCGTGTGAGCCAAATTCAATGTTGTGCACAAAGCCCTTTGATATAAAAGCTACTAGTGCACTATGAAAACAAAATGCTTCCTATTCTTTTCTCTTGGCCAAATTCTCACACACTTTTTCTATAAGTTGGATGAATTTTTTTTAAGCAAATAAAAAAAATTCTCCTTCAAGACCCTAGTCTTGGCCGAACTCCCTTCATAGGAATTTATAGGCGGCCGAAAATCCTCACACAATGAGGATTTTTGTTTAACCAAAACTCCTATCAACTTTTGAGTTCAATCCAATCCTAGCTCATTAGTGTATTATCCAATAATAAGTTATTGAATATCAATTAATTGTGACTTTATCAAAACCTTTCTAATTGACTAATTGTCAATTAGAGTTTTGATAGATATCAAAAACTTCTTAATTTAACTAGATAAATAAATTTATTTTATTTGTCTCCTTATCAAATAAAGTTTTTGATACTTATCATACTACCAACAATAGTATGACACTAAGAGAACTTCTCCTAGTTCGAAAAAGATTTTGACTTTTAATCAATTAATTAATTAATTAATTTCTCTTTAATTAAATAATAAAATAAAATAATAAATTAGGCTAATAATCTTAGCCCCAGCTGCCCAAGCCTAAACTATGGGCAACGTGTTTTTTTTGCTTTTCATTAAATCCATTTGGACTTTAATAGAAAGTCCATATGTGAACTAGACACATTCTTACTAAAATAAAATAAAAAAACAATTCCACATGCCTTAAATTAATACTTTAATAGAATTTAACAGCCCATTTAATTTAAACGTGCAATTTATATTATTAATGTATTAATGGAATGCTAATCGCACCCCATTAGGGCCGCCCTTGGATTCTCACATCCATAGCTGTCCATTCTAGGTATTTGAAGAGTTACTATGTGTCTTGATCACACATGACCACACATCTCCAAAAACTTTTGGATTCAAAAATCCAAAAACAATTCTAGATAGACCCAAAAATTAGTCTGGTAGAATATATCAAGTTCATGGGCGGGCTATCTAAATTTAAGTTTCAATAGACATAACCTAATTACAATCAACAAATGATTCTCCTAGGTTCGATCTATTAATTTTAGCTCATTCCACTAAAGAAATAAAATTGAACTCTTAAATAAAGATAAAATAAGTAAATGTTTCTAATTCGTACCCTAGTGTATCCTCGTGAAAATTACCAGCAATTGCCAAGAGCTCATAGACCGCCTATAGCTCTTCTAGTTACCATATTTACTCATATGACCAGATTTTGATATTGGATATTTTGACTTATCCAGAAGCCATGTTTTTATAGAAACAATCGAAAACTTAACGTTAAGATTAAATATCCAGTACCTTAAAAAATCCATATGATGATATTGTACTCACATTCAATAAATGGAGCAGCCACGATGTTCATTTCTATAAATGAAATCTTTTATCCATTAAAAAATGAATACCACCAAATCATCGAGGATAGACTATGCTATATAATCATGCTCATTGATAGCTCAAATGATAACACTTGTAACCATACATCCATTCTTTATCTCGGGATTGAGATAAACTCTCTAATTATTCTTAAGTGAAAACCATTTGTCCACTGACGGTTCTGGATAAAGTATTTCACTATGATCCTATTCAATTCACCTAGTGCACTAGATTCTTTTACCCAAAGACACTACATTTTGATGATATTAGACTCATCATAACACATTTGATCTCACTCAAATACTAGCAAAAGAATCTACACTACAAAAAAAAGGGCCATCAGCGATGGCTAAATGCCGTCGAAAAAGATGGATTCCCTCAAAAATTTGCTTTTTCGATGGGAAACGGTTGTCGAATGCCGTCGGAAATAAACTTGTATCGACGGGCCATCGAAAATACCACTTTTTTAGACAATAATGGCCGTCATAAAAAATGAAAATAATCATCGGTAATAACATTAAAAATTAATGACGAGCCGCCGAAGATACTACCTTTTTCGACAGTCATTTACCGTCGATAATAGTAATAAAAAATAGTCAAAATTAATTAAATTTTGATACTTCATTTCTAATAATTCATGCAACTTCCATGGTTTGAACCATGGACCTTGAAGATCGTAAGTGATGCTTTTACCATTTTGCTATAACTTTATATCTGATATATTTTGCATACTATCTATATATAAACTATTGATATATTTTACACATAATCCAATTGAATTTATATTTTGCATACTTTATAATATGCTATGATATTGTGTTTTAAATTAAATATTTTTATTAAAATATTCTCTTATCTGATAGAAAAATATGACTTGATTTTACCATTTTGCTACATCTACATATTTTAATAGGTAGTGCATTTTATATATGTATTTTTTTTTTTAAGATTCATAATTATTCTGTAAAATATACAAATAGATATTAAAAAAAGGTTTTTTTAGAGGTTTTTTTTTTAATATAGTCAGGTTTAGTAGACATAATTAAAAATAACCAAATGTTCTTGTAATTACTAATAATTTTGATATATTTCATACTTGATTAATTTAGTCCAATGTGTTCTTACGTTTTTTAAAATTAATTGATATTTCAAAATTGACCTAAAATACTTGGTGAAAAAAATTCATAGAGTGATTTCACTAAAAAATATAGTGACAAAAAAATTAGTACATATTTTGATGTATTTAAAATATTGACTTATAAATCATTTTTTAATGTAGTATATAAGTTATCACATACATAAATATATTCCATTATAATTTTTTAATTGATATTATAATATTTAACTAATTATATTTTTCATGACAATACCGTAACAGATAATAATAAAAATAATATTATTCGACTATTTCTTATGGACATTGGGCTATCGGAATTTAGATATTAATTCGTTCATCATTTTCGACGGTATTTATGCCATCGGAAATGTAGGTCATTTTGGACAGTACATATAGCGCCGTCGAAAATGTGCATCATTTTCGATGGTACATATAATGCCATCGAAAATGTGGATAATTTTCGATGGTCGAAATAGTGCCATCAAAATGTGGGTCATTTCTGACGGTTTTTTGACTATTTTCGACAGCCTTTTAACGTCGAAAAATTGGTATTAAATTTTTCATTATTTTCGACGGTGTTGAAAAGCCCGTCGAAAAAGACAAAATCACCGACGGTAATTATAGCCGTCGAAAATAATTGGTCGCTAATATACACTTTTTTTGTAGTGCTACAACATTAATAACGTAAAGGCGCTCAACCTTTACCTTAAGTTGTGAATGTTGTTCAATACTAACTAAAGAATTGTGTCTACCTCGTACATATCCAGATGTATGAATAATTCTACATTTCTCATAGTCTTTTGACCTTATGATTATTTACTTTTGACAATTATACTAATTAAACTATAAATGCTATAAGATTTGTTAAAATATAAATCATTTTTTTATATGAAAAGATTGTCAAATACATTATTACACTCTTGTTATTGAGCATAATCCTAATAGAAAGCTATCCTTCAGGCAAGATTTGTTCAAGTCGGTAAAGTTCACACACATTCGCCACTGCTTATTCTTTTTCTTCACTAAAACAATATTCGCCACACACTTCAAGTATCTGACTTCCCGGATCGATCATGTGGCGAGTAACCTATTCACTTCTTCTTTAATTGCCTCACTCCTCTCTAGGTTGAACATCTGTATTTTTTGGATAATGGTCTGGCTTCCTGATTAACGGCTAGGTGGTACGATAACACTTTATGATCGATCCCTTGCATGTCCTTAAGGCTCTAGGCGAACACATCTTTATATTCCCTTAACAAGTCGATCAGGCCAGATTTAAAACGTTTGCCTAAACCCATGCCTATCTTGACCACTTTGATCGACTCATCATTGTCAAGGACTATCACCATTGTCGACTCGTTATTTTCTATAGGCTCCTCTTCTGGATCGAGCTCGAACCCTTCCAGCACTTCCGCCTGGATTTCATACTCATCTACACATTGGTCGGCCGGTTGTACCATGGACACTAGGTGATATTTATTTTATGTTTTATCTTTATATTCTAAAAGGTTGGCCATTCAGGCCATCTCTTAAGGCCCCTTGATTACTCCAACTTCTGATTTTGATCGGTAAATTTCTATACATGTGTTTTACTCTGATTTCCTATGTAATAAGCTTGTCTCTTGAGTATTTTAGGTTTTTCAATGTGCATATTAAACATGTGTGTCATTTTCCTTAAGATGAGGTGTACATTTATAATTCAAGAAGAAGAGCTTTAACGAGAAGAAAAAGGAAAAAACGTCATCAACCGCTACATAGACCGCTGGCTATACAGAGCACCTACCGCAACATAGCCATCGGTGAATTCCAGAAGTGTTGTTCATTCCAACCATGGTTCATACCGCGACCAAGCATCAGTTTCAACTACAGACCATACAACGCAAAAGTTCAGAGAGCACGTCGTTGTGATTACAGCGGCCTATGCATATGTCCATGTCGCGGTACAAGGAGCGGTCGTGTTTATTCCTTATTTTTCAGGGAAATCTGAAAACCCTATATTATGGAGATCCTAGAAATAGTTTTTTCTTTTTCTTTTTCTACATCAACGAGTCTACAACTTTAAATTATTATTCTCTCTTACACAAACACTGTTGACGTCGTTTTCTGGCTTATGCCGGAAAAGCCAACAAGGACTGGATTTTGGCTATTGATTCAAAGAGAAAGAGATGCAGAGAGAGTAATAAAGACAAGTTTTACGTGGTAAAACTCCGATGGTCTGAGAAACATCCACGGGTGGTTGAAAGATCAACCAAGCCAAAATCCACTAAGAGAATAAGATGTTTTTACAAGCTCTCGATCTCCCTTTTTCTCTCTGGATTATTTTTAATTACTGTATGCTATATTGCCTCTCTCTTTTCGAGCCAGATTATGGGTCTATTTATATGCTTATAGAACCCTAATCTGCTTTGTACAAGTAATACAAGATATTTGTATTTAATTGTGATTTGGTTACTTGCTTGAGGTTGATTTGTCTTCTTTCCTGTTTCGGAGTCTCTTATGGAAATCGAGTGGGACTCTAGTAGCGTAGTTCAATTTGACTTGTTTCCTTATAAGAATGTAGTATTCGAAAAGGAATCAAGTTGTTTCCTGATTGGGGGACTCTTCTAACTTAAAGGTCCATTATTTGGGATTCCTTCATGACGAATATCTTCGCGTATTTAATGACTTAACCCGTACGATAAGTTCTTATTCGGGTTGTATTTACTCCCGAGTAAGACTGATACCTGATGGTCCCGAGTAGTGCCATTTGAGGCCGAGTGAATGCGTTGTTTTAACCAATCCCAAGTGTTGTTAACTGATCCCGAGAAGGTCTTTATTCAGTATATGCTTACTCGGGCTTGCTCCTCTTTAATGATGCCTTGTAGGATATTTCCCGGATGCCCATCTAAGCATACAACTGGCTATTTTTTCCTTCCTAACAATTACGTGTATGCTTGGTAAAATTTACATACAATAATACCCCCTTAAAATATTTTATTTCGGGCAAGAATATTTTAATCATTTTGATTTTCTTTCGTCAGAAAAACCGTCTTGCCATAATGATGTATTTTAATGGTCACTCTATTATTTCGATTTGCTTTGTCACGCAAGATCTTAAATGATAGCGACGTTTCAAAGTTTTGACGGTTGAGGGTTACTTCTTGTCTTGACACGTGTCCCTTGTCTCTTCGTTTTTCAATATCGTTTATGAGAAGTGACTTTTGCGTTTATCCAAACGCCGCCAACGTGGTTTCGTCATAAAACTTTTTCCCTCTTTGAAACCCTAGGGTTTCCTGCCATTTCGCCTTTAAATCCTTCGTTAAGAGACTGTTGGTTTATTCTAAAAAATCCAGTAGAAATCTTTTTAAACTCAAATTTCTTCATCCAGAAGTTCACGATTCTCCGCTTTGAAGATCTTGCGTCAGTCTCAATTCAAGGTTAGTTTCAATGGGGCCATCTGCCCGTCATCGTCTCTTTAAAATTGCTTTTGATGCATTAGAGCGTGGGGATTTCCAATTAGTATCTTGCATTAGATGATTACTGGGGGATATCCCAATAGATAAACCCCCATTTTTAGAGGTTGATGTTTCTGGGCTTCACCCTGACGTCACTGTCAGCCCCGTATCGAGTTCTCCATCTAGTTCTGATTCTGATATTTCTGATCACAGGGTATCTTCTCGAAGGATGGGTAAACATCAAAGCACTATCAAGGTATACAAGCACGGCTCGAGCAGCATTCAGACTGGGGAACAAACTGATAATGAGGGAGACACTGGTGTACCGAAGACGTCTCGCCTTTCATTTTCTGACAATCGCCCGAGTGGCTTTGATATTGAACAGAATGTGGTCGGGCCAATTGAGATAGAAAAATACCGATCCCGATTTGATTTGCCTGACTCAGTCACTTTGGTTCCTGCAGGGAGTAGAGCAGTATGGAATCCTCCTGAGGGGATGATCGCGATTTACGGATCGATGCTTTGCTGCGGTGTCACACTTCCCCTTTAGCCTTTTATTGCCCGGTTTTTAGCTGAAGCAGGGATAGCCCCAGCTCAGTTGGCCCTGAATAGTTATAAAGTCTTGATATGCATGTGGCACATGTTCAGCCGAATGAACCTTTCACCGCCTTCCCCGAATGAAATCAGACATTTCTTTACGCTGAGGCAGGTTAGTAAACCAGGGACCTATTTTCTTGGGTCTACTCCTTCGGACAGTTGGGTCCCTAAAGAAGTGGAGGCAAATCAGGGGGGCCAAGGATTCTGATAACCCAAAAAAAAAGGGCTTTATATGGGGATTCCCCATATCCAACAAGTTCTGGAAGAACAGTTGGTTTTTTACTGGAGGGTCTCTCTGGCTCGATGTCACTGTTCGATTTGGGGATTCCCGAATGGTGCTGAATGTTCCCCGCTTCTTTTGTTCCCCTGAAGCATGGAATAAGAAAACAATTGATTATAACGATTCAGAGCTGAAGAGGCTGCCCCTGGCTACTATCCGCACTCTGGAAAAGAGAAGCAAGAGCTATCTTTTCAAAGAGGACGACTTGATCTTTAAACAGGTTTCGGGCCATCGCAGGCGTTGTGAGTAACCCAGCGCTCTTTCTGCTGTGTTTCTCCGTTTTTCCATTTCCTTTTCTTTCTCTTTTTTTTCTTTTTTCTTTTATTTGTGTTCGATACGGACGTTGTCTACGATCTTTAGGCTCGTCCGGTGAAGGCAATTCTTCAAGAGAGTAGGAAAGAGGCTTCCCGTCAGGGTGATGAGGGTATTGCTCCACCCGAGCCTGATGAGGAAATTGATACTGCTGAGCAAATTCCCGAGTGCGTTGATCGAGGTTCTCAGCTTTCTGCTCAGGATCTCACTGGTTCGAGTGGCCAAGGTGAGCCAACTGTGACACAACTGCCTGAAAATAGGGAGAAGCAGTGTAAGAATCCAAGTGAAGAGCCTGTTGGACTGTCTGAGGCTGGCGATGATGGTGACGTCTTGACAGATCAAATGCCTGTCATTGCCGAGCTTTTTGAGTCTTTTCGGGATGATTTGCTGGAAGATCCTGAGTCTTTTTTAGTCTCATTTAGTTAAAAAAAAAAACTTCATCCAACCCTTGTGTGTAGAATTCGGCCAAGGAGAAGAGAAAAGGGTAACATTTTTGTTTTCGATAGTACACTAGTATTCTTTACATTAAAAGGGTTTTGTGTACAAAAATCGAATCTGGTTTATGCGAGTTTCAATCAAATAGATTGATAATTCACAAGTGACAAACTTTCTTTGGTTTTCTCTTGGAGGATTATTGTGACTAACAAAAGGAAAAAGTTTTTATTTGTTTCCATCCTCATTCATACAATTCAAATAAAGGGAGCCCACACTCCTAGGTGATTCACGTTCGTGATTGGATTGGAAGATCTTATGGATTCAATTCGGCACAACTTCAATCGTCACTAGTAAAAGGTATAATACTTTTAATATACGTCAATTAATCTAGGGTTAAGGTTCTTTATTTTAAAGGAATTTTTTTTCAAATATATACAAAGCAATTTTTACACTTCCGTCTTGTTTTGAATTTGATTTTTCCCTACATTTATGTCATATTCATTGAGCCCAAAACAACATCGCACTGAGTTATTCTATTAGCCCACTCAGTTTTTGTATCGTTTATTGTCTAGCTGACCTATTGATATCGGTCAAGTGATCTTTCGGGCGATTCATAGTAGTGGGAGTGCAGAGGCATCTTCCATGGTGTTCCTATGCATGACCAAATTTTTTTTATCGAGAGGTAGGTATTACGGTGGATACTGGATTTGAGAAGGATGCACCAGGTAATATGGGCTTGACGCACTGGAACAAGTTGTTGGATTTCTAGGGTTTGCCTACTAGTGGGCTGTATGGAAGAGTGGAGACATCGTTGTGAGCCACGAGAGGCTTAGGCAGCTACGATGCAGGATGAGCAGCTACAGAATAATATGGTAGCACAGATTTCAGACGCGCTCAACTAGTCAATCAGATGTCATTCAGCCAGAAGTTACGTCATTTGATTATGTTTTGCAGGCTATGCGGTCCCATATAGATATGAGCTTCAGCGAGATAGAGAGGCGAGGAAACACGCATTTGATGGTGTTCATACGAGTACTGAGGTGCGCTCGATGGTTAGCCAGATTTTTATGGCTGGTAGTAAATGTGTATCTTTCCAAACTCCATTCTCCAGATCAAATTTCTATTGATATGGTAATTCTAGATTTCAACAACAGGGTTTCAACTATGGAACACCTGCAGAGCGACAACATCGTGACCAGGACTCAGATCAGGGAACTGAGATTTTGCACTTCTCAAACGAAGATGGAGGATCATAGAGAGGATATGCCTCTTTCTTTTATTTGTTTTGTCTTATTTTCTTTTGAACTATTTTTCTCTTTGTTTATCTTTAGGAATTACTTTTTACTTTCTTCTTGTATATTTTAGGATCTTTCCAGTTGAAATTTATTTTAGTTTTTTTGATTATTTCTTTGTCTTAGTTTAGGGTATGTTTTTCACCTCCAATTTATCTTCGCTTGTCAACATTGGGGACAATGTTAAGTTTAGGTTTTGGGGTGTGATATTTTCAAAGTTATTTTTAGAGTTCATCCTTCTTGTGAAACCATGGTGAGATGCTTTGATTTGTGCCCTAAATAAAATATGCATTAATCACTGAGTTTACACGAACTTCTTTTCATTTAGAGTTTTGCACTGCATTTTTCAAAATTTATGACATGCTCTTGATGTGATAGTAGATAGGAATCTTTGTTGAATCGCAATGATTTAATAATGAAGACTACACTTGTGAGTTCACTAAGCCAAAAAACATACATAAATGACATCATATGAGGGTTCTTTTGTTTATACTCTTTAAACACTCAGTAGGTTCTTAGCATTAGATCGAATCTATATAGGTTGTACATTGAGCATTATAGAACTTTCATCTTAAAAGAATTCACATATTAATTTTGATCTCTTGAGTAGGATGAACTGGTGGGAGTGATGATTAGACTATGTGTGCCTGAACTAGTTAAAAGGCCCTTAATATTTCCCACCCTTGTATGTGTGCTCCATAGCCCTGTTTGAAGCCAAACACTAAATAAGCTTTTTCTTTCTTCACAACATTAACTATAACCCACGTAGCCTATATTTTAGCCATACCTTATAGCTTCAGATCATGCTTTGAAGATGTGAAGAAGATGTGATAGTTCTGCACGTGATTTTTATGCAGATTTTGATTAGGGCTGATGAAGGAGAGAGCTACATTCAATCCAAAACTGTAAGTTTTATAGTTATCAAGTTCTATGTAATTCTCTGATTCTTAAGTATAAAATCAATTGTTTATTAAAAAAATTGCTAGCAAATTAATTGGTGTTGAGAGAATCAGAGAATAAATTGTTTATGAGTGCAATTAAGTCAATTAGATTGCAAAGATTGTATTAACTCACGAGGCGTTTTACAGGAAAGAGAATGGTGAATTTTGAAGACTGTGACAGTTATAAGTGGAAATATTCCATTTACAATGAAAACATTAAAGGCCAAGAGATTTGTGAGAAGACATAAGTTATTGAAGACTCTTATAGTATGGTCCTAGATTTTTGAATTCCTATATTCCCGTTCTTTCCTAACCCTTACCCATGGCCTTATTACAACATTAATAAAAGTCTAACTAATCTGCTGGTTATCCCGGCTATGAAAGTAGAAGTGAATCATGTGTTTATCTTATTCATATTGCTTGATTTTTTTCATGAGATCTTTCGCATATAAATCAAGCGTTCTTTAAATAATCTATTCATATGCGATCAAGACTTGAAATTTTCTTTTGTATAACTTCTATCACATATGGTTGACGTGTGTATTTGCCTATGTTTTGTGTGAATTAATAAGTGATATTCTGTAAGAATTGGAGTCGTGGCGAATTATAGCTATGGTATTTAGAGAATGGGACTTTGAAACTAGAAGGTCTTGAGTGTGGGCAATTCATTGAGCAACGATTTCAGTTTTGTGACTTAACTTTAGCCTTTACTTATTGGCTTTTGCATGCATTATTTCAATTTGGGAAAATTTGTTAGGATTTTGAGTTGTGTTGTCATTATTCTATATCAAAATGACATTTCACTTGTATTGATTAGTTGTCTTAGATTGATGATGATTCAAGCTTCAAAGAAGATTTGGCATTTTATCAAGCAAGATTAAGTCTTCAAAAAGAAATATGCTTCATTGCTCAGCAAAGGTATACTTAGACCTCATTTCTCTTACAAGGCTTAGGCACACACACACACACACATTGCAATCATATGTGTCCCTGTGTCAATGTGCCCAATTTGTATAATGTAGGGAAAATAAAACCCACGCAGCGGAAGCGTGAGAAAGTTTTTAAATGAGGGTTTGTGTATAAATAAAAAAAAATTCCATTTTAAATAACAAGAACCTTAACCCTAGATTAATTGATGTATATAAAAAGTGTCGTACCTTTTTCTCGTGACAATTGAACAAGCGCCGAATTGAATCCGTAAGATCTTCCAATCCAATCACGAGCATGAATCACCTAGGAGTGTGGGCTCCCTTTCTTTATCTTGTATACCTGAGGATGGAAACAAACAAAATCTTGATCATTGTTAGTCACAATAATCCTACAAGAGAAATATTAAGAACGTCCGGCCACTTGTGAATTATCAATCAATTTGATTGAAACTCACGTGAACCTTGATTCAATGTTGTACACAAAACCTTTTTGATGTAAAGGATACTAGTGTACTATCGAAAAAAAAAACATTCCCTTTTTCTCTTCTTGGCCGAATTCACACTATCTATATGAGTTGGTCGAATTTTGTCCAGAGTAAAAACAAAAAAATTTCTCCATCAAAATTCTCTCTTGATTGGCCGAATTCTCTCTTTAGAAAGACCCAAGCTAGGTCGAAATTAATTCTTGCAATTAATTAGAGCTGGCCAAAATTTCCAAACCTATATATATAGGATCATAAGTCCTCTCCTAAGATGGATTTAAGTTGTTGGCAAGAATCCTTTCCTTAGGTGGATTTAATTGTTAGTTAAGTATCCTTATCTAAAAGGAATTCTATCCTCCTCTTATATATACATAGCTGGCCGAAAATTCATAGAATATAATTAGGAGACTTAATTCTTTTCCTAAGAAGGATTTACTTGGTAGTTAAGAATCCTTTCCTTAGGTAGATTTACTTGGTGGTTAAGAATCCTTTTCAAAAAGGAATTCTATCCTATACCAAGACTCCTAATCCAACTCAATAGTGTATTTGTAACCATATTAAAGACTTCCTAATTTGATTAGATAAATAATTCCTTTTATTTATCTACTTATCAAATATAGTCTTTAACTTTAATTATACTACCAACAATAGTATAATTTTAGAAGACCATCTCCTACTAGGAAAAAGATTTTGACAGTTAATTAAATAACTAATTAATCAACAAATTAATTAATTTCTATTTAATTAAATAATAAAATAAAATAATGTAATTAAGCTATTCTAAATAGCCTTGCCGCCCAAACCAATATATATGGGCCAATATATTATTTTCTAATTTTATTAAATCCTTTTGACCTTTATAAAAAGTCTACATGTGAACTAAACCTATTCTTACAAAAAGAAAAAAGTCCACATGCCTCTATACAATTCTAGATGGACCCCTAAATTGGTCAGGTAGAATATATCAAGTGATCCATGGAAGTTCATGTAGATTGGGGATCTTGGCGGGCTATCTAGATTTAAGCTCCAATAGACACAACCCAATCACAATCAACAAATGATTCACTTAGGTCGGATCTATTTAATTTTAGTTCATTCCACTAAAGAAATAAAATTGAACTCTTAAATAAATATAGAATAAGTTGATGTTACTCATTCTTACCCTAGAAAACCTTATTGGAGAAAGTGTATCCTCGTGAAGAATGCCAGTAATCGCTAATAGCTCATAGACCGCTTATAGCTCTCTAAGTTACCTTATTTACTCATATGACCACATTTTGAACTTGGGTATTTTGACTTGTCTAGAAACCATGTTTCAATAGACACTACTGAAAACTTAACGTCAAGATTTAATATCCAATACCTCAAAACATTCATATAATGGTATTCTACTCTCATTTAATAAATGGAGTCACGATGTCCATATCTATAAATGAAGTCCTCTATTGATAAACAAATGAATACAACCAAACTATCAAGGATAGACTATGCTATATAATCGTACTCATTGATAGCTCAAATGATAACACTTACAACCATAAGTCCATCATTTATCTTAGGATTGAGATATACTCTCCGTTTGTCTTCAAATGAAAACTTTTATCCATTGACGGTTCTAGATAAAGTATTTCATTGTGATCCTATTCAATTCACCCAGTACACTAGATTATTTTGCCTAAAGACACCTCACTTTGATGATTTTAGACTCATCACAACACATTTGATCCCATTCAAATGCTATCAAAAGAATCTACAACTTTGACAGATAAAGAGGCCCAACCTTTTGTCTTAAGTTGTGAATATTATTCAAGACTAACTAAAGAATTGTGTCTACCTCATATATATCTAGATGTATGAACAATTCTTCTTTTCTCATAGTCTTTTGACCTTATGATTATTTACTTTTTGACAATTATAATAATTAAACTATAAATGCTATAAGATTTGTTAGACTAGAAATCACTTTATTAATATGAAAAGATTGTCAAATACATTATTATACTCTTGCTATCGAGCATAATCCTAACAATCTCCCAATTGCTCTATAGTAAATGTGTCATATCTCTCATCCTCATATTCTCTAGATGCCCATCAAAACTCTTTTTTGGAAGAGCTTTTGTAAAGGGATCCGCTAGATTATCTACTGATGTAATATTGGTAATCGTCACGTCACCTTTATGTATAATTTCCTTTAGAAGGTGATACTTTCTTTCAATATGTTTCCCTCGCTTATGACTTCTTGGTTCTCTCGAATTAGCCACTGCTCCACTATTGTCATAATAGATAGTGATCTGCTTATTCGCATCAGGAACCACTTCCAAGTCAATCAAGAATTGCCGGAGCCAGACAGCCTCTTAAGTAGCCTCGAATGCTGCTGCATACTCCTCCATATGACTACCCCTCCTCCAATAGTATAAACAGATCCTGATGTTAATCTCCTCGAGTCCGAATCTGACTGAAAATCAGAATCTGTAATACTCAACGGGAATTAAATCCCCTCTAGATTATACAAGCATATAATCTCTCGTTCTCCTAAGATACTTAAAAATATGCTTGACTGTCGTCCAGTGATCAGGACCAGGTTTCGATTGAAACTTGCTAACTATGCCTACAGTAAAACAAATATGTGGTCTAGTGCAGAGCATTGCATACATGAGACTTTCAACTGGCGATGCATATTTAACCCTACTCATGAATAGCTCTTCATGCTCATTCTTCGGAACTTGTTCCTTAGAAATTTTGATTCCATGTCTGAAAGGTAACTTACCTTTCTTGGAATCTTGCATGGAAAACCTAGACAAGATTTTATCTATGTTTAAAGCTTGGGATAATGCAATCGTTATATTCTTTCTATCCCTTATGACTTGGATACCAAGAATATAACTTTCTTCTCCTAAGTCCTTCATATCAAATTGTTTTGCTAACAATTCTTTTATTGATGTCAATACACCTACATCGTTTCCGATGAGTAGTAAATTATCAAAGTAAAGAACTAGGAAAACCAACTTGTCGCCTTTAATCCTTTTGTATACACAAGGTTCGTCAAGGTTTTGAATAAATCAAAAACTTTTCACGGCTTGATCGAACCTTATGTTCTAGGATCTGGATGCTTGCTTCAATCCATATATGGATCTTTACAACTTGCATACCCTTTCCTCTTTGCCTTTTTCAATGAATCCTTCCGGTTTCATCATGTTGATGCTTTCGTCAAGACTTCCATTAAGGAAAGCTGTCTTGACGTCCATTTGCCAAATCTCTAGGTCTAGAGATGCCCCAATGGATAAAAGTATCCTAATGGATTTAAGCATGGCCACAGGAGAGAAGGTTTCTTCATAATCGATACATTCCTTCTATGTATAACCTTTAGCTACCAATCTAGCTTTAAAGGTTTCCACCTTTCCATCCATTCCTCTTTTCTTCTTGTATACCCATTTGCACCCGATGGGTTTTATCCCTTTAGACATGTCTATAAGAGACCAGATTTTTTTTAACATAGATGCAATTTCGGATTGCATTGCTTTTTTCCAATGGCGACAATTAACATCTTCCATTGCTTCCTTGTACGTATAGGGATCATCGTCGTCCGGAAGATTCTCTACAGATTCTCTTAGACCGATGTATCTCTCAGGTTGTCTAACAACCCGTCCACTACGACGAGGTATGGTAGATTATTGATCTTTTATTGGTACGGAGCTTACAAATTGGGCTTGGTTACGAAACCTCTTATGGAATTGTATCTCTTAAAAGCTCATTCAGGACAATTCTACTTTTAGGCACAAAATCATTCATATAGTCTTTTTCCAGAAATTTAGCATTTGTCGAAACAAATACTTTAAGATCTGAAGGACTATAAAAATAATACCCTTTTGTTCCTTTTGGATACTTTATAAATATGCATGTTTCTAAACGGCACTCCATCTTTTCTGTATTTCCTTTTAACACGTGCGCAGGATATCCAAATATCCTTAAGTGTCGTAAACTAGGCTTTCGCCCGGTCCACAACTCATGCAGTGTTTTAGGAACCGACTTAGATGGTACATCGTTTAGAATGTACATTGCAGTTTTTAAAGCAAATCCCCAAAAATAATTATGGAGCGTTGAATAACTCAACATAGACCTAACCATGTCCAAAAGAGTTCTATTTCTCCTTTCTGCTACCCCATTTTGTTGAGGTGTGCCTGGTGCAGAAAACTGAGAAATTATCCCATTATCAATAAGATATTGTTGAAACTCACAAGATAGATATTCTCCACCACGATCAGACCTCAAGATTTCTATGCGTTTCTCAAGCTGATTTTCAACCTCACCTTTAAATGCTTTGAACATTTCAAAAGCATCTGAATTATGTCTCATGAGATACACATAACCAAATCTTGAGTGGTCATCCATGAAAGTGATGAAGTACTCATATCCACCTCTAGCTTGAATGCTCATAGGTCCACACACATCGGTGTGTATCAATCCTAAACATTCGATAGCTCTTGTGTCTTTGGTCGTAAACGACCTTTTGGTCATTTTACCTTCCAAACAAGATTCACAAGTTGGTAGATCATCAACCTTTAAGTCACTTAGAGGTCTGTCACTTACCAATCATTTAATCCTATTAAAGGTAATATGACCTAGGTGCAAATGCCATAGATAGGTTTCATCTTTTGATAATTTTACTCTTTTATGATTACGTTCCGTTGATTCCGTGTCTAACAAGTGAGAGATATTTCCATGCAAATAGAATAAACCATTTTCCAATGTACCTTTGCAAATAATTTTGCCATTCTTACTAATAATAAAATCTTTACTAAAAGTAACCGAATAACCAAATTTATTTAAACAAGAAAATGAAATTAAATTCCTCTTGAATTGAGGTACATAATAAACGTCTATTAAATCTAAATGCCTATAAGAATCTAAACTAATTCTAATATCTCCCACTGAACTAGCAGATACTAACGCTCCATTGCCTAAACGCAAGTTGAATTCGTTCTTATTAAGCCTTCTCTTTTCCTTGAACCCCTGTAAGGAAAAACAAACATGATTAGTGGCTCCGGAGTCTATGATCCAAGAATTCATAGAATCCGCCAAAAAACATGTTTCAAGATAATTAATATTACCTTCTTCCTTTTTATCTTGAGACCTTGGGCAATTTTTTTTCCAATATCCCTTTTCACCAGAAAGGAAACACTTCCCTTTGATCTTAGTTACTTTCTTTGTCTTATTCTTAGTATGTCCTAGTTGTTTTTTCTTCTGTTGTTTTTTGACCTTCTTACGGGTCTTAACAGTAGCAACTTTACCTACGGTATGAATCTCTTGACCCTTGCCTTTCATAAGGATTTTTTTCACTCCTTGAACATCTTGCATCAGGCCTTGCAAGGTGTATTCCTTATTATTCAAGGTGTAGTCCAACTTGAAATGATCAAAGGAATATGATAGTGAGTTGACAATCATGTCAATTTTTGTCTCACAATCTATCTCAGCCCCATTCAGTTCAGCAATGTTGAGATGTGCTATGACTTTCATCATGTGATCTTTCACAGCCTATCCAGGTTTCATCCTAAGATTCATAAAAGTGGTCACTGCCTCTCTATTAGTCGTCATAGATCTCATAGCAAACATAAAGACATCATTATATCGGTAGCAGTCTATATTCCTTCGTGTTGCTGTTGCAACACGCTAGAGATGGTGGCCATAATGCAACATTTAACCATCTCATCAGAAGACTCCCACAATTGATACTCATCTCTTTGCTCCTGAGTAGATTCATTAGTAGGAGTAGGTTGTTTAGCAGTGCATAGAATGAACTTATGCTTTTCGGATTGCAATAAAAGCGTACTTTTCCTTTTCCATGTGACATAATTATTACTAGTTAAAGTATTGTCTTTAAGGTTGTTGATTAGGGATAGGGTCATGATTTCTGAACAATTACAAAAATTAAATAAGTAAATAATCATGATAAAGAACTTTCGAACACCCATAAATGTCACGTCTCATTTGGGAGTTCACAACATTTACTAGTTGGACTAGGTCCCACCTAATTGTTAACATAACAACCAACGTTTTCAATTTTAGCATTGTAATTTTTATTAACAAGAACTCTTGGGAAGATATTAATAAAATTACATTGAGTGTAATACCAAGTTATCACCTTTCAATATAATCCCTCACGAATATCTCTCCTTTGGGAGTAGATATCGTTTTGGCTAATTGTCTAGTCCATCCTTGTAAGGAAGTATCTTGCTAAATTCCATTCATAAATACCCCTTGGGGGGTGGTTATTCACGAAACATAAAGCTCAACTAAACTTGGAGGCCGTAGGTGTTCCAAAACACCTTCTCCCACTCAATTGTTTAAGGCGTGTGATCGAATTCCAAAGAATGATTTACCAAGTTATCGAGATGCCAATTTAGATACCTAAATCACTCTATGCATGTTCATACCAAAAGAAATATATGAGTGGCACTTCTATTCTATATGACATGTTATCAAACAATGACAAACATTGCAATATTTACAACAAATATAAATAGCTTCAATTTTGGCCCATCTTAGAAAAGCAAGTAAATTACATGTCTTGGAATACAAAAAACTCATTTCTTGGCGAACAAGTCTTCACGCAACCTTCATCTTCCGGACTCTCTCGTGCCTACCATTGGCCCTTACCCATGGGCGTTCGCATGCCACAAACCCATAAAGGGCTGCCATGTGCAGCCCATGGCCTCCATAGGGCTGCTGTGCGCAGTCCATGCCACAACAAACGTGGATGCGTGCTCTTCGCATGCACGTTCGTTGCTACGGCTCGCACGGTCCCAAACTTGTTCTGGTTGCCCCTAATTATTCAAACCTTTGAGTCTTCGAAACTTGAGTGTATTACAAAATAATTATAAATTAAAATACTGCAGTTTTTTTTTATTATTACAACAACAAAATATAAAAAAACTTAGCAACTACCAAGAAGGAAATTATGGCGATGATAGACCACCCTTCTTGTTACAATCTCAAATCAAAATTACATTGAAATTCTAGGACCAAAATATAAAACATATATATATCCATACATTTCAATGTAAATATATATACGAATACCTAGAGTGTCATCTCTTTCTAAAACATGTATATATTCAAAAAAAAAAAAAAGATTCACGAACACATACATCAATTAAACAAGGGTACAACCTGGCTTTGATACCAATTGTAAGGAAAAAAAACCCGCGCAGTGGAAGCGTGAGAAAATTTTAAAATTAGGGTTTACGTATAAATAAAAAAATTTCCTTTTTCAATAACAAGAACCTCAACCCTAGATTAATTGATGTATATAAAAAGTGTGGTACCTTTTTATCGTGAAGATTGAACAAGTGCCGAATTGAATCCGCAAGATCTTTCAATCCAATCACGAACGTGAATCACCTAGGAGTGTGAGCTCCCTTTCTTTATCTTTTATACCTGAGGATAGAAACAAACAAAGTCTTGTTCCTTGTTACTCACAATAATCATCCAAGAGAAAAATCAAGAACGTCCGGCCACTTGTGAAATATCAATCATTTTGATTGAAACTCACGTGAACCTTGATTCAATATTGTACACAAAACCCTTTTGATGTAAAGGATACTAGTGTACTATCGAAAACAAAAACGTTCCCCTTTTTCTCTTCTTGACCGAATTCACACTATCTTTATGAGTTGGTTGAATTTTGTTCAGAGTAAAAACCAAAAAATTTCTCCCTCAAAATTCTCTCTTGCTTGGTCGAATTCTCTCTTTAGAAAGTCCCAAGCTTGGCCGAAATTAATTCTTGCAATTAATTTTAGCTAGCCGAAATTTCCAAACCTATATATATATAAGATCATAAGTCCTCTCTTAAGAAGGATTTACTTGGTAGGCAAGAATCCTTTCCTTAGGGGAATTTATTTGGTAGTTGAGAATCCTTATCTAAAAGGAATTACATCCTCCTCTTATATATACATAGCTAGCCGAAATTTCATAGAATATAATTAGAAGACTTAATTATTTTCCTAAGAAGGATTTACTTGGTAGTTAAGAATCATTTCCTTAGGTAGATTTACTTTGTGGTTAAGAATCCTTTTCAAAAAGGAATTCTATCCTATACCAAGACTTCTAATCCAACTCAATAGTGTATTTGTAACCATATTAAAGACTTCCTAATTTGATTAGATAAACAATTCCTTTTATTTATCTACTTATCAAATATAGTCTTTAAAATTAATTATACTACCAACAATAATATAATTTTAGGAGACCATCTCCTACTTGGAAAAATAATTTGACTTTTAATTAAATAACTAATTAATCAACAAATTAATTAATTTCCATTTAATTAAATATAAAAAAAAATTAAGTTATTCTAAATAGCCATGCTGTCCATACCAATATATTGTTAGGATTATACTCGAAAGCAAGAGTGTAATATTGTAATTAACAATATTTTCATATGAATAAAGTGATTTCTAGTTTAATAAATCTTATAGCATTTACAGTTTAATTATTATAATTGTCAAAAGTAAATAATCATAAGGTCAAAAGACTATGAGAAAAGAAGAATTGTTCATACATCTAGATATGTATGAGGTAGACACGATTCTTTAGTTAGTCTTGAGTAATATTCACAACTTAAGATAGAAGGTTGGACATCTTTATCTTGTTAAAGTTGTAGATTCTTTTGCTAGCATTTGAGTGGGATCAAATGTGTTATGATGAGTCTAAAATCATCAAAGTGTGGTTTCTTTGGGCAAAACAATCTAGTGCACTAGGTGCATTGAATATGATCAAAATGAAATAATTTATATAGAACCGTCAATAGATAAAAATTTTCATTTGAAGACAATCGGAGAGTCTATCTTAATCCTTAGATAAACTATGGACTTACGGTTACACGTGTTATCATTTGAGCTATCAATGAGTACGATTATATAGCATAGTCTATCCTCGATAGTTTGGTGGTATTCATTTGTTAATCGATAGAGGACTTCATTTATAGATATGGACATCGTGGCTCCATTTATTGAATGAGAGTATAATACCATCATATGGATGTTTTGAGGTATTGGATATTAAATCTTAACGTTAAGTTTTCAATAGTGTCTATTGAAACATGGCTTCTGGACAAGTCAAAATATCCAAGTTTAAAATGTGGTCATATGAGAAAATATGGTAACTTGGAGAGCTATAGGCGGTCTATGAGCTCTTAGCGATTAATGGTATTCTTGATGAGGATACACTTTCTCCAATAAGGTTGTCTAGGGTACGAATGAGTAACATCAACTTATTTTATCTTTATTTAAGAGTTCAATTTTAGTTCTTTAGTAGAATGAACTAAAATTAAATAGATCGAACCTAAGTGAATCATTTGTTGATTGTGATTGGGTTGTGTCTATTGGAGCTTAAATTTAGATAGCCCGCCAAGATCCCCAATCCACACAAGCTTGCATGGATCACTTGATATATTCTACCGGACCAATATGGGTTCTTTTAGAATTGTAATAAGGCATGTGAACTTGTTTCTTTTTGTAAGAATAGGTCTAGTTCACATGTGGACTTTTTATGAAGGTCCAATGGATTTAATGAAATAAGAAAAATAATATATGGCCCTTACATATATGGTATGGGCGGCAAAGGATATTAAGAATAGGATAAATATATTATTTTTATTTTATTATTTAATAAAATGGAAATTAATTAATTTGTTAATTAATTAATTATTTAATTAAAAGTCAAAATCTTTTTCCTAGTAGGAGATGGTCTCCTAAAACTATACTATTGTTGGTAGTATAGTTAATGTTAAAGACTATATTTGATAAGTAGATAAATAAAATGAATTATTTATCTAATCAAATTAGGAAGTCTTTAATATGGTTACAAATACATTATTGAGTTGGATTAGGAGTCTTGGTATAAGAAATAATTCTTATTGGAAAAGGATTCTTGGTCACCAAGTAAAACTACTTAGTGGTAGAATTCTTCTTTGAAAAGGATTCATAACAACCAAGTTAATCTACCTAAGGATAGGATTCTTGTCCATCATGTAATCCTTCTTAGGAAAGAATAAACTCTCCTAATCTAAATCAAAGAGTAAAATTCGGCCAACAACATATGGTTATAAGAGAAGTTAGATTTCCTTTTAGATAAGGACTCTTAACTACCAAATAAATCCACCTAAGGAAAGGATTCTTGACAACCAAGCAAATCCTTCTTAGGAAAGGATTTATCATCATATATATATGTGCAAGAGAATTTCGGTCATGACTAAGGCAACTAGAGGTGAATTTCGGCCAAGCTAATATTTCTAAGAGAAGAATTTGGTCATCATAGGAATTTTGGGGGAGAAAAATTTGATTTTACTCTAGACAAAATTCGATCATATCTAAGCACTGCCAAGGAAAGAAAAAAGGGGAACATTTTTGTATTCGATAGTATACTGATATCCTTTACATCAAAAGGGTTTTGTGTACAACATCGAATCAAGGTTCACGCGAGTTTCTATCAAATTGATTGATAATTCACATGTGACCGGATGTTCTTGGATTTTTCTCTTGGAGGGTATTTGTAACTAACAAAGAAAAGATTTTTGCTTTGTCTCCATCCTTAGGAATACAATTTAAAGAAAGGGAGCCCACACTCCAAGGTGATTCACGTTCGTGATTGGATTGGATGATCTTGCGGAATAAATTCGGCACTTGTTCAATAGTCACGAATAAAAGGAACGATACTTTTATATATGTCAATTAATCTAGGGTTAAGGTTCTCGTTGCATAAAGGGAAACTTTTTTATATACGCAAACCCTAATTTCATTTTTGTCACGCTTTCGTTGTGTTTTGAACCCGTTTTTCCCTTTATATATATATGGGCCAATATATTATTTTCTTATTTTATTAAATCCATTTGACTTTTATAAAAAATCCACATGTGAACTAGACCCATCCTTAAAAAAAATAAACAAGTCCACATGCCTCAATACAATTCTAGATGGACCTCTAAATTGGTTCGGTAGAATATATCAAGTGATCTATGCAAGTTCGTGTGGATTGGGGATCTTGGCGGGCTATCTAAATTTAAGCTCCAATAGACACAATCCAATCACAATCAACAAATGATTCACTTAGGTCTGATCTATTTAATTTTAGTTCATTTCACTAAACAACTAAAATTGCACTCTTAAATAAAGATAGAATAAGTTGATGTTACTCATTCATACCCTAGACAACCTTATTGGAGAAAGTGTATCCTCGTAAAGAATACTAGTAATCGTCAAGAGCTCATAGTCCTCCTATAGCTCTCCAAGTTACCATATTTTCTCATATGACCACATTTTGACTTGTCCAGAAGCCATGTTTCAATAAACACTATTGAAAACTTAACGTTAAGATTTAATATCCAATACATTAAAACATCCATATGACGGTATTCTACTCTCATTTAATAAATGGAGCCACGATGTCCATATCTATAAATGAAGTCCTCTGTCGATTAACAAATGAATACCACCAAACTATCGAGGATAGACTATGCTATATAATTGTACTCATTGGTAGCTCAAATTTGAACACTTGCAACCATAAGTCCATCATTTATCTCAGGATTGAGATAGACTCTTCATTTGTCTTCAAATGAAAACTTGTATCCACTGACGGTTCTCGATAAAGTATTTCATTGTGATCCTGTTTAATGCACCCACTACACTAGATTCTTTTGCCAAAAGACACCTCAATTTGATGGTTTTAGACTCATCATAACACATTTGATCTCATTCAAATGCTAGCAAAAGAATCGACAACTTTGACAAGATAAATGAGCTTAACCTTTTGTTTTAAGTTGTGAATATTATTCAAGAATAACTAAAGAATTGTGTCTATCTCATACATATCTAGATATATGAACAATTCTTCTTTTCTCATAGTCTTTTGACCTTATGATTATTTACTTTTTGACAGTTGTAATAATTAAACTATAAATGCTATAAGATTTGTTAAACTAGAAATCACTTTATTAATATGAAAAGATTGTCAAATACATTATTATACTCTTGCTATCGAGCATAATCCTAACATATAACACATTCACACACTTGATATTGATTGCTCATGCATTTGACTTAAATTTATAACCTTTGTATATTGCTTGTTCTAGGACTATATCTAGGAAATGGCATTCTTGTGTGTTCATGTATTTGTTTGTTTATGTTTTAATGGAATTCAGACTTGAATTTGATCTTATAATACTCCTTATTGACTTTCTGTCATTTTGGTAACTCGCTTATTAGATTTCAAGATCTAAGTATTAAGTTATAAAACTTTCCGATCACTTACCATCCATTATTTTTGACTTCGTGTATCAAGTTGAATTCATAATTTATGGTCTAAGTTTCATAGTTATCCATATGTGTGAGAGAATCTTCGTTTGTAATCCAGAAAATGGATTCGATTTCAGAGTTTTGAGGCTAGAGAATGGTCGCAGAAAGCGAATGTGCGCGAGGGAGGAAGCAAGTGTGGCCTTTGGCTACTTGCCACCAATCTCCTAGGAGGTGCGTGGCCATATCGAGGAGGAGGGTTTTCTGCCCCCGTGATGGCCATGCGCCTCCTTAGAGATATGAGGTGGCACATGGCCATTGGTCCTCTAAAGTCCTTTTCTTTCCCTCTCATTTAAATATCACTTTCCCTCTTATTTTTTCTTTTAAGTTTTTCAAGAAGAAAAATTCCCAAACTTGTACAGAATTTTCTCTCCAATATTTCTCATCTTCCAAACACAATAACTTTCTCATTTCTTGTCCAATTTGAGTGATTCAAATAGGAGAATCTCTATATTTTGCAGCCATTTGTTCTAGTTTTATGGTGGTTTTGTACTCAAAACTGAAATTGCACGAGATTACAAGGTATTGATCTATTCTTTGTGTTTTGATCTCCAAAGTCTTCAATTACCTTGGGTTTTCTTCTTCTATATATATATATATATATATATATATATATATATGTGTGTGTGTGTTACTTGGAAAATTGTATTTGACAAGTAGAGCTTCAATTGTAGGCAATCTAATTTTAATTAGAGACATGAATGTGAACTATTTTTCTAGAAATCTAGGTTTTCACATGATTGTGTATTGTATTGTGATGAGCTTACTATCTAGGGCTATTTGTTCTTTGATTGACTTTATCTTCATGATTGATAACCTTATTATGTGCAAGATTTTATTAGTTGATCAAATTTAGTATTAGCACATTTGATTTCATATTTAGATCTATTAGATTTTAATTGATTTGTTCACAAATACACGCTCTAAATGTTTTCTAGTATATTCATTGATTATCTTGTGAATCTAGCATATTTATGTTTGTTACTGAAATATTGAATGTATGCTTTATGTATATGTTTGATTCAATATTTTTTTATATGAATGATTCTAAGAATGAAATGTGTTTATGTGTTTCACATGTTCTAGAATTTATTCATGTTTAGTAACAACACAATTTTGAACTCGAACTCGCATGCTTATGTCTAGTTCCCATAGAATGTTTTGATGTCATGTTCTAGTTTGAGTGCTTGTTTGCATTTTTCACTCAATGATCACACTAGGAAGTCCTTGTGAAAGACATAAAGTCTTGGCTAGGACTTGCGGTTTGGATAGCTAAGCAAGGAGTCTTGATTAGGACAAGTGGTTCGGATAATCAAGCAAGGGAGACTTTTTAAAGGCAAGAGTGCCTTGGATAGAAAGTAGACTTTTTAGAGGCAAGAATGCCTTGGATAGAAAGTAGACTTTTTATTGTTAGACCCAGGATATTAAGAAGTGATGGAGTCCAATAGATAGTGTGTCATTTGTTGATAACTCTTGAGGAATTTTCAACTTCTTAATAGTGTTGTGTATAAGTGGAGTCCAATAGAAAGTGTGTCATTTGTTGATCACTTTTGAGGCATTTCCAATCTACTAATAAAGATTGGGTAGATATCAAGCCCAATATAGAGTGTGTCATTTTTTAGTCACTTTTGAGGAATGTCTTATCTACTTTCCAATAATAATAGTACCCGACGTTTGTATTTAACCTGTGGATGTTTCCTCTCCAGAGGCTTTACTACGTAAAATTAATGTGTCAAACGTCTCTATCTCTAACTCTTTATATTTGTATATATGATCAATATATCTTGTTTAAAGATCTTCGTTTCTTCACATCTTTGTAAACAAGTTTTTCTGTAGAGAAAGTGATGCACACAATATTTGTTGAATCAACGTTTGTATCTTGTATCTTTGTAAGTGTTTGAATATTGCATCTTGTGATATTCTATTTCAAGTTGTAAAGTTTCACTTAGTGAATTTACATTGTAATATTCAAAGTACAACTTATGGAATTTGATTTGCATTTAATATATTTGTTTAGAAGATACAATATTTCTAGTTACATGTTTTGTTGACTTAGGGTGGTGAATTGAGCGTACTTGTGTTAATTGTTTTCTCATAACAATTATGTTAAAGGTTAATTTGTATGCTCACCAAGGTTTTGACAAAAGTCTCGAAAGAATTTTAAAAATAGAGCGTCAACCTATTCACCCCCTCTCCTCTAGGTTGTTTAATATAACCTTATATTTATTTTTAACATTTTGATTGCATTTTGGTAGACTGACATTTAGATGATATGTTTGTGGGAGTGGGAGTCGTAGTTGTAAACCCTCAGAGACAACACTCCTCCTACTAGGGCTGCCTTGAAGTTTAAAGGCTTGTAGCATGCTCTTAATGCTATCATTTTCCCTATGATAGTGGCTTAGTTAGGATTTTTGTTTCTACATTTAGTTTTTAATTTTTGTTTTCTTAATTTTACTCGAGACTAGTTAAAAATAGGTTTGGGGGTAATTGATCAGTCTATTTCTATATATGTTTTTCACCTATATTTCCTATGTAATAAGCTTGTCTCTTGAGTATTTTCAGATATTTAATGTGTTTATTGAGCAAGTGTTGGTCATTTTCCTTGAGATTAGGTATCTATGATATTTCAAGAAGAAGAGCTTTAATGAGATGAAAAAGGCAAAAACTATCATCAATCGCTGCATAGGCTGCTGACCAAGCAAAGCACCTATTGTGGCATAGCCAGCGGAGAATTACACAAGCATTGTTTTTTACAACCATGGCTCATACCGCGACCAAGCATCAGTTTCAACCGCGGTCTATACCATGCTAAAGTCTAGAGAACACACTGTTGTGAGTAACTTGATCATGCCAAAATTGTCATATATTTTGGCCCTCAATTCCGACTTTGTTTCGTTTTTGGGTGTTTTTACATATCTTATGGCTCGTTTGTTATGTTTGCAGGTTATTAGGTACATTTCAAAAGATCGGATGGAAAAATGTAGATTTATCTAGAAAAGGCCAAGAATTGATCAAGTATAGAAGAAAAGTGTGTTAGGTACTACGCGGGTCCCAACCCGCTCACTATAAAGAAGAACTGGAAGAAAAGGCATTGCACGTGTCCCTACCCGTGCACCAATAGCGTACAAACTGTGTATTTGATGATGTAAGGACCTCAATTTTATGATTGACTTATTTCATGACAAACTCACCACATTGGGGATGATTGTATAATGGGTAGCTTAAGACCTCATTGGCAAGCTTCCAACCATCTCCATGACTTCAAGAGCAAAAGGTATATTCACTTGACTTTGCCTCTTAAAGAGTTTAGGTGCACACACACACCTCATACATGCTTTGTTGATATTGCATTTGTGTTGATATTGTTTATATGTGTGTATCTCTTCACAATCACACTTGCACTTCATTTATAGATTTAAGTGTGGTATTGTGTTGTGTTCGCGCTTGCACGATGGTGTGCTTGTTTTAACTCATTGAGTGACCATATGAGAAGGTCTCATTCTTCTCTTGGTTTGGTTATATTGAGTAAGGTGTCTAGTTTTAAAAGAGTGTACTTCAATGATTTAAATGTTTTTCAAAACTGACCTTTATATGGTCTTGTGACTATATCTTTTTATACATTGATTCAAAATGGGTTTTAAAAATTTCTGTAAAAACTAGACACCCATACCTTTCCAACGGTATATTATTCGTAATATTAATTGACCGTTTGAATTGGTTTTAAAATCTCCAAAGTGACCACAAAAACAGGGCATCTCTATTGTTGTCCATTTCTGACCTTTGGTCACTAAAATGACCATAAATTTTTCTACAGACATCCAAATCATGTTTTCTTAATTAACAGAAAGTATACTTCCATACCTTTCCAACGGTATATTATACGAAATGTTTGGATGTCGTTTGGTCATGTTTTGGGTCGCTCGAAGATCGAGCTGTTGTGTTGTCTGGCGTGTACCGCGGCCTAGACCGCTGTTGGTGCCATGCCTAGCCAGCGACCTAGGCAGCGGTAATGTCCAGCCATTTACCGCTGCCAGGAAAGTTGTCTAGGCACTTGTCTAGCCAGCGGTATGCACAGCGGTCATGACGGGATTTTTTTTCCCAAGTCCAAAACGATGCCGTTTTGTGTAGGGCTTCTTTGTATATGTTCTCTTCTTCTTCCTTGTCTTCTTAGAGCTCAAAGAACCCATCTTTAGAGTGAGAGAACCCCCATTAGAGAGAGAAAACTTCAAGCTTTGTTATTTGACTCTCCAAATCCCAAACTCATCTTCATCTTGCATTCAAGCATCATTCCAATCATGAGTTTTCATTGATTGGTAAGTAGAACCACCATTGTTGTTCATTATTGTTCCAGCTTACCAAGACATGTCATTTATTGCTTAAATTAGCATTTCTTCATATTAATTACATATTTATTGAAATTATGACATGTTTGGGTTTGTATTGTGATAGCTTGCATTATTAGGTCATTGATGCCTAAATAGCTAATCCATGAATGTTCATGTATACATAATTGATGATCAGGTTGACTTTGTGCATCTAGTTTAGTTTATGAACATTTATGTGTATGCCTCATTGATTTCATTTCTTGATTGTAAAATTGCCCTTGATTATTTGTTGTGACAACTTGTGATGGTTGGACTTTTATTGACAAATAGGTTGTTAGATTTTATCTACACATCTAATTGAGTCCTTCGTATGGGCATGTAGGCATTGTTTGATAACTAGGATGTTTAATTGCATTATCTACATCTAGTTAAACATTTTGTGTTTGGTCTTACACATAATTGCATTTGAGCATAGTGTCATATATACACTTAGACCATATACTCTTCATTAAGTCAAAGTCTTGTGGCTTCGGTGTGAAGTTACACAAGCAAGAAAAGCCTTGCAACCAAGGGTAGGTTAATAAGCAATTGGTCGGGTATCCACTGTAAAAGGCCCGAGGGGTAGAGTAGGAGGTGCTCACGCCAAGAGTAGTGGATCAGGTGATATCACTAGGGATTGAACCAAGAGTGGTGAGTGGCGGTGTCGATAGCCTGAGGTTGTCGAGAGTGAGAGTCCTAGTATCACTTGAGGGTGTAACCTTTTATTCATATAGTGGATTTCTGTGACCGAGTGTGGCGCACTTAACAGCCCATGGTTTTTCCCATTTGGAGGGTTTCCACGTATACATATTGTGTTATTTATATTTCCGCACTTTACACTTGATGTTGTATGTTTGTTTTATTGGGTGAATTTTGAATATTGAATAATCAAGAAAAATTGGTAATTGACTTGATTAAAACCTATTTACCCCCCCTCCCCCCTCCCTCTAGGTTTAGACACACACGTTTTTAGGGAACTTTCAGATGAAACCAGAGACCAAACCAGACCAGACCAGATAGTAGAACAATTGCATCGGGTCACTGCGCAGGTCCCATCCCATGCACAACCCACACATTTAACTAAACCCGGGAGAAGGAAATAAGAGCATCTGGTCATTGCGCGGGTCACTGTGCACAACCAGTGCATTTGGTGTGTCAGCAAGCCATATCAGCAAAATCAGGCCATTTCAAAGACATCTATAAATAAGATCATTTCTGTTATAAGTCATACGCCCATATACACATTCATAACCACTTTCTCTCTCTAGATCTAGGAATTCCTTTCTATTCAAAACCCATTCAATTCTCACATCACCCACATCATCTACTCAACTAAAGAACTCAAGGAGATCAATTGAAGCTTGAAGAATGAGGAATCTTCTATGGGTTTACTTCTATTATCTTCTCCTTGTTTTATTCTTGTAATAGACATGAGTAGCTAATTCCATTTTGGGAGTTGATGTAATACATTCATGAATTGTGGGATTTCCACATTTTGATTTAATTAATATAGTTCCATTCATTAAGTGTAATTATGTTTAATTGTCTCTTGAATTAAGCAAGCACTCCAAATCTTGATTCTTGTTGATTAATTGAACTTATTTGAGTAATTGTGCATTAATTGTAATCTTATTGAAATGGGTAGGCACTGCAACTCCAATTTCACTTAGTGGTTGATTTGGGTCTTTAAAGCATTCAACACTTACTTTTGTTTTGGTAGGCACTCCAACTCATACTTTATTGTAGAGGTTGAATTGTGATGTCTTTCTAAGCCAAGTAGGCACTCCAACTCTTGGTTTACAATTGGTATCAATATATTCTTAAACACACACATATTAGGTGTCTAATCCAGCTCACTTGAATTAGATGAGATATATTATGAGCACTCCAATCCTTCATATTTCAACTAGGTAAAAGGGGTAAGTTGTGAGCACTTCAATCCAAGCCATCCTGGCTACCTCATATTTATCCCAAGTAAAAGTGAAAGAGATGGATTGTAAGCACTCCAAAAACTCATGCTAGGAGAATTAGCCCTGAATTGCAATTGAATCGGGTCAAATGTCGAAACTCCCACTATTTGTGTTGATATTGCATTGACCTCCACATCTACCATTATATCCTTTCAAACACTCACTCGACTATCTTTTATTGTGTTTAATTTCCTTAGCTTAATAGTAGTTTCAATTCTTAACTTCAATTTGATCACCATTCAATTTATTTTATTTGTATTAATTTTCATTGCAAATAGTTTAGGGCATTAACTCGACCACATTACTATAACACAATCTTTGTGGACGATAACCACTTGCCACTATATTGTTTATTAAGCTTGAGTACAAATCGGGTTTATAAATTTTGTTTGATAAATTATTTTTTATACACAAAATGACAGCCTATCATTTTCTTGGCTGGGTACCGTTCCCGCTGAGGCTGGAAAGGTGGCGACCGGTATGAGAATCGGTTAGGAGGTCTATTTTGGACCTTCAGGATAGGTCCATGATTGGGCATCTCCTTTTTTGGGAGCTTGGTAGATCTTAGATCATCGTGCTCCATCTTGACCCTGAGTTGTTCGTTTATTTCTACATGTTTAAAAGCCCTACATAGGCCTTATGGTACAGCTCTAGTGGGTGCTTAACAAAGGACTGAAATAGTCTGCCGGCCCATAGGTTCCTTCTGAACTTGGCCAAGGTCTATTTCTCTACAAAGACCCCCATCCGAATCACTTTTTTTTTAACTTCTCCATGTAAAACCTTAGTGATTCTCCTCACTCTTGGATCAAGTATTAGAGATGGATGGGATCCTTAGGGCGAGGCTTGATACCATGTAATTAAGCAAATAAATCACTAGTTAAGCGAGTAAAAGAGTCGACATTACCTGGTGGTAATTTTCTAAGCCATGTCCTAGCACAATAGATAAATGTCTGAAGGAATGGATTTTGTCATTAGAAAGCACTAGTGAAACAAAATTTATAAACCTCAACTATGCTTCTATAATGTATGAAACAAGTATTTGTGGTAAGCTAGGGTATCGTCCACAGAGATCGATACAAGCTATGATTAAATTGAAACTCTAGTGATTAGAAAGGCAATAAAAATAAAATGCAATAAGAGTAAAATGATATGATTGTTGAGATGAGATAAACTAAATGCAAACTAAATAGAAATGACTAAAATGTAACTATGAAATAGTAGGTATGTGACTATATAATATATGGACTTGGGAGTTAATGGAGTCCATAGGCAAATAATGGGCTAGGATGAACTCAACTATCAATGAACATTGAACTAATGTAACCAACCTAGATGTATATTGTTTGTTGTATATCTCTCATGGATTTTCATTCTAGATGTATAGAATTGGCGACCCATAATTGATTGTTCATGAATGCACATCTGTCAAATTAGGGGTAAATCTTTTTATAAAATCCTCAGTCTAGATGTGTAGAATTGATGCTTAATATTTCATAAACAATCAACCTAGATGTATATAATTGACTATCCATTAAGATTAGATAAGAATTAAGATTATTAAACCCATGTTTCACCAGAGGATGTACTCTTTCTTAACCTTTTCATTCAATTGAGCTAGAGGAGATTAAGTAGATGTATACCTAATCACCACTCAAGTAGTTTCTCAAATAATTTTACAAAAAGAGGAATGTACAATCTTAAGCAAATCATGTTTGAAATCAAATTAAACCATTGAATGAAACAAAATTGATAGATTGATTGTAAAATAAAAAGTTCAGTATGAAGCCCACTAATCACAAATGAATCACAACATCCCGTAGTGGGGTGATTAGCTACTCATGACAATCTAAAGAAAACAACAAGTATGAGAGGAATAGAAAAAACCCATAAGTGACTTTCTTCTTTTTCAAGCTTCAATCTCATCTCCAATGTCTTATTTGAGTGGCAATTGATGAAAATGAATGGTGGGTTTGGATGATATTTGGGATAAATGTAATTCCTAGATCTAGAGAGAGAAAATAGGTATGGAATATGTGTATGGGCGTATGTGTGATCTCCCAAATAGATCCTTAATTATGGCTTACAATAGGTATGTTATGTTGATATGGACAAACATATCGCACGAAATACGTGGGTATAGAATGACTATATACCCGTGTAATCCCCTAGAGCCAAATTCTTCATCTTCGGTATGCAGGCAAATGCGCTAGTGCTACCAGTGTATTGACTTGATGCTAGATAATTCACTTTCGGTGTGTGAGCAAATGCGTTGCTAAGTCTTCTTTCTCTAGGCTTCAAGTGCACGGGTAAGAACCCAAGCAGGTACAGGTACCGGCGCATAGAAACTACCTTGCTTCATGAATTGGCTCTTTTCTGCTCAATCATGTGCTTTTCAATGATTTCTTCCAATTTGTACCTAATTGCCTGCAAACAAAAAAAACAAGCTGTAAGACAACCAAAAATACATGAACACAAGGCAAATGAATTGGATTCGAGGGCCAAAATGTATGGCATTTTAGGCTCGATCAATGTCGTTGGGAACATTTTGCACTTGGTGGACCAGGTAGCATTCTTGACCTCTATTTGGTGTACAAAACTTTTCCAGATGGCTTAACGGATCTTCTATCCTAGAAAACTTATCGGTCGGCATCTTTAACTTAGGTGGCAACTATGCCATCCTAATTTTTCTCAAAATTATGTGATCATTTCTCCCATGGGATCCTTCCGGTTCTTCTGGTGCTTATCTTTCTTCAGCTCTTGGATCTCCTTAGCCATCTTGGGCACCTAGTCCCATAGGTTCTTGGTTTCACCGTTCCTAGACTTCACCTCTGTGTCCTCGATGTCAGATCCTTTCGACACCACAGAGGTATCATCCAGGTTCTTTCCTTGGTGAAGGTATTCCCGGGTGCTCCTTCTGTTGTTGGCGCTACCTCTCGTTGCAGTTCTAGGATGCCTCTCTTCCACTACCGGCATGGTCTGGGGTGTGGCTCCCTAGAAGGGATATCAATTACAGACTTCACCTGTTGAGGATAAAAGTTGGTGGATCAGTTTGAAAGTGGAGGTAAGAGCCCAAGTCTGTCGTGGATTGGTACAAGAGGTGGTGGTCCAAGTCTGTCGAAGGTAGGTATCTTGGTACCTGATCTGATGGTATCGCTCCTGATGTTAGGTACCACGAGCAAGGGGGTGATGTCATCTGTTCAAGTCGAAGGAGGATACTCTCCACGAAAATTGCGTCCTGCTCAATTAGGACATTCTAGCATGCTATTGGAGTAGATTGGACTTAGGGTGTAGCCAGTACATTTTTGGGAGGTACTAAAGCAGGGTTCTGATGCTTCTTCCTTCGCTTTTGACCACTTCGGGTTGAAGCGACTAATTGGTGCTCTGACTGATCGGGCTCACCTTAGGAGAATAGGAGCCTCGTCTTTATATCCTGCAAAAATAAAGTTCTATAGGCTTTTTTTTAAAAAAAAGGTGTGCAAATTTCCCACAGACGGTGCCAAAAAGTGTTAACCGAAAAGTTTACTGGGATAAAAAAATGCAATCAACACCCTCAACCTGTTACCTAGTAAGTCGCAGGAGGGTAGGTACCTCGTACCATGATTAAAGCAGAGCAAATGTAATAAAAGAAGCAATGACATTGTATAATATGCATGAGGAGGACTATTTTATTGAATATAAGGTGTATTGGTACAATGATGATGATTCTCTCTCATACACAATTGGCAATGACAATCTCGTATTATTCAATAAATGGATATATATATATATATATTCGTATAACGATGGCAGAATCTCTCTGTAATGGTGTATGGTCACTGTAATGGCAAAAACTTTCTGTAATCTAAATTTCTGCTGGATCCAGGATTAAAAAATCAATTTCCCTTCAAATTCCAGCGTTTGTCTTTTTATCACCTTCGGTCCTTCCAATCAAATCCCTCTAAAGTGGGCCATTTGATCTACGGTTTATCGGAATTGATTGGCATTGATGGGGGTTGTTAATTAACGCGGAAATTGCTCCCTTCAATTACGTCACGATTTTTGTTTATATTTGAACTTCGAATTAGTTGACATATTTGGTTTCATTTATGGCGCTTTAAATGGTAAAGGGGTCAACCTTTATCTTTCTCGTTGCTGGAGGAGAAACTCCGACTCTATACATTTGAGGCATGGTACCCTAATGTATCGATCTACTCTTGTTGTCGTGGCACTTTTTCTAGCACGCTGGTACCTTTATGGTACCAGTCTTTCTACCTAGAGAATGAGGTGCACATATTGGGTCGGTCCTGGACTGATGTCACGGTACCTGTGCTCTAGATAAGTGTCGTAGTACCTAGATATCATGTAGGAGGTATCCTGGTATCTAGATACCAGGTAAAGGCCTGATGTGGCATCGACCTTTCCCTGATTGTGGTGTCACTATTTCCTAGTACGTGTGAGTTAGTCCCGATCCGGATTTTACCAAGTATAAGCTTGATGGAAAATTCTTTTTTGGTCCCTCGTCCAAAAAGACTGTTAACAATATGAATAATTGTTTAAAGTGGGTATAAATGTAAAATTACTTATTTCTAACAATTTTACATTTAAAAAATAAACGTTTTAATAACATATTCAGATGTGAGAAAAAACAAACAAACATGTCATCAGGGGTGGACCCATAAAATATTTACATTTCGGGCTAAATTATATATATATATATATATATATATATATATGTATGTATATATAATTTATGGCTTGCCAACACTCAAACAAAATTTAATAAATTCAGTGTGGATATGAAGAAAACTCTTGTAATTTTTCTCATCGGTACACACTAATAAAATAAAATCCATTCAAGACACGTGAGTCATTGAAAAAGAATAAAAAACATTTTATATAATTCTTAATGAAAGCATTTTTATTTTCTTTTGATTTTAATGTAGAATAGGTAAATAAAATAAGTATCTGAAATTATTTTCAGTTTTTTTTTATAGAATTACCTAAATTTCCTATGTAAATAAAATAGATTAACTAATTTTAGATTTATATATAAAGTCTTAGAAATTATTTTTGAAGAAATAACCCTTTGAACAAGTTCCGCACATTACCCTGTACAAAGCTTTCGAAACATAAAAAACTCACACATTTTACAAATCATATTTTTTTTCGAACAAATTACACCAAACTCCCCTGAGGTTTGCTATTTTACACGTGGAAACAACTTTATTGTTAATTGACACTCACATTCCCTACCGTTAGGGTTTGACCTTTAAGTGTGAGAGCTGACCGTTAAAAAGTGATAAAAGATGAAAATACCCTTCAGGTTTGCTCTTTACACACAGAAACAACTTTATTGATAAATGACACTTACCTCCCTTAATGTTAGTCAAAGTTGATCAAATTAAATTGTAGATCAATTTTGAATATCAAAACTAAGGATAGTTTAGTGATCATTTGAAGCATTTTATATATATATATATAAATTGAATAAATATTTTCAAATGGATATTTTTTAAGGTATTTTAAAATGAAGATTAAGTCAACAAAAGAAAACTGTTTTTAAAATTAAGATTTTTTTTTGGAAAAAAGATAAATTGAAAATAAAGAATTTAAAAAAGAACGGAATTTTTCATTAAAAAAAGGGACAGTCAAATCTAAAATAAAAAAAAAACAAATAAATAAAAAAAAATAAAAAAAATCTTAATACATTTAATAGTCCGCCTGTTCCATCAACAATACAAATCGTAATCCCTTCATAATTTGTTCGATCTTCTCTATAAAAGACTGAGCTAGACTTCTTCCAAAAATATAGCCAGTTTGCTAGTTCTACCAATAACACAAATCACAATCCCTTCATAATATGATGCAATGTTTTTTTTTAAAAAAAAGGAAAAAAACTCAAAATCTATTTATAAATAAGAACAAATATGTTTTCCAAAGAAATAGAGTTAAAAAAATTAAGTTTTTTAATAAATAGATTTAAAAAAAAATCGGTAGGAATTGTAATTTGTGTTGTTTGTGGAACTGGCGAATTGGCTTAATCTATCTCAATCTCTTTTGAAGGAGATCGAACAAATTAGGAATGGATTGTGATTCATCTTGTTAGTGGAACTGTCGAACTGGTAAAGGTATTACGATTTTTTTTAATTTGAATTTTATTTAAATTAGATTGTACTTTCCTATTTTTTAATGTAAAATTCCGTTTTCTTAATTCTTAATTTTTAATTAATCTTAATTTTCTTTAAAAAAAACCTTAATTTTCAAAAAAAAAAAATCACTTAATCTTCATTTTAAAATACTTTAAAAACATCTTCATTTTAAAATACTTTAAAAACATCTTCATTTTAAAATATTTATTCTTTATATATATATATATTTATGTATATATTTGAAAATCTTCAAATGACTAAACTATCATTAGTTTTTATTGTCAAAATTGATCAACGGCTTAAGTTGACAAACTTTGACTAATGGTAGGGGAAGTAAATGTCAATTATCAATAAAGTTGTTTTTATGTGTAAAATAACAAACCTCATGTGAGTTTTGTGTAATTAGCTATTTTAGATTTTAGTGAACCAGGGGTATTTCTGTCTTTTATTATTTTGTAACGATCAACTTTCGTACTTAACAGTCAAACCCTAACGGCAGGGGAGGTAAGTGTCAATTAACGATAAAGTTGTTTCCGTGTGTAAAATAGCATACCTCAAATGAGTTTAGTGTAATATGTTCTTTTTTTATATAGGGCTGCCCGTCTATAGGCTAGGTTAGCCATCTAATGTATCCGTCCATGTAAGTTATTCAAATTTAAATTTCAGTCCCTATTCAACCTTTAAAAAAAATTCAGACCGTCAATTATCAGAAAAAAAAAAAAAACATACGACCCCAATGTCTCTATTAAAAAAATTAGCAGTGCTAATTAGACTTTAGGCCAGTTTGGTATGTAGCCGAACAGCTTCTAATAAGGACAAGTAGAAGTTGGAGCCATGGAAGTCGATCTACTTGTTCTTTTCTCCTTTGAAATTTGTGATAAATGTAAATGTCACATTGTCAGTTGTCGCAACCCAGATCGTTGGTATTTACGAACTATAATGACATAAATACCTTCTGTTCCATTGGATTAATTAGATACAATTTGGGTTTGCAAGTGATGAAAATTAAATTGGATCTTAAATAATAAATTAATAATCATATAATGAATGCGTGTGATGAATCCATAGCCGTTGGAATTTGATGCAAAGGGTTATTACGATTTTAATCTCTCTAATTTATGTTTAACTTGATTTAGTCCATTAATTTTTAGATTTATTTAATTCAATCTATTAGTTCTCTGACAATATATAATTCAGTAATTTCTGTCTAATTCCGTTTATTTTTCGTTGACTTCCGTTAGTTTAAAAGGGAATTATGAGAAATTTAATAAAAGTTTCTAGAAACCGGCAAGGAAGAAGGGAAATTTTAGAATTTCATAATTAAAAAAGTAAAAAAATTAAACTAAATTAAATTAAACTAAATTAAATTAAACAAAAAAAAATCAATTTGTTTATGTTGGTGATGGTGACAATTTGTTTAAAAAAAAAATTAGATCTGGTTTGGGTTGATTGTGGTGGTGATGGGTTGAATGGTAAGGTGACGGTGTGGGATGATTGTGGTGGTAGCGGTGGATGGTAATGGTGTCTCTGCTGGTGATGGTGACGATTTGGTTAGAAAAAAAAATCAAATACGGTGTTTTTTTATTATTAAAATTTTTCACAATTTATTTTTGTAAACATTTGTTACAATTTTTTTTCTAGATCTTATAAAAAAAATTACTACTTTTTAATTTTAATTTTTAATTAAAAAGTAGTTAATTACAATTTCTTTTAAAAAAATGTTTTAATTTCTTTTAATTTTTTTTGTTTTAATTTCTTTTAAAAAATTTGGTTTTTATTTATTTAAAAAATAATTGTTTTAATTTCTTTTTTAATTTTAAATTTCTGTTTTTAAAGTTTAACTAAAATAAGATTCTTTTTTTCCTTTTTTTTAAAATTTCAAATTTAATTTACTTTTGTTTTTTTCTTTTTTTATTTAATTAAATATAAAATTACCGTACTACCCTTCATTAAAAACCTATTAAGGGTATTTTGATCATATTACCTTCCGACAATATCAATTTATTTATTCTTAAAAAATTTCTAACAACAAGATTAAGGTTAACAATTTTAAAAATTAATGAACTAAATCTAGATTAACACAAACCAGGAAAACTAAAATCATAATAACCCTAATGTAAAATGTGTCCATAATGAGAATGAGGTGGGTAAAAAACAAATGAAGTCATCTTCAGGTTCAGCAATAAGCATAGCATAACTTATATGGGGACCTTCAATTTATCACCATCCTCTCCTTACTGTCAAGCTGGAAGTGACTTCTCCACGACATCAGTAGATGCCAAAGATTGGTGGGGTGTGAGGCCCGTTACCTTTTTTAGAAAAAGAGCTTGTGAGAGTGACTCACATGACTTATGCAAACGCACTTGTCATGATTCTGTTGATGTATTACGCAATTGTATAACACCTTGAAAGCTGTGCTTTTATTCTCTTACTCACGCAAACTGACATTGAGTTTCACATATGTGCTGTTCTACCTTCTATCTCGTTACTGGCAAAAAGATCCACCCGCATCACACCCAGGGTAAAAAATAATCATGACTTGTACACATCGCCATGTCAATGCATCGTTATTACATGATTGTTGATTCTTGGTTCGGAAACAATTTAAGAAAATAATAATAAAAATTAGGTAACATGTTCAGGTGTTTATTGTCTGTCATCTCTCTCGTAGCGTAATTGTTGAACGGTAATTTTGTTTTTCCGTTGAAAGTCAATCGATCAATAATATCACACATAGAGGTGGTAAAATGGGTTGGATCCCTGACGGGCGGTCCGACTCGATCTGTTTGGTCATGGGCCCGTGCCAGCCCAGCCCGTCAGTTTAACGGTCTGGCATGTCAAGCCTACGGGCACAATTTTTTGTTTTTTAAAAAAATATATTCGTGCACGTCTTAACAGTCTGGCCCGCCTCATGGGCCGGCCCACGAGCCGGCTTGTGAATAGGCTCACGAACCGGGCTGACCCATTAAGGTCCGTCAGAATTCAAATTTTAAAATTTTGAATTTTAAATTTTAAAATTTTAATTTAGGGTGGCTTTTGTAAGTATTTAGGAGTTGTTGGTGACCGTTGGAGGGTTTAAAAAAATGCCCAAAACTTTTAAAATTACATTTTTTAAAATATTTTACAATTCATTTCAATTATAATCTAACATAACATTTTCCTATAAATTCCCCATCACCTTCACCTCATTCCCTACAATTTCTCTACTTCTCTACTCTCTTATTTTCTCTATTCTATACAATATCCAGCATCTCTTACTCTGTCATTCAATCTCTTTCAAGTTTCAACAATTTTATAATTTTTTTTTATTTTAAATTTATTATATACTATATAATATTATAGTATACTTGATACTTCCCACTCTCTAGTCTCTACATATTCTAAAACTAATTAAAAAATATTATCATCGAAAACTTATTAACTGTTGTTCACTTGTTTGAAATGAAAAAATGTATTTTATATTAAAATTATTATATTAATAATTACATGAAATTATTACAATGTATAAAATTAAATATTATATCAATAAAATGTTTAAATATTAGAAATAAATAAAAATAATTACAAAGTCCGTTGGGCCGGCCCGTTGAGCCCGTTAAGGGTCGGCTCGTTATAGGCCCATTGAGCCCTTAACGGGCCGGCCCGTTATAGGCCCAGCCTGGGCCCGACTCGGCTCATCTCAACAAAGGGCATGGCCCAAGCCAGGCCCCCTATTCCTATAAACATGCCGGCACCGCCCGACCTGTCTCCCTAACAGGCCAGGCCCAACCTGTTAACCAAGCAGGGCTAACGAGTCGGTCTAGCCTGTTTTGCTACCTTTAATCACAGATATATGATAGATAGTCAGAAAGGTTAAAGGTCTCTCAAGTTGACTCCTTCTCCATATAGATTTGACGAGGTCGACAAATGACCTTTGTTGGTTGATTTGGTGATTTGAATCGTCATGTGTTTGGAATCTGCAACAAAAACCTACCAAACAGAGAACTCGTAGAGGCGGGTGCCAATCACGGATCTCGAACCTTTGGTTGGACGATTTGTGTGTGTTACATCCTACATACACCGATTGAACCGTGATAGCACAATAGACTTTTTATTACTATTTTAAATTTCACTTTCCCCATGTCCAACGTTTTAATGATAAGGAAAGAGTTAATTTCCCTTTTGGATTCCAATATTTACTTGATCACTAAGAAAACATAATCAATATTTAATTAGGAATAGATTTTTTAGAGATTATTCCTTAATTAATTTTCTTTTTCATTAAAAATATGATTATCAAGTGTCAACTTGATTTGGTTTTCTATAAATCCACTAGTCTACTCTTCACAGAAAATATTTAGAAGATCATGAAATACATAGCAAAATTATTCTCTTGCAGTTCTTTTCTTTCTAGGTACTTGATCGTCACATGTATGTACCTATTTAAGGTCTCTATTTCCTAGCTTTTGTGCTCGTTTTCGAACGTTTTTATGTATTTAATGTGCTTGTTGAGCCTTGTGTAGATTATATTCCCTAAGTAAGGTGTTTGAGCTTAAAGTGAAGATCTGGATGCAAATTTGGTCGAAAGTGAAGAAAAGAGAGAATTGGAGGGCAAAAGAGAAGAGAAGCACAAACTTACGGTTCTAGGTTCTCTGGTCCCGAACCATGACTTTCCTTTAGGCCTCAGCCATGGAATCCACTTAAGAGGATCTCGAGACCCAGATGTTGCTGGTCATGAACTGCGACCCAAAGCTCAAAAGTCAGTCCCAAAGATCTCAAGACACAAGATCTGCTGCTCTTCAACCATGAGCTAACTGCGATTTCATTCCTAACAAGTATCATACATCATCTACTGTGATTCCTCAACCACGAATGTCGAGTCGTGATTCTTTCCAGAGCAACGAAAAGACATTTTTAATGTCATTTCAAATGGGCATTCTTATCTTTTCGTACCCAGATTGTGCCCTAGCTTCCCAAACCTATAAATATACGATTTTATCCACCATTTAAGATACAACCTATACAACTTACAATTTTGAGATATAAACACCAAACCAAAGAGAGAGAATAGCTTCACAGACATTCTCTTCTATGGGTGCCTCACCATCCACCATCACCCATCCATCTTCCACCAATCTTTGAGGAAGATTAAAGAGAAAATAACCATCCTTCTTGTATATGAGGTAGAGGGACATCAATAGAATCTTGAAGGCTTGGGAACATCACTTGGTTTTTCTCTATTTACTCTTCTTTAGTTATTTTCCTCTTTGTTGTGTATCCTCATTAGGGAAATTTGTGAACCTAACACTTGTTATATCTATTCATTTATTTGCATTTAATTTCCCTCAAGCCTTGTTTTATTCAGTTTCTTCATCACTTGATTCCTGATTTGTGATGATTACATACAAACTTTCGATGCATATTGAGAGATTAGGTTAAATTGAGAATTTAGGTAAGGTGAATATCACTCTTGGCTTTGATTATGTTCTTAAGTGAGTGGGTGGAATTCATGAAAAGTACACACCCATGTTTGATTGGATTTTGGTTCTTTAATCTTCATGCTTTGTACAACCCTTGTTGTTGCTTAAATGACACACCAACGGTGAGTAGCAATTGAGGGTTAGTTATTTAATTTTCATGCTTAATGCAATCCTTGGTTGTTGCTTACACGGCACACCAATGATGAGTAGTAATCGAGGATTATATGACTCACCCCACGACCATACTGTAATAGTCATATAAAAGGAAGGTTGAACCCAAACTTGGAGTGTTGATGCGGTTGATTTTTTTGGGTGGTATGAATTCATGGTCAACATAAGTACCTTGCGTGTCCATTGTCTTTCATTTCTCCTTACAACCTTTATTTTGGTAACTTAAGGTGCTTGCCTTTAAGAGTAGATTAATTTAGTTAAGAGTAGTTTAATTTTGAAAGGCAAGCACCGATTACAATTTTATCCTTAGTATTAGGTTATTTTTATTTCCATGATCTTGCATACACTCAACATGCTTAAATTTCACACATCACACTCACATTTTCCATGTTCTTATTTACATTTGTTAACCAAAAAATCGTTGGGTAGATTTCGGATCAGCACCCTCGAACTGCATTTGGGAGATCGTAGTAAAATGGGTACCCCAAGATACCGGGATTATGTGTGAACAAAAATAAGGAGCAATAGGTAGAAAGAAAATAAACACTGGGGATTCTTTTATTGATAATACAACTTTTATTGATACAGTGAATGTCAAATTTTTACTCTCTCTCTCTCTACACAATAGGCGATGGCGAACTCTTGTAAGTCGATAAGTGGAACTTTCACAGTAGCCGATAGTGTCCCATTTCTCTTTATGGTATTTTTCTCTCGATTTCAGCAGCGTTTTCTTAGACCTTTTTCGTCATATTTATGGTCTCTAATTCATGCTATCAATCCTTGAAAATTTGATCAATTAATATGCAATCATTGGAAATCCCATTTTGGCGAGGATTATGGTTGTATGTAAGCGCGAGAATTATCCCTTGAATCAAGTTGTTGCTTCCATATTAGTAAACCATAATTAGGTTGACTATTTTCATTTCATTTATGGTGCTTTTAAATGGCTTAAGAACTCAGCTTTCTTTCCTGCTTGGTTAAAGACAAACGCAGGCTTTGGATTTGGCTTTATTCTAGGTTCCTTGGTGTACCGGTCCACTCTTGTTGGGGCAATTTTCTCCTTAGCGTGTTGGTGCCTTCTCGCTATTATTCTCCATGCTGGATGGTTGGGATATGCTTATTGGATCGGTCCACGATAGCTGTCATAGTATTTGTATATCAGGTAACAGGTAACGCAATACCGGTACTCTTTGATACCAGGGAAATGGTACACTGTGGCATCGAGACTGTCTAGATCACGTATCGGTGTTTCTCGGTACCAGAGAACCGAGATGGTCCCGATGCAGGTCCTATCAGTAGTCAGCCTGATGATGTCCCTCTTTCTATAGCGTTCTTTTACTTCAAGAAGCTTTAGTGGGGGAGAAAAATTATTCATTGAACCCCTGCTTGTTATAAGGATTTTTTGATAGCATGACAAGTCAGCATGACCACCTGAAAACACGGTGATTAGATGTACCACACCATAAAAGTAAGCCAAGTAAGATCAACCCAAGACAATAAATGGATGATCTCAAGGCCTAGTCAAAATTACCCAAGACGATTGGGAAAACTGCCCATCGGAAAAACTACCTGATTGGGAAAACAAACCTATCGGGTATAGACAACCTGATCTAGTAAAGACCACCCAATCGGAGCACAAAAGGTCTAATTGGGATTAGATGATTGCTCAGTTAAACAACACATGGGAACCATTAAAAGCAACTACGACTCAAATACGAAGAAGAATGTTCTTACTCAAACAAGGAATCTAGAATCATACTTCAATAAGGAAATATCCCTATTTCCTTTCTTGTGTCAGAGAATTCTATTCAGGAAAGAACTCAAAGTTTCTAGAAGGATAAACACCGAATAGGAAACAAGTCCAAATCAAACAATAACTCCGCTCTTCTAGAAGACTACACACCGATAAGGAAATAAGTCCTAAACGGACTATTCAACTAGAATCCTACGAAGACTCTAATTCAATACACAAGATCTCCGAAACAGGAAAGAAGATAAATATGACTTCAACAAGTAATCAATTCTGATTAAACACTACCATATTTCCTTATCTACATAACAAGGATTTAAGTTTTATACACATATAAATAGACCTATAATCTCATTATAGAAAGAGAGAACAACCTATAGAAAAGATACTTAGAAAAATATAGAGACGCTAAAAAAGAGGAGAGATTGAGTGTGTAATCATTCTACTATAGTGAATTGTTCTCGCCGTCACCGACAACCGTGGATATTTCTCCACCTTGGGATTTTACCGCGTAAACTTATGTGTGCATAATTTTTTCTCCTTTTTCTATTTTCTTCACAATATCCTTAACAATCTACAAAAGCCTGTTGGACGTGTGATCAATCCTATGTGATCTAAAAATCACCGTCAACACTGCCGAAAAAGGCTATTAACAGAAGTCCCTCCTAACTTGAACACGGTTACCTAGTTAGGGTTGGAATTAGAGTCAAGGTCCGTAACGCTTGAAATTTTTTCCTCATCGTTCGTTACATGTAACCAATATCTAGAAAGAAATCTGCTTTCAGTACACATCAATTATTAGGTCTTCCATACGTCAAGCCAAGAGAGGCTTGCCTTTTTAAATGAGATTTGACAGTGCGTGTTTCTTGAAACTGCCTGTTTATAGCCAATTTTGGTAAGGGTTCAAAGAGAAATTTTTCATCTAACTGGTACCTAATAGAAAACATCTCCTAATATCTGGTAGGAATGACACCCTATGATCTACCTCAAAAGTGTCTGGTCTCGCAAGACCAAGGTACCTCAACCTTATTATTAAAGCGAGGTAAGCCCCTACCACCTCTATCAAGTGTCCAACAATACCTCGTAGCTACCCCGCTGCTCTATCGAGGTATGTGCCATGCCTTTCTAGTGGGAAAGAAGATCACAAAGCTCCAACGAGATTGACTAAGCACCTTGCCACCAGAGCGGTACCCTAAGGTACTTCGCCATCGCGATAGATCAAACACCACGTTATCATGATGCTACCTTAGAATACCTCACCACAGGGGTTGAAATTCCATTAAAAGTGTGTATGTCTATCCTAACTTGGGAGGGGGGGGGGGGGTGAATAGGTTTTTAATCAAGTCAATTACCAATTTTTCTTGATTAGTCAATATTCAATATACATCCAATAAAATAAACATAAAATATCAAGTGTAAAAATGCGGAAATATAAATAACACAAGATGTATACGTGGAAAACCTTCCATACAGGTAAAAAACCACGGGATGTTAAGTGTGCCACACTCGATCGTAGAAATCCACTATATGAGCAAATGTTACACCCTCAAGTGATTCTCGGACTTTCACTCTCCACAACCTCAGGCTATGGACACCGCCACTCACCACTCTTGGTTAAGTCCCTAATAATATCCCCTGATACATTACTCTTGACGTGAACGCAATCTACTCTACTCCCTTGGGCCTTTTATAGTGGTACCCGACCAATTTCTTGCCAACCCTTCCTTTGGTTGCAAGACTTGAATTGCTTATGCACTACACACCGGTAGCCACTAGACTTAATTCAAATAATGAAGAGATCAACAACTTATGTGAATATGTAAAAATATTATAAATGCAAATAATGCTAGGAAACAGTAAATGCTTATCTAGGAATTAAAGACGATCACTAAGTGCAATTTCTAGATATCAATGTCTAAATGAATGCTCTTAAAGACTTAACTAGATATGGATATGAAATATTGCCATCTAGTTATCAAACATAGCCATTTCAATGCATGTTGTCATTAAGCATGACATGGTCAATAAACACAATCAATACGACCAAATCAATATCTAAATGCAAAGCATAGAGATTTAGCTAGAAGGGTTAAATCGTCCTAAATGCTAGCTATCACTAATCACTACTCTTAACCAACAACCAACAATACAAGCATGTGATAAATGCAATCAAACATATTAACATGCATTTAATTAACAGTAAAAGCTAAACCTAGGCATACATGTCATAAGAATGAAAAGAGGCAATCTAGAACATGTAAAAGTTACCTAGTCAAGATACATATGAAGACCCATGCTTGGAAGATGAAGAATGATGCTAGATGTGCATAAATGGGAGTTTGGTTGAGTAAAAAAGTGTTCTTGGAGCTCTCTCTCTCTCTCTAGGAGTCAATTCCTCTCTCTTAGGGATTCAATTTCAGAGCTATAGGTCTGATTTGGGAAGAAGATATATATATATATATATAAGGTGTAAAAACAAGCTGTACAAGAAAAGACATTTTGTCCAAGTCAGGTTTTTTACTACAAGTTTCGTACCAGGAGTGGGCGAAAAGTTTGGAAGCGAAAAAGGCTGTCAAAATTTTCGCTACTTGTTTCGCACTATGAGGGGTGAAAAATTGAGTGAAATCCGATCTCAGCACTCTATCTTGAAATTCAAGCTGATCAAAACATGACCAAACGACTTTGAAACCTTTTGTATAATATACTGTTGGAAAGGTATGGAAGTATACTTTCTACTCCATTTAACAAAATGTGATTTGGATGACTGCAAAAAATGTTATGGTCAAATGAGTGACCAAATGTCAGAAACGGACAACAATGGAGGTGCCCTATTTTTATGGTCATTTTGGAGATTTCAAAACCAATCCAATTGGTCAAGAAATATTACGAATAATATACCGTCGGAAAGGTATGGGTGTCTTGTTTGTACACAAAGTTTCAAAACTCATTTTAAAGCAATGTACAAAATGTTATGGTCACACGACCATACAAAGGTCAGTTTTGAAAGCATTAAAATCTTTGAAGTCCACTCTTTTGAAACTAGACACCTTACTCCATATAACCAAACCAAGAGAAGATTAAGACCTTCTCAAATGGTCACTCAACGCGCTAAAACAAGCACACCACTGTGCATGCACGGACGTATCCGATCAAACAATGAAATATGAATTAAACACATAACAATCACCACACTTAAGACTAATAATGAAATGCATGATAACACATGCAACAACTCAAAAACATGAAGTGTGTGTGTGTGTGTGTGTGTGTGTACAGTAACAAATGCATGTCAATATAAATTCATATATATGAAATGTGAGTGTGTACAACTAAATCTCTTCACAAAGAATTAGGCACAAGTGAACTACCTCTTGAAGCTCACCGAGATCTTGGATGCTTGCCTTTGAAAGCCTAAGCTACCCATTGCACAGTGAATCTCAAATGTGATTTGTCATGAAATAAGCCAATCATAAAAGTGAGATTCTTACAATCTCCCCATTTGGCTATTTCATGACAAAATCACCACTCACAAATCAATCATCACAATACAATCAACAATATCGATATTGTTCATGGGAGTCCATTCTAAGTTACAAAAAGAGATATACCTAATATTCTAAGCCTTCAATGTCTTCAATCTCTTCGTAGATCATCATATCTACACACAATAGCAAGAAAGCACTTTCCAAAGGCAAGTGCATGTGAGGTGAACAAAAACAAAAGCAATTGCACTCAATAAAGCAATATAACAAATGCATTTGTAATTCTCCCCCTAAATGGGTTACTCTCTCTCACATGATATCTCCCCAAAGCATAACCAATGCTCCTCCTATATCTCTCAAGACTTCTCCCCTTTTTGTCATTAGATGGGCAAAGGATCTCCCCTTACCGGGTTGCTTTAGCAAAGATAGCTATTAGCACAATTACGATGCATAATCATATAAACGAACTTTATGCAACATAAGTAATAAACAGAGATTCAGGAAGTTTGATTTAAAGAAAAATGTGTGACAAGGATGCTTTACAAGCAAGATATGTTGTATTCAAATCCAAAACAAATGGTATTTGATAAAGCAAACATCAAAAGGGTTTCCAAAAGAATTCAAACCAATCTTTACCCTTTTGTTAGTAGAAACATGATATATTTTCAAAAAGTTTGAAAAAAAGCAACTATATCAATCCTTAAAGGCAAATCAAGACATAGCGACTATTGCACTCTTTTTAATTTTTCTGGATAATTATCCATATGATAGTAGTCTTGTCTCACCATTAAGAAAAGAGAGAAGACTAATTTGGATATAAAGTCCTTATCAATTGCATGGATACAAGATCCTTATTGATTAGTCTTCTCATTTGCACTCACATACATTTGCATTAAAGCATTCAAACTTAGTTCATGCATGCATGTCATAAAAAGCAAGTTCACATGTCATGGAGATAAATTATAGGTCATTCAAATATACTTTCCCAATTAATTCTCCTAGTCCAAAAATGCACGTTTGAACATAAATATTACATGGATTGCAAGTAAAGAAATGTTGCACACTTATTAAAAAAAACATATAAGCATATGTGAAACTAAGAATCTCAAGCAATTAACAAAAGAGCATAAAACAAATTAACTTTTTACATATATCAAATCATGCAAGTTCGCTCTCTTTGCTTGAGCTCCCCAAATGGGGTCAAATTGAACCAAGTCAAAGGGAGGCATGAGCCCTTATAGACCTACCAAGTCCATTGGACCTAGTTGAGTCTATGGATGACATGTTAGCACAATAGCATGCATGTTCATCTTTTTTAACCCAAACCACCTAGGTGATATATTTTCATTCCTAGTGGTCATAAACATGTTTCTAGATTTCCTATGATCAATTACTCTATATTTCCTAGGCACATGCATATTGGCCCATTTAAGCCTATTCCTCTCTATCATGCTCTCAACGCTATATTTCTTAATGTACTTACAGCAATTTGGCATAACATGCCCATCAACATCGTAAAAATGACAATTAGATATAAATGTAGGAGTCATACCATATCCTTGTGCGGTCATTGGAGACTTGTCATGCGTTTGATGTTGCCTTTAGTGTTGAGCCGGTTCTCTTCTTCTTTGTTGTTGAACCGAATTGCCATGCTTCCTTGGTTGAGTTTGCTTGGCTTGCCTTCTTGGTTGAGGAAAGGTTGGAGGTGGAGATCTTGAATGTTGAGAATTAGCTCCATTCTTCATTGGCATCTTCACTTGGCCATTCTTGGATGACTCTCCAATATCAATATTTTTTTCTAGGATGTTATGGAGGTTAAGCTTTCCATTTGCCTTGAGCTTGAGGTTGTTTGACCTTGACCTTCTTCAATTCTTCAAGGCACCTCATCTCTTTATCCTTGATAATCTTCAAGGAATTGTCTTTGTTGGTGAGTTCATCCTTTATTGCCTTCATCCTTTTACGGCAATCTTCAATCTCCTTATTATATTTGCATGTATCAACCATGTCCATCTTCAAGGATTCATCTAACTTGGTCCTTAGTTGAAGGTTTTCCTTCCTTAACTTCTTGATTTCTTCATTTTTTTTCTTCAAGGACCTTTGAAGACTTTTAATGAAGTCTTCATAACCAAACCCTTCATCACTCAAGTTCTTGGAGCTTGAACTTTCTTCATCGAAGATTCTACCACTTGTGATCTCTTGGTAATCATCATCTATGCTAGCTTCTTCAATTTCGATCTCGAGTGATGGGTGTCTTGTGGCCACTTTAGAGTAGTTATCATGTAAAGCGTACAAGGCTATGTGATTCCTTTCATATCCCTCGGAAAGCGAAGTGGACCTTTGATTTGCCTCATTGACTCTTGCTCTTTGAGTTTCCACAATCTAAGGAGATGTGCCCATAGCCGCCACAATCAAAACATTGAAGCTTGATCTTCAAGGTACCTAAATTTTTATCTTCTTCTTTCACGGTACCTTCATGGCTGACTTTTAGAATCTCCCAAGCTTCTCGAACATCTCGAGCGGTTTGAATGAGTTTTGCTTGACTCTCACCCACTGTACAAAATAAGACACGAAGGCCCTTTGAGTTCCACTCGGCAGCCTCGAGTTCGTCATTTGTCCATTTGGACTTGGGCTTAGGCATAGAAGCCTCATTCTCTTGTGTCTCCATTGAAGGTGGGTATCCTTCTTCCACACGCATCCACACATGCTCATCAAGGTCACACAAAAACACATCCATCCTCACTTTCTAGTAGGAGTAGTTATCCTTGGTGAGCATATGTGGTTCAGAGAACAATGCACTCTTTAGTCTCTAAAAATCACTCATGGTGTTTTGGGTTATATGAAAGAAAATGTAATGCAATAAACAAATGAAAACAAATGCAAGACATATAAACAAGAGCTTGGATCACCTAAATATGTCTAGGAACCCACTTTGATACCAATTGAAATTCCCTTAAAAGTGTGTATGTCTATCCTAACTTAGAGGGGGGGGAGGGGTGAATAGGTTTTTAATTAAGTATATTACCAATTTTTCTTGATTAGTTAATATTCAACATACACCCTATAAAATAAACATAAAACACCAAGTGTAAAAATACAAAAATATAAACAACACAAGATGTATACGTGGAAAACCCTCCAAACGGGTAAAAAACTACAGGCTGTTAAATGCGCCACACTCGATCGCAGAAATCCACTATATGAGCAAAGGTTGCACCCTCAAGTGATTCTCGAACTTTCACTCTCGACAACCTCAGGCTATGGACACCGCCACTCACCACTCTTGGTTCAGTCCCTAGTGATATCCCATAATGCATTACTCTTGACGTGAACGCCTCCTACTGTACCCCCTTGGGCCTTTTATAGTGGTACTCGACCAATTGCTTGCCAACCCTTCCTTTGGTTGTAAGACTTGAATTGCTTGTGCACTACACACTGGTAGCCACAAGACTTAATTCTCAATGAAGAGACCAACAACTTATGTGAATATGTAAAAATATTATACATGCAAATAATGCTAGGCAACACTAAATGCTTATTTAGAAATTAGAGAATGTCACTAAGTGCAATTCCTAGATATCAATGTCTAAATGAATGCTCAAAAAGACTTAACTAGATATTGATTTGAAATATTACAATCTAGTTATCAAAAAAAGTCATTTCAATGCATGTTGTCATTAAGCATGGCATGGTCAATAAACGCAATAAATATGACCAAATCAATATCTTAATGCAAAGCGTAGAGATTTAGCTAGAAGGGTAAAATCGTCATAAATGCTAGCTATCACTAATCACTACTCTCAACCAAAACCAACAACCAACAACACAAGCATGTGATAAATGCAATCAAACATATGAACATGCATTTAATTAACAGTAAAAGCTAAACCTAGGCATACATGTCATCAGAATGAAAAGAGGCAATCTAGAACATGTAAAAGTTACCTAGTCAAGATACATATGAAGACCCATGCTTGGAAGATGAAGAATGATGCCAAATGTGCATGAATGGGAGTTTGGTTGAGTAAAAAACTGCTCTTGGTGCTCTCTCTCTAGGAGTCAATTTCTCTCTTATGGGGATTCAATTTCAGAGCTCTAGGTCTGATTTGGAAAGAATATGATATATATATAAGGTGTAAACATGAGATGTACGAGAAAAGACGTTTTTGCCCAAATAAAGTTTTACGTTACAAGTTTCACACCAGGAGGGGGCGAAAAGTTTGGAAATGAAAAAGACTGTCAAAATTTTCTCTACTTGTTTCGCACAAGGAAGGGTAGAAAAATTAAGTGAAATATGATCTCAGCACTCCACCTTGAAATTTAAGCAGATCAAAACATGACCAAACAACTTCAAAACCTTTCGTATAATATACTATTAGAAAGGTATGGAAGTGCACTTTCTACTCCAATTAACAAACTGTGATTTGGATGACTATAAAAAAGTTATAGTCAAATGAGTAACCAAAGGTCAGAAATGGACAACAACATAGGTGCCCTATTTTTATGCTCACTTTGGAGATTTCAAAACCAATCCAAACGGTTATGAAATATTACGAATAATATACCATTGGAAATGTATAGTTGTTTAGTTTGTACAAAAATTTTCAAAATTCATTTTTAAACAATGTACAAAATGTTATGGTCACACGACCATACAAAGGTCAGTTTTGAAAATCAATTAAATCTTTGTAATCCACTCTTTTAAAACTAGACACCTTACTCCATATAACCAATCCAAGAGAAGAATAAGACCTTCCCAAATGGTCACTCAATGCGCTAAAACAAGCACGCCATTGTGCATACGTGGACATATCCGATCAAACAATGGAATACATAACTATCACCACACTTAAGACTAAGAATGAAATGCATGATAACACATGCAACAACTCAAAAACGTGAAGTGTGTGTGTGTGTATAGTAACAAATGCATGTCAATATAAATGTGTGTGTGTATATATATATATATATATATATATATATATATATATATGAAATGTGAGTGTGTGCAACTAAATCTCTTCACTAAGAATTAGGCATAAGTGAAATACCTCATAAAGCTCACCAAGATCTTGGACACTTGCCATTGAACGCCTAAGCTACCCATTACACATTGAATCCCAAATGTGATTTATCATGAAATAAGCCAATCATAAAACTGAGGTCTTTACAAGGGTGATCAAAACACCACATCATCAGGATGATAATTTGAGGTGTCAAGCTACTAGCAGATGAAATCGAAATTATTCTCCAAACCACAAGCAATCTTCATGCATATGTCGCCATAATGAAAGATTCCGAAAAGGAAACCAATACGATTGTCTTCAGTATATCCTCTGTCAATCGATTCTCTAGGGTTAACCACATTAAAAAGAAAATCCCGTCAAGTGGGGAAGAAGATCAATCCAGTGATCTTCAGCTTGTACGCTAAGGAAAAACCCTATCAACTTCATGTATAAATAGAGGGATGATATCACCTAAAACAGGAAGGCCAGAACCTTTAAAGCTATCGCTTAAATTCTGCAATCAGTATTAAGCCTCATGATTGCCATTGTCAGCTGTGTCCACTTATCGACAAATATAAATTTGCTACCTCTAGCTTGATAGTGAGAAATGAGAGATTGACTATTTCCATATACCTCCAGCGTTCTTGTACTTCAAGAAGCTTTGGTGGGGGAGGAAAATTCTTCTTTAGACCCCTACCAAAAAGGCTATTAAAAACATTGCTTTAGATAAACTTTAAAATGAGAGATGGTTGATAGATGACACCTCCCAGTGGAACGTTACTCTTGCTTCTTGTGCGATTGCGATTGGTTATCATTGGTTAGAGAATGATATTTAGACAATCAATCAATATTTGGTAAGTTTAAACTCAATTTGAATTCTCAGATAGTGGTTTGTGCTTATCATGACCACTGCTGTATCATTGTATTGGGAGACAATTGTCATACACATATGGTGTTACCTAGTGAAAATATCTTAAGGAAATCGTGTGAAACACGGGCTTCGATCCATAATCTATTTTCTAACGTGTTGTTTACCTATTAATTCTTTCTTTTTCTTTCAGATTTGAACCATAATTGGTTTTTGATTTACAAATAACAATCTTAAGACAATTTCCTCTTTTCATCTCGTTTTTAAATTCTTCAAACGTTCTGGTTTATGGTCTTGTTGTAGATCGTGAAAAACTTGAAACATGACTCTTTCGAATTTTAAAACAATATTAACTGTGAAAATTTGGTCTGTTTCAAGGCAATTTCAAATAAATATCTGATTTTAATTTTAAAAAATCGCGTTAGTTTACTAGACACTTGTTTGGTAATCCAGTGTGATTTTGATTGAGTAATTGGGTCTGTAATACTATAAACTGCTTGTCATTTCAATGGTGAAATTTGATATCAACTAATTGATATCGGTGTTTTCATTTATATATTTTATAGTATTTGTGTGATTCTAACAAAATTGTGTTTTGTTTATATATTATGTCGGATAAATCAAACATGAACTCGAGTGTTTCCACTATAGACTCCGAATGCTAATCAAACTGTGTGATTAGACACTTCGACTATTAATTCTTTACTTGTGGGTGAAGTGCCTATTATGTTGCCAAGTGTTGTAACAACGACTCTAGTCATCAGATCATTTGTGATAAACATGCCAGATCCTATGATGAGCCAGGATGTGGGTCAAGGGAATGTTCTGATGGCACGCCCATGTCTTGTAGTTTCAGTTGACCTAATTTTAAGTGGTGGCAACAGAAGATGCTATTCTATTTGACCATGTTGAACATTGCTAGGTTCTTGACTAAAAAAGCTACAAAGCCCTATAGTGGTGAAGTGAAGATGTGCAGGTATGGAATGCTATTGATGTATGGAATCATTCAGAATTTCAATGCCTTAACTATATAATAAATGGGCTGCCAGACTCGCTGTATAACATATACTCTACAAAGGAAATAACAAAAGAACCGTGGGAGTTGTAAGACAAAATATAAGACTGAGGATGTTGGATCAAAAACAAATATTGTGGACCTTGGACAGAGTTACAAATCTAAGAGTATTTGGTGCTATCATTGACGTAAGCAAGGGTATCCTCCACAAAGTGGTGTGATTCGTCGATCGTCTCACCTTTTAGAGTTTACGTAAAATCCCTTAACCACTTATAGTGTCAAATATACCAAGGGTTGGGGGGGGTGGGTGAATAAGTTTAAGAAATACAATACACAAAGAAATTTTAACAAGTTGATTGTGAATGTGATTTCAAATAAGCAAGGGATGAGTCAATACAATCCAAGGAAAATAAAAAAGCAAAAATCAACACAAGGATTTGTACGTGGTAAAACCCACGAAGAGGAAACATCCACGCGTTGATACCACAACCACTGGTTAAAACTTTTCACTAGTAAGATATAAGGTACAATCTATCAAGTGTTCCCTCAACCTAGAAAGCTACCCTTCAACCCTACACAATGAAAGAAATGCCACTTTGCACAAATCAAAGAATCACTCTCCAAAATATGACTTCCATGCTCAAATCAAAGAATCACTCTAAGAAATGTGACTTCCAATGCATAACTTGAAGAGTCACTCTCCAAATGTTACTTCCAATGCTCAAGGTGAAGAATCACTCTAAGAAATGAGACTTCCAACCTCTTCACAACGCAAGTGATCTAAGTGAATGCAAATGATACAAACACACACAACATAGCATATATGATCAATATATCCTATGGAAACTAGAAATGAATCTATAAGCACAAATCACAAGTATTCTAGTTTATAATCCAAAGAATCACGGAATCAAGAAATGATGCATATGTATAGACTATTCAATCAAGAAATTCTAGTTTACAAAATATGCTATTTCAACAAATATTCAATCAAAGTGACCTAGCATATGTATAGACTATTTATCATAGAAAAAATGTCAATGATCACACAAAATAGTCTTAGAATTAAAGGTAGCACAATACAACATCACAAACATGCGAAAACATTTATTTAAGAAACCTAACACAACATGCATGTAAATTGAAGCTCAATCTAGCCCGATTAGAGTTCATTACTCTAATAAATGATCATACAACAAACAAACATATAAAGTAAAAGAAAACCCTATGTAACTGAAAGCTTGAAGATCATACACAAAAGAGAAATCAATACCTCGAGTGAAAAACATGCAGTCCCGTTTTTTATGAGTATAGCCACTAGAAAACTCAATCAAAAGACTCCCAAATCTTAAGAAAAAGATAGAGAACTGATAGACAAGAATTCTCCAAGTCAAATCATTTGGTTCAGACTCTGGATGAGAAAGATATTATGTTTGGGTGTTAGAAAAATTGGAGAGAAAATTTTGCACCATGTTTTTCAAGTTTTTCTTCTTGTGAAAGAAAGAGAGGGAAAAGGGATATTTAAAGGGAAAAGTAAAGTGTGAAAAGACCAACAATTGGGAAAGGGCCACCTCTACATCATGTAGAGGTGTATGGCTCTCTATGGAGGCAGAAGGCCTTCTTTCCCGTGAGGTTCCATGAGCCTCCACGGGAAAGGGGTTATGGCCCCATCCATTTTCCCTTCGAGTCTCCTTTTGCTCTTCGACCTCCGAACTTTGATTTTAAATATGTTTTTGGATTATAAACTAGGACTCCCTCATGTACAAGGATGTTAAGTAAACTTTCACAAAAGTTATGGAATTCATTTTGAAAAGCAAAGATGAAAACCATGTAAAATAAGAACACGGAAAGTTTCCTAACTTCCTACATTGAACACAAAGCTAAATGAATGAGTAACCAAAATAATCGGAACTCAATATGGAATATTATAAGTACAAATTCAAGTTTAATATCATACAAATACAATAAAATGAACACAAGAACACATAAGTATTCTTTTTCCTTGAAATAGTCCTAGAACATGCAATTTATAAAAATTGTCAACTTTAAATCTAATGCATGTGCATACCTGAATAAGAGTGTGTATGTGTTATACCAAATTTGCAGAATGATGCAGGAACACATATAAATACTATGTATGTGTTTGCCTTAAACACCTTGCAAGAGGAAGGAGAATCTCGATACCTTTTATCCAAGTAGGCACATTCCCTCTTGAAGACGAATTTTGCATGAGAAGTCGCTTTCGACCTTTGAAACTCATATAAACCTTGAATCATCTAAGCAACTAAACATTACAAAGAAAGAGTGTTTCTCTATGGGATCAAGCCAACATAAATCTAAAACCTAACATTCTCCCCCTTTGGTTATTCCATAATAACGCCTTAACCTCACCATACAATAATCATGTTAGTATTATGCTCGATATAGCAAGATTAAAATATTGTATTTGACAATAATTTCATATTAATAAAGTGATTTCTAGTTTAACAAATCTTATAGCATTTATAGTTTAATTATTATAATTGTCAAAAGTAAATAATCATAAGGTCAAAAGACTATGTGAAAAGAAGAATTGTTCATACATCTAGATATGTATGATGTAGACACAATTCTTTAGTTAGTCTTCAATAATATTCACAACTTAAGATAAAAGGTTGGGCACCTTTATCTTGTCAAAGTTGTAGATTCTTTTGCTAGCATTTGAGTAGGATCAAATGTGTTACGATGAGTCTAAAATCAACAAAGTGTGGTGTCTTTGGGAAAAAGAATCTAGTGCATTGGATGCATTGAATAGGATCACAATGAAATACTTTATCTAGAACCGTCAATAGATAAAAAAAATTCATTTGAAGACAATCAGAGAGTCTATCTCAATCCTGAGATAAATGATGGACTTCTGGTTGCAAGTGTTATCATTTGAGCTATCAATGAATACAATTATATAGCATAATCTATCCTCGATAGTTTGGTGGTATTCATTTGTTAATCAATAGAGGACTTCATTTATAGATATGGACATCGTGGGTCCATTTTTTAAATGAGAGTAGAATATATTCATATGGATGTTTTGAGGTATTGGATATTAAATCTTAATGTTATGTTTTCAATAGTGTCTATTGAAACATGGCTTCTAGACATGTCAAAATATCCAAGTTCAAAATATGGTCGTATGAGTAAATATGGTAACTTGAAGAGCTATAGACGGTCTATGAGCTCTTGGCAATTACTGGTATTCTTCATGAGGATACACTTTCTCCAATAAGGTTGTCTAGGGTACGAATGAGTAACATCAACTTATTCTATCTTTATTTAAGAGTTCAATTTTAGTTTTTTAGTGGAATGAACTAAAATTAAATAGATCGGACCTAAGTGAATCATTTGTTGATTGTGATTGAGTTGTGTCTATTGGAGCTTAAATTTAGATAGCCTGCCAAGATCCCTAATCCACACGAACTTATATGGATCACTTGATATATTCTATCGGACCAATTTAGGGGTCCATCTAGAATTGTATTGAGGTATGTGGACTTGTTTCTTTTTGTAAGAATGGGTCTAGTTCATATGTGGACTTTTTATAAAGGTCAAATTGATTAAATAAAGTAAGAAAATAATATATTGGCCCATATATATGTGTTTGCGGCAAGGCTATTTAGAATAGCTTAATTATATTATATTATTATTTTATTTAATTAAATGAAAATTAATTAATTTGATGATTAATTAATTATTTAATTAAAAGTCAAAATCTTTTTCTATTAGGAGATGGTCTCCTAATATTATACTATTGTTGGTAGTATAATTAATATTAAAGACTATATTTGATAAGTAGATAAATAAAAAGAATTGTTTATGTAGTCAAATTAGGAAATCTTTAATATGGCTACAAATACTCTATTGAGTTGGACTAGGAGTCTTGGTGTACGAAAGAATTCTTTTTGGAAAAGGATTCTTGGTCACCAAGTAAATCCACATAAGGATATGATTCTTACCCACCAAGTAAATCCTTCTTAGGAAAGGATTTGGTCTCCTATATATACTACTTGTAAATTTCGACCTGAGTTTTTGGTGTGAGAAGTTGTTTTTTATTTGTTTTTTTTATCGTTATAAAAAAAAAACTTCATCCAACTCATTGTGTGAAGAATTTGGCCAATCATAGAGAAAAGAGGGAACATTTTGTTTTCGATAGTACACTAGTATCCCTTGCATCAAAAGGGATTTATGTACAACATCGAATTAAGGTTCACACGAGTTTCAATCAAATTGATTAATAATTTATAAGTGACCAGACGTTCTTGGTTTTTCTCTTGGAGGATTATTGTGACTAACAAAGAAGAAGATTTTGTTTGTTTCCATCCTCAAGTATACAATTTAAAGAAACGTAGCCCACACTCCTAGGTGATTCACGTTCGTGATTGGATTGGAAGATCTTACGGATTCAATTCGATGCTAGTTCAATCGTCATGAAAAAAAAAGGTACGATACTTTTTATATACATCAATTAATCTACGGTTAAGGTTCTTGTTCTTAAAAGGGAATTTTTTTATGTACGCAAACCCTACTCTTCTACTTTTCTCACGCTTCCGTTGCATTTTGAATCGTTTTTTTCCCTACAATTGGTATCGGAGCCTAGTTGTACCCTTAAGTAATTGATGTATGTGTTTGTGAATCTTTTTCTTTTTTCTTTTGTATATATGCATGTTTTAGAAAGAGATGACACTCTAGGTATTCACATATATATTTACATGGAATGTATGGATATATATATATATATATATGTGTGTGTGTGTGTGTGTGTGTGTGTGTGTGTTTTATATGTGGTTTGTTATTGCTCAATTTTGGTCATAGAATTTTAATGTATTTTGTTTTGGGATTGTAACAAGAAGGGTGGTCTATCATCGCCATTATTTCCTTCTTGGTAGTTGCTAAGTTTTTTTTTTTTTTGTTGTAATATAAAAAAACTGCACTATTGTAATAAAAAAAACTGCAGTATTTTTTTATTTATAATTCTTCTGTAATACATTCAAGTATCGAAGACTCAAAGGTTTGAAGAATTGGATGCAGCCGGAACAAGTTTGGGACCGTGCGAGCCGTAGCAACGAACGTCATTGCGAAGTGCGCGCAACCACTTTTGTTGTGGCATGGGCTGCGCACGGCAACCCTTTATGGGTTTGTGGCATGCGCATGCTCATGGGTAAGGGTGAAGGGTACCCACGCCCATGGGAGGTAGCCAAGGGAGTCCGAACGACAAAGGTCGCGTGAAGACTTGTTCTCCAAGAAAGGAGTTCTTGTATTCCAATATATATGTAATTTACTTGTTTTCCTAGGATGGACCAAAATTGTAGCTCTTTATATTTTTGTAAATATTGCAATGTTTGTCATTGTTTTATAACATGTCATATAGAATAGGAGTGCCACTCATATATCTCTTTTGGTATGAACATGCATAGAATGATTTAGGTATCTAAATTGGCATCTCGATAACTTGGTAAATCATTCTTTGGAATTCGATCACACGCCTTAAACAATTGAGTGGGAGAAGGTTTTTTGGAACACCTACGGCCTCCAAGTTTAGTTGAGCTTTATGTTTCGTAAATAACCTCCCAAAAGGTATTCATGAATGGAATTTAGCAATATACTTCCTTACAAGGTTAGACTAGACAATTAGCCCAAACGATAACTACTCCCAAATGAGGGATATTCGTGAGGGATTATATTGAAGGTCGATAACTTGGTAACACACTCAATGTACTTTTATTAATATCCTCCCAAAAGTTCTTGTTAATAAAATTGCAAGGATAAAATAGAAAATATTGGTTGTTATGTTAACAATTAGGTGAGACCTAGTCCAACTAGTAAATGGTGCGTACTCCCAAATGGGGCGTGACATTTATGGGTGTTGGATCACCGTTGAATTTTTACGATTGAATTATTTTATTTAATAAAAGATAAATATTCAAAAGTGCTTATCATGATTATTTACTTATATATTTTTTGTTAACAAAAATAAATCATAACCCCATCCCTAATCAATATCCTAAAAGATAATACTTTAACTGATGATAATTATGTCATATGGAAAATGAAAATTGGGTTGTTATTGCAAGCTGAAAAACTTAAATTCATTTTGTCTATTCCTTAACCACCAAACTAATCAATCTACTCATGAGCAAAAAGATGAGTATCGGTAGTGGAAGTCTTCAGATGAGATGGCTAAATGTACGTTACATTATGGCCATCATCTCCGACGTGTTGCAACTGCAACATGAAGGAATAGGGACTACTGTTGATATAATGATGTCTCTATAGGAGATATTAGCTATGAGGTCTAGGATGACTAAGAGAGAGGAAGTGACTGCTTTCATGAATCTTAGGATAAGACCTGGATAGGCTATGAAAGTCATAACACATCTTAACATTGCTGAACTGAATGGTGCTGAGATATATGGTGAGACCAAAATTGACATGATTGTCAACTTACTATAAGATTCCTTTGATCAATTCAAGTTGGACTACACCTTGAATAAAAAGGAATGCACCTTGCAAAGCCTGATGCAAGATATTTAAAGCACCAAGATAATCCTTGTGAAAGGCAAGGGTAAAGAGATTCATATGCTTGGTAAGTTGCTGCTGTTAAAGACTCGTAAGAAGGTCAAGAGACAACAAAATAAAAAGAAACTTGAGCCTTCTTAGAAGGAGACCAAGAAAGTAACCAAGATCAAAGAAAAATGTTTCTTTTGTGGTGAAAAAGGGTCAAAGGAATAGACTGAATAAGAATGACTTCAACTTGTATTTAGGCAATAAAGCGTTGGTGTCTACTAGTGTAGTGGGAGATATTAGAATCAATTTTGATTCTTATAGGCATTTAGTTTTAATAAACGTTTATTATGTACCACATTTCAAGAGGAATTTAATTTCGGTCTCTTGTCTAAATAAATTTGGATATTCGGTTACTTTTAATAAAAGTTTTATTATTAGTGAGAATAAAAAATTTGTTTGTAAAGGTACATTGAAAAACGGTTTATTCTATTTGCATGGAAATATCTCTCACTTGTTAGACACGGAATCAAAGGAACCTAATCATAAAAGAGTAAAATTCTCAAAAGATGAAACCTACCTATGGCATTTGGGCCTTGGTCATATTAACCTTAATAGGATTAAAAGATTGGTAAGTGACGGACCTCTAAGTGACTTAAAGGTTGATGACCTACCAACTTGTGACTCTTGTTTGGAAGGTAAAATGACCAAAAGGTTGTTTACGACTAAAGGCACAAGAGCCATTGAAAGTTTAGGTTTGATACACACTGATGTGTGTGGACCTATGAGCACTCAAGCTAGAGGTGGATATGAGTACTTCATCACTTTCACAGATGATCAATCAAGATTTGGCTATGTGTATCCCATGAGACATAAGTCGGATGCTTTTGACATGTTCAAAACATTTAAATCTGAAGTTGAAAATCAGCTTGAGAAATGCATAAAAATCTTGAGGTCTGATCGTGGTAGAGAATATCTATCTGGTGAGTTTCAGCAATATCTTATTGATAATGGGATAATTTCTCAGTTTTCTGCACCAGGCACACCTCAACAAAATGGGGTGGTAGAAACGAGAAATAGAGAACTTTTTTGGACATGGTTAGGTATATATTGAGTTATTCAACGCTCCCTAATTCTTTTTGGGATATGCTTTACAAACTGCAATGTACATTCTAAACGATGTAACATCTAAGTCAGTTCCTAAAACACCAAATGAAATGTGGACCTAGTGAAAGCCTAGTTTACAACACTTAAGGATATTTGGATGTTCTATGCACGTGTTAAAAGGAAAGACAAAAAATGGAGTCCCATTCAGAAACATGCATAATTGTTGGGTATCCAAAAGGAACAAAAGGATATTATTTTTATACTCCTTCAGGTCTTAAAGTATTTGTTTCGACAAATGCTAAATTTCTGGAAAAGGACTATATGAATAATTCTGTGCCTAAAAGTAGAATTTTCCTTAATGAGCTTTTAGGAGATACAATTCCATAAAAGGTTTCGTAACCAAGCCCAATTGTAAGTTCCGTACCAACACAAGATCAACAATCTACCATACCTCGTCGTAGTGGAAGAGTTGTTAGACAACCCAAGAGATACATCAGTCTAAGAGAATCTATAGAGAATCTTCAGGACGACGATGACCTCTGTACGTACAAGGAAGCAATGGAAGATGTTGATTGTTGCCATTGGCAAAAGGCAATGCAATCCGAAATTGAATCTATGTTCAAAAACAAAGTCTGGTCTCTTATAGACTTGCTTAAAGGGATAAAACCCATTAGGTACAAGTGGGTATACAAGAGGAAAAGAGGAATGGATGGAATGGTGGAAACCTTTAAAGCTAGATTGGTAGCTAAAGGTTATACACAGAAGGAAGGTATCTATTATGAAGAAACCTTCTCTCCTGTGGCCATGCTTAAATCCATTAGGATACTCTTATCCATTGCGGTATCTCTCGACCTAGAGATTTGGAAAAGTGATGTCAAGATAACTTTCCTTAATGGAAGTCTTGACGAAAGCATCTATATGATGCAACCAGAAGGAATCATTGAAAAGGGCCAAGAGGAAATGGTATGCAAGTTGCAAAGATCCATATATGGATTGAAGCAAGCATCCAGATCCTGGAACATAAGGTTCAATCAAGCCGTAAAAAGTTTTGGATTTATTCAAAACATTGATGAACCTTGTGTATACGAAAGGATTAAAGGTGACAAGTTGGTTTTCCTAGTTCTTTACGTTAATGATATACTACTCATCGGAAACAATGTAGGTGTATTGACATCAATAAAAGAATGGTTAGCAAAACAATTTGATATGAAGGACTTAGGTGAAGCAAGTTATATTCTTGGTATCCAAGTCATAAGGGATAGAAAGAATAGAACGATAACATTATCCCAAGCTTCATACATAGATACAATCTTGTCTAAGTTTTCCATGCAAGATTCCAAGAAAGGTATGTTACCTTTCAGACATGGAATCAAACTTTCTAAGGAATAAGTTCCTAAGAATGAGCATGAAGAGCAATTCATGTGTAGGGTTCCATATGCATTGACAATGGGAAGTCTCATGTATGCAATGCTTTGTACTAGACCAGATATTTGTTTAGTTGTGGGCATAGTTAGCAGATTTCAATCGAAGCCTGGTTCTGATCACTGGACGGTAGTCAAGCATATTTTCAAGTATCTTAAGAGAACGAGAGATTATATGCTTATATACTCTGAAAGAGGATTTAATTCCCATTGGGTATATTGATTATGATTTTTAGTCAGATTCTGACTCCAGGAGATCAACATAAGGATCTGTGTTTACTATTGGAGGAGGGTTAGTCATATGGAAGAGTATAAAACAATCTTGTATTGCTGATTCCACCATGGAAGCCGAGTATGTAGCCGTATGCGAGTATGCTAAAGAGGCTGTCTGGCTCCGCCAATTCTTGATTCACTTGGAAGTGGTTCTTGATGTGAATAAGCAGATCACTATCTATTCTGAAATAGTGGACCAGTGGCTAATTCGAGAGAACCAAGAAGTCATAATAGAGGGAAACACATTGAAAGAAAGTATCACCTTCTAAGGGAAATTGTGCATAGGGGTGAGGCGACGATTACCAAGATCGCGTCAACAGAAAATCTAGCGGATCCTCTTACAAAGGCTCTTCCATAAAAGAGTTTTGATGGGCATCTAGAGAACATGGGGATGAGAGATATGACACATTTACTATAGAGCAAGTGGGAGATTGTTAGGATTATGTTCAATAGCAAGAATATAATATGGTATTCGACAATCGTTTCATATTAATAAAGTGATTTCTAGCTTAACAAATCTTATAGCATTTATAGTTTAATTATTATAATTGTCAAAAGTAAATAATCATAAGGTCAAAAGACTATAAGAAAAGAAGAATTTTTCATACATCTAGATATGTATGAGGTAGACACTATTCTTTAGTTAGTCTTAAATAATAATCACAACCTAAGATAAAAGGTTGGGCACCTTTATCTTGTCAAAGTTGTAGATTCTTTTGCTAGCATTTGAGTGGGATCAAATGTGTTATGATGAGTCTACAATCATCAAAGTGTGGTGCCTTTGGGAAAAAGAATCTAGTGCACTAGGTGAATTGAATAGGATCACAATGAAATACTTTATCTAGAACCGTCAATAGATAAAAGTTTTTCATTTGAAGACAATCGGAGAGTCTATCTCAATCCTAAGATAAATTATGGACTTATGGTTGTAAGTGTTATCATTTGAGCTATCAATGAGTACGATTATATAGCATAGTCTATCCTCGATAGTTTGGTGGTATTCATTTGTTAATCGATAGAGGACTTCATTTATAGATATGGACATCGTGGGTCCATTTATTAAATGAGAGTAGAATATCATCATATGGATGTTTTGAGGTATTGGATATTAAATCTTAACATTAAGTTTTCAATAGTGTCTATTGAAACATGGCTTCTGGACAAGTCAAAATATCCAAGTTCAAAATGTGGTCATATGAGTAAATTTGGTAACTTGGAGAGCTATAGACGGTCTATGAGCTCTTGGCGATTACTGGTATTCTTCATGAGGATACACTTTCTCCAATAAGGTTGTCTAGGGTACGAATGAGTAACATCAACTTATTCTATCTTTATTTAAGAGTTCAATTTTAGTTTTTTAGTGGAATGAACTAAAATTGAATAGATCGGAACTAAGTGAATCATTTGTTGATTGTGATTGGGTTGTGTCTACTGGAGCTTAAATTTAGATAGCCCGCCAAGATCCCCAATCCACACGAACTTGTATGGATCACTTGGTATATTCTACCGGACCAATTTAGGGGTCCATCTAGAATTGTATCGAGGTATGTGAACTTGTTTCTTTTTGTATGAATCGGTCTAGTTTACATGTGGACTTTTTATTAAGGTCAAATGGATTTAATAAAATAAGAAAATAATATATTGGCCCATACATATATGTTGGACGGCAAGGCTATTTAGAATATCTTAATTATATTATATTTTTTTATTATTTAATTAAATGGAAATTAATTAATTTGGTGATTAATTAATTATTTAATTAAAAGTCAAAATCTTTTTCTTTTAGGAGATAGTCTCCTAATATTATACTATTGTTGGTAGTATAATTAATATTAAAGACTATATTTGATAAGTAGATAAATATAAAGAATTATTTATCTAATCAAATTATAAAGTCTTTAATATGGTTAAAAATACAATATTGAATTGAATTAGGAGTCTTGGTGTAGGATAGAATTCTTTTTAGAAATGGATTCTTAACCACCAAGTAAATCTACCTGAGGAAAGGATTCCTAACCACCAAATTAATCCTTCTTTGGAGAGGATTTGGTCTCCTATATATACTACTTGTAAATTTCGACCTGAGTTTTTGGTGTGAGAAGTTGTTTTTTATTTGTTTTTTTTATCGTTATAAAAAAAAAACTTCATCCAACTCATTGTGTGAAGAATTCGGCCAATCATAGAGAAAAGTGGGAATGTTTTATTTTTGATAGTACACTATTATCCTTTGCATGAAAATGGTTTTACGTACAACATCAAATTAAGGTTCACGCAAGTTTCAATCAAATTGATTGATAATTCAAATGTGACCAGACGTTCTTAGTTTTTCTCTTGGAGGATTATTGTGACCAACAAAGAAGAATATTTTGTTTGTTTCCATCCTTAGGTATACAATTTAAAGAAAGGGGGCCTACACTCCTAGGTAATTCACATTCGTGATTGGATTGGAAGATCTTACGGATTCAATTTGATGCTAGTTCAATCATCACGAAAAAAAAGGTACGATACTTTTTATATACATCAATTAATCTACGGTTAAGGTTCTTGTTCTTAAAAGGGATTTTTTTTTTATGTACGCAAACCCTAATTTTATAATTTTCTCACGCTTCAATTGAGTTTTGAACCGTTTTTTCCCTACAAATCAATCATGGTTGATTGCATTCTCTCATCCTCACATTACAAAGAGATACCTAGACTAGAATGTCTTCATGTCTTCATTATTCTTCAAAATTTTCTTCTTTGAACATTAAAGCACCTACGAGAAAAACACAACCAAACAAACAAGAGATCTTTCAATGAAGATTGGTGTGATATATTCACATAAAAAATAAACAAGAAACAATAAGACTCCCCTATCTCATAAAAAAACATGGTGAAGAACACATTTCTCCCACATTTTGTCAAGAAGTAGGTCAAAGATGCATGATAGAACTATGAGTTATGGTGCAGACAAGTCGAATAGAGAATTAAGTTTGAACAAACTAAGCTCCCCTTTAACATATGCTCCATATTTTGGTCAACAAGTAAACTTTTTAACAAGGGAATAACAAAATCACACATGTCAAGCAATAAGAGAAATTATATCATTACTTTCCAAAGTCAAAGAGAGAATCAAATATTTTCACTAATCTCATAAAAATAATCTTTCATTGCTAATGAATCAAGCACATTGAGCAAAACATGTGTGTGTTTGTGTGGAATGTTAAAGGTATATGTAAAAGGAGCAATTGTGATATCAATATGCCAACCACATCAACACCTATTCATCTAAAGCTTTTCCAATCAAGGTCAAACAGATTATCATCCAAATTGTTTTGCTTTAAAAATAATAGATTTCAACATATGTGTGTGTGTGTGCATGTGACTCGTCACCCCATTTCTGTTTTTCAACCCGAGCAACCAAAATTTTAAACTATACTCTTTTTAAGCCTTCTTCCTTTTCCTTATAGGCTTTGAATCAAAGATGTTAATAGTAAAATTTGGCCAGGGACCAAAGAGAAATATTCCACTCTCCTAGCTCAAATCAAAGCCCGAAATCGCCAGTCATGGGACCTCAGGTAAGCCCTAGAGCAACCCCGTAAAATCGAGAAAGGATCACCAGGCTTTAGAACTATTAGGAGTGAAGCTAGGCAAGTCCAGGTCAAGTCCACATGCCAACACTAGAATCTGGGCTTCTAGAGATCACCTATCCCGGAACCTCGATTCCTGGGGTCGGGCTCCAAAACCATCCTGTGAAATCGAGGAAAGATCACCGAGCTCAGGAAGCACTAAAAGTGAAGCCCGACATAAAAAAAAGTTAGCTCCTTCCAAATCAAGGCTTTCTGAGGTCGGATTTGACTCGTAGCCTAAGCCAGAAACCCACCAACCTCTCCAGAAGCCCGCTGTCCTCACCGTGCATTTAGAGAGAGAGCCTCTAAATGGGTCGAATTCATGCCATAACTGATGCTCCCAATTCGATAAGGGACGCCTGTAACCAACCTAGAAATGAAAGAAGAATCTCGCCTAATCTACATTACCCAAATGCCCACAAGGCTGTTCCAAGCTTTTGAGATCAGAACTAAAGCATGGACCTACCTCGAGCAGCCAATTCGATGACCTCCATGAAGAATCATGCCATGAATACACACACGGTCATATCCACGTTATAACAAACATTAAATTCGGTATACGTGTGAAGCAAGAGTTTGATTCCAAAGAGGAAACAAACTTATCTCCACCAACGATAATCTTGAGTCAGTAGTTTACTCGAAGTCAATGACTTTTAAAATAGAGGATCCCCGCCGATAAGGAGGGAGCAAATTCATAAAATCGTGGCGGGCGGTTCACAAGTTTAAACCTAATCGGAACAAGTATAAATAACTCCAAGCATGATATAGAAGTAAAGAGGTAGAAATAGAGTGAAAAAGAAAGAGGATTACATCGGGTCTAAATTCTGTGATCAGAACATGACCATCTTTGTATCTACTATTTAACAAGCACGAAGTTGCCACCTTCCTATATCCTAGAGAGATTGTGAGTGTATACGAGAGATTTCTGTATACCACGAGTGATTAATAAGCTTCTTTAAATCTTTATAATTCATGTGGCCCAATCTTTCATGCCATAATTCAAGCTTGTTGCACTCATGTGCCATATTACATGTTAGTGGATCAACCTCTAAACAATAGCAATTGTCTAAAGACCTTTTGACTTTCAAAACAATTTTTCCTTTTTTATCGATTATTATGCACACATCCTTGTTAAAGCTAACTTCTTTAAACATTTCACACAAGTGAGTGATGCTTATTAGATTAGCTTGTAGACCATCTACATACTTGGTGTCACGAAGTTTAGGCAATCCGGGGATACAAATTGTTCCCTTGCCTGGAACTTGCTTTTTAGTGCCATTACTAAATGTAACCCATCCACCATCATTCATAACAAGATTCTTAAAGAATTCCTTGTTATCGATCATATTCCTAAAGCAACCGCTATCTAGGTACCAACAATAGGATGAATTAGCTCTTAAGGCATATTGTGCAACCAAACATTGTGTTGTGTTTTTCTTAACCCAAACTTTCTTGACAAGTTTCTCATTCCTACTTTTATTAACATGCTTTGACTTGTTTTTAAGCACATTGACTTCATTAGTCACATTTTCAAACAAATCAAACAAAGCATTATCAACTTTCTTATGCATAGTAGAACGAGGCACAACACAAGATTTAACAAACAAATCATCAACACATTTATTCTCAACATGTTTTTCCAATGTCTTCTTAGGTCTAATTCTAAATCCATACATGGATGATTGCCTAGGACCATTCAAAGACATATCATGCAAATCATTGGCAATTCTACATTTACGAATGTATTCAAAACATCTAGGTCTTATGTGTCCTACCATGTTGAAATAATGACAAATAGGTATGAATTTGAGAAGTTTACCATTTGCTTGAGCATTCAACTCATTTTGCCTTCTCACATTTTTACCTCTTTGGTGTGCAACACTAGATGTCTTGCCTTTTGTATTTGATGATGATGTAGCTTGTATTTGGCATTGTTGAGTCTTTTCCTTGGCCTTTATTGTTGATGTTGAGGAACCTCTGGTAGCATTTATGGCATTACCGTTAGAGAGTGTACCTATAATCAAATTGCTACAAGCTTTGACAAAAGTAGATTTGTTAGATGAAGGAGTTGATTTTTCATTAATATATCCTAAACCTCTTTTGTCGCTTGAAGGCTTTCCAATTTTAAAGAGAGCTTTCACTTTGTTAGAGCTAGATAACAACTTGTTAATCATCTCTTTAGCTTCGTTAAGTTTGTCATTAAGCACTTTCTCTTGATTCTCATGTTCATTATGTTTTGCTCTATGCACATTTTCAATTCTCCTAGCACGATCAAGAGATTAATCTCTTTGCTCAATTTCATGCTTCAAAATACTTGATCTATATTGCTATCAATCAAGTTTTTCTCAAGATTAAGAATTTTGTCATTAAGATCAATGACACATTTTGGCCTACAATTATGATTTTCTAACTTTTTAGTGAGAGACTTATTAATCTTAGAGATCCTTTCATTTTCTTGGATAAGATCTTTGATCTTTTGATCATCTAAGTCAATAGACTCACCTTCAACAAGAGAAGCCACAAAAGAATACATTTCTTTAATCATGATGAAAAAAAAGAAGATAACAAACACTACAAAGAAGATCTATCTAAGTGCGTCTAGAAACCTGCTCTGATACTAATTGAAATTTCCCTTTATCTTTATAGTGTAAATATACCTATAGGGGGGTGAATAGGTATATGCTCCAATTTTTATCTTCTTTTAAAATAATGCAATTTTAACAATGCTTATTGAAAATTGCAAACAATGACATAAAATATTTACGTGGTAAACCTCTAAAGAGGAAACATCCACGGGTTGATACCACAACCACTGGCGAAAGCAAATCCACTATTTCAAATAAGAGTTACACACTCAAGCAATCAAAACATGCTCTCCAAACAATCATTCTCACTCTAACCTTGAACCTAGTGATCTACTAAGTCGACTTCCTATCCAAGACCTCTTATCTCTAGGAAGATTCCTTGCTTACCTATCCGGATCCTCCACACCCTAGGCAAGATTTCTTGATTGACTATCCGAGTCCTCCCGACTCTAGTTGAGACTTCTTTGCTCAACAATCCGAGGTCTCACACCTCTTGTCGAGACTTTCACTTGCTTAGCTATCCAAGTCCTCTCGACTCTGGCTAAGACTTCCAATTGCTCAAATCAAAGAATCACTCTAAGATATGAGACTTCCCCCTTCACAAGGCATCTAAGTGATCATGAATGCAAAATGCAAACAAGCACCCAACATAGAAAATGATGATAAACAAATTCTATGGATATGCAACTAGATAGCTAGATTATACATTCAAAGAGCAATCACAAATGTTACTTGACAATCTAAGCATGTTATCAACTAAGAACATAGATATGAAGATATAGACACCAATTAAAAACACAACCTAGTTCTTAGAAAATGAAATTAGTTCTAGAAATAGTCAATCAAGCATAAGAGCAAAAGATTTCTAGAAGTAATTTCATGTTTATCAAGTTTAGCACAAATCATTCAATTTATCACAAATCTAGCTAAACTTGAAATCAAATCAACAAACCAAAAAATCATATCAAAATCATCCTAGTCATGCTTCTTAATCAAATAACATCAATCAATAAGAAGATCTAAGAAGAAAGCTAAGAAGAAGATGATTTTACCAACAATGATGAAAATCACGAACTGAAGATCTGATCGCAATGAAATATCTAGACATACTTTGATTCTGGAAATGCTTAAGGTTTGTAGAAATCTTCAAGACACTCGAAATCGGTCTTTGAATCAAGTTATTCCGAGTAGAAATAAAGAAGTTATCACAAAAACAAAAATTAAAATGTTGAGAGAAAACTTCTGCTCTTGTTCTTCAAATTCGATTTTCTCAACAACTAATGAATGAGTGGGAAGGATTGGTTTTAAAGATAGAACAACCAAAAGACCATTTTGCCCTCATGCCTTAGTGCCTCCCCAAGATGGTACGTGTGCATCTCGGGACAGCAAGGCTTTGGGGCCGAGATGGCCACGCTCCATCTCGGGAAGGTGCCAAGTGATGGCTTGTGCCATCACACCTCTTCCCTTGCGCACCACTCGCATTCTTTGACCGTTCTTTGGCCTCCGAACTCCAAATTTGAATCTGTTTGGTAATTAAAAACCAGGACTACCTCATGGACATGATAATATAAGATACTCAACCCAGAAAATAAGAATTCTACTCAATATATGAAGACGAAGACAATGTATGCAACATGAGTTTAAAGTGTAGTATCTTTTGACTTAGAACTCAAAATCAATAGTATGAGTAATCCAAATGACCGGAAAATCAATCTTGAATAATCTAAGACTAATTTTTTTTCAAGATCCATGTAATACAAACATATAAACAAACAAACACATTTCACACAAGAATGCAAACTACATAGAGATAGTCTCTAATCATGCATTTTACAAAACATGTTACTTTCATACCAATGCATGAGCATTCAACTTCAAGTGTGTGAATATGTTATACCAAATGATGCGCTACGATACAGAGTCACAAACGTATGAATTATGTGTGTGTGCGCATATAATGATGCACAACTAAGCAGGGATACATATGAATGAATTGTGTGTTTGTGCGCCTTACGCTTTGCAAGAGGAAGAAGAATCTCGATACCTTAGCATCCAAGAATAGTACCAATCCTCTTGAAGACAAACTTTGCATCATGAGAAGTTGCTTTTCTTTATTGAAGCTCTTATCATCATGAACCACTAAAGCAACTAAGCATTACAAAGAAATAAAGTTTTGTTATGGAATCAAGCCAACACAAATCTAATGCCTAACACCTTAGAGGGACCTCGGGCTTCAGTAAGGCCTCCTTTTGGCTCCATTGGTTGAACCCCCTTCGAGGATTCTCTGGGACCTGACGCTGGGAAGGTCGGGACAGGAGGAGGCAGATCTGGTATTTCAGGTCGTTTCCCAGCTCTATCCCTTTAGAAAGACCTACTTCATCATTTTCGGGGTGAGACATCTCTACGACCCGTGACATAATTTCTTCCCTATCCCAGCCGATGATACTGGAGAGGTCAAATGGGAGGGGGAGGGCTTCTGTGACCTGAAAGAGGCATGGAAATACCTCTTGCTAATAGAGGCTTCCACTTTAGCCTGAAGCTTAACAAGTTGGGTCTGCAGAGCTTGGTTCTCTGTATCCAGTGCCTTCACTTCTTCCTTCAATTCATCCCGCTGGCTGGCTCGTTGCTTAGACCAAAGAGTTTCTTGATCAAAAAGCCGCTTCAACCTCTCATTGTCACACTGAAGCTAGGCTAGTTGTGCTTCCGTTCCCCTCTGGCTTGAGGTCATCTTCTTGACCAAGGCTTGAGCCTTTGCCAACAATTCCATGGCTCGCTCAGCCTCAACTTCAGCCGTAGCTGCCTGGTTGAGGAGAGAAGCTACCTAGTGTCCCATGGCTACTTGAAATTTGAAGACATGCAAAGGGAATTCATGTTAGAAAATGATAAATCAAGTTATTACAAGAGAATATAAAGGCGATGACTACCTCGGCTAGGAGGGCAGACCCCTTGGTAACCAGAATGTCCACGGGCATGGAAGCGATCCTAGAAAGCCTGCCACACTAGCAAGACGTAACAAAAGGCTTTAAAACTTCGTCCTGACCAACCGAGCCTGACTGATGGTGGGGGAGAGTTGGGGGAATCTCTGGAATACCAACCTCGGAATCCCTTGAAGCCTGAACTCTTTGGGACGTAGATGGGTCAATTGAATAAGTGGGTAATATGACTGAAGAAGCAGCAGTTGTAATGGGGGCCACTGAAAAGGAGGTGGAGGTGTTCGTATCAGCGGCCTGGAGAGCGGGCCCTTCTCGATTTAGAGCTTTAGCAGCCTGTGATGCGAGAATTGTGATTTTAGATCTCATCAGGGAATGCGATAGAGCAGGAGTAGGCGAAACAGCGACTAAAAGAGCTGGCCCTCCTTTCTCCGAGGTAACCAAGATGGTTCCCTAGGATGATCTGGTAGAAAGGGGAAGGGGAGGGGTCCGAGCTTGTCGGGCTTTACAGGAAGCTGGAACAACCATAAAAACTGTTAAAAAGAAGAAAAAAAAGAGAAAAAAGGGGTAAAACCATCAGAACTGAACTCTTCAACAAAACCAAGCTTGATGGTTCAAGGTACTTACAAGGAGTAGCGTCAAATATTCGTAGGTAGAGGTTTACCCGACGAGTATCAAAAGGGTCAGTAGTCGGGAACCTTAGGTTCAAGTAGTTCCCAATGAGGATGGCTTTCAGCATAACTTCAGACTCGACATACAAGGTATCTCGGCTCCACGTGGGCTTATAGTTGAAAGCTGTAGGGACATCAAACTCGTGCCCACCAATAAAGATCGAGCTCCCCCAATCATCGCCAGAAAATATCCATTTTTTCTTCTAGGCTGGGTCCTTCCATGAAGATCTAGGGATGATGAAATTAAACTTGTTCTTGGCCTTGGCGTAAAACTGACCTCGGGGAACCCTGGCCAAGCTCCCAATTTGAAAGAGGAAATCAAGCTCCTCTACCCCGGACTCTCTGGTTATCTTGTTTAGCTCGCATTGCTTCCATTGCAGCACGAGGAAGCCAATCAGATACCTTCAGAAGCTGAGTGTCAACTGGAGAGGAGCTAGCTGAAGGGCATTGAGAGCCCGCCAAAGGGTTGGATGAAAATGGAGCCTTACCCTGCTCTCGAAGGCCGCCACATGGATGGCGAGCACGCCTTTGAGTGGGTTAAAGACGTCATAATTCCTATGAGGGACTGTTAGGGATACGCTATCAGGAATGCCATACCTGGACCTCAGGCGGCTGATCGATTTTGGGTCAACTGCAGAGTCCGGAGTGACCCCGAAGTCATACGGAAGACATCTTTCCAGAGAAGGACCCACAACCTTGCCTTGATCCTTTCCAGTGATGCCGACTCTATATTGTTCACCGGAATCCTTATCAACCAATTTCAGAGGATTGTCTGGTTGGTTAGAAAACCCAGTCCCTATTGCTACATTCCGATTTGATTGACAATGTTGCGGGGACGGAGGTGAGTCATCCCGTCTAGATCTCGTCGAGCCTGCTTTCCATGGGCAAGACTTGAAACCTCTGTGCCTTCAATGAGGGAGTCAATGGAGTCATGAATGATCTTCGACATGGTAAAACAAGGTTTGGGGACTGAGAAAAAAGGAAAATCAACAGGAAGTATAGAGAGAGGAAGTCTGAAAATTTGAAATTGAAGGAATGCGTAAGGAAGTGGCGATGAGTTTGAATTTAAATAAAGGATAGACCGGTAGTGACGTCAACAAAATCCTCGGGAAGATTGCCTCGAATCACGGAGAGGGTCGTAACTCAAACGGTTTCCATCAAGGAGCATGCCAATCCAAGCTCGACATGTCACCTGAGCAGTTAATGAGAGGATTTCATTCGAGATTCTCAAAAATTATTTCGTAACGGAAAATTTTCCAATTAAATAAGGAATCTGACTCCAACCCCAACTCTATCACCTGTGTTTAAGTCAGAGGGGACTTCTGTTAATAGTAAAATTTAGCCAGGGACTAAAGAGAAATTTTCCACTCTCCTAGCTCGAATCAAGGCCCGAAATCACCAGTTATGGGACCTCGGGTAAGCCCTAGAGCTACCTTGCAGAATCGAGGAAGGTGTAGGGAAAATAAAACACACGCAGTGGAAGCGTGAGAAAATTTAATTAAAAATTAGGGTTTGCATATAAATAAATTTTTTTCCAATTTAAATAACAAGAACCTTAACCCTAGATTAATTGATGTATATAAAAATGTCGTACCTTTTTCTTGTGACGATTGAACAAGTGTCGAATCAATTCCCCAAGATCTTCCAATCCAATCACGAATATGTGAATCACCTTGGAGTGTGGGTTCCCTTTCTTCAAATTGTATACCTGAGGATGGAAACAAACAAAATCTATATCATTGTTAGTTATAAATATCCTCCAAGAGAAAAATCAAGAACGTCAGGCCACTTGTGAATTATCAATCAATTTGATTGAAACTCACGTGAACCTTGATTCGATGTTGTACACAAAACCCTTTTGATGTAAAGGATACTAGTTTAATTTCGAAAACAAAAACATTCTCTTTTTCTCTTTTCCTCTTGGCCGAATTCCACACCCTATATCTTAGAGTTGATTGAATTTTGTCTAGAGTGAAATACTAAATTTTCTCTCTCAAAATTCTCTTTTGCCAAGCAAAATTCTTTCTTAGAAAAAACTCAGGTTGGCCAAAATTTTCAGTCTAAAATCATTGGGCTGGACAAAATTCACAAGGGTATATAGATAGAATCACATATCCTTTTCTAAGAAGGATTTATTTGGTTGGCAAGAATCCTTTCCTTAGGTGGATTTATTTGGCAGTTAAGAATCCTTTTCTTAAAGGAACTCTATCCTCTTATATATATATATATATATATATATATATATATATATATATATATGTATATGAGCTGGCCAAAATTCACAGGAATATATATTAGGATCACAAATCCTTTCCTAAGATAGATTTACTTGGTTGTTAAGAATCATTTCCTTAGGTTGATTTACTTGGTGGTTAAGAATTTTGTTTCTAAATGAATTTTATCCTACACCAAGACTCCTAATCCAACTAAATAGTGTATTTATAACCATATTAAAGACTTCCTAATTTGATTAGATAAATAATTCCTTTTATTTATCTACTTATCAACTATAGTCTTTAATATTAATTATACTACCAACAATAGTATAATTTTAGGAGACCATCTTCTACTAGGAAAAAGATTTTGACTTTTAATTAAATAATTAATTAATCAACAAGTTAATTAATTTTCATTTAATTAAATAATAAAATAAAAAATAATCTCATTAAGCTATTCTAATACGCCTTGTCGCCCATACCATATATATGGGTCATATATTATTTTTCTTATTTTATTAAATCCATTGGACCTTAATAAAAAGTCGACATGTGAACTAGACCTATTCATACAAAAAGAAACAAGTTCACATTCCTTAATACAATTCTAGATGGACCCCTAAATTGGTCCGGTAGAATATATCAAGTGATCCATGCAAGTTCATGTGGATTGGGAATCTTGGCTAGCTATCTAAATTTAAGCTCCAATAGACATAACACAATCACAATCAATAAATGATTCACTTAGGTCCGATCTATTTAATTTTAGTTCATTCCACTAAAGTACTAAAATTGAACTCTTAAATAAAGATAGAATAAGTTGATGTTACTCATTCATACCCTAGACAACCTTATTGGAGAAAGTGTATCTTCGTGAAGAATACCAGTAATCGCCAAGAGCTCATAGACCACCTATAACTCTCCAAGTTACCATATTTACTCATATAACCACATTTTGAACTTGGATATTTTGACTTGTCAAAAAGCCATGTTTCAATAGACACCACTGAAAACTTAACGTTAAAATTTAATATCCATTATCCCAAAACATCCGTATGATGATATTATACTCCCATTTAATAATTGAAGCCACGATGTCCATATCTATAAATGAAGTCCTCTATCGATTAACAAATGAATACCACCAAATTATGGAGGTTAGACTATGCAATATAATCGTACTCATTGATAGCTCAAATGATAGTACTTGCAACCATAAGTCCATCATTTATCTCAGGATTGAGATAGACTCTCCGATTGTCTTCAAATGAAAAACTTTTATCTATTGACGGTTCTAGATAAAGTATTTCATTGTGATCTTGTTCAATGTACCCAGTGCACTAGATTCATTCGCCCAAAGACACCACACTTTGATGATTTTAGACTCATCAGAACACATTTGATCCCACTCAAATGCTAGCAAATGAATCTACATCTTTGACAAGATAAAGACGCCCAACCTTTATCTTAAGTTGTGAATATTATTCAAGACTAATTAAAGAATTGTGTCTACGTCATACATATCTAGATGTATGAACAATTCTTCTTTTCTTATAGTCTTTTGACTTTATGATTATTTACTTTTGACAATTATAATAATTAAACTATAAATGCTATAAGATTCGTTTAAACTAGAAATCACTTTTTTAATCTGAAAAGATTGTTAAATACATTATTATACTCTTGCTATCGAGCGTAATCCTAACAATCTCCCACTTTCTCTATAGCAAATGTGTCATATCTCTCATCCCCGTATTCTTTAGATGCCCATCAAAACTCTTTTGTGGAAGAGCCTTTGCAAAGGGATCCACTAGATTTTCTGTTGAAGCGATCTTGGTAATCGTCTTGTCACCCCTATGCATAATTTCCCTCGGAAGGTGATACTTTCTTTCAATGTGTTTCCCTTTCTTATGATTTCTTGGTTCTCTCGAATTAGCCACTGCACCACTATTGGCAGAATAGATAGTGATATGCTTATTCGCATCAGGAACCACTTCCAAGTCAATCAAGAATTGGCAGAGCTAGACAACCACTTTAGCAACCTCGCATGCGGCAGTATACTCGGCTTCTGTAGTGGAATTGGTAATACAAGATTGCTTGATACTCCTCCATATGACTGTCCCTCCTCCAATAGTAAACACAAATCTCGATGTTGATCCCCTGGCGTTAGAATCTATATACCTAACGAGAATTAAATCCCCTCCAGAGTATACAAGCATATAATCTCTAGTTTTAGTAAGATACATGAAAATATGCTTGAGTGCAGTCTAGTGATCAGGACCAGGTTTTGATTGAAACCTGCTTACTATGGCCACACCAAAACAAATATCTGGTCTAGTGTAGAGCATTGCATACATGAGACTTCCCACTGCTGAAGCATATGGAATCCTACTCATGAATTGCTCTTCATGCTCATTCTTAGGAACTTGTTCCTTTGAAAGTTTGATTCCATGTCTGACTGGTAACATACCTTTCTTGGAATCTTGCATGGAAAACCTAGACAAGATTTTATCTATGTATGAAGTTTGGGATAATGCAATCGTTCTATTATTTCTATCCCTTATGACTTGGATACCAAGAATATAACTTGCTTCTCCTAAGTCCTTCATATCAAATTGTTTTGCTAATTATTCTTTTATTAATGTCAACACACCTACATCATTTCCGATGAGTAGTATATCATCAACGTAAAGAACTAGGAAAACTAACTTGTCGCCTTTAACCCTTTTGTATACACAAGGTTCATCATGGTTTTATATAAATCCAAAACTTTTCACGGCTTGATCGAGCCTTATGTTCCAGGATCTGGATGCTTGCTTCAATCCATATATGGATCTTTGCAACTTGCATACCCTTTCATCTTAGCCCTTTTCAATGAATCCTTCTGGTTGCATCATATAGATGCTTTCATCAAGTCTTCAATTAAGGAAGGTTGTCTTGATGTCCACTTGCCAAATCTTTAGGTCTAGAGATGCCGCAATGGATAAGAGTATCCTAACGGATTTAAGCATGGCCATATGAGATAAGGTGTCTTCATAAACGATACCATCCTTCTGTGTATAACCTTTAGCTACCAATCTAGCTCTAAAGGTTTTCACCTTTCCATCCATTCCCCTTTTCCACTTGTATACCCACTTGCACCCGATGTGTTTTATCCCTTTAGGCAAGTCCATAAGAGACCAGACTTTGTTCTTGAACATAAATTCAATTTCGGATTGTATTGCCTTTTGCCAATGGCGATAATCAATATCTTCCATTGCTTCTTTGTACGTATAGGGATTATCATCGTCCAGAAGATTCTCTACAGATTCTCCTAGACCGATGTATCTCTTGGGTTGTCTAACCACCCTTTACTACGATGAGGAATGGTAGATTATTGATCTTGTTTTGGTACGAAACGTACAATTGGGCTAGGCTGCGAAACCTCTTATATAATTGTATCTCTTAAAAGCTCATTCAGAACAATTATACTTTTAGGCACAAAATTATTCATATAGTCCTTTTCCAGAAATTTAACATTTGTCTAAACAAATACTTTAAGTTTTGAAGGACTATAAAAATAATATCCTTTTGTTTCCTTTTGGATACCCTACGAATATGCATGTCTCTGAACGGGACTCCATCTTTTCTGTCATTCCTTTTAACACGTGCGCAGGACATCCAAATATCCTTAAGTGTTGTAAACTAGGCTTTCGTCCGGTCCACAACTCATGCAGTTTTTTAGGAACCGACTTAGATGATACATCGTTTAGAATGTACAGAATAAACATTTATTAAAACTAAATGCCTATAAGAATATAAACTAATTCTAATATCTCCCACTACACTAGCAGACACCAACGCTCCATTGCCTATTCCTTGAAAATAAGTTGAATTCATTATTATTAAGTCTATTCCTTTGACCCTTTTCACCACAAAAGAAACAATTTCCTTTGATCTTGGTTACTTTCTTGGTCTCCTTCTAAGAAGGCTCAATTTGATTTTTCTTCTGTTGTCCCTTGACTTTCTTACTTGTCTTTAATAGTAGCAACTTACCAAGCATATGAATCTCTTGGCCCTTGCCTTTAACAAGGATTATTTCAACGCTTTGAACATCTCTCATTAGGCCTTGGAAGGTGTATTCCTTATTATTCAAGGTTTAGTCCAACTTGAATTGATCAAAGGAATCTGATAGTGAGTTGACAATCATGTCAATTTTGGTCTCACCATCTATCTCAACACCATTCAGTTCACCAATGTTGAGATGTGCTATGATTTTCATCATGTGATCTTTCACACCCTGTCCAGGTTTCATCCTAAGATTCTTAAAAGCAGTCACTGCCTATCTCTTAGTCATCCTAGACCTCATAGCAAACATCTCCTCTAGAGACATCATTATATCGGTAGCAGTCTCCATTCCTTTAAGTTGCTGTTGCAACACTTGGGAGATGTGGCCATAACGTAACATACATTTAGCCATCTGATTCGCAGACTTTCACTACTAATACTCATCTCTTTGCTCCAGAGTAGATTCAATGTTTTGTTGGTTAAGGAATAGACATAACGAATTTATGTTTTTCAGCTTGCAATAACAACCCAATTTTCCTTTTCCATGTGACATAATTATCATCAGTTAAAGTATTATCTTTTAGGATGTTGATTAGGGATGGGGTCATGATTTCTTTATATTAACAAAAATTATATAAGTAAATAATTTTGATAAAGCACTTTTGAATATTTGTCTTGATTTAAATAAAAAAATTAAATTGTAAAAATTCAACGGTGATCCAACACCCATAAATGTCACGCCTCCATTGGGAGTTCGCAACATTTACTAGTTGGACTAGGTCCCACCTAATTGTTAACATAACAACCGGTATTTTCAATTTTAACCTTGTAATTTTTATTAACAAGAATTCTTGGGAGGATATTAATGAATTACATTGAGTGTAATACCAAGTTATCGACCTTCAATATAATACCTCACGAATATCCCTAATTAGAGAGTAGATATCGTTTGGGCTAATTGTCTAGTGTATCCTTGTAAGGAAGTATCTAGCTAAATTCCATTCATGAATACCCTTTGGGGGGTTAATCACGAAACATAAAGCTCAACTAAACTTGGAGGCCGTAGGTGTTCAAAAACACCTTCTCCCACTCAATTGTTTAAGGCATGTGATCGAATTCCAAAGAATGATTTACCAAGTTTTCTACATGCCAATTTAGATACTTAAACCATTCAATGAATGTTCATACCAAAAGAGATATATGAGTGGCACTCATATTCTATATGACATGTTATCAAACAATGACAAACATTGCAATATTTACAAAAATATAAATAGCTACAATTTTGGTCCATCCTAGAAAAACAAGTAAATTACATGTCTTGGAATACAAAAACTCCTTTCTTGGTGAACAAGTTTTCAAGCGATCTTCATCGTTCGGACTCTCTCGGTTGCCTCCCATGGGCGTGCGCACCCTTGGCCCTTACCCATGGGCGTGCGCATACTAGAAACCTATAAAGGGCTGCCATGCACAGCCCATGGCTTCAGTAGGGCTGTCATGTGCAGCCCATGCCGCAACAAACTTGGCTGCGTGCTCTTCACATGCACGTTCGTTGTTACGGCTCACACGGTCCCAAACTTGTTCTGGTTGCTCATAATTCTTCAAACCTTCGAGTCTTCGATACTTGAATGTATTACAGAAGAGTTTAAATAATAAAATACTGCAGTTTTTTTTTTACAACAACAAAATAAAATAAAAACTTAGCAACTACAAAGTAGGAAATTATGGCGATGATAGACCACCCTTCTTGTTACAACCCAAAACAAAATAATTGAAATTCTAGGACCAAAATTGAGCAATAACAAACCACATATAAAACATATATATATCCATACATTCCAATGTAAATATATATGCAAATACCTAGAGTGTCATCTCTTTCTAAAACATGCAAATATACAATAAAAAGAAAAAGATTCACGAACACATACATCAATTAATCAAGGGTAAAAATAGGCTTTGATACCAATTGTAGGTAAAATAAAACACCCGCAGTGGAAGCGTGAGAAAATTTAATAAAAAATTAAGGTTTACGTATAAATAAAAAAAATTCCCTTTTAAATAACAAGAACCTTGACCCTAGATTAGTTGATGTATATAAAAGTGTCGTACCTTTTTTTTGTGACGACTGAACAAGCGCCGAATTTATTCCGTAAGATCTTCCAATCCAATCACGAACGTGAATCACCTAAGAGTGTGGGCCCCCTTTCTTCAAATTGTATACCTGAGGATGGAAACAAACAAAATCTATTTATTTGTTAGTTACAAATATCATCCAAGAGAAAAATCAAGAACGTCCGACCACTTACGAATTATCAATCAATTTGATTGAAACTCGCTTGAACCTTGATTCGATGTTGTACACAAAACCCTTTTGATGTAAAGGATACTAGTGTACTATCGTAAACAAAAACGTTCTATTTTTCTCTTTTCTCCTTGGCCTAATTCCACACCCTATATCTTAGAGTTGATTAAATTTTGTCTAGAGTAAAATACTAAATTTTCTATCTCAAAATTCTCTTTTGCCAAGCAAAATTCTCTCTTAGAAAGCACTTAGGTTGGAAGAAATTTTCACTCTAAAATCAATGGGCTGGCCGAATTCACAAGGGTAAATATATAGGATCACAAATCCTTTCCTAAGAAGGATTTACTTGGTTGGCAAGAATCCTTTCCTTAGGTGGATTTATTTGGTAGTGAAAAAACCTTTTCTTAAAGGAATTTGAAAATACAAACATGGTTAAATGCTCATGGCTAACCTAGAGGGGGGGGGGGGGATAGGTTAGACACCTTAATCGACTCCCATAGAAACAAACATAAGTTTGTCCCTCTAGATTGCATGTATCACAATATATATATCAATTAAAGACAATTAATCAATATATAAAACACGGAAAGTGTGATACAAACAAGTAATTGTAACACATACACAATCTATATTATAGAAAGGAAGTCAACTTACATAAAGAGTTCTATCCATAGTATTCAAATAACAAATACAAATATAAGAGAGATAGGGATAGAGAAAAGTTGACACAAGATATAACATGGTAAACCTCCGAAGAGGAAACATCCACGGGTTAGCAACAACCGGCAAACAAAATCCACCAGTAGATAAGACAAGTACAATCTCTCAAGTGACCTCTTCACCTAGAAACTACCCTCCTATCCTACTCATGAAGATGTCGCCCTTTTGCTCAACAATCCGAGGCCTCACACCTCTTGTCAAGATTTCCTCGCTCACCCTTCCGGATCCCCAGGACCCTAGGCAAGACTTCTTGCTTAACTATCCGAGTTCTCTCGACTCTAGTCAAGACTTCCTCGCTCACCCTTCCGGATCCTCACGACCGAAGGCAAGACTTCTTGCTCAATTATTCGAGTCCTTCCGACTCTAGTCAAGACTTCCTTGCTTGACAATCCGAGGTCTCCCACCTCTTGCCAAGACTTTCTTGCTCAACAACATAGGTCTCCCACCTCTTGCCAAGACTTTCTTGCTCAACAACATAGGTCTCACACCTATTGTCAAGACTTCCTTCTCACAAGGCATCTAGGTGATCATGAATGCAAAATGCAAACAAGCAACATAGAATGTTGTGATCAACACATCCTATGGAAAATAATATACATGAGCAGGAATGCACAAAACAAATATTTTCTAGTCAATCATACATGTTTAATCCATCTAGATCATGTAAGATATGTTCAACAATAATTACAATCTAGATACATGCATAGATCTAAAACTTGAATCACAAGATATGTTCAATTAACACATAATCAAGTTTAAATCTCATACACAAAAAAACATGCTAAAATCATGTGACAAAGTCATTTAGATTAAAGCTAAAGTTCTAGAACATATTCTTATTCATAGATTCAACAAAGCACATGAATAGCTCAAAAGAACACAAGCACATGTATCATTGTGAGATTTCGGCCAAAGAGAGCCTAATACAGGTGATGAACTATTTTTCACAAAATAAATCAATCAAAGATCATCAAATAGTCCTAGAATCAAAGCTAACATAATACAATCCCAAACATGTGAAAACATATGCAAAATCAAAACCTAACTCATCATGTGAGATTTCAATTGAAACTCAATCTAGTTTAGTTCAAAACTCAAATCAAAACTATCACAAGACACATATATATGATGAAGAAGAAAACCCAAGGCAATTGACCAAGTTTTAAAAGAAAACTTTGAGAGAAAATCAATACATTAGTTGATTTTGGTGCAGTCCCGTTTTTGTGAGTTTAGACTCCAAAAACAGCAATACAACTAACTCAAACCTTTAGAGAAAAGATGAAGGATGAATAGATAAACACTCTCAACTTTGAATCACTCAAATCGGAGTTCCAATGAAGAAGTTATGGTGTTTGGAATGTGAGAAATTGTAGAGAGAAAATTCTGCACTCAAGTTTTAAATTTCTTCTTAGAATGTAATGTGAAAGGGAAGGGAAATATAAAGGAGAGGGAAAGAATAGAAGCAAAAGGACCAAAATGCCCTCCTTTGAGAATTCTTCCTTGAGATGGGCTGTGGGCATCTCGGGGTAGTAAGGAGTTGCATCCGAGATGGCCACTCGCCATCTCGGGCTTGCACCAATTGATGGCCTTTGGCCATGGTGCAACTCCCTTGCACTCCTCTCAAGTTCTTAGATCGTTATCATGCCTCCAAACTCAGAACTCGAATCCGTTTGCGAATTACAAACCTAAACTCTCTAACGGACATGGATGTATGAGATACTCAACCCAAAAAATAATAATTTGACTCGATATACTAAGACGAAGACAATGTATGCAACATGAGTTGAAAGTGTAGTATCTTTCGACTTAGAACTTGAAATCAATAGTATGAGTAACCGAAATGACCAGAACTCAATCAAGAATGATTTAAGACTAAGATCAAGTTCAATATCCATGTTATACAAACATATACACATACAAACACAATTCACACTAGAATGCAAACTACATAGAGATAGTCTCCAATCATGCGCTTTCCAAAACATGTTATTTCCATACCAATGCATGAGCATTCATCTTCAAGTGTGTGAATGTGTTTTACATGGTGCACAATGATGCAGGGACACAAATGTATGAATTATGTGTATGTGCCTAAGCCTTGTAAGAGAAAGATAAGGTCTTTGTATACCTTTGTAGAACCATATTGCATCATTTCTCTTTGAAGACTTTGAACTTACTTTCACTAGTTGTTCCTTCTTCTTTGAAGCTTGAATCATCATGAATCTAGACAACTAAATCATTACAAGTAAACATCTTTTTGATATGGAATTAATGCCAACACACACTAAAAGGTAACAGTGGGCACCCCGATTTACTCTTGACCAGACATATAGTCTTTTTATTTTTATTTTTATTACATTTTATTTTTTTCATGTAGCCCGGAACCAGGGGTTGGGCTTCTGGTTTGACAACAGTAGCCTGTCAAGGGGGGATCCCACATCATTTATGAAGTTTAGCTTTAGATTTGATTCATGCTTGCTTCAATGGATTTTTACTTGGCTAGCTTTATTCAGGGCCTTCACGATGACGCGACCTTCGATATAACTTGAATTTTTAAAAAATAAAGAGATATAAAATTTTACTAAGTGTGGAATTAGACAGTTAGCTCAAGCTCTCAACTCTCAGCAGAAACTTGTAGCTTGATGACTTTAGTTAGCAGTCCCCTTATATGTATTTAAGCTAGTTTGCCCATGTTACAACAAACAATCACATGCACACGAGGGATTAGTAACCAATAATAACTTGGACATTGGAGTTTAGGTAGGAGAACTTTATAAGCCTAGGTCCCTTTAGGGGTTTATAGCCTGATCAAGGTATTAAGAAGGCTCGACAACTATTTTGATCTCGAGATCTCGATGATAACTATGCTCTTACACTCAGACCTTTCTTGGGGGTGGTAGCCCGACACAGACCAGGAGGGCTATCTAGCTATTTCCTGGTCTCGATATGTAGATGGTAACTATGCTCTTACACTCAGACCCTTCTTAGGGGTGGTAGCCTGACCAAGGCATCAGGAGGGCTATCTAGTTTTTTCCTGGTCTTGAGATCTGGATGGCAACAATGCTCTTACACTTAAACCCTTCTAGTCAGGGAGTGGTGCCCGACCGCAACATCAAGGATAGCAAGAGGGCTTCCCCGCTAATCCCTGGTCTAGTGGTGGCTATGTCGAACTTATCCATGTAGACCCTAATTGGATACAGAGACATTAATATAGAATATAATCGAAGATGGAGAAAACAGACTTTATTGATAAAAAATGGAGTACATTATTGTTAGGGTTTTACTAAAACCTACGTGGAGGTAGTCTGCTCACGAGTCATGTGTTAAGGGGTAGTACTTTATTAGGTGATCTACATTCCAGGTGTAATCGATTGGCCGGCCATTCATGTCTTCGAGCTTGTACTCCCCGTTACGAACCACTACCTTTACTAAGTAAGGCCCTTCCCAGTTGGATCTTATAACCCCGTCTGACCTCACCCTAGTACTCTGTGTAACCTTCCAAAGGACTAAATCCCCTTCCTTAAAGCTCATGGTCTTCATTTTTTTGTTAAAATACCTCGCAATCTTGCTCTGGTAGATTGCTACCTTTTTTGCCACCTGTTCTTGTTTTTCTTCAAAGAGATCTATACTAGCTCGGAGCTTGACCTCGTTGCTCTCTGGTTAGAGTGTTGTACCTAGAACGAGGTCAACTTATGTTCTATGGGGAGGATAACTTTAACCTCGAAGGCTAGAAAATAGGGTGTTTCCCCAATTGTTGTCCTCCTCGTGGTTCGATACGCACAAAGGACCTCGGGAAGTTTTTCAACCCATTTTCCCTTCTTTTGTTGCACCTTTTTTTTCATCAGCTTCTTAACGGCTTTTTTAGTTGCTTTCCCTAAACCGTTGGTTTGCTTCAACAAAGTTGGAGGTCAATGCCCAACCTCTCGCAATAATCTCTGAACCTCACGTTGTCAAACTGTTTTCCCAGGTCGGTGATTATGACCAGCGGGGTACCGAACCTGCATACCAAGTTTTTCTTGATAAACTTGGTAGTATTTTCCTCTAAAATCTAGGAAAGAGGCCAGATTCGACCCACTAGATGAAGTAATCAATGGCGATGATAGCATTATTTGCTTTCCCATGAGCTATAGGAAGCAGTCCGATCAGGTCAACCCCCATATTATGAACGGGTACGATGAACTGAGCGAGGAAAGCCGTTTAGGTGGTAGATGACTTAGGTTTGAGGTCTTTTGGCACGGTTCATAAGATTGGACAATCTTCTTTGTATCCTGATGGATAGTCGGCCAATAATATCCCATTTGAAGCACCTGATAGTCCAAAGCTTCGCTGTAAATGTGATTTCCACAGACCTTAGCATGAACTTCTCTTAGCACCCATCTAGCATCATCGGGGTGTAAGCATTAGAGTAGAAGAAGGGATTTACCTCTTCTGTAGAGGTACCCATCCTTTAAGAAATATCGGACCGAAGCCCTCTTGATTTTTCGGTATTGGTCGGGCATCTCTTGGAGCTTTCTTTCCTAGAGGTAAGCAACTGTGGGATCCATCCAGCACTATTGTCGCTCTACGGGGCATATTTCTCTACTCTCGGCTATACTTGGCAGGGAGATCACTTGAAGAGGAACCCTTTTTTGTAAGGTCGGGCCTCTATTCGTAGCTATCTTGGCTAAGACGTATGCCTGATGATTCTGTTGTCGTGGTACTTGCTCTATCCTGAATCCCTTAAATTTGTGCTTGAGCAGTTGAACTTGTTTTGAGTATGCAATCATGTTATCCCTTTTAGCTTGATAAACTCTGAAAACCTGATGGACTATAAGCATTGAGTCACTCTTGACATGCATGTAGTAGGCCCCGAACTTGACGGCTGCCTTCATCTCGGCTAGGAGGTTTTCATACTCTGCCTCATTATTGGTGGCCTTATATTCAAATCTAAAATAGTGGCAACACTCAGTCCCCTCTAGGTCTATTAGAACTATACCAGATCCTCCCCTGGCTTGTCCAGACGCTCCATCCATGTAGAGGATCCAGGACTGGCAACCCACCGGCCAGCCGTCAAACTCCGAAATCTTCTCAGGAGCTATATTTATCACTGTGAATGTTTCTTGTCCTAGGGGCACTGAGAACTCTGCCATGAAGTCCACCAAAGCATGGGCTTTAATTGTTGTCCTGGGTTTGTATCTTAAATCAAACTGGGTGAGTTCTAGGGCCATAAAACCAATCTACCAGATACGTCCGGCCTTTGTAAAAATTGTAGAGAAAATGAAACCCGTGCAGTCGAAGCGTGAGAAAATTTAATAAAAATTAGGGTTTGTGTATAAATAATTTTTTTGCCTTAAATAACAAGAACCTTAACCCTAGGTTAATTGATGTAATTAAAACGTGTCATACCTTTTTCTCGTGATGATTGAACAAGCGTCAAATTGATTCCATAAGATCTTCCAATCCAATCACGAACATGAATCACCTAGGAGTGTGGGCTCCCTCTCTTTATCTTGTATACCTGAGGATGGAAACAAACAAAATCTTGTTCCTTGTTAGTCACAATAATCCTCCAAGAGAAAATCAAGAACGTCCGGCCACTTGTGAATTATCAATCAAATTGATTGAAACTCGCGTGAACCTTGATTCGATGTTCTACACAAAACCCTTTTGATGTAAAGGATACTAGTGTACTATCGAAAACAAAAACGTTCCCCTTTTTCTCTTGCTTGGGCAAATTTTGTCCAGAGTAAAAACCAAATTTTTTCTCTCTCAAAATTCTCTCTTGCTTGGCCGAAATTAATTCTTGCAATTAATTAGAGCTGGCCAAAATTTCCAAGCCTATATATATATAGGATCATAAGTCCTCTCCTAAGAAGGATTTACTTGGTTGGCAAGAATCCTTTCCTTAGGTGGATTTATTTGGTAGTTAAGAATCCTTATCTTAAAGGAATTTTATCCTTCTCCTATATATAAATAACTGGCGAAAAATTCATAGAATATAATTAGGAGACTTAATACTTTTCCTAAGAAGGATTTACTTGGTAGTTAAGAATCCTTTCCTTATCCTACACCAAGACTCCTAATCCAATTCAATAGTGTATTTGTAACCATATTAAAGACTTCATAATTTGATTAGATAAATAATTCCTTTTATTTATCTACTTATCAAATATAGTCTTTAACAATAATTATACTATCAACAATATTATAATTTTAGGAGACCATTTCCTACTAGGAAAAAGATTTTGACTTTTAATTAAATAATTAATTAGTCACCAAATTAATTAATTCCCATTTAATTAAATAATAAAATAATATAATATAATTAAGCTATTCTAAATAGCCTTGCCGCCCAACACATATATATATGGGCCAATATATTATTTTCTTATTTTATTAAATCCATTTGACCTTTATAAAATGTCCACATGTGAACTAGACCCATTCTTACAAAAAGAAACAAATCCACATGCATCAATGCAATTCTAAATGGACCCCAAAATTGGTCCGGTAGAATATATCAAGTGATCCATGCAAGTTCGTGTGGATTGGGGATCTTGGGGGGCTATCTAAATTTAAGCTCCAATGGACACAACCCAATCACAATCAACAAATGATTCACTTAGGTCCGATCTATTTAATTTTAGTTCATTCCATAAAAGAACTGAAATTGAACTCTAAAATAAAGATAGAATAAGTTAATGTTACTCATTCATACCCTAGACGACCTTATTGGAGAAAGTGTATCCTCATGAAGAATACCAGTAATCGCCAAGAGCTCATAGACTGCCTATAGCTCTCCAAGTTACCATATTTACTCTTATGACCACATTTTGAACTTGGATATTTTGACATGTCCAGAAGCCATGTTTCAATAGACACTATTGAAAACTTAACGTTAAGATTTAATATCCAATACCTCAAAACATCCATATGATGGAATTCTACTCTCATTTAATAAATGAAGCCACGATGTCCATATCTATAAATGAAGTCCTCTATCGATTAACAAATGGATACCACCAAACTATCGAGGATAGACTATGCTATATAATCGTACTCATTGATAGCTCAAATGATAACACTTGCAACCATAAGTCCATCATTTATCTCAGGATTGAGATAGACTGTCCGATTGTCGTCAAATGAAAACTTTTATCCATTGATGGTTGCAGATAAAGTATTTCATTGTGATCCTATTCAATGCACCCAGTGCAATAGATTCTTTTGCCCAAATACACCTCACTTTGATGATTTTAGACTCATCATAACACATTTGATCCCATTCAAATGCTAGCAAAAGAATCTACAACTTTGACAAGATATAGGCGCCCAACCTTATATCTTAAGTTGTGCATACTATTCAAGACTAAATAAAGAATTTTGTCTACCTCATACATATCTAGATGTATAAACAATTCTTTTTTTCTCATAGTCTTTTGACCTTATGATTATTTTCTTTTGACAATTATAATAATTAAACTTTAAATGCTATAAGAATTGTTAAACTAGAAATCACTTTATTAATATGAAAAGATTGTCAAATACATTATTATACTCTTGCTATCGAGCATAATCCTAACAAAAATTGGCGGAGATGTTGGTCTGTCACTACTCCTATTGAGTGAGCTTAATAGTAGGGATAGAGCTTCCTTACCGAAGTCACCAGAGCATAGACGAGCTTCTCCAGAAGAGTATAATTTTTCTCTGCCTTGGTTAGAGCGTGACTTATGTAGTAGATAGGTCATTGGACCCTATCTCCTCATTCCTTGACCAAGGCCACACTTACTGCAGTTTATGAAACAGCCAAGTAGATTTGTAACTCCTCTCAAAGACTTGACTTGACTAGTAATTGAGGGCTCATCAGATATTTCTTCAAGGCTTAAAAGGCTCGCTCACTCTCCTTGTCCCATTTCATGTTTCTTCCCTGGTTGATAGCTTTGAATAAAGAGAGACATTTATCTGTGGAGTGAGAAATGAACACGTTGAGCGCTGCTACCTGTCCGGTCAGGATTTGTACCTGCTTGAGTGATGTTGGGTTTTAGGTCCAAGATAGCTTTGATCTTCTCTAGGTTAGCCTCTATGCCTCTCTCATGAACCATAAAGCCCAGAAACTTCCTCGCAGTCACCCCGAAAGCACATTTGGAGGGGTTCAATCTCATCTGGTTTTCCTTTAGGATCATGAAAGTTCTTCGAAGGTCATCCTGATGTCTTTTTGCGGTTGGTGACTTGGTGATCATGTCGTCGATGTATACCTCCATTGATCTTCCAATCTCAGACTTAAACAATCGATTAACCAACAGTTTATTATATCCATTTAATTAAATAATAAAATAAAAAATAATCTAATTAAGCTATTCTAATTAGCCTTGTCGCCCATACCATATATATGGGTTATATATTATTTTCTTATTTTATTAAATCCATTGGACCTTAATAAAAAGTCCACACGTGAACTAGCGCTATTCTTACAAAAAGAAACAAGTTCACATTCCTTAATACAATTCTAGATGGACCCCTAAATTGGTCCGGTAGAATATATCAAGTGATCCATGCAAGTTCATATGGATTGGGAATCTTGGCTAGCTATCTAAATTTAAGCTCCAATAGACATAACACAATCACAATCAATAAATGACTCACTTAGGTCCGATCTATTTAATTTTAGTTCATTCCACTAAAGTACTAAAATTGAACTCTTAAATAAAGATAGAATAAGTTGATGTTACTCATTCATACCCTAGACAACCTTATTGGAGAAAGTGTATCCTCGTGAAGAATACCAGTAATCGCCAAGATCTTATAGACCACCTATAACTCTCCAAGTTACCATATTTACTCATATAACCACATTTTGAACTTGGATATTTTGACTTGTCCAAAAGCCATGTTTCAATAGACACCATTGAAAACTTAACGTTAAGATTTAATATACATTATCCCAAAACATCCGTATGATGATATTATACTCCCATTTAATAATTGGAGCCACGATGTCCATATCTATAAATGAAGTCCTCTATCGATTAACAAATGAATACCACCAAATTATGGAGGTTAGACTATGCTATATAATCGTACTCATTGATAGCTCAAATGATAGTACTTGCAACCATAAGTCCATCATTTATCTCAGGATTGAGATAGACTCTCCGATTGTCTTCAAATGAAAAACTTTTATCTATTGACGGTTCTAGATAAAGTATTTCATTGTGATCTTGTTCAATGTACCCAGTGCACTAGATTCATTCGCCCAAAGACACCACACTTTGATGATTTTAGACTCATCAGAACAAATTTGATCCCACTCAAATGCTAGCAAATGAATCTACATCTTTGACAAGATAAAGACGCCCAACCTTTATCTTAAGTTGTGAATATTATTCAAGACTAATTAAAGAATTGTGTCTACGTCATATATATCTAGATGTATGAACAATTCTTTTTTTCTTACAGTCTTTTGACTTTATGATTATTTACTTTTGACAATTATAATAATTAAACTATAAATGTTATAAGATTCGTTTAAACTAGAAATCACTTTTTTAATCTGAAAAGATTGTTAAATACATTATTATACTCTTGCTATCGAGCGTAATCCTAACAATCTGCCACTTGCTCTATAGAAAATGTGTCATATCTCTCATCCCCATATTCTCTAGATGCCCATCAAAACTCTTTTGTGGAAGAGCCTTTGTAAAGGGATCCCTTAGATTTTCTGTTGACGCGATCTTGGTAATCGTCATGTCACCCCTATGCATAATTTCCCTCGGAAGGTGATACTTTCTTTCAATGTGTTTCCCTTTCTTATGACTTCTTGGTTCTCTCGAATTAGTCACTGCACCACTATTGGTAGAATAGATAGTGATATGCTTATTCGCATCAGGAACCACTTCCAAGTCAATCAAGAATTGGCGGAGCCAGACAACCACTTTAGCAACCTCGCATGCGGCAGTATACTTGGCTTCGGTAGTGGAATCGGTAATACAAGATTGCTTGATACTCCTCCATATGACTGTCCCTCCTCCAATAGTAAACACAAATCTCGATGTTGATCCCTTAGCGTTAGAATCTATATACCTAACGAGAATTAAATCCCCTCCAGAGTATACAAGCATATAATCTCTAGTTTTAGTAAGATACTTGAAAATATGCTTGACTGTAGTCCAGTGATCAGGACCAGGTTTCGATTGAAACCTGCTTACTATGCCCACACTTAAACAAATATCTGGTCTAGTGTAGAGCATTGCATACATGAGACTTCCCACTGCTGAAGCATATTGAATCCTACTCAAGAATTGCTCTTCATGCTCATTCTTAGGATCTTGTTCCTTAGAAAGTTTGATTCCATGTCTGACTGGTAACATACCTTTCTTGGAATCTTGCATGGAAAACCTAGACAAGATTTTATCTATGTATGAAGTTTGGGATAATGCAATCGTTCTATTATTTCTATCCCTTATGACTTGGATACCAAGAATATAACTTGCTTCTCCTAAGTCCTTCATATCAAATAGTTTTGCTAACCATTCTTTTATTAATGTTAACACACCTACATCATTTCCGATGAGTAGTATATCATCAACGTAAAGAACTAGGAAAACCAACTTGTCGCCTTTAACCCTTTTGTATACACAAGGTTCATCATGGTTTTATATAAATCCAAAACTTTTCACAGCTTGATCGAGCCTTATGTTCCAGGATCTGGATGCTTGCTTCAATCCATATATGGATCTTTGCAACTTGCATACCCTTTCATCTTAGACCTTTTCAATGAATCCTTCTGGTTGCATCATATAGATGCTTTCATCAAGACTTCAATTAAGGAAGGCTGTCTTGATGTCCACTTGCCAAATCTTTAGGTCTAGAGATGCCGCAATGGATAAGAGTATCCTAACGGATTTAAGCATGGCCATATGAGATAAGGTGTTTTCATAAACGACACCATCCTTCTGTGTATAACCTTTAGCTACCAATCTAGCTCTAAAGGTTTTCACCTTTCCATCCATTCCCCTTTTCCTCTTGTATACCCACTTGCACCCGATGTGTTTTATCCCTTTAGGCAAGTCTATAAGAGACCAAACTTTGTTCTTGAACATAAATTCAATTTCGGATTGCATTGCCTTTTGCCAATGGCGATAATCAATATCTTCCATTGCTTCTTTGTACGTATAGGGATCATCATCGTCCGGAAGATTCTCTACAGATTCTCCTAGACCGATGTATCTCTTGGGTTGTCTAACCACCCTCTACTATGACGAGGAATGGTAGATTATTGATCTTGTTTTGGTACGAAACGTACAATTAGGCTAGGCTGCGAAACCTCTTGTGGAATTGTATCTCTTAAAAGCTCATTCAGAACAATTATACTTTTAGGCACAAAATTATTCATATAGTCCTTTTCCAGAAATTTAACATTTGTCTAAACAAATACTTTAAGATTTGAAGGACTATAAAAATAATATCCTTTTGTTTCCTTTTGGATACCCTACAAATATGCATGTTTCTGAACGGGACTCCATCTTTTCTGTCTTTCCTTTTAACACGTGCGTAGGGCATCCAAATATCCTTAAGTGTTGTAAACTAGGCTTTCGCCCGGTCCACAACTCATGCAGTTTTTTAGGAACCGACTTAGATGATACATCGTTTAGAATGTACAGAATAAATATTTATTAACACTAAATGCCTATAAGAATCTAAACTAATTCTAATATCTCCCACTACACTAGCAGACACCAACGCTCCATTGCCTATTCCTTGAAAATAAGGATAGCGCTATTCTCTGATGAAGCCTTCTCTGAATAACTTATCCACTTCCTCTTGAACAACATTATTCCTTTCAGTGTTAAATTGATGCCTTTTCTGCTTGAAAAGCTTGAAGGTCGGATCCGCTGCTAATCGGTGAGACACCAATGACATTGGGTTCCCAAGTATCTCGTCATGACTCTAAGCAAAGATGTCGTTGAATTCTTTGAGGAGCCTAATCAGACTCTCCCTCACTTCCAGCTCGCGGGTAGCTCCGACCTTGATGACCTTCGAAGGATCATCCATCTGGATGGGTATCTCTTCTAGCTTGTCCACAGGATGCCCGCTGGCCATTCCCTACTCTATTTTTCTAAATTTGGCATCACGGGGTCACCCTCTGGGTGATTTATGGGCTCTTTATCTTCTGAGGCCTTCCTAGGTGTTACCCCATCCTAGATAGTTGTAACTTGTGCAAATTGTTTTGCTAGAGCTATTGGGTAGGCAGATATTGCATATCACTTCCTGGCTGCTTGCTGGTGGCCACGTATCTCCCCCACCTTGTCTTCTACAAGAAACTTTAGAAAGTTATGGTAAATGGACAGGTTCCTCTTCAAGGATGGCAAGAAAGGTCTAACCATTCTCGCATTATAGACTAAAGGGGTATCCACCACCACAAAGTCGGTCATAACATTTTGCTAGAGAGGTGTTGTTCTAGCAATTACTATGAGGATCTTTGATCCCACAGGTATGATCGAGTTCCCAGTGAATCCATACAGCGGGGTAGTGTAGTTATCGTAACACCATTGTTTCAAATTCAGCTTCTCCAAGGTATCTTTAAAAAGGATGTCAATGTTGCTGCATGTGTTAACAAGCACGCGGTGAACCAAGCAGTTGGCAATCTGTACCATGACCACCATGGGATCGTCATGAGGCTGTACAGTGTTGTAGACATCTGCCTCGGTGAAAATAATATGTGTTACCTGAGAGGGGTCAGCTGGGCTCTAGTCGACCTTGAAGATACCTTGCCCTTCATCTATACAGAAAATCTTCCTCGTGTGGTTTTTTCTAGAATTATTAGAGGTTCCAACCAAAGTGGGTTGTCCGCTGATGGTATGTATCACCTGGATTTGTCGCATCAGATCAGTCTGCTCCCTATTTCTCTTCTTGATATGTTCACATATCCCTGCCTGCACTTCCTTTCAAGACTGAATATTATCCCTGACCTATTGCAAAAACTCTATCAAACATACTCCCTTTATTAGGCCTTGATTTGACTACGCAGGTTGTAGCACTATAAAGTTTTGTGACCCACGTCTTCATGGAAGTCGCAATACTTGTATTGGTTCCTTCTATCGACATGGGCTTTCATTTGTGTGGGTTTCTGTAGTAGCCCCTTATCCCGAATAGCGAGATAGCTCGTTTCACGTAATGCATTCAAGGGGGTGTAGTGATCATACTTTTTCTAATCTAACGTTATAGGGGCTACTATCTTGGTAGGAGATGAAGCCTAGAGGGGTCCACCTTACTGGATACCTTTCTTGCTTGGATTGAGAAACAATGAAGCGGTATGTCGACCTATTGGGTGGCTTATTCTGATTTTTCTTAGTTGACTCAGGTCTAGGAGATTCTTGTAGAAAAAATAAAAGCCCGCGCAGCGGAAGCGTGAGAAAATTTAATAAAAAGTAGGGTTTGCGTATAAATAAAAATTTCCCTTTTAATAACAAGAACCTTAACCCTAGATTAATTGATGTATATAAAAAGTATCGTACCTTTTTTTTGTGACGATTGAACTAGCGTTGAATTGAATCCGCAAGATCTTCCAATCAATCTCGAACGTGAATCACCTAGGAGTGTGGGATCCCTTTCTTTAAATTGTAAACAAAATCTTCCTGAGGATGGAAACAAACAAAATCTTCTTATTTGTTAGTCACAATAATCCTCCAAGAGAAAAAACCAAGAACGTCTGGTCACTTGTGAATTATCAATCAATTTGATTGAAACTCGCGTGAACCTTGATTTAATGTTGTACACAAAACCCTTTTGATGCAAAGGATACTAGTGTACTATTAAAAACAAAAATGTTCCCTCTTTTCTCTATGCTTGGCCTAATTCTTCACACGATGAATTGGACGAAGTTTTTTTTTATAACAATAAAAAACAAATAAAAACAACTTCTCACACCAAAAATTCATGCTTGGTCAAAATTTACAAGTATATATATATAGGAGACCAAATCCTCTCCCAAGAAGGATTTACTTGGTGGGCAAAAATCATTTCCTTAGGTTGATTTATTTGGTGGTTAAGAATTCTTTTCTATAAGAAATTCTATCCTACACCAAGACTCATAATCCAACTCAATAGTGTATTTGTAACCATATTAAAGACTTCCTAATTTGATTAGATAAATAATTCATTTTATTTATCTACTTATCAAATATAGTCTATAATATTAATTATACTACCAACAATAGTATAATATTAGGAGACCATCTTCTAATAGAAAAAGATTTTGACTTTTAATTAAATAATTAATTAATCAATAAATTAACTAATTTCCATTTAATTAAATAATAAAATAAAAATAATATAATTAAGCTATTCTAAATAGCCTTGCCGCCCAACACATATATATGGTCCATATATAATTTTTCTTATTTTATTAAATCCATTGGACCTAAAGTCCACATGTGAACTAGACCTATTCTCACAAAAAGAAACAAGTTCACATGCATTAATACAATTTTAAATGGACCCTTAAATTGACCCGGTAGAGTATATCAAGTGATCCATGCAAGTTCGTGTGGATTGAGGATCTTGGCGGGTTATCTAAATTTAAGCTTCAATAGACACAACCGAATCACACTCAACAAATGATTCACTTAGGTCTGATCTATTTAATTTTAATTCATTCCACTAAAGAACTAAAATTGAACTCTTAAATAAAGATAGAAAAAGTTGATGCTACTGATTCATACACTAGACAACCTTATTGGAGAAAGTGTATCCTCATGAAGAATACCAGTAATCGCCAAGAGCTCATAGACCGTCTATAGCTCTCCAAGTTACCATATTTACTCATAGGACCACATTCTGAACTTGGGTATTTTGACTTGTCCAGAGCCATGTTTCAATAGACACTATTGAAAACTTAACGTGAAGATTTAATATCCAATACGTCAAAGCATCTATATGATTATATTCTACTCTCATTTAATAAATGGAGCCACGATGTCCATATCTCTAAATGAAGTCCTTTATCGATTAACAAATTAATACACCAAACTATCGAGGATAGACTATGCTATATAATCGTACTCATTGATAGCTCAAATGATAAGACTTGCAACCTTAAGTCAATCATTTATCTCAGGATTGAGATAGACTCTCCGATTGTCTTCAAATGAAAAGCTTTTATCTATTGACGGTTCTAGATAAAGTATTTCATTGTGATCCTACTCAATGTACCTAGTGCACTAGATTCTTTTACCCAAAGACACCATACTTAGAGGATTTTAGACTCATCATAACACATATGATCCCACTTAAATGCTAGCAAAAGAATCTACAACTTTGACAAGATAAAGGCACCCAACATATTATCTCAAGTTGTGAATATTATTTAAGAATAATGTTAGGTTTTAGTTTGTCTTGGCATTAATTCCATATCAAAATGATGTTTACTTGTAATGATTTAGTTGTTTAGATTCATGATGATTCAAGCTTCAAAGAAGAATGAACAATCAGTCAAAGCAAGTTCAAAATCTTCAAAGAGAAAGGATACAATATGGTTCTACAAAGGTATACTAAGACCTTATCTTTCTCCTACAAGGCTTAGGCACACACACAATTCTTACATTTGTGTCCCTACATCATTGTGCACCATTATAGGCACACATACACACTTCATCCATATGTGTCCCTGCATAGTTGTGCACATTTTATAACAAATTAACATACTTGAAGATAAATGCTCATGCATTGGTATGGAAATAACATATTTTGGAAAGTGCATGATTGGAGACTATCTCTATGTAGTTTGCATTCAAGTGTGAATTATGTTTGTGTGTGTATTTGTTTGTATAACATGGATATTGAACTTGAATTTAGTCTTAAATCATTCGTGATTGAGTTCCGGTCATTTCGGTTACTCATACTATTGATTTCAAGTTCTAAGTCAAAAGATACTACACTTTCAACTCATGTTGCATATATTGTCTTTGTCTTCGTATATTGAGTCGAATTATTATTTTCTGGGTTGAGTATCTTATATGTCCATGTCTGTGAGAGAGTTACAGTTCATAATCCATAAACATATTCGAATTCCGAGTTTGGAGGCCGGAGAATGGTCGAAGAACGTGTGAGGACTGCAAGGGAGTTGCACCATGGCCAAAAGCCATGCATTGGTGCAAGCTCGAGATGGCTCGTGGCCATCTTGGCTGCAACACCTTGCTGCCCCAAGATGCCCATGCGCCATCTCGGGGAAGCAATAACAAAGAAGGTCAAATCGATCATTTGGCTTCATTCTTTCCCTCTCCTTTATATTACTCTTCCCTCTCCCATTTCATCCTAAGAACAAATTTAAACTTGTGTGCAGAAATTTTCTCTCTACATTTTCTCAACTTCCAAACACCATAACTTCTTTATTTGAACTCCGATTTGAGTGATTCAACTCATCCTCCATCTTTTTCTGAAGGTTTGAGTGAGTTTTAATGTTGTTTTTGGAGTATAAACACACAAAAACGTGACTGCACCAAACTCAACTAAGGTATTGATTTTATCTTAAAGTTTTCTTTTAAAACTTGGTCAATTGCCTTGGGTTTTCTTCTTCTACATATATATGTGTATTATAAGTGTTTTGATTTGAGTTTTGAACTCTTTTAAAGCTAGGTTGAGTTTCAATTGAAATCTTACATGTTGAGTTAAGTTTTGATTTTTTCTATGTTTTCATATGCTTGGGATTCTATTGTGCTAGCCTTGATTTTAGGACTATTTGATGATCTTTAATTGATTAATTTTGTGAAAAATAGTTCTTCACATGTATTAGGCTCTTTTGGTCGAATTCTCACATTGATACATGTGCTTATGTTCTTTTGAGCTATTCATGTTTTTTGTTGAATTTATGAATAGGAATATGCTCTAGCACTTTAGCTTTAATCTAAATGACTTTGTCGTATGATTTTAGCGTGTTTTTGGTTTATATGATTTAAACTTGATTATGTGATTAATTGAACATATCTTATGATTCAAGTTTTAGATCTATGCATGTATCTAGGTTGTAATTAATGTTGAACATATCTTACATGATCTATATGATTTAAACATGCATGATTGACTAGACTACATTTGTTTTGTGCATTCATGCTCATGTCTAGTATTTTCCATAGGATGTGTTGATCATAGCATTCTATGTTGTGTGCTTGTTTGCATTTTGCATTCATGATCACCTAGATGCCTTGTGAGAAGGAAGTCTTGACAATAGGTGTGAGACCTATGTTGTTGAGCAAGAAAGTCTTGGCAAGAGGTGTGAGACCTTGGATTGTCAAGCAAGGAAGTCTTGGCTAGAGATGGGAGAACTCGGATAGTCGAGCAAGAAGTCTTACCTTGGGTCATGAGGATCTGGTAAGGTGAGCGAGTAAGTTTTGACTAGAGTCGGGAGGACTCGGATAGTTGAGCAAGAAGTCTTGCCTTGGGTCGTGAGGATCCGGTAAGGTGAGCGAGGAAGTCTTGACAAGATGTGTGAGGCCTCAGATTGTTGAGCATGAGCGCGACATCTTCATGAGTAGGATAAGAGGGTAGTTTCTAGGCAAAGGGGTCACTTGAGAGATTGTACTTGTCTTATCTACTAGTGGATTTTGTTTGCCGGTGGTTGCTAACCCGTGAATGTTTCCTTTTCGGAGGATTGCCATGTTATATCTTGTGTTAACTTTTCCCTATCCCTATCTCTCTTGTATTTGTATTTTTTATTTGAATACTATGGATAGAACTCTTTATGTAAGTTAACTTCCTTTCTATAATATAGATTGTGTATGTGTTACAATTACTTGTTATTGATATTGATTAAGTGTCTTTAATTAATATATATATATATTGTGATACAAGCAATCTATATGGACAAACTTTTGTTTGTTTCTTAGGGAGTCGAAAAAGGTGTCTAACCTATTCACCCCCCTCTAGATAGCCTTGAGCATTTAACCATGTTTGTATTTTCAACTAACTAAAGAATTGTGTCTGCCTCATACATATATAGATGTATGAACAATTCTTCTTTTCTCATAGTCTTTTGACTTTATAATTATTTACTTTTGACAATTATAATAATTAAACTATAAATGCTATAAAAAAATTTAAACAAGAAATCACTTTATTAATATGAAAAGATTGTCAAATAAAATATTTTACTCTTGCTATCGAGCATAATCCTAACAATCTCCCACTTGCTCTATAGCAACTGTGTCGTATCTCTATCCCCATGTTCTCTAGATGCTCATCAAAACTCATTTGTGGAAGAGCCTTTGTAAAGGGATCCGCTAGATTTTCTGCTGACGCGATCTTGTTAATCGTCACGTCACCCCTATGCACAATTTCCCTTAGAAGGTGATACTTTCTTTCAATGTTTTTCCTTCTCTAATGACTTCTTGGTTTTCTCGAATTAGCCACTGTTCCATTATTTTCACAATAGATAGTGATCTGCTTACTTGCATCAGGAACCACTTCCAAGTCAATCAAGAATTGGTGAAGCCAGACAACCTCTTTAGCAGCCTCGCATGCAGCTACATACTCGGCTTCCATGGTGGAATCAACAATACATGATTGATTAAACTCCTCCATATGACTGCCCCTCCTCCAATAGTAAACATAGATCCTGATGTTGATCTTCTGAAGTCAGAATCTGACTGAAAATCAGAATCTGTCTGAAAATCAGAATCTGTATATCCAACGGGAATTAAATCCCTTCCAGAGTATACAAACATATAATCTCTCTTTCTCCTTACTTACTTGAAAATATGCTTGAGTGTCATCCAGTGATCAGGACCAGGCTTCCATTGAAACTTGTTAACTATGTCCATAGCAAAACAAATATCTGGTCTAGATCAGAGCAATGCATACATGAGACTTCCAACTGCCGATGCATATGGAACCCTACTCATGAATTGCTCTTCATGCTCATTCTTAGGAACTTGTTCCTTAGAAAGTTTGATTCCATGTCTGAAAGGTAACATACCTTTCTTGGAATCTTGCATGGAAAACCTAGACAATATTTTATCTATGTATGAAGCTTGGGATAATGCAATCGTTCTATTCTTTCTATCCCATATGACTTGGATACCAAGAATATAACTTGTTTCTCCTAAGTCCTTCATATCAAATTGTTTTGCTAACCATTCTTTTCTTGATGTCAATACACCTACCTCGTTTTCGATGAGTAGTATATCATCAACGTAAAGAACTAGAAAAACCAACTTGTTGCCTTTAATCCTTTTGTATACACAAGGTTCGTCAAGGGTTTTAAATAAATCCAAAACTTTTCACGGCTTGATCGAACCTTATGTTCCAAGATCTGGATGCTTGCTTTAATCCATATATGGATCTTTGTAACTTGCATACCCTTTCCTGTTGGCCTTCTTCAATGAATCCTTCTGGTTGCATCATGTAGATGCTTTTGTCAAGACTTTTGTTAAGGAAAGTTGTCTTCACATCCATTTGACAAATCTCTAGGTCTAGAGATGCCGTAATCGATAAGAGTAACCTTATGGATTTAAGCATGGCCATATGAGAGAAGGTTTCTTTGTAATCGATACCTTCTTTCTGTGTATAACCTTTAGCTTCTAATCTAGCTTTAAAGTTTTTCACCTTTCCATCCATTCCTCTTTTCCTCTTGTATACCCATTTGTACCCGACGGGTTTTATCCCTTTAGGCAAGTCTATAAGAGACCAGACTTTGTTTTTGAACTTCGATTTAATTTCGGATTGCACTGCCTTTTGCCAATGGCGACAATCAACATCTTCCATTGCTTCCTTGTACGTATAGGGATCGTCGTCATCCGAAAGATTCTCTGTAGATTTTCCCAGGCCGATGTATCTCTTGGGTTGTCTAACAACCCTCCCACTACGACGAGGTATGGTAGATTATTGATCTTGTGCTGGTACGGATCTTACAATTGGGCTTGGTTACGAAACCTCTTATGGAATTGTATCTCCTAAAGGCTCATTCAAGACAATTCTACTTTTTGGTACAAAATTATGCATATAGTCTTTTTCCCGAAAATTTAGCATTTGTCGAAACAAATACTTTAAGATATGAAGGACTATAAAAATAATATCCTTTTGTTCCTTTTGGATACCCTACAAATATACATTTTTCTGAATGGGACTCCATCTTTTCTGTCTTTCCTTTTAACAAGTTTACAGGAAATCAAAATATCCTTAAGTTTTGTACACTAGGCTTTCGCCTGGTCCACAACTCATGCGGTGTTTTAGGAACCGACTTAGATGGTACATCATTTAGAATGTACATTGTAGTTTGTAAAGGATATCCCCAAAAAGAATTAGGGAGCGTTGAATAACTTAACATAGATCTAACCATATCCAAAAGATTTTTGTTTCTCCTTATTGCCACCCCATTATGTTGAGGTGTGCCTGGTGTAGAAAACTGAGAAATTATCCCATTATCAATAAGATATTGCTGAAACTCACCAGATAGATATTCTCCACCACGATCAAACCTCAAGATTTTTATGCGTTTCTCAAGCTGATTTTCATCTTCAGCTTCTAATGTTTTGAACATGTCAAAAGCATCTGACTTATGTCTTATGAGATACACATAGCCAAATCTTGAGTGATCATCTGTGAAAGTGATGAAGTACTCATATCCACCTCTAGCTTGAATGCTCATAGGTCCACACACATAAGTGTGTATCAAACCTAAACATTCAATGGCTGTTGTGCCTTTGTTCGTAAACGACCTTTTAGTCATTTTACCTTTCAAACAAGATTCACAAGTTGGTAACTCATCAACCTTTAAGTCACTTAGAGGTCCGTCACTAACCAATCTTTTAATCATATTTAGGTTAATATGACCTAGGTGCAAATGCCATAGGTAGGTTTCATCTTTTGATAATTTTACTCTTTTATGATTAGGTTCCGTTGATTCTGTGTCTAACAAGTGAGAGATACTTCAATACAAAAAGAATAAACCGTTTTCCAATATACATTTACAAACAAATTTGTTATTCTTACTAATAATAAAACCTTTATTAAAAGTATCCAAATATCCAAATTTATTTAGATAAGAGACCGAAATTAAATTCCTCTTGAATTGTGGTATTTAATAAACGTTTATTAAAACTAAATGCCTATTAAAGAATCTAAATTGATTCTAATATCTCAAACTACACTAGTAGACACCAACGCTCCATTGTCTAAATGCAAGTTGAATTCATTCTTATTCAGTCTATTCCATTGAAAAAGGAAACACTTCCCTTTGATCTTGGTTACTCTATTGGTCTTCTTCTAATAAGGCCCAAGTTACTTTTTCTTCTGTTGTCTTTTGACCTTCTTACGGGTCTTTAACAGTAGCAATTTACCAAGAATATGAATCTCTTGACCCTTGCCTTTCACAAGGATTTTCTTGGTGCTTTGAACATTTACAGCAGATCTTGCAAGGTGTATTCCTTATTGTTTAAGGTGTAGTCCAACTTAAACCGATTAAAGGAATCTGATAGTGAGTTGACGATCATGTCAATTTTTGTCTCATCATCTATCTCAACACCATTCAGTTCAACAATGTTGAGATGTGCTATGACTTTCATTATGTGATCTTTCACAGCCTGTCAAGGTTTCATCCTAAGATTCATGAAAGCAGTCACTGTCTCTCTCTTAGTCATCCTAGACCTCATAGGAAACATCTCCTCTAGAGACATCATTATATCAGCAGCAATCTCCATTCCTTCATGTTACTGTTGCAACACATTAGAGATGATGGCCATACTGTAATGTACATTTAGCCATCTCATCTGAAGACTTCCACTACTGATACTCATCTCTTTGCTCCTGAGTAGATTCATTAGTTTGGTGGTTAAGGAATAGACATAACGAATTTACGTTTTGCAATAACAACCCAATTTTCCTTTTCCATGTGATATAATTATCATCAGTTAAAGTATTGTCTTTTAGGATGTTGATTAGGGATGTGGTTATGATTTTGTTTTTATAACAAAAATTATATAAGTAAATAATCATGATAAAGCACTTTTGAATATTTATCTTGAATTAATTAAAATATTTTAAACGTAAAAATCCAATAGTGATCCAACACCCATAAAAATCACGCCTCCTTTAGGAGTACACACCATCTACTAGTTCGACTAGATCCCACCTAATTGTTAACATAACAACAAACGTTTTCTTTTTTAGCCTTGCAATTTTATTAACAAGAACTCTTGAGAGGATATTAATAAAATTTCATTTAGTGTGTTACCAAGTTATCGACCTTCAATATAATCTCTCACGAATATCCCTCCTTTGGGAGTGGATATCGTTTGGGCTAATTGTCTAGTTTATCCTTGTATTAAAGTATCTTGCTAAATTTCATTCATGAATACCTCTTGGGAGGTTATTCACGAAACATAAAGCTCAACAAAACTTGAAGGCCAAAGGTGTTCCAAAACATCTTCTCCCACTCAATTGTGTAAGGTGTGTGATCGAATTCCAAAGAGTGATTTACCAAGTTATCTAGATGCCAATTTAGATACCTAAATCATTCTATGCATGTTCATACCAAAAGAGATATATGAGTGGCACTCCTATTCTATATGAAATGTTATCAAACAATGACAAACATTGCAATATTTACAAAAATATAAATAGCTACAATTTTGTTCCATCCTAGAAAAACAAGTAAATTACATATGTCTTGAAATACAAAAAATCTTTTCCTGGCGAACAAGTCTTCACACGACCTTCGTCTTTCAGAATCTCTCGGCTGTCTCCCATGGGCGTGCGCACCCTTGGCCCTTACCCATGGGCATGTGCATGCCACAAACCCATAAAGGGTTGCCATGCGCAGCCCATGGCTTCCATAGGGCTGCCGTGCACAGCCCATGCCACAGCAAACGTGATTGCATGCTCTTCGCATGCACGTTCGTTACTATGGCTCCCACGGTCCAAACTTGTTCCGATTACTCCTAATTCTTCAAACCTTCGAGTCTTCGAAACTTGAGTGTATTACAGAAAAATTATGAATAAAAATACTTCAGTTTTTTTTATTACAACAACAAAATAAAATAAAAAAACTTTGCATCTATTAAGAAGAAAATTATGGAGATGATGGAACACCCTTGTTGTTACAATCCAAAAAAAAAATACATTAAAACTCTAGGATCAAAATTGAGCAATAACAATCCATATATGAAACATATATATATCCATACATTCCAATATAAATATATATGTGAATACCTAGAGTACCATCTCTTTCTAAAACATGCATATATACAATAAAAACAAAAAGATTCACGTACACATACATCAATTAATCAAGAGTACAACCAGGCTCTGATACCAATTGTAGGGAAAATAAAACCCGCGCAGCGAAAGTGTGAGAAAATTTAATAAAAGTTAGGGTTTGCGTATAAATAAAAAAATTTCCTTTTAATAACAAGAACCTTAACACCAGATTAATGGATGTATAAAAAAAGTATTGTACCTTTTTTTTCATGACGATTGAACTAGCATCGAATTGAATCCGCAAGATCTTCCAATCCAATCACCAACGTGAATCACCTAGGAGTGTGGGTTCCCTTTTTGAAATTGTATACCTGACGATGGAAACAAACAAAATCTTTTTCTTTGTTAATCACAATAACCCTCCAAGAGAAAAAACCAAGAACGTCCGGTCACTTGTGAATTATCAATCAATGTGATTGAAACTCGCGTGAACCTTGATTCGATGTTGTACACAAAACCCTTTTGATGCAAAGGATAATAGTGTACTTTTGAAAACAAAAAAGTTCCCTCTTTTCTCTATGCTTTGCCGAATTCTTCACACGATGAGTTGGACAAAGTTTTTTTTTATATATATAACAATAAAAAAACAAATAAAAAACAACTTCTCACACCATAAATTCATGCTTGGTCGAAATTTACAAGTATATATATATAGGAGACTAAATCCTCTCCCAATAAGGATTAACTTGGTGGGTAAGAATCCTTTCCTTAGGTGGATTTACTTGGTGGTTAAGAATTCTTTTCTAAATGGAATTCTATCCTACACGAAGACTCCTAATCCAGCTCAATAGTGTATTTGTAACCATATTAAAGACGTCCTAATTTGTTTAGATAAATAAATCCTTTTATTTATCTACTTATCAAATATAGTCTTTAATATTAATTATACTACGAACAATAGTATAATATTAGGAGACCATCTCCTAATAGAAAAAGATTTTGGCTTTTAATTAAATAATTAATTAATCAACAAATTAATTAATTTCCATTTAATTAAATAATAAAATAGAAATAAAATAATTAAGCTATTCTAAATAGCCTTGCCGCCCAACACGTATATATGGGCCATATATTATTTTTCTTATTTTATTAAATCCATTGGACCTTGAATAGGATGAGTTGGCTCTAAGTGCATATTGTGCAACATGGCATTGTATTGTGTCTTTTCTAGTCCAAACTTTCTTAATATGCTTCTCATTCATACTTTCATTATCATGCTTTGACTTGTTATTAGGCACTTTGACTGTATTATTCACAGTTTCAAACAAATCAAACAAAGCATTATCAACTTTCTTATGCATATTAGAATGAGTCACAACACAATTTTTCACAAACAAATCATTAACAACATTTTTCTCAACATGCTTTTCCAAGGTCTTCCTAGGTCTAAATCTAGATCCATACATGGATGATTGCTTATGACAATTCATCAAAGACATATTATATAAGTCATTCTCATACTTGTATTTTCGAATGTACTTATAGCATCTAGGTCTTGTATGTCCTATCATATTACAATAATGACAAATAGGCACAAATTTGAGAGATTACGTTTGGCTTGAGCATTTGAAGTATTATACCTTCTCACTTTGTTACCTTCTTGATGCTTTACCTTTTGTATGAGAACATAAAGATTGTTGTTTTTGGATTTGTTGAGATTTTTTTTAATTTCTTCTTATTGATGTAGAGGCACCTTTGGTAGCATTCACAACTTTATCGTTAGATAAAGTACAAACTTTAACACAAGCTTTGACAAAAGTAGATTTGTTATATGACGGTGTAACCTTTTCATTTACATAACCTTACCCTCTTTTGAGCACTAGATGACATCTTACTCATCGTCTTATTGAACTCACCAAGTTTGTCACTAAGGATTTTCTCGTGACTTTCATGCTTTCTAATTTTGACTATAAATTCATTTTCAAGTGTCTTAGCATTATCAAGATAATCATCTCTCAGGTCAATTTCATGTTTTAAAATTTTTAGTCTTTCATTTTTATCTTTCAAGTTGTTTTCTAGACTAAGGATTTTGTCATTAAGCTCTTTGTTTTCTTCTATGCAAAGTTTATGAATTTCTTCTAGATCCTTTTTAAGAGACTTATATATTCTAGAGATTCTTTTATTCTTTTGAACAAGATCTTTCATATTTTGATCATTCAGAATAAGAGGCTCATTTTCAACACGTGAAGCCATGAAGGAGAAAATTTCCTTTGTCAAGATTAATCCACAAACAAACATAAAAACTATAAGAGATATATCTAATTACCTCTAGACATCGGCTCTGATACCAAATGAAAAATCCCTTAACAACTTATAATGTCAAATATACATAGAGGTGTTGGGGGGGTGAATAGGTATATCTCATAAATCTCGCAAACTCTTTTTCTTATGAAGAAATAAAAATACACAAAGAAATTTTAACAAGTTGATTGATTCAATCAAGTGAATGTGATTTCAAATAAGTAATGGTTGAATCAATACAATCCAAGGAAAATAAAAAACAAAAATCAACACAAGGATTTTTATGTGGTAACACCTACGAAGAGGAAAGATCCACGAGTTGATACCATAAATACCTTCAAAAAAAATTCTCTAGTAAGATAAAAGGTATAATCTATCAAGTGTTCACTCCACCTAGAAAGCTACCCTTTAACCTTACACAATGTAAGATATGTCGATTTGCACAAATCAAAGAATCACTCTCCAAATGTGACTTTCACGCTCAAATCAAAGAATCATTCTAAGAAATAAGACTTCCATGCTTAGCTATTCGGATCACCCTAATTCTAGCCAAGACTTCCAATGCACAAATCAAAGAATCAATCTACGAAATGTGACTTCTAATGCACAAATTGAGGAACTACTCTACAAATGTGACTTTCAATGCTCAATCTAAAGAATCACTCATAGAAATGAGACTACCAACCTCTTCACAAGGAAATTGATCTAAGTGAATGTAAATGATACAAATGCAAACAACATAGCATAAACGATCAATATATCCTATGAAAACTAGAAATGAATCTATAAACACAAATCACATGTATTCTAGTATATAATCCAAAGAATCATGCAATCAAGCAAATGATGTACGTTCATACCAAATATGTTATTTCAACAAATATTCAATCAAAGTGACCTAGCATATGTGTAGAATATATATCATATAAAAGATGTTAATGATCACACAAAATAGTCCTAGAATTAAAGGTAGCACAATACAACATCACAAGCATGTGAAAACATTAATTTAAGAAACCTAACTCAACATACATGTAAATTGAAAATTATTCTAGCTATATTAGAGTTCATTACTCTAATCAATGATCATACAACAAACCAACATATATGGTAGAGGAAAACACTAGGTAATTGAAAGCTTGAAGATCAAACACAAAAGAGAAATCAATACCTCAAGTGAAAAACATGCAGTCCCATTTTTGTGAGTAAAACTACTAGAAAATTCAGTCAAATGACTCCAAACTATTATGAAAAAGATATAGGACTGGTAGACAAGACTTCTCCAATTTGAATCACTTGATTCAAACTCCGAATAAAAAAGATATGGTGTTTGGGAGCTAAAATAATTGTAGTGAAAATTTTGCATCTAGTTTTTCAAGTTTTTCTTCTCATGAAAGAAAGAGAGGGAAAAATAAAGTGGGAAAAGACCAACCAATGAGAAAGGGCCACCTCTGCATCCCATAGAGGTGCCCTCCATAAGGGTAGAAGGTCTCCTTACCCGTGAGGCTCCACACGCCTCCATGAGAAAAGGGTGGTGGCCCCTTCATTTTCCCTATGAGTCCCCTTTAGTTCTTTGACCATATCTCTGGCCTCCGAAATCCGATTCCAAATACTTTTTCGGATTATAAAGTGATAATCCCTTAAGCACAAGGATGTCAAGAAAAATTTCACAATAACTATGGAATTCAATTTGAAAATCACAAATGAAAACCATGTATGATAAGGACACGGAAAGTTTCCTAACTTCCTTCTTTGAACTCTAAACTTAATGAATGAGTAACCGAAATGACTGGAACTCAATACGAAATGTCATAAGAAAAATTTCAAGTTTAATGTTATATAGATACAATAAAATGAATACAAGAACATAAAAGTATGCTTTTACCTTCAGCTAGTCCTAGAACATGTAGTTTACAAAAATAGTCAACTTTAAATCTAATGCATGTGCATACATGAATAAGTGTGTGTATGTGTTATACCAAATTTTCACAATGATTCAGGGACACCTATGAATGCTATGTATATGTGTCCCTTAAATTCCTTGCAAGAGGAAGGAGAATCTCAATATCTTTGTATCCAAGTAGGCACCTTCCCTCTTGAAGACAAACTTTGCATGAGAAGTCGTTGTTCACCTATGAAGCTCATATAAAACATGAATCATCTAAGGAACTTGTAAAGTCATCATTTATTGGTTGGCTTTTTTCATGAACAAACCATATTTTTGGGGTTTTATGTAAGGGTAGCTTAGGCTCTCAAGACTTCAAGAGAAGAAGCACCAAAGGTAAAATTCTTATGCTTACTTGCTTTGAAGAGATAGTTGCACACACTCACAAATTCATGCATAACTCTTATTCATATATGATGAGTGTTTATACTTGTGCGCATTTTTGTTTAAATGACTTCTCTTGATTTATTTGCATCTTGTGATTAAAGTACCATGTCATGATAGGCATTAGTATATGATGCATCTTCATCGCTATAGGACTTGTTGAAAATGTGTGTTTGAGTGTTGAAAAAGTGGGCAGTGCACTGGTGGTGCGCTACTCGACTAGCGCAACCTCACAAGTGCAACATTCCAGTTGATCATCACTTGTCATGCGCTACTGAGCTGCGCCACTTCACCAGCACAACTTTGAAAAAGTGGGCAGTGCGATACTTGACTAGCGTAGCCTCACCAGCATAACATTCCAGTGGATTGTGGCTTGTCATGCGCCACTGAGCTGTGCCACTCCACCAGCGCCTATTGAAAACATAGGTTATGCGCTGGTGGTGCGCTACTCGACCAGCGCACCTCACCAGCACACATAGCGGGAGTTGGAACGGTTTTTTAAAAACGACCTCACTTTGGTTGAAACTCATATTTATATATATATATATATATATATATATATATATATAACTCTCTATTCGGGTCGTGTAAGAGTTCAGAACATCATATCTTTTCCTTTGAACATATTTCAAAAGGAAAAATCTTGCAAGAACTCATCTTTAAACACTCAAAGCATTTCCTTGTGCATAAAAACTTCATCTTGCATCATCTATGGTCATTTAGAGTGCATCAATGGATAGTTTTGCATTATCACATATTGTTTGGTAAGTTTCTCACTATCTTCTTACAAGTCAAGTGTTTTTCTTGTTAAGCCATCTCTTTAATCATTTGTATGCTCTTAGAATTTATTCTAGATACAAAATAGAGATTGTTGTGATGACATGATTGAGTGTTGTATTGTGATAGCTTCACAGGATTGTTTGATCCATGTTTAGCTAAGCTTTCTGAACATGTCATTTAGCTTTTGATATCTAGGATTGTATTAATTGCCATCTCATCATCCTAGATAAGCATATAAGGTTTCCTAGCCTTGTTTGTTCGTTGAATATCATCATATATTCACATAGGCCACTTTATCTCTTCATTGAGAAGTAAGACTTGTGTTGCTTCGGGGATTAAGTAGCTTAAATGACAAGCAAGATGGACTACGTTCACTTATACCGGGATTAGGTAGTGGTGGTGGATTGTAAACCGGGATTAGGTTGTAATTCTTTTGCCATTAGTGGATTCAAGGTTCGAGTGTGGCACACTTAACAGCCTGTGGTTTTTTCCATTTGGAGGGTTTCCACGTATATCTCAAGTGTCTTTATTTTTTCCGCACTTATTATACTTGTGATATTATTGCGACTGGTTAGGAATATTTTCGTCTAATTGACCATTAACGAAAATTGGGTAAAACTTGATTAAAATCTATTCACTCCCCCTCTAGATTAATATTAAACACACCATAATATTTGTTTCAATTGGTATCAGAGCAGGTTCCTAGACATACATAGGTGATCCTTGCTCATTTTGGTGTGTGTTGCATTTTGTGTGTTTGTGTTGATCATTCATACACTCGCATTCATATCGTTCATTCATAAACACAATGAGTGGAAACGGTGGCAACGAGAGAGCTTCTAGCACTAGACCTCCACTTCTCACCAGGTTGAATTATGCCTTTTGGAAAGGCAAGATGAAGTCGTATATTTTCCAAATTCATGATAGGGCATGGATGGCGATTGAAGATGGCTACACTCCACCCATGATGACTCTTACGGATGGGGGAAATGATGTACTCAAGCCAAAGGCATAATGGAATGCACAAGAGTTTGAGGCATCAAAGTGGAATAGGAAGGCAATGCATGCCATCCTATGTGCAATGGATGAGAATCAGTACAAGTTGTTTCAAAACACTAGGATAGCTAAGGAGGCATGGGATATCTTAGAAGTTGCACATGAAGGAATCGATGTGGTTAAGGAATCGAAGCTTCAAGTTCTCCAAACATAATTTGAATTGCTCAAGATAGATGAGAACGAGTGTGAAACAAATAATAAGGTGTGTTTAATATTAATCTAGAGGGGGGGGGGGGGATTAATAGATTTTAAAACAATTTTACCAAATTTTCGTTAATGGTCAAATTGATGAAAATACCCCTAGCTAGTTACAATAATATCACAAGTGTAAAAAGTGCGGAAATAGTAAAGACACTTGAGATTTATGTGGAAACCCTCCAAATGGGAAAAACCACGGGCTGATAAGTGCGCCACACTCGAACCTCGAATCCACTAATGGCAAAGGAATTACAACCTAATCCCGGTTTAAAATCCACTACCACTACCTAATCCCGGTATTAGTGAACCTAGTCCATCTTGCTTGCAATTTAAGCTACCTACTCTCGGAAGCAACACAAGTTTTACTTCTCAATGAAGAGATAAAATGACCTATGTGAATTATGATGATATTCAAAGAACAAACAAGGCTAGGAAACCTTAGTGCTTATCTAGGATGATGAGATGACAACTAATGCAATCCTAGATATCAAAAGCTAAATGACATGTTCAAAAAGCTTAGCTAAACGTAGATCAAACAATCCTATGAAGCTATCACAATACAACACTCAATCATGTCATCACAACAATCTCTAATTTGTAACTTGAATGTATTCTAAGAGCATACAAATGATTAAAGAGATGGCTTAGAAAGCAAAACACTTAACTTGTAAGAAGATAGTGAGAAACTCACCAAGCAAGATGTGATGATGCAAAACTATCCATAGATGCACTCTAAATGACTTTAGATGATGCAAGATGAAGTTTTTATACACATGGGAATGCTTTAAGTGTTTAAAGATGAGTTCTTGGAAGAGTTTTCCTTTTGAAATGTGTTCTAAGGAAAACATATGATGTTTTGAACTCTTACACGACCTGAATACAAAGAGTTATAATTATATGAGTTTCAACCAAAGTGAGGTCGTTTTGGAAAAAACATTCTAGCTTTTCGCTATGTGCACTGGTCGAGTAGCACACCACCAGCGCATAGCCTAAATTTTCAATAGGCGCATGACATGCGGCGATCCACTGGAATGTTGCGCTGGTGAGGTTGCGCTGGTTGAGTAACGTACCACCAGCACACTGCCCACTGTTTTAATGTTGCGCCGGTGGAGTGGCGTAGCTCAGTGGCGCATGACAAGTGGCGATTCAGTGGAATGTTACTCTGGTGAGGTTGCGCTAGTCGAGTAGCGCACCACCAGCGCACTGCCCACTTTTTCAACACTCTAACACACAAAATCAATAAGTCCTAGAGTGATGAAAATGCATCCTATTCTAATGCCTAACATGACATAAAACTTTAATTACATCAACAAGAGTAATTTAAACCAAAATGCACACAAGTATAAACACATAACATATATGAATAAGAGTTACGCATGAATTTATGAGTGTGTGCAACTATCTCTTTAAAGCAATTAAGCATAAGAATTTTACCTTCGCTGCTTCTCCTCTTGAGGTCTTGAGAGCCTAAGCTACCCTTACATAACACCCCAAAAATGTGATTTGTTCATTAAATAATCCAATCAATAAATGAGGATTTTACAGAGTGCTTCAATGACTTTGAAGTGAGGTTGACGGACATTGTGAACCAAAGTCATCAACTTGGTGATCCTTATTCGGATAAGAAGATCAAGCAGAAGATTATACGATCTATACCCTATAGATTTGACTCTAAAGTAACTGCTTTAGAAGAGAGCAGTGCTTACAAGGACATGAAGCCAAGTGAGGTGATTGAGAGTCTTCTAGCTTATGAATCTAGGAAATGTCCTAATCCCACACCATAGAAAAAGCAAAAGGATATTGCTTTGAAAGCCTCCAAAGTTAAGAAGGAGAAAAGTGATGACTCGGATGAGGAAATGGCTTTACTAATGAGGAAGTTTAAGAAATTCTACAAGTCTGAGAGAAAAGGTTTCGGATCTAAGGGTCAAGAATTAAAGAAAAAGGATTCTTTCAAAAAGGTTGAGACTAGGCAAGCAAAGGCCGAAAACAAAGAAGTCCAAAGTTATGAATGTGGTGGGATAGGTCACTTTGCCCCTGAATGTGCGAATCACAAAGTTAAGAAAAAGGGAAAAGTGATGGTCTCCACATGGAGTGAAAGTGATAACTCCAATGAAGGAGATGAGTCTTTGGATGATGAAGAACTCATGGCTAACTTCATAGCCTTTACTTCCTCTCATAGGAGTAAAAATACTAGTGAAGAAGAAAATGAGAGTCAAGAGGAAAACTACTCAAGTGATGATGGATCTTCATCACAATCCACAAATGGAAATATGGATAGGATGGATCTCAAGGACTACATGGCTAAGTTTGAGAGTTCAAGGTTAAAGAACAAGAATGAAATTAAGAGATTAAAAGAAGTAAACCTAGAGCTCTCAACTCAAGTGGATCAACTAAATGAAGAGTTTGTGAGAACCATGGATAGTGAAGATAAGCTAAGAAAGAAGTTAGACTTATCTAAGAGGAGTGAAGAAGGGCTGAAGAAGGAGCTTGAAGATGCTAGAGAGTTGATGGCCACGATGAATTCTAGCACTAAAAAACTTGACCACATGTTAGATGTTGGAAAGAGGCCGAGTGACAAGAAGGGGCTTGGGTTTTAAGATGACAAGATGCCCTCCACTCTAATCAAGACCATTTTTGTGAGAAGCATGAATCTCAATGGGTCCTCTTCTCATCAATCACCTAGGAAGAAACTTGACCTAGGAGAGTGTTCAAGTAGTGCTTAAGTGAAGTTGGCACCAAGAAGCCTACCTCAAGCCCATCCTACAAGGGCTCCTCAAGTTAACTTCCCTCAATCGGAAGCTCATAAAGGGAAGATACCTATCATGCAAGCTCAACCAAGGAAGCAATCAAGTCTTGCTCAACAACAAAGAAAGAAAGCTCTTTAACAACAATTAAGACAACAAAAAGGCATGGGAAGGCTCCAATTCATCCTCAAGGATATGGTTTGATTCCTAACTTTATTCCTACATGTCATTTTTATGGTATTGATGGTCATATTATACCAAATTGCTTTAGATATATTAAATTGTGTAGAATTGAAAGCATGATAGAAAAGAAAAAGACTAAAGCCAGGAAGCATGTCACTAGGAAAAATGGAACACCTTTGCATGATCCTAGGACATTAGAGCCCATGTACCATTGGCCACTAGGAAGGAAAATATTGCACCTAGGTGGATTAGAAAGGATGAACACTTTTGCCATATTGCACAAATTGCCTTGAAAGCTCATTCTTGTGATTTTTGATATTTGGATAGTGGGTGCTCTAGGCATATGACTGGAAATAAGAGTTTCTTTAAGACTCTTGTGATGGAGGAGGGAGGAAATGTCACCTTTGGTGATGGATCCAAAGAGAAAGTCAGAGGAAAGGGAACTATTTCCATTCCCGGATTACCTTCATTGTCCAATGCTTTGTATGTTGATGGCCTAAAGGCTAATTTGATAAGCATTTCACATCTTAGCGATGAAGAACATTCCGTCTTGTTTAGAAAAAAATGATTGTTCTATTCTATTGCCAAATGGACAAACCTTGTTAAAAGGAATGAGATCTAGCGACAATTGCTAATGTCTTGAAGATAGAGGTGTCTCCTGCAATGTGTCCAAGGATGAACAAATTGAGTTGTGGCATGAAAGACTTGGTCACATGAACTATCGGGATTTATGAATCTTAGATAAGTTCAATGTTATGCGAGGCCTTCCCAAGCTTGGGAAAAAGGCAAATGGTGTTTGTGGATCTTGCCAACAAGGGAAGCAAAGCAAACCAAAAGTATGCATAAAAATGGCAAGTATTTATCCACTAAGGAACCTCTAGAGCTTCTCCACATGGATCTTATGGGTCCCATGCAAACCGAGATTTTAGGTGGAAAGAGGTACATTTTTGTGTGTGTAGATGACTTCTCTAGGTACACTTGGACTTATTTTCTTAGAGAAAAATCTGAAACCTTTGACAAGTTTAAAATGCTTTGTTTCAAAATTCAAAATGAAATGAACTCCAAGATTAAAAGCATTAAACGGATTAGGAGTGACCATGGAAAGGAGTTTGAGAATGCCCATTTTGAAAACTACTGCAATAGTCTAGACATTTCTCATGAGTTTTTGGCTCCTAGGACACCTCAACAAAATGGAGTTGTTGAGAGGAAAAATAAGGTTCTTCAAGAGATGGTTCGTGTAATGTTGCTTAGCAACAATGTCCCTAGGAACCTATGGGCCGAAGCCGTCAATACGGCGTGCTATATAGGAAATAGAGTCTTTCTAAGGCCCCACACTAGGCAAACCTCCTATGAGTTATGGAAAGGTAGAAAGCCAAATGTTAGCTATTTCCACACCTTTATAAGCAAATGCTACATTTTGAATAACCGTGATCAAATTGGCAAATTTGATGCTAAGAGTGATGAGGGTATCTTCATTGGCTATGCCTTGAATAGTAGAGCCTATAGAGTTTTCAATTTAAAAACTAGGACCGTAATGGAATCACTTAATGTTATCATTGATGATACTAGGCTCAAATCTAATGACCATGAGGAGGAGGTAGATCTTGTTGATGATATCCTTTTGGAAAAGGTTGTTGATATTCCTAATGTTGAAAAGACTAATCTTGATGATGACATAACATAACCTATTGATAGAATTCCTCTCTTGAACTCAAAAGAACCTGCTCCATGGGTTAAGAAACTCCATGACAAAGATGACATCATTTCAAAGGTTAATGAGGGTGTTAGGACTAGGCGTCAAATGACTAATATAATTAGCTACACTTGCTACACTTCTCAAATAGAACCCAAGAAGGTTGATGAAGCATTAAATGATGAATTTTGGGTTCTTACCATGTAAGAAGAGCTTAACCAATTTGAAAGGAATTAGGTTTGGACTCTAGTTCCTACGCCCAAGAACACCAATGTGATAGGCACCATACTCTCAAATTGAGGGTATTGATTGACTTTGAGGAGACATTTGCTCCCGTTGCTAGGATTGAGTCCATTAGGCTTCTTTTATCCATCTCTTGTTTGCACAAGTTCAAGTTGTATCAAATGGATGTTAATAGTACCTTCCTAAATGGCTTCTTGTAAGAGAAAGTGTTTGTTGAGCAACCCAAAGGGTTTGTGGATCCTCACCACTCTAACCAGTTTATCGCCTCAAGAAGGCTCTATATGGGTTGAAACAAGCAATATGGGCTTGGTATGAGCGCCTCACTCAATTTCTTATAGACAATGGCTACACTAGGGGTAGTGTTGACAAGACTCTATTCATCAAGAAAGACAAAGATGAGCTTTTTATAGCTTAAATATATGTTGATGATATAGTTTTTGGCTCCACAAATAACACCAAAGTCCAGCAATTTGTTGATGTCATGTCTCATGAGTTTGAAATGAATCTTGTTGGTGAGCTAAGTTACTTTCTAGGTCTAAAAATTAAGCAAATGGATGATGGGATTTTCATATCTCAGGCTAAATATGCCAAAAACCTAGTAAGGAAATTTGGCCTTGAAAATGACAAACATTGTGATACACCTATGAGTACCATTTTGAAGCTAAGCAAGGATGCTAGCGGTAAAAAGTGTGGACCAAACTGTGTATCATGGCATGATTGGTAGCTTGCTCTATTTGACTGCAAGTAGACCCGATATCTCTTTTTGTGTGGGTGTGTGTGCTAGGTATCAATCGGATCCTAAGGAGTCCCATATCTCTTCCGTTAAGAGAATCATTCGCTATGTGAATATGACATCTAACTATGGGATTTGGAACTCTTTTGACACTAATGCTAGTCTTGTAGGCTTTAATGATGCAAATTGGGCATGAAATTGTAATGATAAGAAATGTACATCAGCGGTTGCTTTTTCCTTGGGAACAACCTTGTCTCTTAGTTTTGCAAGAAGTAAAATTCAATTTCTTTGTCCACGGCTGAGGCCGAATACATAGTTACTGGGACTGGATGCACACAACTCCTTTGGATGAAGCAAATGCTAGTCGACTATGGATTCAATCAAGGTACTCTTACTCTCTTTTGTGATAACATGAGTGCAATTAATATTTCTAAGAATCCAGTTCAACATTCTAGAAATAAGCATATTGACATCCGCTATCATTTCATTAGAGAACTAGTTGAGAATAAATCTATAGGTACTAATGATCAACTAGCGGATCTATTTACTAAACTCTTAGATGCTACTCAGTTCAAAACTCTTAGTAGATCTGTTGGGATTTGTCTCATGGAGTGATGAGTTTTGGTCTTTGACCCCATATGGGGAACTCAAGCAAATAGAGCTATTGTATACTTGTTGCATGTAAAAAAATTTGGAAATGTTTATGTTCCTTTACTGATTGCTTGAGTAGCCTGGTTGCACTTATATTATATTATATTGTATTTTCTTCAATAAGTGTGAACTTTGCTTTGATTACAATCCATGTCATATTTATGTTCAAACATGCATTTTTGGACTAGGAGATCTACATAGGAAGTACATATTGAATGACCTATAGTTATCTCCATGACATGATGATTCTTTAATGACATGCTAATGAAAAATGATAAAGCATTAATTGATGATTGCAATTGTTAAATGCAACACATTGTGTGAAAATGCTAGTGAGACTAAAATGTTTAATCAATGTCTCTCTTTCTTTATTAAGTTGAACATGGCTACTATCATACAGGTATCTTACCCGGAAAAATCAAATAGAGTGCAAAGTTGCTCATTCCATGTTTCGCTTATAAAGTTGAATATAGTGCTCTTAAAATTTTACTTCTATGAAAACACTATATCCTTGCTTCTCTAATGATGAATGGTGAAATTGGGTTGAATTCTACTGGAAATCTTTGTCGTTTGCTTTGCCAAATACCATTGTTTTTGGACATGAATGCAACATGTCTTGTATGCAAATCAATTTTGATGCACACATTTTCTTCAAATAAATATCCTTGTTTCTCTCTTATTAATTGAGTTGCATAAATGTGGCTTATATGATTATGCAAATATCTTGTATGCTCTTTTCTCTCTTTGCCTTAGTGACCCAGTTGGGGACTCCTCCTTTGTCTATATCATGACTAAAAGGGGGAGTAGCTTGTGGTTTAATGGGGAACTTGATAAGGGGGAGTAGTACTTGCTGGGGATATTACATTTAGGGGGAGTAACTCTTTGAGGGGGAGCATTGCATTCACATACATTGCATGATGGTGTACTCATATTCTTAAATGTAAATGCTTTTGTTTTATATTCACTTGATCATCTCACATACACTTGGTTTGGAAAGAGTACTTGTTGTTTGTTTTATGTGTATGGTTGATAGTTCTACAAGCGATTGAAGATTTGAAGTTTTTTTATATCTCTTTGTAGTGTAGAATATCTTCCCGGTGTTTATTTTGTTTTGTGAGGATCAATGTGAGTGGTGGTTTTGTCACGAAATAGCCAAAATGGGATATTGTAAAGTCCTCATTTATTGATTGGCTTTTTTCGTGAACAAACCACATTTTTGGGGTTTTATATAAGGGTAGCTTAAGCTCTCAAGACCTTAAGAGAAGAAGCACCAAATATAAAATTCTTGTGCTTACATGCTTTGAAGAGATAGTTGAACACACTCACAAATTCATGCATAACTCTTATTCATTTATGTTGTGTGTTTATACTTGTGTGCATTTTTATTTAAATGACTCCTCTTGATTTATTTGCATCTTGTGATTAAAATACCATGTCATGATAGGCATTAGTATAGGATGCATCTTCATCACTCTAAGACTTGTTGAAAATGTGTGTTTGAGTGTTGAAAAAGTGGGCAGTGCGCTACTCAATTAGCGCAGCCTCACCAGTGTAACATTCTAGTGGATCGTCGCTTGTCATGCGCCACTGAGCTGCGCCACTTCACCTGCGTAACATTGAAAACGTGGGCAGTGTGCTGGTAGTGAGCTACTCAACTAGCGCAGTGTTAGGTTTAAGTTTGTGTTGGAATTAATTTTATATCAAAATGATGTTTACTTGTAATGATTTAGTTGTTTAGATTCATGATGATTCAAGCTTCAAAGAAGGATGAACAACAAGTCAAAGCAAGTTCTAAGTGTTCAAAGAGAAAGGATGCAATTTGGTTCTGCAAAGGTACACTAAGACCTTATCTTTCTCTTACAAGGCTGAGGCACACAAACACAATTCATACATTTGTGTCCCTGCATCGTTGTGCACAATTATAGGCACACAAACAATTCATACATTTGTGTCCCTGCATCATTGTGCACCATTATAGGAACACACATAAAATTCATTCATATGTGTCCCTACATCGTTGTGCATCTTGTATAACACATTCACACACTTGAAGATGAATGCTCATGCATTGGTATGGAAATAATATGTTTTTGAAAATGCATGATTGGAGAATATCTCTATGTAGTTTACATTCTAGTGTGGATTGTGTTTGTGTGTGTATATGTTTGTATAACATGGATATTGAACTTGATTTTAGTCTTAAATCATTCTTGATTGATTTTCGGTCATTTCGGTAACTCATACTACTTATTTCAAGTTCTAAGTCAAAAGATACTACACTTTCAACTCATGTTGCATACATTGTCATCGTGTTCGTATATCGATTCAAATTATTATTTTCTGGGTTGAGTAACTTATATGTCCATGTCTGTGTGAGAGTTACGGTTTGTAATCCGTAAATGAATTCGAATTCCGAGTTCGGAGGCCGGAGAATGGTCAAAGAACGCGAGGGGAGCGCGAGAGGAAAAGTAGTGCAACCAAGCACTCTTTCCCGAGATGGCGCGTGGCCATCTCGGGACAGAATGCTTGCTGCCCTGAGATGCCCACGTGCCATCTCGGGCAGCAGGCATACTTGGTGATCTTAAGGGTAGTTTACTCATTCTTGCTTCATTCTTTTCCCTCTCTTTTATATTCTCTTTCCCTCTCACATTTCATTCTAAGAAGAAATTCAAACTAGTGTGCAGAAATTTTCTCTCTACTTTTTCTTACCTTACAAACACCATAACTTCTTCATTTGAACTCCGATGTGAGTGATTCAAAGTTGAGAGTGTTTGTATATTCATCCTCCATCTTGTATCTCAAGGTTTGAGTGAATTTTGTTGCAGTTATTAAAGTCTAAACACACAAAAACGGGACTGCACTTAAATCAACTAAGGTATTGATTTTCTCTCAAAGTTTTTTTTTTTAACTTGGTCAATTGCCTTGGGATTTCTTCTTCAACTTATATATGTGTATTGTGAGTGTTTTGATTAGATTTTTGAACTCTTTTAAAACTAGGCTTAGTTTCAATTGAAATCATCCATGTTGAGTTAGGTTTTGATTTTGCTTATGTTTTCACATGTTTGAGATTGTATTGTGCTAGCTTTGATTCTAGAACTATTTGATGATCTTTGATTGAATGATTTTGTGAAAAATAGTTCCTTACATGTATTAGGCTCTCTTGGCCGAATTCTCACATAATACATATGCTTATGTTCTTTTGAGCTATTCATGTGTTTTTGTTGAATCTATGATTAGGAATATGCTCATAAGATTTTAGCATTTTTTGGTTTGTGTGATTTAAACTTGATCTTGTGATTTATTGAATATATCTTGTGATTCAAGTTTAGATCTATGCATGTATCTAGGTTGTGATTAATGTTGAACATATCTTACATGATCTAGATTGATTATACATGCATGATTGACTAGACTACATGTGATTTCTGCATTCATGCTCATGTCTAGTATTTTTCATAGGATGTGTTGATCATAGCATTCTATGTTGCGTGCATGTTTGTGTTTTGCATTCTTGATCACCTGGATGCCTTGTCAGAAGAAAGTCTTGACAATAGGTGTGAGACCTATGTTGTTGAGCAAGAAGCCTTGGCAAGAGGTGTGAGGCCTTGGATTGTCAAGTAAGGAAGTCTTGGCTAGAGTCTAGAGGAATCGGATAGTCGAGCAAGAAGTCTTTCCTAGGGTCATGAGGATTCGGATAGGTGAGCGAGTAAGTCTTGACTAGAGTCAGGAGGACTCGGATAGTTGAGCAAGAAGTCTTGCCTTAGGTCATGAGGATCCGGTAAGGTGAGCGAGAAAGTCTTAACAAAAGGTATGAGGCCTCAGATTGTTGAGCATTAGGGTGACATCTTCATGAGTAGGATATGAGGGTAGTTTCTAGGTAAAGGGGTCACTTGAGAGATTGTACTTGTCTTATCTACTAATGGATTTTGTTTACCAGTGGCTGCTAGCCCGTGGATGTTTCCTATTTGGAGGTTTACCACTTTATATCTTGTGTCAACTTTTCTCTATCCCTATCTCTCTAGTATTTATATTTGTTATTTTAATACTATGGATAGAACTCTTTATGTAAGTTGACTTCCTTTCTGTAATATAGATTATGTATGTGTTACAATTACTTGTTTGTATCACACTTTACTTATTTTATATATTGAGTAAGTATCTTTAATTAATATATATATTGTGATACAAGCAATCTAGAGGCACAAACTTTTGTTTGCTTCTAAGGGAGTCGAAAAAGGTGTTTAACCTATTCACCCCCCCCCTCTAGGTTAGCCTTGAGCATTTAATCATGTTTGTATTTTCAATTGGTATCAAAGCAGGACACCGGATTGTAATTAGTGTGAGTCCGGGGTGATACATTTATGGTTTTTGCAAGGCGTTTAAAGTCATGAGTTTGCAAGACGATGCAATGGTGGAAGGAGCCTCAAATACTAGGCCACCATTACTTCGAGGAACTAACTATGGGTATTGGAAGTTAAGGATAAGAGCCTACATCCTCTCTATTGATGAAAGGGCTTGGATGGTAGTGGAAGAAGTTTATAGTCCTCCTACCAAGGTTTAAAAGTATGGAACTATGATACTCAAGCCAATGAGTGAATGGACAACGAATGAGATTGAGGTTGCTAAATGGCACCATCGTGCTATGAATGCCATCTTTGGAGGAGTTGATGGGCATCAATTCTCCTACATTTAAAATCTTTGATCCACAAAGGAAGCTTGGGATACTCTCCAAGTTACTAATAAATGAACCTTAGCGGTGAAGAAGTCGAGGCTTCAAATGTTAGCATCACAATTTGAACGTTTAAGTATGGGTGAAGAAGAAAAGTTCGAAGACTTCCAATTCTGACCTCTTAACATAGCTAACCAATGTCAAGCACTTGGAGTACCTATCTCAAAAGAGCGTTTAAATTTGAAAATCCTTAGATCTCTTCCTAAGAGATTCAAATCAAAGGTGACGACCATTGAGGAAAGCAAGGATGTGGATAGTATGAACATCGATGAGTTGCTTGGGTCTCTTCAAACTTATGAGATGTGGTTGAAGCTAAAGATTAAGAGTAAGGGAATTGCTCTCAATGCTATTGAGGAGGAGAGTGATGATGACAATTAAGAAATGGCTCTTTTGGTTAGAAGGTTCAGGAAGTTTCTAAAGAAGAATGCCAAGCCTAGAGGCAAGTCTTCTAAGGAAAAGAGAGTTAAGAGAACATCATCTCCAAGGGTTGAAAAGAATAGTCAAGCCATGAACAAGAAAGAAGTTCAATGTTACAATTGTCATGGTTTCGGTCACTTTGCTAGTGAGTGCACCAAGAAGTCATCTAAGAAAGACAAGAAAGGCAAAGTGTTGATGGCTACTTGGAGTGATGATAACTCTAGTGACAATGAGAGCTCTAGTAGTGAGTCTTCAAGTGATGAAGAGTTGGTGAGAAACTTTGTATCTCTAACGGCTTCTCATTCTCCACTAGATATTGATGGTACAATATCTTTGTAAAAGAACTTTGATGCAAATTATCATGAAAGCTGTAGTTCCATTCCTACTAATATTGAGTTGTTGGAAAAGATTGAAAAGCGTGAAGAAGCTAGAGATAATGCTCAAAGAGAAGTAGTTGAGAAGGATGATTTGATCAAGAAACAACTAGATGAGTTTGTGGTTGTTACTCGTAGACTTCTTGGTAAGAAAGGTGATATTGTGAAGAAGTTTAGAGAACTTGAAAAGATAAACCTTAAGAAGGATAATGTGATATCTTATTTGAAGAAGAGAGAACAAGAATTGATGGAAGAGATAGACATGGCTAAGGAGGCCATCAAGGACTTAGTGAATGATTCGGTAAGTATGTCTAGTGTTAGGAATCTTGTTAACTCTCATAGTGGTGAAGACGACTTGGTAGTTGAAAAGGTACTCTTGGAAGCACCACTTCCTACACACTTTGATGAAGTCGTGATTGATAAGAAACCACACAAGAAGAGAAGATCAAAAGCCAAGAAGAAGTTAGCCAACATGGTATCTTTGCAAACTCCTAGTGAAGCTAGTTCAACTCCAAAAGGTACAATCTCATCTTTTATTCCAATTTGCCATTATTGCAACACAATAGGTCACATTAAGCCTAGATGTTATAAATATATTGAAAAATGCAAATTAGGAAATGAATCTAGGGATAAGGAGATTAAACTTCAACTTGAACATGCTAAGGATTTGAAAGTTGAAAAACATGATAAGTTTGCTAAGCATGAAAAGAAGTTTTGGAGTAGAAAGAATGTTAATCTTGTTCAACTTGACAAAGCTTGTGTTGATAATGTTAGGGACGAGTGTGTTAATGATATTCTTGTTAATCAAGTCATTGAAGGACTTTACTCTAGATTTAACCTTGTTGTCAAGGATGATATTGGAAATGTTTGTGTATGAACACCCAAGAACAAGTGGTACAAGGGTGAGTGCTCTTATCACTAAAATAAGAAGCACATGTGAGATAGCTTTGAGGCTATATATCAATTGTGTTGAGAATTCTTGCTTGCTTGCTTTGAATACTTCATGAATTGATATGAACTTGGTTATCTCACATCATGGTTTTTATGATGGTCAAAATTTGTTGATTAACTTTAGAGAAGTTCTTTTGTTATATGTGTTGATTGAGTTGAGATATTATGATTTTTATACTCTTATTGTGAAACATCGTCAACTTGGTGTCATGAGGACATTCAAGGCAAGAGTGCTCATAAAAAGGGCAGAAGTATGATATTTGGTGAATATAATGTGCAAAATGGTATCTCTATACTCTAATGCATGTTCTCTTAGATATTCATATTTTTTACTCAATTTTTGATATACATCTCATAGCATGTCATATTAGAGAATTTTGTATAGCATACATATGGTTCTCATCGACATTTGCTATTTTAGGATCTAATAGTGATATTGTTCACATTGATCTTAACTTTGATGATTGTTTGTGTTTGGTATATTGTGTGGCATTACTTTTGAAAATATGAGCTTCATTTCCTTTGAAAGCTACTCATTAGAGAAGTAATGATCTTGAATAAGTCTTTACTTATTGCTCTTAGATCATATGCTTATGAGCCATACAATTTTGGTTTTTAAAAATTGCACCTTACTTCTCTTATATGTTTTGCTAGTAGGTTGAGTTTACTAATATGTAAACATTGGATATACCATGAAGTTTTTGTGTTTAAATACATTTAAAATGACCTATGGTTAGTATCCATTTTGCTTCTGCAATTACATAGAACTCAACGAGCACCTTCATGAAAAAGGCTACACACATTGGTTGTGAAAGCTACCCAATGTTGGAAAGAGCTACACCATTGTGATGAGTGAAAGCCGTCATGAAGTGAATTTTTTTAATGTTAAAAAAATGGAGAAAAATCAAAGAAGTGTTGAAATGAAATCATAAAAAAAAAATCTTAGATTCAAAGCCTAAAAAGAAAAGGAGGAAGGCTTAAAAAGGAGTTTAGTTGAAAATCAAATGAGCTCGGGTTGAAAAACAGAAATGGGATGTCGAGCCACACTCACACACACTCTCATATGTTGAAATCTATTCTCTTAAAAGTAAAAAATTCCGGATGATAATCAGTTTGACTTTTTTATGGAAAGAGCTTAAGATGAATAGTTGTTGAAAATTGTTTGCATGTTGATTATAAAACTACTTCTTGAAAAATATTTGAAGCATATCACACACACACACACACACTTTGTTTATGAGTATGATGATATTTTAGCAATTGTTGAAGAATTATGAGAGAACTTGAAAAATCTTTGTGTATCTATCTTAGCATATGAAGCTTATTTTGTTGATATTTCTTCAAATTGCTTGAATGTGATTGTGTGAACATCTTTGTGAACTTTATGCTATCATTGATTTTAGTTATAGCATTTATCAAAGGGGGATCATTGTATGCTAGACATTGTTCTCTTTTATGATATGTTCACATGTTTCATTTTGTTACATGTTGGCATATTTTGACTTAATAATACTTGTAAGATATTACTCACTATCTTTGTCTTGCATGATGATTCATTCTTAAGTCATATGTCTTTGTTTATTTATTTGTGACTAATATGCTTGTTTTTTTTCACTCACTTTTGTTGTATGTTTATAGTATCTTATATCACAAGAACAAATGGGAAGAACTAAGGTTACTGGGAGTGGAAATCAATCGAATCCCACTGTGAAAGCCAAGTCTACCTCAAAAGGATCCAAAGCTTTAAGGTCAAAGGATTTAGGGATCTTTGGAACTAAGAAGATATTTCAAGAGAGAGACATTGACTTAGGTAAGTGTAAAGATTCTTATGTTCTTAAATGCATTAAGGATAGATATTGGGAATCTTGGGTGAGCATGTTAGGAATAATGAATGATACTCTTGTTAGAAAGTTTTATCTTGAATATAGAGAGAGTGCCACCTTATTGGATGCTTTGATGGAGATTAGAGGTGTTGTATTTAGAGTTAACTTGGAAAAACATTAACAAGTTTCTTTGGCTATCTAATGATATAGATTCGAACTTTCTAGATGTAGATGTTATTGAGAATCTTAATATCATGGGTAGAACTCTTTGTGACAATGCTTCTTTTGAGTGGAAAGGTAGAGCCTATATTAGTCAACATGAGTTAACTAAGGCTAGTGCATTTTGGCATCTATTCATTTGTACTAACATTATTGGATCTTCGAATTCAACTGAGTTGAATAAAGATAAGATCAAAATAGTGTATGCCTTGGTGACTAATCAACCTATAAACCTTAGGGATTTACTTATGCTCTTTATTGATAGTGCAACTTTGTCTACTATAGGAGATAAGAAGCTTGCATTACCAGGGTTTATAACTTCTTTGTGTTTAGCTCATGATGTTAAGAGTAGAGGAGATGATGTGTTGGTACAACCCTTAAAAAAGTATAGTGATAAACATGTGTCATACATGTCATATAAAGATAAGGGTAATACATGTGATACTTTTGGACTATTTAGTAGTTCACAAGTTGATTGTCAAGGGACTAGCACAAATATTCTTCCGGATTGGGCTTTACATTTGAAGAAGAAGGTTGATGAGCTTAGTGATATAGTTGAAAAACAAGATGCTAGAATAAAAGAGTTGGAGGAGTGTATTGCCTCAAGTTCAAGACCACCTCTAAAGCATTATGTTAGATCAACTTCATGCACATCTTTCTTTGGTGGACCAAGTAAATAGTATTTGAGTCTCATGATATGTTTCTTACCTTTCGGCATCATTTCATGTCAAAAAGGGGGAGAAAGAGTTGCTAGTTACTTAGTTTCTTTGTATGTTGTTTTTGTGAACTTTTAAACTGTCAATGACATGTAATAATTAGTTTTAAGATTTGGTTAAGAATTCTTGTATTTTGGTATGTATTGAGGGGGAGATACATGTATTTGTGGACTTAATTGTATATTCTTATCCATATTATATGTTGCCATTTGTTGTTTTTCTATTGTATATGCATTGTGCTTTGAGATGATTTGTAGGTTGCTTCAAGAGAAGATCAAGATGAAGTTCAAGAGTTGGTGAAGATTAGTTATAGGAATCTTACTCATTGTAATGTGAGGGAGTGATTTTGTGACCTATCTTCATTTTTATATTTACAGTAAATGTATAGGTGTTTTGACAAGGAATTTGCCAAAAGGGGAGATTGTTAGGTTTTAGTTTGTGTTGGCATTAATTCCATATCAAAATGATGTTCACTTGTAATGATTTAGTTGTTTAGATTCATGATGATTCAAAATTCAAAGAAGGATGAACAACAAGTCAAAGCAAGTTCTAAGTCTTCAAAGAGAAAGGATGCATTTTGGTTCTACAAAGGTATACTAAGACCTTATCTTTCACATACAAGGCTGAGGCACACACACAACAATTCATACATTTATGTACCTGCATCGTTGTGCACCATTATAGGCACAGACACACAATTCATTCATATGTGTCCCTGCATCGTTGTGCACCTTGTATAACACATTACACACTTGAAGATGAATGCTCATGCATTGGTATGGAAATAACATATTTTGGAAAATGCATGATTTAAGACTATCTCTATGTAGTTTTCATTCTAGTGTGGATTGTGTTTGTGTGTGTATATGTTTGTATAACATGGATATTGAACTTGAATTTAGTCTTAAATCATTCTTGACTGAGTTCAGGTCATTTCGGTTACTCATACTACTGGTTTCAAGTTCTAAGTCAAAAGATACTACACTTTCAACTCATGTTGCATATATTGTCATCGTATTTGTATATCGAGTCAAATTATTATTTTCAGGGTTGAGTATCTTATATGTCCATGTCCATGTAAGAGTTATGGTTCGTAATCCATAAACGGATTCGAATTCTGAGTTTGAAGGCTAGAGAACGGTTAAAGAACGCCAGGGGAGCGCGAGAGGAAAAGTAGTGCAAACAAGCATGCCTGCTGCCTGAGATGGCGCATGGCCATCTCAGGACACAATGGTTGCTTCCCCGAGATGTCCACGCGCTATCTCGGGTAGCAGGCATGCTTGGTGCTCTTAAGGGTAGTTTGGTCATTCTTGCTTCATTCTTTTCCCTCTCCTTTATATTCTCCTTCCCTCTCACATTTCATTCTAAGAAGAAATTCAAACTAGAGTGCAGAAACTTTCTCTCTACATTTTCTCTGATTTGAGTGATTCGAAGTTGAGAGTGTTTGTCTATTCATCCTCCATCTTTTCTCTGAAGGTTTGAGTGAGTTTTGTTTCTTTTTTTGGAGTTAAACACACAAAAACGGGACTGCACCTAAATCAACTAAGGTATTGATTTTCTCTCAAAATTTTCTTTTAAAACTTGGTCAATTGCCTTGGGTTTTCTTCTTCAACTTATATATATGTATTGTGAGTGTTTTGATTCGAGTTTTGAACTCTTTTAAAGCTAGGTTGAGTTTCAATTGAAATCATACATGTTGAGTTAGGTTTTGATTTTGCCTATGTTTTCATATGTTTGGGATTGTATTGTGCTAGCTTTGATTCTAGGACTATTTGATGATCTTTGATTGATTGATTTTGTGAAAAATAGTTCCTCACATGTATTAGTCTCTATTGGCTGAATTCTCTCATAATACATGTGCTTATGTTCTTTTTAGCTATTCATGTGTTTTGGTTAAATCTATGATTAGGAATATGCTATAGAAATTTAGCTTATATCTAAATGACTTTGTCATATGATTTTAGCATATTTTTGGTTTGTGTGATTTAAACTTGATCTTGTGATTTATTGAATGTCTTGTGATTCAAGTTTAGATCTATGCATGTATCTAGGTTGTGATTAATGTTGAACATATCTTACATGATCTAGATTGATTATACATGCATGATTGACTAGACTACATGTGATTTCTGCATTCATGCTCATGTCTAGTATTTTTCATAGGATGTGTTGATCATAGCATTCTATGTTGCGTGCATGTTTGTGTTTTGCATTCTTGATCACCTGGATGCCTTGTCAGAAGAAAGTCTTGACAATAGGTGTGAGACCTATGTTGTTGAGCAAGAAGCCTTGGCAAGAGGTGTGAGGCCTTGGATTGTCAAGTAAGGAAGTCTTGGCTAGAGTCTAGAGGAATCGGATAGTCGAGCAAGAAGTCTTTCCTAGGGTCATGAGGATTCGGATAGGTGAGCGAGTAAGTCTTGACTAGAGTCAGGAGGACTCGGATAGTTGAGCAAGAAGTCTTGCCTTAGGTCATGAGGATCCGGTAAGGTGAGCGATGAAGTCTTAACAAAAGGTATGAGGCCTCAGATTGTTGAGCATTAGGGTGACATCTTCATGAGTCGGATATGAGGGTAGTTTCTAGGTAAAGGGGTCACTTGAGAGATTGTACTTGTCTTATCTACTAATGGATTTTGTTTACCAGTGGCTGCTAGCCCGTGGATGTTTCCTATTTGGAGGTTTACCACTTTATATCTTGTGTCAACTTTTCTCTATCCCTATCTCTCTAGTATTTATATTTGTTATTTTAATACTATGGATAGAACTCTTTATGTAAGTTGACTTCCTTTCTGTAATATAGATTATGTATGTGTTACAATTACTTGTTTGTATCACACTTTACTTGTTTTATATATTGATTAAGTATCTTTAATTAATATATATATATTGTGATACAAGCAATCTAGAGGGACAAACTTTTGTTTGTTTCTAAGGAGTCGAAAAAGGTGTCTAACCTATTCACCCCCCCCTCTAGGTTAGCCTTGAGCATTTAACCGTGTTTGTATTTTTACACAGCCTCACCAGTGTAAAATTCCAGTGAATTGTCGCTTGTCTTGCGGCTCTGAGCTGCGCCACTCAACCAACGCCTATTGAAAACATAAGTTGTGCGCTGGTAGTGCGCTACTCGACCAACACACCTCATCAGCGCATATAGCGGGAGCTGGAACATTTTTTTCAAAATGACCTTACTTTGGTTGAAACTCATATATATATAACTCTTTGTATTCAGGTTGTGTAAGAGTTCAGAACATCATATCTTTTCCTTAGAACATATTTCAAAAGGAAAAATCTTGCGAGAACTCATCTTTTAACACTCAAAGCATTTCCTTGAGCATAAAAACTTCGTCTTGCATCATCTATGGTCATTTAGAGTGCATAAATGGATAGTTTTGCATCATCACATCTTGTTTGTTAAGTTTCTCACTGTCTTCTTAAAAGTTAAATGTTTTTCTTGCAAAGCCATCTCTTTAATCATTTGTAGGCTCTTAGAATATATTCTAAATACAAAATTGAGATTTTTTTGATGACATGATTGAGTGTTGTATTGTGATAGCTTCATAAGATTGTTTTATCTATGTTTAGCTAAGCTTTTTGAACTTGTCATTTAGCTTTTGATATCTAGGATTGTATTAATTGTCATCTCATCATCCTAGATAAGCATATAATGTTTCCTAGCCTTGTTTGTTCTTTGAATATCATCATATATTCACATATGTCGTTTTATCTCTTCATTGAGAAGTAAGACTTGTGTTGCTTTTAGGATTAGGCAGCTTAAATCACAAGAAAGATGGACTAGGTTCACTTTTACCGGGATTATGTAGTGGTGGTGGATTGTAAACCGGGATTAGGTTGTAATTCTCTTGCCATTAGTGGATTCGAGGTTCGAGTGTGGCGCACTTAACAGCCCATGGTTTTTCCCATTTGGAGGGTTTCCACGTATATCTCAAGTGTTTTTATTATTTCCGCACTTATTACACTTGTGATATTATTGCGACTAGTTAGGGGTATTTTCACCTAATTGACCATTTACGAAAATTGGGTATAATTTGCTTAAAATCTATTCACCCCCCTATAGATTAATATTAAACACACCATAATATTTGTTTCATAACTAAACTTTACAATGAAAGAGAGTTTTGCTATGGAATCAAGCCAACACAAATCTAAAACCTAATAGTTTATGGAAAGCAATGTAAATAAGAACATGGCAAATGTGGGAGTGAAGTGTGTGTCAAACTGGTCTTTTTATATATGGAGAAGTATTTGCCAAAAGAATTTGTAAAAGCCCAAAATGTTCCTCAAAATATTTTCAAAGACAAGTAAAGTGGCAAGTCGGGTAACATCCACAAGGATCGATCACTAGCAATGACAAAATTAAACTCTAGTTCTAATAATGCAGTAAAGGTAAATATGATAATATGATTTGATTTATCAACTAAGATGCAACTACAATTAAGCTAGTTAATCTAAAATGCAACTAAACTAATGGGAATATGAAATAGTTAGATATGATATGAGATGGTAATATGGGTGTTAATGCAACATCAACTCAAATAGAGGGCAATCCATTTCAAGTTAAAAACCAATGTGATCTATTAGGGCCAAATCTATCTTAATTAATCCTTACCACACAACAATAATTGGTATGCTCAATTATGTGTAGAGAGGGTTCCTCATGAAGCCTAAATAGATTTAAGGTTTTTAGGATGGCTTGGATTAACAATCCCCTTTTACTCCTTAAGCCGGGGTATGTTGGATTGATATGCTCACAACACATCCCTACCATTCAAAATTGCTTGTTTTAGTCACCAATTGTGGGTATCTTAACTTGAGTTCAGAGTTGGTATGCCTACTTAACGTGAACCTTTTTTTATCGTTAGAAAACATCTGTCAAAGAAAATTATAGAAGACCTTAGCTATGTGCTTGAAATTGTTGTAAACGACTATAATGATAAGCTTGGGTATCGTCCATAGGGAAAGAGAAATCAAATGGCTAAAACTAGTTAACTAATATTAAACTAAAACAAAACATGAAAAGATAAAGAAGGTTGTTTTGAAAGTTATTACTATACTGCATGTAAGTTCCATAATTCGGCCAGCCTTGTTCGTGACCAAGCTCAAGAGCACATCAAAGGTATATCACATATGTTTATTTCCTTGAAGAGATTTAGTTGCACACATACACACACACATACACATTTCTCATGCATGCCTTAATATCCTTGCATTTATGTTTATTGCTTGCATGTGTACATTCTCTTCACTCTTCACACTTACACCTTGTTTTTGGGCTTTGATAAGTCTGTGCCCTGGTCCCTCTACCTGTGAATTACCCCACACACAACACTGATCTTGCACTTGTTGACCAGCGTAACCTCACCAGCGCATCACAGGCAGCAGATCAACACTGGTCATGTGTCTATGTACCACTGCATCTTCACCCGCGTATTGAACAGTAGTTAGCTTTGGTCATGCACTTGTCAAACAGTGTAACTACACCCATATACATTGGGCAGTAGACCTACACGGATCATGCACTACTCGACCAACGCCACACACCAGTGCACTGTACAGTTTCTGGGCTATTTTCCCAAAACAATGTAGATTTGCTTTGCCCTATTATATATGTTCTATCTTCTTTCCTCTTCGTTTTTAAGCCAAAAGTCTGATCTAAGTGAGAGAAAACATTCTTCAAGAGAGAGAGACTCCAAAAACTCACCTTTACTCAGCCAAACATCAATCCATGAGCATTTAGCATCTCACAAGCATTATTTCATCATGAATTCTTCTCGTTTTCTTTGAATAGGTAATCTCTACATACCCTAGAATCTTTTTGTTCATTCTTTTGACATATTTGCCTAGGATTAGCATTTATATGTTGATTTAATGCATGTCTTTACGTTTTATGATATTTATAACATGTTTTCCTTGTTTTTTGTTGGTTAAGAATATATGTTTATTATATGTATATTTTATCAAATGTACACGTTATTGATAGATAAGACAACCTCCCAGAAAGATTGTCATATAAGCATCTATACTGGTATATGAATAAACACCATTAATGGCATCACCCAGTCACGGGATTCCGAGTAAGCCAAAATATTATTATTTGGCACATTCAGCTTTACTCGGGACAACATGTGAAGCCCGAGTAAAAAAGTTGTCAACACGAGACATGTAATGTCACAGATTATCTTGGACATGCAACCATAAGTAAAGAGTTTCAAAATGAAACAAATATATTCCCCTAAAAAAATACGTTATCCACATAAGTAGATAAGCCCAAGTAGGAAACAAATCTCGCTCTGCAATCTTCAGCTTGCACGCCAAAGTTGGTTGTGCATACAGCCACCCATTGATGTTTCTCCGGTTAGCGGAGTTTTGCCACGTATACTCGTGTCAAAATCATAGTGTTGCATCCTCTTTCTTTTTCTCTTTTGCAGATAAAAATCGAATCAAATGTTGTTGACTTTCTTGACCATCGAGAAATAAATGTCAACAATTAGTGCTAGAAGAAGGGGCGACTGTTTAGAAACATGATCTATTTAAATGATATCCTGTGATAGAAATAAAGACGGTTCAAAGGATGTTCGAAAATCACCTGATAATACTCATAAAGGGGGGATCACTCAGGATCCCACAACAACTACCGGGAACAAGCTGGTATCCTTGGCTGGTATCTGGCGAATCCCTCCGACCAGGGAGGACATAATGTATCATTTCAGAGAAGCATTACAACAATTATTGGCAGATGTGGCAGATGTGGCAGATAAAGGAATAGATCTATTGGCTATAAGAGAGACGAATCCTCCAAACCAACCATCCCCTTCAAAATCATTCAACCCTCAGACTCCGATCCGTTATAGTTGGGCCAGAATCAGAATAATTAGCAGCTGTCAAGAAATCAAATCCTATCAACAAGACAGGAGGTACATCGCATGACCGGGTTAAAAATTTTAAAATGCCTGCAGATGAGTGACCTTGCCAAAAACAAAGCCACGATAAAGTAAGGCATGATAGACACAACAAATATGACCGACGAAGAGATCGATCATCATCATCAGAGGATAGTGATCGTCAACATCGTAAACGTCGCTGTGGACTATACATTTATAAGGATTAGCTTATGAAACTCAGAGGCAGGATGAAGAGGAACTAGATACAGGTTTGACAGTCACTCGAAAGTTCAACCATCGGGGAGAGTCGATAGGCGATAGAGATATCATGATACAAAGTCTGACCTAAGAAGTCAAGAATAATAAGCATCAAATGGATGCGCAAATTAGGCATTACAGACATAATGAGTTGTCTGATGATGATTCTGATAACCCTTTCACCAGAGAGATTCAGAATGTCGCACGTGGAACAATTCAAAAAGGATACGGACCCCAATGAGTATGTCAGACTGTACAAGAGCTCCATGGCCCTGTATGCCCACATCGACCTTTTGTTGTGCCTTAAATTTCCGCATAACTTTGAGGATTTAGAGTCAAGGTGGTTTGGAAGATTGCCCCCGGCATGTATTGGGAGTTTCGGGGAATTAAGTAGAAGCTTCTCAAGACAGTTTCTTGGGAATGTACATAGGAAAAAAATCAGTGACATACCTTTTCCAACTAAAACAGGGAAAAGATAAGTTGTTTGAAAATTATCTGGGAAGATTCGGTCAGGCGGTCTCAGAAATCGACTGTACAAATGATGAAGCAGTAATCGGTGCATTCATAAATAACCTACAAAATGGGCGGTTGTCTTTTTATGAAGAGCTCGTCTAACTAGATATGTGGACATGATGGATATGGCATGTGGATATGCATTGCCTGAAGAAGAAGAGTTGGCGACATGAGGTTGTTATATGCATGGGGGAGACCTGAACAAAAAGATGTTGAGTCGAAAACACAGAACCATAAAGGGAAACAAAAGGGTAATAACAAAGAGGAAAGAAGTAAAGATGGGGAAAATAAATTTAGGAATACTAACCAAACCACAGAAAGGTTTCAAGGAGAGTATACGAACTTCACCCCGCTTCGGAAAACGCAAGATGAGATCCTGCCAATAACAGAACAAAAGAATCTGGTCAAGGAGCCCCATCGGCAGTCGTAATTTGCCCAACGAGACACGACAAAGTATTGTAGATTTCACAAAGAGAGTGGGCATGAAACCTCTAAATGTTACCAGCTCAGTGGTCAGATAAAAACCCATAACCGAGAATGGCACTTACAAGATATTATCTTGAAGAAAGATGAGAAGACAGAAACTCGGAGAGAAGCCAAGTTTGGAAATCATAGTCAAGATCAGAACAAGAACGCCAGTCCTGAGGTGAGTGAAGCAATACAAACAATCTTTGGAGGGCCGTCAACTGGGAAAAGTAATCGAGAAGGACTCAGGAAATCCGAGAAGCGATTGAAGCGAGGTAGAATTTTGACGTTAATTTCATTGAGCCTGATCTGAAGAGAGTAAAGGAAGGATGAGACCCAATAGTATTTACTGAAGCTGATTCGCATGGGGTCGACGTCAGACCAAATGATGCTCTTATCATAAACGCCTGAATTGGCCATAGGGAGGTTCAGAGAATACTAGTGGATAACGGTAGCTCAATAGACATCCTCAACTTAACTGTTTATCATCAGCTTAGACTGGATCAGAAAGACCTACAACCTTTTCATACCCCACTAAGAGGATTAGGAGGAATCGAGGTCAGGTCTCTAGGAACAACAAAACTACCTGTGAAAATCGGAGTAGCATCTTGTCAAAAAACGGTGTTACTCGACTTTGTAGTGGTAGACATGGATAACTAACCTTATAATGCTTTACTGGGTCAACCTTTCCTAAACAAGACAAAGGCGATAATGGCTACCTACACCCTGATGATCAAATTCCCGGTAGAATGGGTGGTAGGAATGGTCAAGGGTTTACAAGAAATGGCTAGAAGAGCCATTCTCTCTGTTTACAGGGATAAGGATAATAGCGAGCACCAAGTATGTACTTTTACTCAACCAGATCAAAGCAAGCAATGAGAATCATTAATGTTCAAACTCGACCCAAATGAGGAACCCAAGACGTTAAAGGATGAACCAACAGAGGAAGTGATCTTAAAGGAAGATGAACCAGCAAGGAAGGTCAAAATCGGAGCTAATCTAGAAGAAAAGGTCAGAACAAATCTTATCAACTTACTCAGAGAATACCCTGACGTATTTGCATGGAGTCATGAAGACATGGTAGGGATAGACACACGAGTGATATCATACCACTTGGCTGTAGATCCAAACGCAAAGCCAGTAATTCAAAAAAAGAGGTCTTTTAACGTTGAGAGGAGTCAGGTAATCAAGCAAGAGATGGAGAAGTTACCCGTTATAGGATCAATCAGAGAAATCTATTATCCTCAATGGGTGGCCAATGTAGTATTGGTCCAGAAGATAGTTTTCCACTTCCAAGAATAGACCAGTTTGTCGATGCTACAATAGGTCATGAATTACTTAGTTTCGTAGACGTTTATTCGGGATACAACCAGATCCGGATGAATAAGACGGATGAGGATAAGGCAGTATTCACAACCAACTAAGGTCTATACTGCTATAGAGTGATGCCCTTTGGGCTAAAAAATGTTGGGGCCACATACCAAAGACTGGTCAACAAAATTTTTTATTGCCAAATAGGAAGAAACGTAGAAGTTTGTTAGGTTTTAGTTTGTGTTGGCATTAATTCCATATCAAAATGATGTTTACTTGTAATGATTTAGTTGTTTAGATTCATGATGATTCAAGCTTCAAGGAAGAAGAAACAACAAGTCAAAGCAAGTTCTAAGTCTTCAAGAGAAAGGATGCAATATGGTTCTACAAAGGTATACTAAGACCTTATCTTTCTCTTACAAGGCTTAGGCACACATACACATATCATACATTTGTGTCCCTACATCGCTGTGCACCATTATAGGCACATACATACAATTCATTCATATGTGTCATTGCATCATTGTGTACCATGTATAACACATTCACACACTAGAAGATGAATGCTAATGCATTGGTATGAAAATAACATGTTTTGGAAAATGCATGATTGGAGACTATCTCTATGTAGTTTGGATTCTAGTGTAAATTGTGTTTATGTGTGTATATGTTTGTATAACATGGATATTGAATTTGGATTTAGTCTTAAATCATTCTTGATTGATTTCTGGTCATTATGGTTACTCATACTATTGATTACAAGTTCTAAGTCAAAAGATACTACACTTTCAACTCATGTTGTATACATTGTCTTCGTCTTCATATATCGAGTCGAATTATTATTTTCTGGGTTGAGTATCTTATATGTCCATGTCTGTGTTAGAGTTACAGTTTGTAATCAGCAAATGGATTCAAATTTTGAGTTTGGAGGCCGGAGAACGATCTAAGAATACGAAGGGAGCGCGAGTGGAAAAGAAGTGCATCCAAGCACTCTTTCCTGAGATGGCACGTGGCGATCTCAGGACAGAATGCTTGCTGCCCCTAGATGCCCATGCACCATCTTGGGCAGCAAGCATGCTTGAGTACTTAAGGGCTTTTTGGTCTTTTTATTCTTCATTCTTATCCCTCTCCTTTATAATCTCTATCCCTCTCACATTTCATTCTAAGAAGAAATTCAAATCAAGTGTGCAGAAATATTCTCTCTAAATTTTCTTACCTTCCAAACACCATAACTTCTTCATTTGAACTTCGATTTGAGTGATTCAAAATTGAGAGTGTTCATCTATTCATCCTCCATATTTTCTCTGAAGGTTCAAGTTAATTTTTCTGCTGTTGTTGGTGTCTAATCATACAAAAACGGGACTGAACCTAAATCAACTAAGGTATTAATTTTCTCTCAAAGTTTTCTTTTAAAACTTGATCAGTTGCCTTGGGTTTTCTTCTTCTACATATATTTTTATATTGTAAGTGTTTTGATTTGTCTTTTGAACACATTCAAAGCTAGATTAAGTTACAATTGAAATCATACATGTTGAGTTAGGTTTTGATTTTGCCTATGTTATCACATGTTTGGGATTGTATTGTGCTAGCTTTGATTCTAGGACTATTTGATGATCTTTGATTGATTGATTTTGAGAAAAATAGTTCCTCACATGTATTAGGCTCTCTTGGACGAATTTCTCACATAATACACGTGTTTATGTTCTTTTAAACTATTCATGTGTTTTGGGTGAATCTATGATTAGGAATATGCTCTAGAACATTGGCTTAAATCTAATTGACATTGTCATATGATTTTAGCATGTTTTTGGTTTGTGTGATTTAAACTTGATCTTGTGATTAATTGAACATATCTTGTGATTCAAGTTTAGATATATGCATGTATCTAGGTTGTGATTAATATTGAACATATTTACATAATCTGAGCACCTCAGAAGTCTCTCATCACCATGGCTATTCTCCATTTGTGGATTGGACTTAATTGGTCCAACGCCGGTAGGAACGAGGGGAGGAGTAAAGCATGCAATCGTGGCTGTTGATTATTACACTAAGTGGGTGGAAGCTGAATCATTGGTACACATAACAGAGGCAAACAAATCTTTATAAAAAAGAACATACTCTACAGATTTGGAGTACCGAATAAAATTATCACCGATAACGGTACCCAGTTTGACAATTAAGAATTCAGACAACTGTGTAAAGAGTACCGGATTTCTAATTATTATGCCACTCATGCCCACCCTCAAACAAATAGACAAGCCGAAGCAGTGAAAAAAGTCATCAAACACACACTTAAAGTGAAGCTGGATACAAAAAAGGGAAGTTGGGCAGAAAAACTTTCTGAAGTATTATGAGCTTACAAGACAAGGCAACGACCCCTACAGGGGAAACACCGTTATCATTGGCAATCGGAACAGAGGCCGTCATCCCGACAAAAATATCATACATATCGCCTAGAGTAAGGTTATATGATGAAGATCATAATGTTGATATGTTATTACAAGGCTTGGACGAGCTAGAAGAAAAAAGGGAGAAATCCCAAGTGCGAAATATGGCATATCAACAAAGAGTGGCTAGGCATTACAATTCGCATGTCCGAGTTAGGAAGTTCCAAATGGTAGACCTAGTGCTCAGAAGAGTATCGCTGAAGACAAAAGATAAAGTCACGAGCTCCTTGGCTTACAAATAGGAAGGCCCATACAAAATCGAAGAAATGGCCGAACAGGGAGCATATTGGATCACCCGACCGGAAGAAGGGGTCTTGCCCCGATCATGCAATGCCTTATACCTGAAGATCTTTTATCCCTAAATTCCCTAGTTTTAGGATTTATTTATTTTTAGTAAGAATACGTTTTTGTTAGTGATTAATTCTTCTTAGAAATCCTTTGAAGTATTTCCATATTTTGTTAGTTTTACAGAATTATGAATAAAAAACCCGACACAGATTCCCAGAAATATGGGCATATGATAATAAGAAAATATGAAAAGACTAAAGGGGAAAAGGAATTGGAACTCATATGCAATGAAATGCTCGGGACCATTGATTTGGTAAACACTTGAATGGGCGGAGAAGCTCAATGAGCATGCCAAAAGGCTATACCAGATTCTGGAAAATGGCTGGAGGTGTCGCCGGGCATATTCCGATGAGTTGCACAGCTGTGTTAAGCAACTCAAAGCTTAACAATTCAGTAAATCCTTATGCAGACAAAAATAGGGGACGTCTTCAGTGACATATGCAAGGACCCAAACGTATGATCGTGGCGAGCCTCGATACAACTTTTGGGTTGCAATCTAGCATGGAATGCAAGTACAAGTTTACTTGGATTTATTTCAAAATTGCTCGGTTAATAATATTAGCCAGTTAATAAGATACTTGGCATTTGAAACTGAAATGAAATTAAAGTTACTCGGCAACAAAATTCGCCAATCAATAAGATACTTGGAATTTAAAATTTTAATGAAGTTAAAGTTACTCGGGCAACCACATTAGCCAGTTAATAAGATACTTAGCATTTGAAATTGTAATAGAGTTGAAGTTACTGTTGGAACCTCGTTCACCAGTCACGCAGCGGAACTAGGTTTTAAAATTTTTATACAGACCATAATCTGTATTTGGGACCAGTGAACTTGGGATCGTAATTATTTTTCGAAACTAATACATACAATATGTAAACACATGAAATTGTAATCAATAAAATTAGAAGAAAATCATACTAACGTTTAGAGGCTCCTTCACTTTAATTTATGCTTCTATCTAAACCACTCGATCTTCCTCGCTATCTCCGAGCACTGGTAACTGCATGTGGGCGCGTCACAGTCTCAGGAACTTCAATGGAGGATGTAGAGAAATACTCGAAGAAACTCTTTCTTCTCAATTTGGTGTATAGATTTCACGCACACATGAATTGCATCTCATGCAAAAAATATATTGACAGATGTGGTTCCGTATCTCCAAAAACAATGTATATCAAATACATATATATATATATATATATATATATATATATATATACGCCTGCACATCTATATATCACGCCTGCACCAATATATATATAACGCTTTTTCTTTCACAAATATATAGAAATCTTGCCCACGCCAACCTTTTCGATTTATATATATATATATATCTTGCACACATGTTTTTATATATATATATATATATATATATATATATATATATATATATATATATCACTGCTGCACACTTTTTCAATCTATATCTTGATTCATGCACCTGATGAATGCAATTTGCACCTCATGCAAAAAATTGCATCTCACGCCTTCTGTTTCATCAATCTATATTCACGCCTCTGCTTCCTTTTTTTTTTATCTCAATCTCACACACGCCTCTTCTTACGTTATATACATATATATCATATGCATCATGTATTTGCATCATATACAAATTCTTCTTTTGACTATTGTTTCATGTGCACACACCAATTTGCATCCAATGCAATCTCTTGTGTTATTAATTGATATATATTTTTTAATTATCCTTTACTAATATATCAAATATATTAAAAGTGAAAATTAGTATTTTAAATTCAAATACTTCGATAAATGATTTAGTAAAATAAAATAATCCTATTATTTTATCTTCACCTAAATCCATATATCAACTAACACCCTCCGTATTAATAGTTAATTAATAATTCATAATTATCAATATAATTAATAATCTAATTATTTAATTAATTTAACTATTATCATTTATTAATTAAATAATCTCATTATTCAATTAATTCCTAAATATATACGTGTCACGTTCGTAACAAAATTAATTGGACAATCCAATTAATTATCTGTGACCCTTGTTACCTAAATCGATCGGGCTAGCAAGGGGACCTAATGGACCCACAGTATTTTGAGCTCTAATAATCCTTGGAATCATTAGCTAAACTCTTTAATTAATATTCCTTGATTATTAACTCCGGTGTTATTCCACTAAAAGCCCAAAGCTTCTCTCTCTCAACTGTAGACGCTTTTACACAGACCGATACAACTCGGTGTCCATCGATATAGCTATTACATATGGTGTGATCCTCCACAGTAGTTCATAATTAGAGATGGGCCATAATGTTCGTTATACCCCTCTAATTACATATATCCTTTAAGTACCATTGATTCTATAGTGAACAATAAATCCTATTTCCTTACGGAACTAGGAGAGCGCTCATATTGTCCAAGCCCCGAATCAACCCTTAAGGGAACTACCGTCTACTTCTCACAAGGACTGGATTCCACTATTGTGTACAAACCTTCCCAGCCACAAACCAAACCAAACCGTAATCCTAATATACAGAGCATATTGATCGGGAACTGCATCCGACCTCACCCATGGTATATCAAAGACCACGATCTAACCTGAAGGAGTCGATAAGACACTCAGGATTAAGATCACCCATATATAGCCATCATTAGTTGATATACATGAATCTCATCGGTAAACGGATCTTAGTGAGAGATTCATATAGATCATGGCCCAGTCCTATATGATCACATAATACAAGATGTCTCCATTCCCATATCTCATATGAATGATTCAGGATAGAATCATCGTTCATTACGGAATGAACCGCAGCTATAGATTAACAACAAATAAAGTACTCAGCTTTATTTACTATCTATGGACTCTTTAGATTGCACGTCTCTTATTGTATCCATCCGTATATGACACTCATATACCCAGTTCGAGATTACATCCAGTAAACTTGGATGTTAAATATATGCACAAGTTTATAAAATAAATAACATAACAAGAATGAATTGACCTTTTCTTTTTATTTATTTCTTAAATCCAATTACAAATTACATCTTTATGGGATAAACCCCAACAGTTACTTGGATAATGACATTAACCAGTTGATAAGATACTTGAAGTTTCAAGTCGCGGTGGATTTGCATTACCCGAATCAGAACAGTTGTATTCATTTGAAAACAAATTCACTCGGCAAAAAGTAATCACGCAACTATGAAATTTTACAAAATAAACTGTTTTGAATTTTTTACAAGTTCATTTAAGGCGTAGTCGAGGACTTCAAGTTCTTGCTGATTCTCTTATCATGCACTATTTCATATTCACGAAGAAGGCTTTCATTTGAAGGCCATACAATTGTGTCAACTTGATCATCCATCCAAGTGTTGTATTCCATTCTTGTGATTGGTCTAACATCAGGCTCTGACCCTTCCACCCCGGTTTTTTAACTAGCATAGAAAGTAGAAAGAGAATGCTCGATTGGGACCTCCAGATGCATAGGATGGGGGTATTTTCCTTGGCTGTGACAATAACTCTCCACTCTCTCATTTGAGTCCGAAGAGCCTCTAAGGACCGGTCCACTTGATTCTTGATTGACAATTCCCAATTAGCTCGGGCCTGTTCAGTTGCCCGATTTTTTACTTTGAAGAACTCGCCAGCTGAAACCAACCCGTACTGAAATTCTCTAAGGAGTAAAGCGTCAAAAGTCGGGGACCTTTTAAAGCGATCAACCCCTTGAACTTCTAGTTCCAGCTTAGCTTCCTTCGAGAGGGATTCAACAGTCAGAGTTTGGAGCTTCAGGTCATGAATTTTGCACTTATAGGATTATTTCAATTCTTCGACCTTTTGTTCAGCCTGAAGAATTGACTCTTAGGTGGCGGAGAGCAAGTCTTGTAAAGATTTATCCTTCTCCTCTACAGTGGAGGTCCTCCCATCGACCTCTGTCTGTCTCGCCAAGCAGCAATCGGTGAACTAATGCACAGAATTTGCCTCTCTTTGATAAGCCGCCTCAATCCGAGACCAGTTATCCTCACTGGCCTTTAATTGAGCTTCCAGACTTCTTATCCGACCCCTCTTGGTGATGTTGCATCTAAAAAGCCTCTGTAAACTCAATAACCATCTGAGGAAAATTAGGTTAAAAATGTCCAAATTAATGTAAAATACAAAGATATAAAGACTCACGTAGGTCACACTATTAAAATTATTATGAAGGCGCTCTATCAGAGAACCATTCCTGAAGCGGCTCCAATGATTATCGCCAATAAAAGCTTAGCCAGAAGGCATGGTTTTCAACATATCTTGGGCCAAAGGCCCACAGACTGTTTCGAGGATCCCGTTTCTGCATCTTCAACCTCGGGGGGCTATGAATTCTTTCTACTCAAACTTTCCTGAGGATTCTCTCCTTCCTCTAAAGACTTCTCCATGTGAGAATTCGGGTAGTCTTTTATTTCAGTATCCTTATCGCTCGATTCAATGAATGACTGTACTCTCGAAACTTTTAGGGGAGGTTGAGCAGGGGAGAGAGTTGCCTTCCTTTTTTTGGCTCGTGTACGGTGGAAGTCAAGATTAGCCACGAGATCTTCCTGATCCTCCATTACATCTTAAAAAGGCTCAAAAAAACGGGACGAAAAGGATCAGCCTATTCAGTAAAAGATTCCTTAATTCTTTCCTCACCCCTATCGGTAAATCGCTCAGCTGATACCTTATCAGCGGGAGAATTAGGCCCTTCAGTCACTACACCGACGAAATGCCCTACTTGTCTGTCCTCACTCCCAGGCCATCTCTGGTAGTTATTAGATCCAATGGGGCCACTCAGGCCACTCGATTCCCTACAGTCAGCTGAACGACATCTTCAGGAATGTAATTGGAAGCCTGTTCATAAGCCCTCTCAGAATCCTCTTCCGATTCATCATCAGGCGGAACAATCCCCTCTTTCCTTTGACGTGTTGCCACATTATGGCTCGTCCGAACAATTAACTTAACCTGGTACGTCTGGGCATCACAGACGATTCCCATATCAAATACTAGAAATTTAAAAGGGGCTAAAATGTATAAATACAATAACAACATCAAAATAAAAGCGAAACAGGAAAGCCATCACTTACAGCATCTGCAACGAGCAAAAATCTAAGCAAAAAAGCCAAGGTTCTTCATTTTTTTATCATTAAAAAAAGGTATGACTTACTTCGTTTCTCCAACATACGCATAATCGCCAGAGTAAGGTTAGACAACTCAGCGTCAGTGAAAATTGGTGGCATTTTGTTCCAACGATCAGGAGAGCAAAAATAACGGGCAACTTTCATTACTTCCTGAGCGTCACCTACCGAAAGCTCGACTTGGTTTCTCCAATTCCCTCATGTGAAAAACCAATTGTTTTTCCAGTATTTGTTTGAAGTGGGAAAATCCCAGATAAAACCCTTTTTCTTGTCATCTAGAGAAGTTTTGACGCCCCGGTTCACCTTTACTCTCTCAAAAATCTAGTTACCCGGTTGGCTGGAGAAATGAAAATAAGTTCCAGCCTGATCAGACTATCTAAGGCTCTGTTTGTTACATAGGATTGGACTGGGATTGGACTAATCTTAGTCCAATCTTATGTTTGGAAGTAACACCGGACTGGATAAAATAATCCAGTGGGACCCAATTTTAGTGAAATAGTCCCATATTTTGTGGGATAAATAAACCCACCAAATTGGTGGGTTTAGTTGTCCTTAGACTAAATTTCTTTTAAAGATTTTTTTTAAAGTTTTTTTTTTAGATTTTTTAATGCACTTCAAAAATAAAAAATGTAAGTCAAAACCTAGAAAAAAAAAACAAAAAGCAAACCCAGAACCATAGTATTCTGGAAACCAAAAATAAAATTGAACCCACAAACTTAATATTTTGAAAATCTAAAAAAAAATAATCAAACCACCTATATCTAGAATCGAACAAAAAAATAAAAAAAAAACAAATTCAATATCTTCATATTCCAGATTTAACCTAGATCTGAAATCAAATTCAACCCATATGATGACGATGATATAGAAATAGCGAATTAGGAAAATAGAAAGTTTTATAGTTTTTTAATTTAATTTTAATTAGTTTTTTAATATTTTTATTTTAATTAGTTTATTTTATTGTTATTTCCGTTTTAAAAATAAATTATAATATTTAATCTAATCCCATGTTTCACCAAACAAAACATGGTATTAATTTAATCCAGTCCCATATTTCTCAAAACATAGTATAGTATTAATTTAGTCCAATCCAATCCTATTTAATCCTAGTCCCATCTTAATCCATTCCAATCCCATAAAATAGTCCAATCCAATCCCGTGCACCAAACGAGGCCTAAGAGTGTAAAAAAGCCTTATTTCATGAGGAGAAGGTGGCGACAAATTCATCCTGCTCCACATGTACCACATACACATCAAAATCCTATAGCCATTCAGGGCAAGCTAGGCCGGAGCGATCCCTGCCTCGGCCAGGAACTAGGTGATAAAGGGTTGTAGGGGAAGAGTTACCCCACATCTAAGCATAGATCCGTAAATTGCCACCTTACCCAAAAGAGGGTTACACGCGACCCTATTACAAACAGGTATCATCGAGATGGAACCATCCAGATCAAATCGAGCATAATATTTCTCAATCTCTGTATTCCCAAACATGTTTGATTCAGTATCGTAAGCACTCCGGTGATCAAGGGAAAAGAGAACCTGATAAGCACGGTGCTCTTCTTCAACATCATTCTCATCAACCACCTGCCTTCCAATCTAAATGTCGCTTGGAATATGTCTGCGAACTGTGAGACCGCTTTAATGTTTTCCCATCATAGATCATAAAGGGACTCTGCTGTGATTAGAAATGGAAGACTCAGAACTGGAGGAAGGCTCAGAGCTAGGGTTAGAAAGAGAAACGTCAACATTCAAAAAATAAGGCTGGTCGGGGGGGGGGGGGGGGGGGGGGTGAATCCCCCAACAATTTGTAAACACAAGAGGCTAAATAAGTATCTCTACACTTAAGGGCGTTAAAAGCTACAACAAATAGACAATGTCATGTAACAGGATCCATAGAAACTAACCTTAAAAGCGTCAAAATGGTAGACACGGAGAACTGGAAAAGAGCTTCAACAAAGAGCGAAGACGGATTTGTATGCAATTACATAGAAAGACAGAAGCAAGCTTGGATTTTCCTTTTTGAAAGAATATTGTTAGAATATCCCCCTTCAATTTAAATAAGTTACTTAGTGATTAAAAACTTGAACCCCTATGGTTTGGAAAGGTAGGAAGATAAAAAGAGCACGTTCGATGACATAAGCGACGTATCAGATAATCAAGAGGTCATATCTCATAAATGCTGACAGAGATACCAAATGATAAAAGGTCACGTGTCTTATAAAGAACAGATCAAGCCATCAGAATTTCAAAATGTCACAATCATAGGGATTTCACATGAAGCGACAGGTCACACATACATTGTTATCGTTAAGACACATCATTAATGCTTCATCATTAATACTGTGAATTGATAAGGAATTATTATTCGTACATTAATAAGGTATTAATGAAGAAAATGACAAAAAACTAGTCCGGCATACAACGGTTAAAATACTTTCACCAAGGAAGAGTTCTACTCGGCAAAATTATTTTTAGGTGGTATTGTTATATGTATATTTTATCAAATGTACATAACACTGACAGATAAGACAACCTCCTAGGAAGATTGCTAGATAAACATCAAGGCTGGTATCTGAATAAACACCATCAGTGGCATCACCCAATCACAGGAATCTGAGTAAGGCCGAATATTAATATTTGGCACATTTAGCTTTACTCGGAAACCAAGTGAGGCCCGAGTAAATAAGTTGTCAACATGAGATATGTAATGTCATAGGTTGTCTTGGAAACCACGAGTAAAGAGTTTTAGAAGGAAACAAATATATTCCCCTAAAAAAATTTGTGATCCACATAAGTAGATAAGCCCAAGTAGGAAACAAATATTGCTCCACAATCTTTAGCTTGCAGACCAAGGAATGAAACCCCAACAAGATATGTATAAATAGACCCATAAGCTATACTGAAAAACGGAACAAAAAATAAGAAAAAGAAAACCGTTGTAAAAGAGAGGTTAGAGAGATCTCGAGAGATGTAATTTGATATTCAATATTGGATTTGGCTTGGTTGTGCATAAAGCCACCAGTAGATGTTTTTCCGGTCATCAAAGTTTTACCACGTATACTCGTGTCATAATCATAGTGTTGCATCCTCTTTCTTTTTCTAGTTTGTAGATCAAAATCAAATCAAACGTTGTTGACTTTCTTGACCATCGAGAAATAGACGTCAACAATGTTCATTGATAGCTAGCAATTAGGACCATTTTTCCCTTTAGCTAAATCAACTTGCCTTTGTATTTAGATATTGATTTATAGGATTTGCATTGATTGTCATCTTTAAATCCCTATATAAGCTTTTAGTGTAGCCTAGCATTAATTGCATACTAGTATATTTCCATGTATTCACATAGGTTGCTTAATCTCTTCATTCATTGTTATGACTTGTGACTAAGTTGATTAGTGCACAAGCTTATTGCTCTAGGATCACTATTAAAGACACGTAGGGTAGAGTGAAAGGGTTAGTGACCATGTATGGTGTGACTTGAGCTCAACCTAGGTTGTAAACTTTCATTAAAATAGTGGGTTTTGAGGACAGTATGTGGCTAGAAGGATATCCTGTGAGTTTTGCTAGTTGGAGGGATTCTCATGTAAAACAATTCTTGTGTTTTCATTGTTTTATGTGTGTTTAACATTAATTGAATGTTTTATAATATGGGATAAATTCGTTAACATAGAATAATTTGAAAAATTGGTAATAATCTTGATTAAAACCTACTTACTCTTCCTAGGTTGTTAGACCCGCACTATAATTTATTTTCAATGCAAACTACAATTATATTAATTAATCTAACTTGAAACTAAGTTAGTTAGAATGCAAATGGTGAGATATGATATGGGATGTGAATGTAGGAGTCAAAGCAATTCATACATGCATAGTGGGCAATCCATTCTTTAAGAACCGATTCGATTATTAAGGGCTAATCTATCTTTAAGGGTGATTTAGAGTCAATAACTCTCACTCACGACTACTTGGCTAGATTTAGAGGGATAAAGACTTTTATCACATAAATTCTCTACTACACAACTACTTGGTTTGGTTATCAGAGAATCCCTCTTTAAGCCTAGATATATTCTAAGGGTTATGGATGGCTTGGAAGGGCATATTCACAATCCACCCATTCCATTGAAGCCTAAATGTATAGGAAGGGCATATTCACTACACATCCATTCCATTCAATTTAGCTAGTTTTAATCACCTAAAAGTGTGTATCTAACTTGGCTTAAGAGAAGGTATATCTACCAAATCCAAGAAGATATATATTCCAATTTTAAAACGCAAAATAGATTGATACTCAACAAGAACCAAGAGAGGGCATATTTACTTAATTCAAGAGGTATTCAATTAGCAATAAATTCATTGAATGAAATTAGATAATCAAATACTAAGAATATGGTGGAAAACTGACAATCCATGAATTATTACATCAACTCCAAAAAGGGGTTTAGCTGCTCATACTTAATACAAAATAAAAGATAAGAGATGAGAGATAAAGAACACCCATGTAGAGAAACTCCCCTTTCTTGAAGCTTGATTCCAATCTCCTAGTAGCCTCTTTGTGTAGATGATTTGGTTTTGGTTGGGAAAGATTCCTAGATCTAGGGTTAGTGGTTAGTGATGTAAGGGAGAGAAAATAGTGTTCTTGGAAGAGAGAAGAGAGAATTCGTGGCTGGAACAGTGTGGAGAAAAAGAGAACAAGATATATTTATAGGGTTTTTAAAATTAGGCCTAAAAATGCTGACATTCTAAAATTTTGACACGCAGCATGCGGTTAGGGTACCCGCTCAATCACTTTTTTTCTCAGTTGATCTACTTCTTGTTTTGGGTATCTGCACCAATTGTTGAACACGTTTTTTCTTTTGTTAAGAAATTCTGAATTCAAAAGGTATTTACAAAGCCTTTCCTATGCAATGTGCTCTAAAGTCTTGAAAACTTAGTAAAGTGGTAAGTGAGGGTATCATCCACAGGGAGGTGTCATCCATCAATCATCTCACATTTTAGTGATTTTTGAAAGCAAAGTAAATAAGACCATGACAATGCTTAGAGTGGTGTGTGTGAAGTTTAAGCATTTGATTGTGTGTGTGAAAGAAATAGCATGAAATTCAAGATAAGAGAATACGGAAGGATGAGAATGGTGATTAAATGAGATAAACAAAAATATGATGGATAGAAGAGATGTAAGAAAATGGATACATATGGTGCTTATGACCACAAAACATTCGCACCACCTAAAATAACTAACCACAAAGACACTCCTAGCATGGGTTAAACTTTACCTTAAGTACGACCACTAGATATAGAAATGGGAGAGTCGACTAGTCCACTTTTGCTACTCATCGATAGTGTATCACATGAGCAACTACTAAGGACTGCGTTTAAGCACAAATATAAAAGGATCAAATCAAAGGGTTGACTATCGGTCACTACTCACCTGTAACGTGTAAGAAACAACCAATTGAAGCATTAGCTTAAATGGACCCTCGACCGCTACTCACTTAGCGGGTATCGAACGAGTAATGATGGTTATAAAACCATAGTTATAAAAACAATACCCGCAGGTGCACGATCCATGAAGATATGTACAGTAGCAAATAGAGATCGTTCCCATGAGGAAAAGTGATTTGTTAATTATAACTAATTTTAATTCTAATTAAATCGAAAGTAACCGAGAGATTGTTGTAAAGATTGAGTTAAACCTAAATTATCCTACAAAGGCAATTTAACAATTAATTGGTGTTGTGATCAAGAGATGAGAAAATTAAGTCATTAGTGCTCCCCAACTATGTCTACATGATGTTTTGAATTGACTTTGAAAAGATGTTAATCATGTTAAGGGTTCACTCTTATCTTTAGTATGATTGTTGCCATATAATCCTGGGATGAATCAAGTGTTCTCAATTACAATTTACCTATAGATAAATGGTGCAAATTATAACCGAGAACCCATTAAGTGCAAGATCAAAGAACCAAAACCTAGTCACATAGATCAATGCTAAGATCAGTTTTATCCAATCAATTGAATATTAATTAATATTACGTATATATTAATACTCCAACCTCAATCATAATACTATCACCCTAAATTCATGTCAACTTATGATCATGCATTAACAAGAATAAGGAATTAAGAGATCGGATGAATTGAATAAATCAAAACTCGAATTAATTAAAATATAGTCAATTCTAACAAAGAGCTATAACAGAGGTTCACATTAATTCTCTAATATATGTTTGTCACACATTATGAAAATAAGAGAAGAGAAAGAAAAGATAAAACCTATTTTGGCCTTCAATGAGTTCTTCCAAGTCTTCAATGATGAATTATTCTTCGTCTTCGAATCTTCAATGTGTAAAGGTGAATGGAAATTGTATGGTAATTGAGTGGTAGGGGATGGCCCTCTTGGAGGATTGGGACCTTCCCTGGCTTATGTCTCGAAAGTAGGGTTCATAAGGGATTTAAATAGGTAATGTCCTTAAACAACAAGGAAATCAATTCCTTTTAGAACTCTACCTTTTTGGGATGTTGTTTCTTTTCGAATCCAATAAAATTGACTACTTATTGAAGGAAGACTAGGATTAGGTATCAATTTGTTTGCACAAGACTCCCACTCATGTACAAGAAGGTAATATTTCTTGATCCGGCAACTTTCAAAATAAATCCCATAACTATTCAAGGAATTATGACTGATCTGACCATCAGGTACTAAAACTGGCATAAGTTATTCTAGGAATATCGAAGTTATGATCCAAAATATGCACCAGAAACTACACTTTTGGGGCTTTCCATCTATAGGTGGTAGGTTACACAATATAATTGGATCTGAGGGATATAGGCCCCACAATATGACTGTTCTACACTCATCTGAAATTCATCTTGTTGCACATTTTCTCCAAAATAGCATCCAACACCTCTTGAATGGGATGTGACCTACACATGCTCAACAAACACATAAAAACTCTAATTTCACCCAAGAACAAATCACAAATAATAGGAAATGGGGACCTAAAACATTCATAGAAATAGACCGATCAAATACCCCTAAACCTATCTTTTGCTAGTCCTTGACAAAACTAGAATAAAAACAAAAACTAAAAACAAGCAAAAATCTAAAAATAAAATAAGCCACTTTCGTTGGGAACATGATAGCATTGAGCATATGCCATAAGCCTTTAAACCTCTAGGTGTCCCTAGTAGGAGGATTTTTGTCTCTTGAGAGTTTACATCTATGCTACCAACAAACATATTTTTACGAAAAACAAAATAGTCAATATGCAAACTCACATGTACCATTCAAATCTAATACATGCTAGAGTCATTGAATAAAGACTAAAATTATGTCACAAATTTGAATGCATTGCTTAGTTTTAATGAAAAGCCAATACGCAAGACACTATAGCTTCAAAAATGCATTTGTTAAATGTTGTAGATATAATTCACCTCGACTCTTATTCTCACAAGGTGTCACTCATTAATTTCACTCGAAACCTAGGAAAATACACTTATCAAGCATATACGAATGAAGTCATGAACAATAAATTTCAATATGATCACATATGAATAAAGAATAGAAAGAACGCTCGATTTTATGTAAAGGAACTCATGAACGGAATCAAACATTAAGACCAAAATAGAGCTCATGTTTACCTTTACTCTCGAGCTAGCATTCTCAAAACATCAATTATGTCTTTTCTTTGGTTGTAACGGAGTAATTGGGTTAAGGTTAAGAAAGAACGAGAAAAGGATATCAAACAAACCAAGGATCATATTGAGAAATTCTTTGGCAATCTTCATACTTGGCCAAATTTATTCAAATTCTTCATTCCACTTGCATCTTGGCTTTTTGAACAATTTTTATTTATTCTCCTTCTTGAGTTGATTTTGATTTCTCATCACTTCAATGTAAATCTCTTTTAACTTTCATTTGATTTAACATCTCATTGATTTATCTTTTTCTTTTCTTTTTTCATTCACTTTTTCTCCTTTTTTTTCTTTTTTCTTCGCATTTGATCTTCTTGCTTTGCCTTGCTACATGCACATCTCAACTCACCCATTTTGAACTCTCTTCAATTATCTTCATCACCTCAATATGATCCTAAGCTATAGGGTATGACTAAAGTTCGGCTTATTGGGATTAAGTTAATATGGGTGATGAAAGAAAAAGGCTTATATTGTTTGGCTTTAAAATTGGAAATGGAGCACACATATAAAGGTAGGAAATATTTAAGGCCCTTTAAGTAAGATAAACACACATTGCCTATATAACTTCTAATGGTTCAACCAAAACCTGAGCAAAGTCCACATGTGATATCTTTTTACGATAAATGTTCTTCAATATCCAACGCATAATGATCGAGCCATGATAACACTAGATTTTGAGTCCCCCTTCCAATGCTTAGTGCTCAATTCTCGGATAAAATCAAGTGTTTAATGGCTCGATTAAGTGTTTTTAAAGGATTTTGTATTAATGGTAACATATGGTAGATATGAGTGAAGTTAGAAATTGGCAACTTGGACAAAAAGGCATGAGCTGTCATGGTCATGGTACATCATCATGGAAGACCGCGACACAATAGGCAACATCAACTTGATTTATGAGTCGCCTAAAAGTGTCAGTTCAAGTTCATGTGCGATATTGAAGAAAGTGACATATCGCGGTCTAAGTGTCGTCATGGGAGACCGTGACACATCAGGTAACAACAACTTTTCTAACCAGTATTTCTTGGAAAGAAGGCATGGAAACGAAGAAGCAAGGTTTCACAGTCGAATTGTTGTCATGGACGACTGTGACATTCAGAAAGGCTACAGTCTGCCAGCACGCGTTTCTAGGTTGATTTCTGACCAATTTTCCGACCTATATAAATACCCATCTAAGATTTTGGTGATGTAACAATAGCCATACAAACTTGTAGACATTTTTACTCTTCTATCACCATCCTTAGACACCTTCATTCCTTCATCTATCTTGGAACCTTGGAAAATAAAAAGAGGAAGCTTACAAATCAAGGAACCTCAAATAACCAACTTGGGTTTCTTATTTAGCTCTTCTTTGTTTTATTTTCTTTCTTTGATGTGTAACTAATCTCTAAGTTAGGGGATTAATGTAACCGGTTGAACAACTCTTGTAATCCTATAGTCTAATGGTTTTTAATTAAATGCCTTAGTAGTCTCTTTCATTGAAATACTTGCTCTAATTCCTCTACTTAAATTCAAATGAGACCTCAATGAATGTTTGTGTTAGGAGTAGTTTATATATGATGTCGAGGGTTAGATGTGGGTGACCATCCCATTTCATCCTTAACTACAAGCTTAATAATTGAGAAAATTCCCATATGCATGACCATGTTATGTGTGATTTGGTTTAGAGTTTTAATTAAAAATTAATTCTAACCATTGCTCATTACATGACCGTGTGTGTGTAATGGGAAGGATTAAGTGCTTCATGAAACAAACCCTATCAATTGGATTTAAGTGCTTTAATGAGACTTGCGGATTACATTGAGTAGTTTAATTAGGTTACATTGATTCCCTAGTATTCCCTATTATTCATATTTTCGTGTGAGCTTTTGTGTCATTTAGTTTATTGCATTTTTTTGCATGTTAGTGAATTCGAATACCAACCCAAGACAAGCATTATGCCATTTAGTTTTCATACACTTAGATTAGGATTTAATTAGATTAATTAATGTTCAACTAGTAGAGTCACCGATCCCAGTGAATGAACTTTTCTTTTAAGTTGAACAAAAGTAAGATTAAAAATACTGCAATCACATAACCTATTGAGATCAATTTCTAATGCTAAGAACCTAGTAAGTGTTTAGAAATAGAAACAAACAAAACCCTTTATAATGATATTTATATACATTTTTTTCAGTTAGTGAACTTACAAGGGTAGTCTCCACTATTAATCATGGCAATCTAACAAAGCATTCTATCTACCATCATATCAAGAGCATGCCATAAATTTTGAAAAATGCAATGCACTACTCTAAGTGAAAAATCATATATTATGGCTCTTAAGTCACACAAAAGAAGCATAAAAAATAGAGGACAAAAATTCCAAAAACTGGTGACTTTTGAAATCGACCTATGTCTGTTATTTAATACATATATTTATAAATAATGAATAAAATTTAACCATATTTTAACACAAGAAAATAGACATGTAAATGAACACTTTTAATGTAGTAAATATTTCAAAATTCGAACCAGAAAAGTGAGAAAACAGATGTCAAAAATAGTCCACAAGCAAAATTTCAAAAACAGGGCATCACCCATGACCTTTGGTCGAAGAAACATTCATAACTATTGTTTATAAATAAAAAGCAATCTGGTTTGTATCTATAGAAAGTAACAAATAGAAACATAAGAATCGGAAAATTGAGGCCCGTGTTTCACACTATGTCCTTAAGACAATTTCACCATATATAACATCGTATGTGTATAGCGATTGTCTCCCAGGATACAATGATTTAACAATGGAAGTGCGAAGCAAAACCACTCTCAGCAAACTCAAATTAAGTTCGAACTTACCAAGCACAGAAAGAGAAGAAGGAGAAGAGAGAATAACTATTGTTCTTTTCATTTCATGATTCTAAGAATGAGTATTTGTAGTGTAGACTAGGGTTTCTTATATAGTCGAAATAAAAAGAGATTGATTCGGAAATTACTTGATAGATACGTTTTAAATGATGAATGAAATTTAATTAAAGAATAATCTTCTAAAAGATTTATTCCTGATTGATCATTGATTCTGATCACTTAGTGATCAAGCAAGCTTCAGAATCCAAAATTGATCATTGATTCTAATTAATTAATGATCAAGTAAGTATCAGAATCTATAATGGAAATCAACTATTTCCTTAATTTACTTAACCAAAATGGAAATTACCTTTTTCCTTCTCATTCATTTAAAACCGTCTGACTTAGAGAAAATAATTAATAATTTCCTTATCAATAAATTGATTTAGGAAAAATTAAATTTAGAATAGTAGAAAAAATTCGGTCGTACTCTTACAGTCTAACCGATGCAGCATTCGTGTACACAGAATGTGCCCACACAGATGTTGATAGGCTACTATCATATAACTACTTATATACTATATATAAGTGGTTTACCAAACAAATATGGGAAGCACATTTTTCCCTACACAATGGGCTCACTTTGAGACTCAATTTCTCATTCACCCATTAATCGATTTGTGAGTTTGAGCATGCCATTTTGAAGCTCTCACGAAGGAGAATTGAAATATACATTGATCTTTCATTCTCATGAAACCGATCATACTCAAATAACGCTCTGAAACCGCTTGTTTATCATAAATATTTGAACAATAACTTTTAAAAAGTTGTCCACAATTTTACGTTCTTTATACATTTAGATTCGTATCGAAAAATCGAAGAACCCAACTTCAGTAGAAAACTTTATTTCCTCACCAATGAATATAGGTTTGAGAAAATACTTGCCTTAAAAAATTTCAAAATAGGGCACTTTTTCACAGATTTCAACAAATGGCTCGAAAAATAAAATAAACACGAATTCACACCCCCAAACCTAATCTAAATATTGTTCTCAATGTTTAAATGCCATTAAAGCATGGACAACGAATAAAGAAAAAGTAAGAAAGGCAAGAACTCGAAACACAAAAACTAAAGAAAGAAGACTGAAAACTAAAACCAAAAACTAAAACAAAAAAATTACCTAGGTGGGTTGCCTCCCACCAAGCGCTTATTTAATGCCTTGGCAAGACGAGTGCTTGGAAAACTCAACCAAATTCCAATTTCTCAAATTTACACTTAAGCGCAATCAAGTCTTGGAAAAACAATACGTGCGCCAGAATGTTCCGACACATAATAAGTGAAAGCAAGTAAATGTTTAATATATGGTGTGTTGAAATAAGTTCAGAAAACCACTTATTCCATTGGCTTTTATGTAGGCTGCTCGGAAAAGCATTGGGAGGGACATAAGGCTTGAGTTCTTTGTATAGGATCGGCTCATTGAAATGGACATCTTCTGCTTCATTTGCTTTTTCTTCATCCATGTAAGATGCTATATTCACTGGGAGTGTCTCGTTCACCCCAAAAATGGCATACTTGAGGTTAGAAGGAAGTTGTTTGAGCTTTAATGTTGGGGGAGAGCTCGTAGATGGGATTAAAGATATGTTGATCTCATCTCCAATTTTAGCACTTACTTGTTCAATATCAAAATCTTCTTCAATAACGCAACCTGCTCAATTTCTTCATCATTCCCGAAAACATATTTGACCCAATCCAACAGCTTATTGAGTTCCCTACCTGACAATTCTTCTTGCACAGTCATTGTTAGCTTCCCATTCAGAACATCATCATATTTGTGCTGCTTGTAGAAGTCCATTGTTCCTAAAAAGAAAGAAAAGAAAAAATTAAAAAATAAATAAAACAAAATCTAAAAAAAAAAAGATTAAACTAAAACTAATAAATGAAACTACAACTTGAAATAACCAATAAATTCAACTAATCCCCGATAACGGTGCCAAAAACTTGATGAGTGTAAAACTATAATTATAAAAACAATACTCACAAGTGCACGAATTGTGAAAATAAGTACAGTTGTAAGTAGAGATCATTCACACGAGAAAAAGTGATTTATTATTATAACTAATTCTAATTCTAATTAAATCAAAAGTAACCGAGAGATTTGTTTTGAAGATTGAATTAGAACTAAACTATCCTACGAAAGCAATTTAACAAAGAATTGGTGTTGTGATCTAGAGATGAGAGAATTAGGTCAGTAATGCTCCCCAACTATGTCTACTCAATGTTTTGAATTGACTTTGACAAAGCTATCAAACAAGTTAAGAGTTCGCTCTTATCTTTAGTATGATTGTTACCGTATGATCCTAAGATGAATCAAGTAATCTCAATTACAATATAACCCTAGATCAATGGCGCAAACTACAACCGAGAACCCATTAAGTGCAAGAACTAATAATCAAAACCTAGTCGCATAGATAACTGCTAAGATCAGTCTTATCCATTCAATTGAATATTAATTAAGATTACATATAGATCAATACTCCAACTTCAATCCTAATATTATCAAAACCCTAAATTCATGTCAATGTTTGATCATGCATTAACAAGAATAAAGAATTAAGACACAAGATGAGTTGAATAAATCAAAACTTGAATTAATTAAATATAGTAAATTCTAACAAAGAGCATTCGTAGAGGTTCACAATAATTCCCTAATATGAGTTAGTTACACATCATGAAAAAAAGAGAAGCGAAAGAAAAGATAAAATCAATATTGGCCTTTAATGAGTTCTTTCAAGTCTTCAATGATGAATTTTTCTTCATCTTTGAATCGTCGATGTGTAAAGGTGAATGGAAATTGTAAGGTGATGGAGTGGTGGGATTGGTGGCTTGGGACCTCTCTTGGCTTGTGTCTCAAAATTAGAATTCACAAAGGATTTAAATAGGTGTAGATGCTAGGTCATATCCTTAAACAACAAGGAAATCAATTCCCATTTAGAACTCTACCATTTTGAGATTTTATTCCTTTCCTAATCCAATAAAATTGACTACTTATTGAAGGAAAATTAGGATTAGGTGTCAACTTGTTTGCACAAGACTCCCACTCAAGTCTAAGAAGGTAATATTTCCCAATCCGACAACTTTCATAATAAATCCCGTAACTATTCACATAATTGTGACTGATTTGACCATCAGTTACTAAAACGGGCATAACTTCTTCTAGGAACATTAGAATTGCGATCCAAAAAGTGAGATAGAAACTATACTTCCGGGGCTTTCCATCTATCCATGGTAGGACACACAACATAATTTGAGCTGAAAGATATAGGCCCCGTAATATGATTGTTCTACATTGGTCTGAAATTCATATTTTTGCACATTTTCTCAAAAATAACATCCAACACCTCCCTTAATGGAATGTGTCTTACACATGCTCAACAAACACAAAAAATACCTAATTTCACCCAATAACAAAGCACAAATAATAGGAAATGGGGACTTAAAATAAGCATAGAAATAGACCGATGTAGCAGCAACTGATGTTAGGTTTATGTTGGCTTGATTCGATATCAAAATTTATTTCTTTATTATTTCTAGTTGCTTAGGTGGTTCATGATTTATCTGAGCTTCAAAGAAGAAAATCAACTTCTCATACAAAGTTTGTCTTCAAAAGGATTGACGCTTACTTGGATGCTAAGGTATCATGATTCTTCTTCCTTTTACAAAACTTAGGCTTACGCACAAACACATTTCATTCATTTGTGTCCTTGCATATTTGCACTTAATTGGTGTTGATTGAAAATTCTCTCAAGGTGAGGAATATCAATTAACACCCTTAACCCGCTGCTAGGTAGGTTGCGGGGTAGGTACCTCGTACCTAGGAGATTTGAGAAATAATAAGGAGATAGAAGAAGGAATAACGATGATGTGTTATATGAGTAAGACCGGGAAACTGTATTATTGAATATCGAAAATGAAAGTATTACAATATGGGATAGTGATGACAGTGATGACAATCATCTCTCTAAATTTCCTCTCAATCTTTCTGCCACAAATACACTGTTAAGGATGGAGAACTCGTGTATGTCGATAAGTGGCTAATTCCTCTATGAGAAAATGCTATTTCAAATGACGAAAACACTTTGTTCATGACCTCTGATTTTTTTTCCATGCCTTTCCTTTAACTGGAACGTTGTATTTATACCCTTCATTTCCAACCAATTGGAACTCCATAATCTAGACTATTTGATTAGCCGGATTATCGAAATTGATTAGCATTGATAAAGGGTATCAAATTACGCAAGAATTGCTCCCGTTGATTGCCTCGTGTTCACATATTAGCATTAAATATTAATTAATGGTGAATCTGTTGACCTATTTGGTCCTATTCTGGCGCTTTAATTGTGAAAAGAGTTAAACTTTTTATTCCGCGTCGCTCGGAGGAATATTCTAGCTTCTTTCCGTAGTGGCGAGGTACCCTAATATACCGGTATGCTGGTGTTGTTCCTATTCTTCATTGCTAGCACTTTCCCGGTGGTACTTTTCTTAGGGGTTATGAGACATTGTCGAGGTATTCAAGTATCGGTCATATATCCTGATGTCAAGATTTTAGGTAAGAGGTACCACTGTGCCTGTTATATTTGGTACCTGGTAGTCTCTATAGATGTTGATTTTTCCCAGGTGGCAGTACCGTGGTACCCAAGTAGCGAAAGGGACTGATTTTGATGCTAACTCGACCATGCAAGTTTTTCAAGAATATCCTACTAGGTATCAGTCGGGATATCTTACTAGGTACAAAGTAGGCAGAAAATTCCACTTTGGTCCTTCTTCAAAATTATCTATTAATATAAGTCCCTTCTGACTTTAACACCAGTTACTGGTTGGGGTTTGAGTCAAGTTTCCTAGGATGTTTGGGGATCTTTCCTCCTTCAACCAGTTACCAAAATCTGGGAAGCATCTCTGTACTAAATGCATGGTCTATATGTCAAGCTGGGGAGTGTTTACTCGTTCTAAAAATGAAAAGATTTTAAAATCGTACATATATCGAGATTGCCTTTTCTATTAGTCAAAAATCTTATCTTTTGAATCGTCCTTTTGTCACCGATTACCATTCCATTCTCTCTATCTAAACACGTGAATCCCCTTCATTTCCTTCATGAATCAAAATTCCTCTTTTGAATTTCAAAAACAAAAACCTGGCTTGCTTAACCCTCTACATGTTCGACTCTAATCTCCTCTCTTTCGGTCTTTCCTCGACCTTATACTTCTACCATGTCTTCCCCTGATAGTCTGGAGAGAAACATTGATGGTGATTCCTTAAACTTGGCTTATGAAAAACGAGCTCCTGAAGAGGATAGTGGAGGAAGCGATGCCACCATACTACAGCTTCTTCACTCAAACCGGAATATCGCTATAAGGGCCAATTTTTTAAACAACCCTAATACCCCACTAGAGATAGTTGATAGAGATTCATGCTAGGAATCCAACAATACCAGAGCTAGCAGAGATCTAGCCAGGGTTAATTCGAGCTTACCATGGGGAGCATTTACTCTTCTTTCCGACTTCCGCTACATTCTCGGCTCTACCACGATAGCCAGTTCAATTCTATGTTTGAGTGTAAAATTCTTGGTACCTGACAACATTACCATTACCATACCATACCAGGGGTATAGTATGTACACCCCTTATACCCGGCGTGCTTTCAATACATGTTACTGCTTTCGATAGTGGATTCAGGCTACCACTCCATCCAACCCTTCGTAGGGCGCTCCAGACCTTGCAACTTGCCCCCCTCCAAATTACATCAGGATTCTTGAGGCACCTGGTTGGATTTCTTATATTGTGGAAGGAACAGTGATAGAAAGACAAACTCAATAGTGAACCATGGCCGAACGAGGTAAGGTACATCTTCCAGGTTATCGCCAACTCCCTTGGCCCAAGGGGATAATTCTACGTCAAGGTAAAGAATACTTTAAAGTATATGGCACTGGGAGCCAAGAAGAAGGATGCCTCCTAGAAGGAGAAGTGGGTCATGGTTGGTGTGTTGGGATTAAGCTCAATCGCCAGAGTGTAATAATGTATTTGACAATCTTTTCCTATTAATAAAGTGATTTCTAGTTTAACAAATATTATAGCATTTATAGTTTTATTATTATAATTGTCAAAAGTAAACAATTATATGGTTAAAGGGGTATGAGAAAATAAGAATTGTTCGTACATCTGGATATGTATGAGGTAGACAAAATTATTTAGTTAGTCTTGAACAATATTCACAATTTAAGGTAAAGATTGAGCACTTTTACCTTGCTAAAGTTGTAGATTATTTTACCAGCATTTGAGTGGGATCAAATGTGTAATGAGGAGTCTAAAATCATCAAAGTGTTGTGTCTTTGGGCAAAAGAATCTAGTGCACTAGGTTCATTGAATATGATCATAGTGATATACTTTATCCAGAACCGTCAATGGATAAAAGTTATCACTTGAAGACAATCAGAGACTCTATCTCAATCCTGAGATAAATGATGGATTTATGGTTACAAGTGTTGTCATATGAGCCATCAATGAGTACGATTGTATTGCATAGTCTATCCTTGATGTTTTGGTGGTATTCATTTGTTAATCGATAAAAGACTTCATTTATAGATATGGACATCATGACTCCATTTATTAAATGTTAGCAGAATACCATCATATGGATATTTTGAGGTATTGGATATTAAATCTGAACGTTAAGTTTTCAATAATGTCTATTGAAATATGGATTATGGACAATTCAAAATATCCACATTCAAAATGTGGTGATATGAGTAAATATGATAACTAGGAGAGCTATAGGTGGTTATAAACTCTTGGCGATTACTGGTATTTTTCACGAGGATACACTATCTCTATTAATATTGTCTAGGGTACAAATGAGGAACATTAACTTATTCTATCTTTATTTAAGAGTTCAATTTTAGTTCTTTAGTGGAATAAACTAAAGTTAATAGATTAGACCTAAGTGAATCACTTGTTGATTGTGATTAGGTTATGTCTACTGGAGTTTAAATTTATATAGCACACCAAGATCCCCAATCCACACAAACTTGTGTGGATCCATTGATATATGCTACCAGACCAATTTTTGGTTCCATCTAGAATTGTTTTTGGACTTCGAAATCATAAAGTTTTGAAGAGATACAGTCATGTGTGATCAAGACACGCGGGAACTCTTCAAAATACCTGGATTGGGAGGCCAAGAATGTGGGATTCCTTGGGCGGCCCTAATGGAGTACGATTAGCATTCCATTAAAACATTAAGAATATAATTTGCACATTTTAAATAAATGAGTTGTTTAAATTATATTATTGTATTATTTTGAGGCATTTGGGCTTGTTTATTTTTTAGTAAAAATGGGTCTAGTTCACATGTGGACTTTTTATTAAAGTCCAGTGGATTTAATAAAATAGAAAAATAATATATTGCACATATAATAGGCTTGGGCGCAAGGGCTTATAAAATAACCTAATATATTATTTTTTTTAATTAAATAGAAATTAATTAATTAATTAACAGTCAAACTCTTTTTCCTTGTAGGAGAAGGTTTACTAGTGTCATACTGTTGTTGTTATTATGACAAGTATCAAATACTTTATTTGTTAACTAGATAAATACAAAGAATATATTTATCAAGAAAAGTTAGGAAGTATTTGATATCTATCAAAACTCTAATTGACTATTGGTCAAATTAGAAAGTTTTTGATAAAGTCACAATTTAATTTATATTAAAAAATTAGTTATTGGATAAATACACTAATGAGTTGGAATAAAAGTCATGGTGTGGAAAAGAATTCTGAAAATTGTTAGGAGTCTTGGTGAAAGTAAATCCTACTAGAGAGAGGATTCTTGGCCACCAAGTAAATCCTCCTAAAGAGAGGATTTGGCCTCATATATATATATATACAAATTTTGGAATTCGGCCTAGACGTAGAAATCAAGAGAGAGATTTTGACAAAGGCTATTTATAAGACTTGAGAGATTTTTTTTTATTTTGCTTATATAGATAAAAATAAACTTAATCCAACTCATTGTGTGAAGAATTCGGCCAAGCATAGAGAAAAGAGGGAAAGTTTTTATTTTCGATAGTGCACAAGTATCCTTTGCATCAAAAGGTTTTGTGTAAAAAAATCGAATCGGGTTCACACGATTTTCAATCAAATAGATTGATATTTTAGAAGTGACTAAATGTTCTTCGATTTTGTCTAGGAGGATTATTGTGACTAATAAAAGAAAAAGATTTTGTTTGTTTCCATCCTCAGGTATACAATTCAAAGAGAGAGAGCTCACACTCATCGGTAATTGACATTCATGATTGGATTGAAAGATCTTATGGATTCAATTTGGTGCAACTTCAATCGTCACGAGAAAAAGGTACGATACTTTTATTATATGTTAATTAATCAAGGGTTAAGTGTATTCATTTAAAGGAAAATCTTTTGATATATATCAATCGAATCTTTCACTTCCACCGTGCATTTTTCCTACATGTTGGTGACTAGGGTAGCTCGGTCTACATTGGGGGAACAAAGTTCGAGGTTCCCACCAAATTCAACGGTAATCCAACTTGGGAGAAACCTACCCTCTTTGTTAAATTGAAGGCGATTCTGAAGGTCATCATTGACCGATCTTATGTAAACATGTAATACCCTACCTCGGAGCCTTTAGTGTCAATAGAGTAGGTTGTTACCTCTGTATTTCACTTGCTTCTCAAGGTAAATGAATTTTTTTGATTCTACTCTCTTTTGTTTCTTTATAGGTACTAACCCTTTCTTGTTTCTTATAGTTTCTGTAGTTCCCTTACTTGTTAATCCGAATGAAGACTTGACGTTTTCTCTCAACTCTTCTCATTGAGGTCTTCTATTATCCGATCTGCTCACACGGCCACCAGGACAGGTAGAACTACGTCTTCTTCTACCCAAACTTCATCTTCTATCAGAGCTCCTCCCCTTCCGAAGGCTCTTTCAACCTCAACCGGGGTCCTTGCTGTACCCTCTTCCTCACCTACAACACCAATATACTAAATCCCACTGCTTTTTCAACCGCTGCTCCTGCTTTTGTTCTGTTGCTACTTCTTCTGTTGCTGCTACTGCTTATGTTCCCTATCCCCCTACTGCTGTCACTAATTTGAGAGGGATCTTGATCTTGTCACGACTGCCACAACCATTGTTTCTCGAGATCGATCTCAATCCTGGTCGAGGAGCAATATCAAAGATATGGTCCTGGATCAGTTCACAGCTTCATGCCTAGGTGGGGGGCTAGGAGCCATCCTGATCACCAAAGGCTCTACTCTCTTGGCCGATGTAAATACTACTTCACCTTTTCTTTTCCTTGCCTTACTTCTTCCATGTTTCTAGTAGTTCTTTAATTTGTATGTCTTATCTGGCAGGCTTTTAAGTTTAATGTGTCAATAAGCTACCAGGTCACCTTTCTCTGAGAGAATGCTGAATACGCTGAGGTTGAGCTGGGAGTGGCTAGAGAGAAGCTTACCAAATCGTAAAGTGTCATGCTGAGCTTGAACCAAAACCAGGACAATACTGAATAGACTCTAGAAGAGGTTCGATATGATTCTGTATGGACGAAACACACTTATGATACCAAGACCATTACCACTTTATGCCATGCCCATCAGAAGGATAAGATGAAGAAGAAAGATACATTATTGGAGGAAGAGAGAATAACTCTATGTACTAGCGTATCTAGCTTTGAGGCTATGGTGGATGTCTCCTTTGGGGATGGGTATTTCTACACAACATATCACAAGCCTTTCCACCTCTTTTTGATTTAAGCTCCATTGAGAGCTGGATAAGAGATACTAGAGAAGGCTAGGAGGATAAGAGTGCCCGCCACAGATGAAGCCGGTACTTCCCAGGTTGTTAGGGTTGCCGCTGAGGATGATGATGTAAATCAACTTCCTATCTCCTGTTTTCTTTCTAGTACTGGAGCATTTCCCATTTTGGGGCCTCTTGATGATGCTACGGTTCAAACTAAAAAAGGATCATTTGACCTACATGTCCCTTCATATGGACCTATAGAGGTGGTGAAGGATCAGTTTGCTTCCAAAGAGGTTGTTGAGGATTAGCCCGCTACCATTGAGGGATTTCAGAATGGTCCGGTTTAGGTAGAGCTCCTAACTAATACGACACAGGTAAAAACAGTAGAGCAGATAGCAGGCAAGCCCCCCGTTGATCTTGATACAAGAGTTTTGGGCAATGATGTTATACTTGCTGAAGGGGTAAAGTCAGGCATCGATGGAGAAGTGGGAAGAGATATCAACCAGGAGAAGGCTGATGCATGAACCAGTTCTTTGAATCTGCTTTGTATGTTGCCCATAAAAGAGGGTGAGCTCTCTACTTGATCAACAGACCAGTTCTATCATTCTTTTTTTTACAAGCATGTAGCCCGTAACTAGGGGATGGCTCCCTAATTTGAATGAACGAAAATAGTCTTTTTCTTTTTCCTTTTCCTTTTCCTTACATTCATATCTGGTTGATCTATACAATGGTTGAATCTCCTTGGTTCTAAATTTGAGATATCTTGATCCAGAAGCAGTCCCCTACGTACACTGTCTTAACGATATCTAGTAACATAAGGAAAGCTTAAAATCTACCATGCAAAAGAAATTAGCACATCAGGTGACTAGTACAAGGTTACCGAGGTACTTAGTCAAAATGAGTCTCAGAATATTTTCCTATGGAAAGTTATCAACACTAGTCATCCTTTTTAGGAGAATCAAAGTACCAAGTGTCCTTATCTTGGGTATTTTGGTACTTCGGTGGAAATCTAGTCGAATGAACTTAGGTTCCAAGGATCCCTATGTGCATGGTACCCTAGTACTCAGATCGATGTTCCGATCGTTCTTACTTCAACTCTCTTTTATATTCTTACTTTAACTACCCTGTATATGAATTCTAGTAACACATGTAAACTCAAAACTTGATAAGGAAAGTAAGTGTAACAAGCGACCGGTGTCAGGTTACCGAGGTACTCAGTCAATAAGATCCTTGCGGGGCCTGGCCAATACTAATTATCATTTCTAGGAAAATCATGGTTCCAAGCATCCCTATTCTAGGAATATTTATACATAGGCAAAAATCAAATATATCCATCAAGGTTTCTATCATCTCTGTGTAAGGAAAATCTGGTATCCGGACGATATCGATCCAAATGGGCAACTACACTCTTACGTCCCGGGTCCATCTTGGGGGTGGTAGCCTCGACGAAGGAATCAGGATTTCCATTTGGCTATCCTGGTCTTGAGAGAGCGATGGGTAACCAAGGCCACAACTTTATAACCTGTATCTAGCGGACAACTATACACTTATAACCAGACCTTTCCTAGCAGGGAGGTGGTGCCCGACCAAGCCAGAAAGATGACCATTTGGTTATGTTGGTCTTGATGAAGTGATGGGAAACTAAGGCTGTAACTTCTCAACTTTGGTTTGGATGACAACTATACACTTACAACCAAACCCTTCCTGGTGGGGGGTGGTACCCGGCCAAGGTATCGGGGTAGCCACGTTGCCTTTCCCGGTTCATGGCGATCATGGCAAACTTCTTTGGTGAAACTTGTCGATAAAAATAGACAAGTGTAGATGGAGAAAAATAGAGAGTTTTTATTGATAACCAGTATGCGATATATAATGTTTAGGCTATACATGTGCTAGATGGTAGGATAAGGCTCCACTTAGGACCTCGACTTTCTATGAGTAATTTTTTTTTAAGTTTTTCGTATTCTAAGTATGGTTGATTGGACATCCATCCTTGTCTTCCAGCTTGTAAGCCTTGTTACGGATCACCATCTTTATATGGTAGGATCATCCCCATTAGATGATAGTACCCCATCTGACCGGTTTCTGTTGTTTTAGGTCATCTTTCCTAGTACCAGGTCACCTCCTTGAAGCTTAAGGCTCTCACCTTCTTGTTGTAGTATCTCATAATTAAGCTCTCATAGACCACTACTCTTTCTGCCACCTTAACCTGCTTTTCCTCTAGAAGATCCAGTTTAGACCTTACCATATCCTTGTTACTTTTGGTTCAAAGTGCTGGACCTTGAAAGAGGTCAGCCTATGCTTGATAGGTAGGATTGCTTTTGCCCCAAAAGCTAATGAATAGGGGGTTTCTCCAGCCACGGTCCTCTTGGTGGTGCGATAGGCCCAATGCATATCAGGGAGCTCCTCAACCCATTAACCCTTATTCTGTTGTAACTTCTTCTTTGGGAGCTATTTGATGGTTTTTGTTGGTGGCCTCTACCAAGCCATTGGTTTGAGGATAAGCTATGGATGCGATGCAAAGGTCGATAACTAGGTTGTTATAGAATTCCCTAAACCTCAAATTATCGAACTGCTTATCGAGGTCAATAATGATGATCATTTGGGTACCAAACTTGCAAACCACACTTTTCTTGATGAATTTAGCGGTATTTTTCTCCGTTGTCTTGGAGAGCAGTTCTGGTTCAACCCACCTGGTAAAGTAGTCGATAGCGACTATAACGTGCTTAGCTTGACCAAGAGCAGTAGGGAGAAGTCCGATCAAGTCAACCCACCAAAAAGTTAAGGGGTACGATTAAACGATGGAGGAGAGCAAATCTGTTGGTAAGTGGTCCGTGTTAGCTGTATTTTGGAAAGGCTTATAGGATTGAACGAACTATCTTGTATCATGGTGAAAGGTTGGCTAGTAGTATCCCATGCTCTGTACCTGGTAATCCAGTGTCTCTCCCCCTACGTGGTTACCGTGATACCCTAAATGCACCTCTCTAAGTGTCCAACCAGCGTCATTGGGGTGAAGGCATTGAAGTATGGGAAGGGACCTTACTCTTTGGTAGAGGCATCCATCTACTAGGCAGAACCAAGCTGAGATCCTTTTAAACTTGTAGGCTTTGTTAGGATCTTTTGGGAGCTTTTCTTTTTGAAGGTTGTCCACTATAGGATCCATCAAGCACGAAAGGTGGTCTATAGGTCTTACCTCTTTCTCTTCTACGATGTTCGATTGGGTGATCACCTTGAGAGGTACCCCTTAAGGCTATGCTTATCCTCCACTTGCAGCTATCTTGGATAGGATACCTTCCTATTGGTTATGTTGGTGGAGTATCTGTTCTATCTTGAAACCCACGAACCGGGCTCTGAGCTTCTAGACTTGTTACAGGTAGGGCGTCATGTTATCGTCATTGGCTTGATAAAGCTTAGTTACCTAGTTAACAACCAACAATGAGTCACACAAAATAAGGAAGTAATCTGTTTTGAGCTCAGCTGCCACTTTCATCCCTGCCTGCAAATCTTTATAAGCAACTTCGTTGTTGGTGGCATTGAATTCCAACCATAAACAGTGGCAACACTCATCCTTTTCTGGATTGGTATCTCTTCCAATTTATCAAGTGGTGGCCATTGACCACCCCTTGTCTTTCTTCTCTACCTCGGGCTCCTCCTCGACTTCTCCTATGGTTTCTTGGATTTTGGGATCCCTCAGTGATGGTCATTAATCTGACTCAATGGTTACCTACGCATATTGTTTGTATAATGTTACTATGTTGGTGGATACTGCATAGCACTTACGTGCCGCCTGTTGATCTCCCCGTACCTCGCCTACTTTTTCACCTACCGAAAACTTTAGGACATTATGGTAAAAGGACAGGACCCCTTTAGAGCTAACAGGAAAGGCCTCCCAAGGATGTCATTGTAGGTAAATGGGGTGTCTACCACCACAAAATCAGTCATGATGTTCTGTTGGAGCAAAGCATCTTCAATTATCTACGATAGGATTTTTAACCCAACAGGCATTATTGAGTCCCAAATGAAACCATATAGTAGTGTGGTGTAGCTGTTGTAGAAACACTGTTTCTAGTTCAACCTCTCCAAGGTATTTAGAATAGGATATCCACGCTGCTACCGATGTATATCAGGACATAGTAGACCATGTAGTTATCAATTTACACATTGACAACCATGGGATCATAATGAGGTTTTATTGTGTTGTACACGTCCTCTTCAATTAAGACGATTTGGTTTGACTAGAAGGCCCATGTTAATCTCTGGACAACCTTGAAAACTTCTAGTCTTTCCTCTTTCCGTGATACTGTCCTAGCATGGTTCTTCCTAGAATTATTGGAAGTCCTTGCCAAAGTAAAACCCCCAAAGATGGTATGAATTACTTGGATCTGTTGCATTAGATCATTGCCCTTTGCCTTCCTTTTTTCTACATCTTCATTGATTTTGGCATGTAAATCCTTCAGTATATGGATGTTGTCCCGCACCTACTGTAATACTTCAGCCAAGCAACCGCCTCTCAGTAGAGCATGAATCTGATTACACAGGCTATAGCAGTCCAAGGTTTTTTGTCCCACATCCTCATGGAAGTCGCAATACTAGTAGCGATTCCTTTTATCAACTGGTGTTTTGATGGGACTTGGTTTCCTTAGTGGCCCTTTATCATCGATGGCGAGGTATATCTTCTCGTGAGATGAATTTAGAGGGGGTGTAATGGTTGTATCCCCTCTTTTCTTGGGCTATTCGAGCTACCTCTTTAGGTTGAGGCAAAGCTCATGGTAGAGTTCTCTTTACTGGGTATCACTCTTAATTTCCTGGAAAGGTGGGGGGTAGTATATAGACGGGTTGGTGTAGGAAAAACATGCTTCAGAAGTGGAAAATTCGATGGGTATATTTTAAAAAAAATCCTTTAAAAGATTGAACCTTAGCCCTTGATTAATTAACATATAATAAAAGTATCATACAATTTTCTCGTGACGAATAAAGTTACTGTAAGGCTTTAGTTTGTGTTGGCATTAATTCCATATCAAAATGATTTTTACTTGTAATGATTTAGTTGTTTAGATTCATGATGATTCAAGCTTCAAAGAAGAATGAACAACAAGTCAAAGCAAGTTCAAAGTCTTCAAAAAGAAAGGATGCAAAATGGTTCTACAAAGGTATACTAAGACCTTATCTTTCTCTTACAAGGCTTAGGCACACACACACACAATTCATACATTTGTGTCATTGCATCATTATGCACCATTATAGGCACACACACACAAATCATACATATGTGTCCCTATATCATTGTGCCTTGTATAACACATTCACACACTTGAAGATAAATGCTCATGTATTGGTATGGAAATAACATGTTTTGGAAAATGCATGATTGAAGACTATCTCTATGTAGTTTGAATTCTAGTGTGAATTGTGTTTGTTTGTGTATATGTTTGTATAACATGGATATTGAACTTGAATTTAGTCTTAAATCATTCTTGATTGAGTTCCGGTCATTTCGGTTACTCATACTATTGATTTCAAGTTCTAAGTCAAAGGATACTACACTTTCAACTCATGTTGCATATATTTTCTTCGTCTTCGTATATCGAGTCGAATTATTATTTTATGGGTTGAGCATCTTAAATTTCCATGTCCGTGAGAGAGTTATGGTTTTTAATCCACAAACGGATTCAAATTCCGAGTTCGAAGACCTGATAACGGTCGAAGAACGTGAGAGGAGTGCAAGGGAGTTCCAACATGGCCAAAGGCCATTAATTGGTGCAAGCCCGAGATGGTGCGTGGCCATCTCGGCTGCAACTCCATACTACCCCTAGATGCCCACGCGCCATCTCGAGGAAGCATTATCAAAAGAGGGTATTTCGGTCTTTTTGCTTCATTCTTTCCCTCTCGTTTATATTTCCCTTCCCTCTCACACTTCATTCTCAGAAGAAATTTAAAACTTGAGTGCAGAATTTTCTCTCTACATTTTCTCACCTTCCAAACACCATAACTTCTTCATTTGAAATTCGATTTGAGTGATTCAAAGTTGAGAGTGTTTGTCTATTCATCCACTATCTTTTTTATGAAGGTTTGAGTGAGTTTTATTGCTGTTTTTGGAGTCTAAACACTCCAAAACGGGACTGCACCAAAATCAACTAAGGTATTGATTTTCTCTCAAAGTTTTCTTTTAAAACTTGGTCAATTGCCTTGGGTTTTCTTCTTCAACATATATATATGTATTGTGAGTATTTTGATTTGAGTTTTGAACTCTTTTAAAGCTAGGTTCAGTTTCAATTGAAATCTTACAGGTTGAGTTAGGTTTTGATTTTGTCTATGTTTTCACATGTTTGGGATTGTATGGTGCTAGCTTTAATTCTAGGACTATTTGATGATCTTTGATTGATTGATTTTGTGAAAAATAGTTCCTCACATGTATTAGGCTCTCTTGCCCGAATTCTCACATTAATACATGTGCTTATGTTGTTTTGAGCTATTCATGTGTTTTTGTTGAATCTATGTATAGGAATATGCTCTAGAACTTTAGCTTAAATCTAAATGACTTTGTCATATGATTTTAGCATGTTTTTGGTTTATATGATTTAAACTTGATTATGTGATAAATTTAACATATCTTATGATTCAAGTTTTAGATCTATGCATGTATCTAGGTTGTAATTAATGTTGAACATATCTTACACGATCTAGATGAATTAAACATGCATGATTGACTAGACTACATTTGTTTTGTGCATTCATGCTCATGTGTTGATCATAACATTCTAGTTTCTAGGTGAAGGGGTCACTTGAGAGATTGTACTTGTCTTATCTACTAGTGGATTTTGTTTGCCGGTGGTTGCTAACCCGTGGATGTTTCCTCTTCGGAGGTTTACCACATTATATCTTGTGTCAGCTTTTCTCTATCCCTATCTCTCTTGTATTTGTATTTGTTATTTGAATACTATGGATAGAACTCTTTATCTAAGTTGACTTCCTTTCTATAATATAGATTGTGTATGTGTTACAATTACTTGTTTGTATCACACTTTACTTGTTTTATATATTGATTAAGTGTCTTTAATTGATATATATATATATTGTGATACAAGCAATCTAAAGGAACAAACTTTTGTTTGTTTCTAAGGGAGTCGAAAAAGGTGTCGAACCTATTCACCCCCCCCTCTAGGTTAGCCTTAAGCATTTAACCGTGTTTGTATTTTCAGTCACGCCGACTTGAATCCGTAAAATCTTCCAATCCAATCACAAACGTTAATCCCCTAAGATTGTGGGCTCCCTTTCGTTGAATTGTATATCTTAGGATGGAAAACAAACAAAATTGTTTTCGTTTGTTAGTCACAATAATTTTCCTAGAGAAAACCCAAGAACGTTTGTTCACTTGTGAACTACCAATCTACTTATTAAAACTTGCATGAACCCGATTCGATTTTTTTACACAAACCCTTTTGATGTAAAGGATACTAGTGCACTATTGAAAATAAAAACATTCCCTTTTTTCTCTATGCTTGGCCGAATTCTTTACACAATGAGTTGGATGAAGTTTTTTTTTATCTATATAAGCAAAATTTTTAAAAAAACTTCTCTGAAGCCTTTTAATAGCCTTGGTCAAAACCTCTTTCTTGATTTCTATGTCATGGCCGAATTCCATAATTGTGATATGTATAGGAGGCCAAATCCTCTCTTTACGAGGATTTACTTGGTGGCCAAGAATCTTATTCCAACTCATTAGTGTATTTATCCAATTACTAATTATTTAATATAAATTAAATTGTGACTTTATCAAAAACTTCATAATTTAATCAATTAGAGTTTTCATAGATATCAAATACATCCTAATTTGATTAGATAAATAAATTCCTTTTATTTATCTACATATCAAATAAAGTATTTGATACTTATCATACTACCAACAATGGTATGACATTAGGAGACCTTCTCCTATTAGGAATATTTTTTTACTTTAATTAATTAATTAAATAATTAATTTCCATTTACCTAAATAATGAAATAAAAGACAATATATTAGGCTATTATATAAGCCCTTTCCGCCCAAGCCATACATATATGCCATATATTGTTTTCCCATATTGTTAAATCCATTGGACTTTAATAAAAAGTCTACAAGTGAACAATACTCATTCTTACTAAATAGAAACTGTTAGGATTATGATCGATAGCAAGAGTGTAATATTGTAATTAACAATCTTTTCATATGAATAAAGTGATTTCTAGTTTAACAAATCTTATAGCATCTATAGTTTAATTATTATAATTTTCAAAAGTAAATAATCATAAGGTCAAAAGACTATGAGAAAAGAAGAATTGTTCATACATCTAGATATGTATGAGGTAGACACAATTCTTTAGTTAGTCTTGAATAATATTCACAACTTAAGATAGAAGGTTGGGCGCATTTATCTTGTCAAAGTTGTATATTCTTTTGCTAGCATTTGAGTGTGATCAAATGTGTTATGATGAGTCTAAAATCATCAAAGTGTGGTGTCTTTGGGCAAAAGAATCTTATGCACTGGGTGCATTGAATTGGATCAAAATGAAATACTTTATCTAGAACCGTCAATGGATAAAAGTTTTCATTTGAAGACAATCGGAGAGACTATCTCAATCCTGAGATAAATGATGAACTTATGGTTCCAAGTGTTATCATTTGAGCTACAATGAGTACGATTATATAGCATAGTCTATCCTCGATAGTTTGGTGGTATTCATTTGTTAATAGATAGAGGACTTCATTTTTATATATGGACATCGTGGCTCCATTTATTGAATGAGAGTAAAATACCATCATATGGATGTTTTGAGGTATTGAATATTAAATCTTAAAGTTAAGTTTTCAATAGTGTCTATTGAAACATGGCTTTTGGACAAGTCAAAATATCCAAGTTTAAAATGTGGTCATATGAGTAATATATGGTAACTTGGAGAGCTATAGGCGGTCTATGAGCTCTTGGCGATTACTGGTATTCTTCACGAGGATACACTTTCTCCAATAAGGTTGTCTAGGGTATGAATGAGTAACATCAACTTATTCTATCTTTATTTAAGAGTTCAATTTTAGTTCTTTAGTGGAATGAACTAAAATTATATAGATCAGACCTAATTGAATCATTTGTTGATTGGGATTGGGGTGTGTCTATTGGAGCTTAAATCTAGATAGCCCGCCAAGATCCCCAATCTACACGAACTTGCATGGATCAATTTATATATTCTACCAGACCAATATAGGGGTCCATCTAGAATTGTATTGAGGCATGTGGACTTGTTTGATTTTGTAAGAATGAGTCTAGTTCACATGTAGACTTTTTATAAATGTCAAGTGGATTCAATAAAATAAGAAAATAATATATTGGCCCATATAAAAGTGTTGGGCGGTAAGGCTATTCATAATAGCTTAATTATATTATTTTATTATTTTATTATTTAATTAAATGGAAATTACTTAATTTATTGATTAATTAATTATTTAATTAAAAGTCAAAATCTTTTTCTATTAGGAGATGGTCTCCTAATATTATACTATTGTTGGTAGTATAATTAATATTAAAGACTATATTTGATAAGTAGATAAATAAAAGGAATTATTTATCTAATCAAATTAGAAAGTCTATAATATGGTTATAAATACACTATTGAGTTGGATTAGGAATCTTGGTGTAGGATAGAATTCCTTTTAGAAAAGAATTCTTAACCACCAAGTAAATCTACCTAAGGATAAGATTCTTGTCCATTAAGTAAATCCTTCTTAGGAAAGTATAAACTCTCCTAATCTATATCAAAGAGAATTTCAGCCAGCTATGTATATATAAGATGATAATAGAATTCCTTTTGGGAAAGGATTCTTAACTACAAAATAAATCCACCTAAGGAAAGGATTCTTGCCAACCAAGTAAATCCTTCTTAGGAGAGGATTAATCATCCTATATATATGAGTTTGAAATTTGGCCAGCCCAGATAAGAAATTACAAGAGAAATTTTGGCCAAGCTTGGGAATTTCTAAAGAGAGATTTCGTCCAAGAAAGAAAGAATTTTGAGGGAGAAAATTTGGTTTTTACTCTGAACAAAATTCGACCAACTCTAAGCAATAGTGTGTGAATTCAGCCAAGTAGAGAAAAAAGGGGAACCTTTTTGTTTTTGATAGTATACAAGTATCCTTTACATCAAAAGGGTTTTGTGTACAACATCGAATCAAGGTTCACGCGAGTTTCAATCAAATTGATTGATTATTCACAAGTGACCGGACGTTTTTGGATTTTTCTCTTGGAGGATATTTGTAACTAACAAAGAAATGATTTTGTTTGTCTCCATCCTCGGGTATACAATTTTAAAAAAGGGAGCCCACACTTCTAGGTTATTCACGTTGGTGATTGGATTGGAAGATCTTACGGAATCAATTCGGCGCTTGTTCAATCGTCATGAGAAAAAGGTACGATACTTTTATATACGTCAATTAATCTAGGGTAAAGGTTCTCGTTGCATAAAAGAGATTTTTTTTAATTTATACGCAAACCCTAATTTCTAATTTTCTCACGCTTCCGTTGCATTTTGAACCGTTTTTTCCCTACAGAAACAAGTCCATATGCCTTAAATTAATACAATAATATAATTAAACAGCCCATTTAATTAAAAAAGCACAAATTATATTCTCAATGTATTAATGGAATGCTAATCGCACCCTATTAAGGCCGCCCAAGGATTCCCACATCATTGCCCCCCCATTCCAGGTATTTTAAAGAGTTTCTGCATTTCTTGATCACACGTGACCGCACCTCTCCAAATATTTTGGACTCCGAAATCTAAAAACAATTCTAGATGGACCCATAAATTATTCCAGTAGAATATATCAAGTGATCCATGTAAGTTCGTGTGGAATGGGGATCTTGGCAGGCTATCTGAATTTAAGCTTCAATAGACATAACCTAATCACAATCGACAAAAGATTTACTTAGGTTTGATCTATTTATTTTAGTTCATTCCACTAAAGAACTAAAATTGAACTCTTAAATGAAAATAAAATAAGTTAATGTTCCTCGGTCGTACCCTAGACAATCTTAATAGAGATAGTGTATCCTCGTAAAGAATATCAATAGTCACCAAGAGTTTATAGACTACCTATAGCTCTCCTAGTTACATATTTACTAAGATGGTCACATTTTGAACGTGAATATTTTGACTTGTTCGGAAACCATATTTCAATAGATACCATTGAAAATTTAACGTTAAGATTTAATATCCAACACCTCAAAATATCCATATGATGGTATTCTACTAATATTTAATAAATGGAGCCACAATGTCCATATCTATAAATGAAGTCCTCTATCGGTTAACAAATGAATACCACCAAACCATCGAGGATAGACTATGCTATATAATCGCACTCATTGATGGCTCAAATTATAATACTTGTAACCTTCAGTCCATCATTTATCCCAGGACTGAGATAGAGTCTCTAATTGTTTTCAATTGAAAACTTTTATCCATTGACTGTTATGGATAAAGTATCTCACTATGATCCTATACAATGCACCTAGTGCACTAGATTATTTGGCCAAACGACACCACACTTTGATGATTTTAGACTCATCATAACACATTTGATCCCACTCAAATGCTAGCAAAAAAATCTATAAATTTAACAAGGTAAAGACGCTAAACCATTATCTTAAGTAGTGAATAATGTTCAAGACTAACTAAAGAATTATGTCTACCTTATAAATATCCAGATGTACGAAAAATTCTTATTTTCTCAAAGTCAAAACATATGATTATTTACTTTTGACAAATATAATAATTAAACTATAGATGCTATAAGATTTGTTAAACTATAAATCACTTTATTAATATGATAAGATTGTCAAATACATTATTACACTCTTGTTATTGAACATAATCCTAACAGTTGGGAGGTCTGTTCTGGGCCTTCTGTATCAGTGTAGGCTTGGGTGCTTCTTTTTTTTTAGCGCTTGGTAGTCCTCAGATCATCTTTTTCTATCTTAACCTGAAGTTGCTTATCTATCTCTACTTGCTCGGGTGCCCTATCATAGGCATCCTAGTATGTCTCCGTTGGATGCATGGTAAACGACCAGAATAACCTACCAGCCTATAGGTTTCCTCTCAAGTTGGTCAGGGTTTCTTTCTCGGCAAAGACCCCCATCTGGATTACCTCTATATAAAATCTCTTCACGTAGGATCTGAGCGACTCACCCCGCTCCTGGATCACGTACTGCATGTGGATGGGATCCTTCGGACTTGGCTTGTTACCCTAGAATTGTGCATAAAAATCAATAAATAGCTCAGTAAAGAAATCAACATACCATGCATGCAATTTCCTTAACCACGTCTTGGCGTAGTCTATTAGCGTGGTTGGGAACATTTTGCATATGACGGCCCGAGTATCATTTTTGATCTCCATTTGTTGGACAAAACTTTCCAGGTGGTTCAGGGGGTCATCTGTTCCAGATTATTTTTCAGTAGGCATCTTGAACTTTGAGGGGAGATTTGCCTCTCTGATTATTCTAGAGAATGAGGAATTTATCTCGCCTAAGGGATCTTTCTAGTTTTCTCGGTGCTTTCTCTTATTTTGTTCTTGGATCTCCCATAGGAGCTTATTCCTAGCATTCTTGAACTCAACATCGGAAACCTCATTTTTAGATTCCTCTGATGTTACAAAAGCTTGTTCCCTATTTTCCTCCTGGAGGAGGTTCTATCGGGCACTTCTCTTACATCCACTCGTAACAGTTCGAGGCTACCTTATAGCAAACACTGGTTGGGCCGATTGGTAAGGTTCCCTAAAAGGGAAGTTCAAAGCTAACTTTAACTGTCGGGGTTGATAACTCGATGGTCTGTTTAGTGCTAGGGGTGCTGTCCCTAACCTATCTAGAGCTAAGGGTAGGGGCCCTAACCTACCGTGGATCAGTACTAGTGGCGGTGGTCCCAATCGGTACAAGCAGATACCCTAGTACCTGGTCTACTGGTATCTTATTTAGCTTCTAGGGCTACAAGCTATGGAGTTATACCTTTTGCGGCTAGTTTGAAGTGAATATTCTCCATTGAGGCTCGACTTTCTGCTCCTTAATGGCCTAGCCTACTACCAAGGTGACTGGGACTTGAGGTGCAACCCGTGTGGTAGTAAGCGATGCTGGAGCCAGGTTCTGGTGCTTCGAATTTTTCCTCTTTTTTGTGCCTTTTGGATTGAAGTTATTGACTGGTGCCCTAATGTCTCAGGCTGTTCTTGGGAGGATCAAAGTCTCATAATGCTATGTAATGCAAAGAAAAACTCATGAATTCACAAGCTTTCAAAAGAGGTGTGGAAACTTTCCACAGATGGTGCCGAAAAGTGTTGATTGAAAATTCTCTCAAGGTAAGGAATATCAATTAACACTCTCAACCCGCTGCCTAAGTAGGCTGTAGGGAGTAGGTACCTCGTACCTAGAAGATTTGAGAAACAATAAAGAGATAGAGGAAGGAATAACATTGATGTGTTATGTGAGTAGGATTGGGAAACTAGTTTTTTTTAATATATAAAATGAAAGGACTAAAATGTGGGATAGTGATGACAATTATCTCACTAAATTTCCTCTAAATCTCTTTACCTCAAATACACTGCTGAGGATAGAGAACTTGTGCGTGTTGATAAGTGGCTAATTCTTCTATGGTGAAATGCTATTTTAAATGGTGAAAACACTCTGTTCTTAACTTCTGATTTTTTTCCATGCCTTTCCCTGAACTGGAATGCTATATTTATACCCTCCACTTCCAACTGATCAGACCCTCAAAATCTAGACTATTTGATTTGCTGGATTATCGGAATTGATTGACGTTGATGAAGGGTATAAAATTATATGGGAATTGCTCATGTTAATTACGTCATGCTCTTTCTTATGTTTTAAATATGAATTAATGCCTAATCTGTTGACCTATATAGTCCCATTATAACACTTTAATTGGAAAAGAGTCAAACATTTTATTTCACGTCTGTCGGAGGAGAATTTTAGCTTCCTTCCTTGGTGATGAGGTACCTTGATGTACTGGTCTGCTGGTGTGGTGATTGTTCTTCCTCTCTAGTGCTTTCTTGGTGGTACTCTACTTGCTTGACATGGTGGATACATACCTTAAAGGGGTTATGAGACATTGTAGAGGTATTCAAGTACCAGTCCTATATCCAGATGTCAAGGCACTAGATAAGAGATACCATAATGCCTACTAAATTTGGCTCCTAGTATTCTTTATAGATGATGATTTCTCATAGGTGGCGGTAACGAAGTACCCAGGTAGCTAAAAGGACCAGTTTTGATGCTAACTTTACCAGGTAAGCTTTACCAGGAATATCCTATCTGGTATCAGGCGGGATATCTTACCATGTACAAAATGACAAAAAATCCACTTTGGTCATTCGTCAAAATTATCTGTCAACAATTGGTTTAGAAAATTCACACTTGTTGAAGTATGCACACGCATTAGATTTAATTTGACAAAATTTTGAAAAATTGCATGTTCAAGAACTATCTCTAGGAAATGGCATACTTGTGTGTTCTCATGTTTATTTGTTTGTTTGTTTATGTTTTATGGACTTCGGACTTGAATTTGGTATTATATTGTTCCCTATTAAGTTCCGGTAATTTTGGTTACTCATTCATTTGATTTCGATTTCTGAGTAAAAAGTTTTGAAACTTTTTGCTTACTTACCAAGCACTGTATTCAACTTCATGTATCGAGTTGATTTTATTATTTATGATCTAAGTTTCGTAGTCATTCATGGTCGTGAGGGATTACCGGTTTGTAATCCATAAACATATTAGAATTTGGAGTTTGGAGGCTAGAGAACAATCGAAGAACGTGATGTGAGTGTGAAGGGAAGAAGGGATGGCAAAAGGCCATCAAGCCTCACCTCTCCGATATGGTGCATGGCCAATTGAGGAAGGCACCCTTGCTGCCTCTGAGATTGCCACACACCATCTTGAAGTGGAGTGATCGAGAGATGGCAACCCGTTCCTATAATGTCGTTCTCACCACATCACTTTCCCGTTCTTTAAATCTTTTTTCCCTCTCATTTTCTCATTATAGGGAAAATCCGCGCAACGGAAGCTTGAAAAACTAAAATTAGGGTTTCGGTACAAATAAAATTTGTCCCCTTTATAATAACAAGAACCTTAACCCTAGATTAATTGATTTATATAAAAGTGTCGTACCTTTTTCTTGTGACGATTGAACAAGCTTCGAATTGAATCCGTAAGATCTTCCAATCCAATCACGAATGTGAATCACCTAGGAGTGTTGGCTCCCTTTCTTTAATTGTTTACCTGAAATGGAAACAAACAAAAAAAAAATTCTTTGTTAGTCACAATAATCCTCCAAGAAGAAAACAAAGAACATTATGTAACTTGTGAATTATCAATCAATTTGATTGAAACTCGCGTGAACCTTGATTCGATGTTGTACACAAAACCTTTATAATGTAAAGGCTACTAGTGTACTATCGAAAACTAAATATTCTTTCTTCCTTTTCTACTTTGTCGAATCTCACACTATTTCTACAAGTTGATCAAATTTTGTTCTAGAGCAAAAACAAGTTTTCTCTCAAAATTCTATGGTAGCCAAATTCTCTTTTTAAAACATTCTCACCTTGGCCGAAATTATGTAAGCCATATATATGTATGATGGCTGAATTCCTACCCGTAAAATATATAGGGTTGGTTGAATTCAACATATATTTAATTTAGGAGACTTAATTCATTCCTAAGAAGGATTTACTTGATGGACACAAATCCTATCCTTATGTGGATTTATTTGGTGACCAAGGATCCTTTTCCAAAAAGAATTCTTTCCTATACCAAGACTCCTAATCCAACTTAAATAGTGTCTTTGTAATCATATTAAAGATTTCCTACATTTACTAGATAAATAATTCTTTTTATTTATCTACTTAACAAATATAATCTACCAACAATAGTATTATATTAGGAGACCTTCTCCTACTAGAAAAAGATTTGACTTTTAATTAAATAATTAATTAATTACCAAATTAATTAATTTCCGTTTAATTAAATTTTAAAATAAAAATAATATAATTAAGCTAAACTATATAGCTTTGCCACCCAACATCATATATGAGATATTATATTATTTTTTCTATTTTATTAAATCTGTTGGACCTTAATAAAAAGTCCATATGTAAACTAGACCCATTCTTACAAAAAGAAACAAGTCCAAAAGCCTTAATACAATTCTAGATGGACCTTTAAATTGGTTTGGTAGAATATATTAGGTGATCGATGCAAGTTCGTGTGGATTAGGGATCTTTGCGGGTTATCTAAATTTAAGCTCCAATAGACACAACCCAATCACAATCAACAAATGATTCACTTAGGTCCGATATATTAATTTTAGTTCATTCCACTAAAGAACTAAAATTGAACTCTTTAATAAAGATAGAATAAGTTAATATTTCTCATTGATACCCTAGACAATCTTAATGGAGAAAGTGTATCCTTATGAAGAATACCAGTAATTGCCAAGAGCTCATAGACCGCCTATAGCTCTCCAAGTTACCATTTTTACTAATATGACCACATTTTAAACATGGATATTTTGACTTGGCCAAAAGTCATGTTTCAATAGACACTATTTAAAACTTAACGTTAAGATTTAATATCCAATACCTCAAAACATCCATATGAATATATTCTACTCTCATTTCATAAATGGAACCAAAATGTTCATATCTATAAATAAAGTCCTCTATGGATTAACAAATGAATACAACCAAACTATCGAGGATAGACTATGTTATATAATTGTACTCATTGATAGCTCAAATGATAATACTTGCAACCATAAATCCGTCACTTATCTCCGGATTGAGATAGACTCTCCGATTGTCTTCAAGTGAAAACTTTTATGCATTGACGGTTCTAGATAATGTATTTCACTGTGATCCAATTCAATGCACCCAGTGCACTAGATTCTTTTGCCCAAAGACACCACACTTTGATGATTTTAGACTCATCGTAACACATTTGATCCAACTCAAATGCTAGCAAAAGAATCTACAACTTTGACAAGATAAAGTTGACGAACCTTTATCTTAAGTTGTGAATATTATTCAAGACTAACTATAGAATTGTGTCTACCTCATACATATCTAGATGTATGAACAATTCTTCTTTTCTCATACTGTTTTGACCTTATGATTATTTACTTTTGACAATTAAAATAATTAAACTGTAAATGCTATAAGATTTGTTAAACTAAAAATCACTTTATTAATATGAAAAGATTGTGAAATACATTATTATACTCTTGCTATCGAGCATAATCCCAAAACTCATAAGTTGTAGAATTGAAGAACAGGTGTATAAAATTTCATTCAAAATTTTTTATTTTTGTTTTGGTGATATCTCTCTCAAATTAATTCCGATTTAATTGATTTAGAAGCTAAAATCATTGGTCTTGAGAAGTGGAACAAACCCTAAGTATTTTTCAGAGGCAAATGATGTTTTGATTTTTCACAGTGATGAGTTTTCTTACTCGAGATTTCGTCATTTGTAGGTGAATCATTTTATTCTCATTTTTCTTTTATGATCATCTTCATGAATGTTTTATTTGATCTAGAAGAATGTCTAGAATGATGTTGATTTAACTTTATGGATTTTTAAAGTCATTTTCAAGTTTAGCTTATGTGTTGTTCAATTAAATATTTTTTAGCTAAACCATGAACTTGATGCTAGAAATATTCGTGTGTTCTTGTTATTGATTGTTAATTTCTTGATTTAGTTACATGCTCTAAGAACTAGATCATTTTAGATTGAGATTTCTATTACTCTAATCGAGTTCTTGTTTGATAAACATGATTAGATTTTTATATGTATCTATGAGTAATTTTTGAAAGCCTCATCTAGATATCTAATTGTATGTTCATAGAGTTTGGTTGATCTACATTCTCTAATTGCTTGTGAATGCATCATTATTTCATGTGTGCGCTTCATTTAGATCATTGCCTTATGAAAGGTTGAAGTCACTTGTTAAAGTAAGTGTAGATTCAACTTGAGCAAGTAGTCTTCGCTAGGACACATGGTCTGGATAGCTAAGCAAGGAGACTTGTCTAGAGTCAAGAGGATCCGGAAAGACAAGCAAGGAATCTTCCTAGAGGCAAGAGTGCCCTGGATAGGAAGTTGCTTCCTAGAGTTGAGATAGTCACATCTTGTATAGAAAGTAGGCAAAATGATTCACTAGGCTCGAGGGTAGAGTAGGAGTTGGTAGCTTGGAGAGTGTATCATGTGTTGATTGCTTTTTGAGTGTGTATCTCTTATTAGACATAGTGAATTGCGGTATGCCAGTGGTCGTGGTATCAACTTGTGGATGTTTCTACTTTTGAGGTTTACAATGTAATGTTCTCTTGTGTTGTTTTTAGCAATTTGATTCCTTTACTTACTTGTCTTGTATTGCTTCAACTCTTACTATATCATTTTCTTAATGAGTTTTTTAAGCTATCTTCTTGTAAGAATTCATTACTGTGATTAAATTGCTTGTGTTTTTAAAGAAGTTTAAAATTTTGAGCCTATACCATTCACCCCTATAGGTATATTTACATTATAAGTGACTAGGGAATTTAAATTGGTATCATAGTGGGTGTCTAGAAGTATTTAGATAGATCTTACTTTATAGTGTTTGTTTTCTTGATTTTTTGTTATATCATGATTAAGGAAGTTTATTCTTTCGTGGCTTCTTTTGTTGAAAGTGAGCCTATTGACTTTGAAGATCAAACGATCAAGGATCTTATTCTAGTGAATGAAAGGATCTGTAAAGTCAATAGGTCTCTCAATAAAAATTTAGAAAATCATGGTAGTGGCTTAAAAGAAATCAATGAATTTAAAGACGAAATTCTTAGTCTAGAGAAAAACTTGAAAGATAGCAATGATAGAGTAGGCATTTTAAAGCAAGACATTGAACGAAGAGATAAATTTATCGATCGTGCCAAAATTGTTATATATTTTGGCCATCATTTCCATAACATTTGCCTCATTTTCAGGTGTTTTTGTGTAACTTATGGCTCTTTATTTGTGTTTTCAGGTGATTAGGTATATTTTGGATAATTGGATAATAGAGGCGGTTTTATGGGGAAAAAGGTCAAAAAGTTGATGAAGCAGCATCAAGTCTATGTGCTCAACTTACATGGGTCCCAACCCGTACACAACCTGTGCACTATGAAGGAAGTAAAAGCCAGGCCATTATGCGGGTATACACCCACGCACCATCGTACAAGTGTCCACACATTGCACTGTAACCGGGGAGATGAAATCAGGGCACCATGTATTTGCATAGGTCCAGCGCGGGTCTCATCTCCATGTACAACCCGCGCATTTCTCGTGCTAGGTTGCCACATCAGTTTTTTTCAACCATTTTGAAGGCACCTATAAATAGAATCCATTATGTTATGAGCCAGTACAACACAGACCCATCAACAAACAGATTTTCTCTCTCTAGAACTAGGAATTCATTTTTATCTAAAAAACACACATCATTCATATCATCTACTCAATAAAAGGAAGGCAAGGAGATCATTTGAAGCTTCAAGAAGAGTATTCATCTATTGGTTTACTTCTATTCTCTTTCTTTTGCCTATTTTCTTGTAAGAGACATGAGTAGCTAATCACTTCCTAGGGAAATGATATGATTCTTAGTTTAATTGTGGGCTTGTAAGGAACTTCTAATATTTTTATATCAAACTATCAATTTGTTCTATTCATTGCATTAATTGATTTCAATGATGAATTGCTTTTGATTGTTACATTCCTTTCTTTAGCAGTTTGTTTGAGAAGTTATTTGAGTGTTTTGATTGGGTATACATCTACTTGATCTTAATAAGCTCAATTGAATGGAAGGGTTAAACAAGAGCACATCCTCTAGTGAAACCCAAATTTTATAATCTCTTTTTATTCTAATCTTGATTTGGTAATCAAGTTTTTACATCTAGTTTGCTTGCTCATGAAAGGTTAAGCATCAAATCTATACATCTAGGCTGAAGACTCTATTAAGATATTAATCCCTTAATTGATATATGCTCTTTCATGGAAAATCACTTTTGAGTTTCCAATGCTATACATCTAGATTGGACACACATGAGTGAAACATAATCAATGCTATACATCTAGCTTGGTTACCTTTGTTAATTGCTCATTCTAGTGTAAGTTCAACTTGCCCATATTTTGCCTAATGTATCCATCACTACCCTAGGATCCATATCATCTATCTTATATTCATTACTTGCGCACATTTTAGTAGTTTAAAATAGTGATGATTAAATTGTTTATTTTACTTCAATTTTAACAATTCAATTTACTTTTCTATCTTTAACCTTAGAGCTTAATTTGATCGTATAAGCATATCACGATCTCTGTGGACAATACCCATATTTGCCAATATATTGTTTATAAACTTTGAGTGCATTTTGGGATTATAAATTTTGTTTGATGAACTATTTTATAAATACAAAATGGCATTCGTTAAAATGGTGTCGCTGCGGGGGATCAGCGTATATGCATTTTGATTAGATTTGCTTAATTAGTTAGATTAGTTTTTGTTTTAATTAGAGTTTATTTATTGTTCTTGTTTTTTTTACCTTGTTTATTCTGTTTGTGTCATCTCAGGCGTATAGGTATTGCACAAGAGACATTCTTTACAAAGACCAACGGTACCAATTCAAGACAACATCAACCGCATTGGTAGAATTGTTAGGCATTACAGCAGAATCAGTTTGAAGATGAAATAGATAATGATCAGGTGCCTAATGCCGGAAGAGACCCTTACAAATGACTTGGGCTTTACTATAGGGGAGTACACTCTTCCCTCAACTAGAGAGGAGATGCCCACAACTATAGTTCTAGATGAGGTTACAAGACAGTACGAACTAAAGGGCATGCATGTCAACTTGCTTCAATCATTTCACGGATCACCTTTAGAGGTTTGTTTACAATTTATTAAGTAGTACTGTGATGTTCTGGAGACCTTTCCTGTTGTGGTTTGTAGTACCGTATTGACTAGGGGACAATTATAAATAAGGTGTTTTCAATATTGCTTGAAGGATCGGGCTATGCAATGGTATATATCCTTGAAGCCCGGGACTCTCATGACTTGGCCTCAAGTCTGCAAGGCTTTTTATAACAAAATTTTTCCAACTGCTTGAGCAAGAGAGTTGAAAATCAAGATCGCCACCTTTAGCAAAGAGGAATGATAGTCGTTTCACGAAGCATAGGAGATATTCCATGTCTTGTGAGCACATGTGCCACCATACACATATACAGATGAATTGAAGGTCGCTTCCTTCTATCAAGGTCTTTCGACTAGTACACCGGTAATGGTGGATAATGCTTGTGGTGGAACAATTGTCAATAAGAGGGCCCTAGAAGCTTACCAGATCATGAAAAAATTGGCTTAGAATTCAGAACAACGGTTTTCCAACACTCGAAGAGGTGGTAAAATTGGGATTGATGATTATACGAGGGATGTTATCAAGATGACCAGGATGGCAAAAGACATCCAATATATTAAGGACATGTTACACAACATTAGTAAATCAGGAACTCATATGAATCAAGTTGGGAGTGACTCGATGAGTGGGGATATTCAATACGAGCTTGAGGAGGCTCAAATGCTAGGGGGATTCCAATGCTAAAGAAATAATCCCTACTCAAATACCTACAATCCGGGATGGAGGAATCACCCAAACTGCTCATGGAGCAACAATAATCCAAGCCAAGGTCAAGGATTTAATATGTACAACAATCAAGGTATTCTAAGTAATCAATGGCAAGAAGCTTAACCCCAGCCCTCATCGAATTTCAACAATCAAACCAGTCAATTTTGAACGAAGACTAAGTCCCTTGAAGAGATGGTGAAGGAGCTGCTACAAAGCTAAAAAAAATCCAATCAAGAATTCAACAACATTCAGAATGCTACCCAACAAAATCTCTAAAAATGCATTGATTCGAATGATCAAAAAGTGCATGGTCTTGATGCCTAAGTCGAAATAATGGACATTCAGATGACCCATATAGCAGACTACATTCTTAAGCAAGAGAAAGGGAAGTATGTGAAAGGGAAAGAGCAAGCTAAGACTATGGAAGTAGTGCAAGACAGTAAAGAAGAGTCGATGGAAGAAGGAAAAGTGTTAGATTCCTTTGAAGCTGGTGAAGAGGTTAAAGAGAACGAACATGTAGATGAAGAAGGTAATATGGGAGTTAGTGATGATCTCGTAAAGGAGATTGTAGCGTTGAAGTTAGAGGATCCCGAAAGTTTCATCATTCCGATGAGCATTGGAAGTTTGAACCAAATAGAAGGAGTGTTGGACATGGGGTAAAGTATAAACATGATACCCATTCAAGTGTGTAGGCAACTGAACATTGACATATTGAAGCCTACATCCATTACCTTGAAGATGGCCGACAATTCAGTTGCAACTCCGGCAGGTGTAATTGAAGATGTGAAGTTAAACGTTCATGGGCTTAAGGTTCTTGTCGATTTTGTTGTTTTGGATATCAAGGATGACGGTACCATAGATCGAGATTGGAAGCTACTGCTAAGAAGGTCATTTATTGCCACAGCTGGTATGATTGTTAATATGGTTTCAAGAGAATTGTCTCTTAGTTATGGAAGTAAGACGATGAACTTCATTTTGAAGAAACTAGAGGAGAAAGAATTGGGCAATCGGTGTCTAGTTTTAGAAGCTCCAAGAAAAGGCAAGAAAAAAAGGAAAATCTTCGAACTTGTCAAAGCATTTGAATTTGCCTCAGAACTGGAAGCAAGACATCTTAATGGTGTCTTGGAAAGTGAAGCAATCAAAGAAGAAGACAACATTATCAACGAGGAAAGTCTGAAAAAGAGTTCTAGTATCTTGGAGCAAGAAAAGAAAGGGTTAGAGGATAAAAACAAAAGGCTTAATAAAGAAATCAATTATCTCAAGGGAGAGAATGAAAGGTTAAAAGGGAAAGTGAAGGACCTCTCCGACCTCAACTAGAAATTGGGGAAAAAGTTAAAGTAAGTGGAAGGGGAAAAAAAGGTAGTTGCACAAGACTTAGCCTTACTCGCTAAGCTCTTGGAAAAATTTGAGGAAGAGTACGAGAGGATGAACAGAAAACTCTTGATGGAACTTGAGATGAAATTGAACCTTTTAAAGGAAGTGAATGAGGCACTTAGTAGAAAAGATAAGGCCTTGAAGGTTGTAAGAGTAAAATAGTGTGATTATATAACTCAACTTGACAAGATTGAAGAAGAGGTCAAAGCACACCGAGTACAGCATACAAAAGAACTACAATGAGCAAACCAAAGAGGGAGTTTTTCTCATACTCATCTTACTTGTTTCTTTTGTTCTAAGAAAGGTCACATTAGGGCTCAATGTTCCAAGTTTCAAAAGTTTAAGGATAATAGGAATAAGTGTCAAAAGACCCCACAAGTGGTTAAACAAATTTGGGTTAGGAAGGATTTATTGGAAAAGTATAGAATAAATGAGACAGGAAGTGTTAAGGATAAATTGGCACCCATTTGGGTGGTCAAATGGATACAATCTTCCCATTCGATTAACCCACCATCAGTTGGATCTGGTTCTACTTCACACACATAGAGTTGTTGTCTGTTCTAGTAGGTTTTAGACATAACAATTTGTTCTCTTTATGTTTAAGGTGTCTTGTGTTGGGAAGACATTATTTTTGCTTGAGTGAGATTGGGGCCTTTTAGGATGAAGAAAACTCATTGTGATGTCTTTTGATTAATTTCTTTGATTTCTTAAGTTGTGTTTTATTTCTTCTTGATGTGATTAACAAGTAATGCAAGTTTTAAGAATAATTATGGAAATTTGATGTAAGGAGGACATTTGGATCCGAGGAAAGTTTATAGATGAGGCAAGCTGGCCGCGGAGGTTGGAAATTGACTGGTCCCACCAACACATCACCTGCACGACACCCGCGCAAATAAAGAAAGAAAAGTGATCACTAGGGTATTGTACGGGTTGTGCACGAGTTGAGACCCGCGCATTCTATTGGGATTATGCTCGACAATAAGAGTATAATAATGTATTTGACAATCTTTTCGTATTAATAAAGTGATTTCTAGTTTAACAAATCTTATAGCATTTATAGTTTAATTATTATAATTGTCAAAAGTAAATAAGCATAAGGTCAAAAGACTATGAGGAAAGAAGAATTGTTCATACATCTAGATATTTATGAGGTAGACACAATTCTCTAGTTAGTCTTGAATAATATTCATAACTTAAGATAAAGGTTGGGCGCCTTTATCTTGTCAAAGTTGTAGATTCCTTTGCTAGCATTTAAGTGGGATCAAATGTGTTATGATGAGTCTAAAATCATCAAAGTGTGGTGTCTTTAGGCAAAAGAATTTGGTGCACTGGGTGCATTGAATTGGATCACAGTGAAATACTTTATCTAGAACCGTCAATGGATAAAAGATTTCATTTGAAGACAATCGGAGAGTCTATCTCAATCCTGAGATAAAGATGGACTTATGGTTGCAAATGTTGTCATTTGAGCTATCAATGAGTACTATTGTATAACATAGTCTATCCTTGATGAGGACTTCATTTATAGATATGGACATCGTGGCTCCATTTATTAAATGAGAAAAGAATATCATCATATGGATGTTTTCAGGTATTGGATATTATATCTTAACGTTAAGTTTTCAATAGTGTCTATTTTAACATGGCTTTTGGACAAGTCAAAATATCCAAGTTCAAAATGTGGTCGTATGAGTAAATATGGTAACTTGAAGAGTTATAGATGGTCTATGAGCTCTAGGCGATTACTGATATTCTTCACGAGGATACACTTTCTCCAATAAAGTTATCAGGGTAAGAGTAAGAAATATTAACTTATTCTATCATTATTTAAGAGTGTAATTTTAGTTCTTTAGTGGAATAAACAAAAATTAATAGATCTGACCTAAGTGAATCATTTGTTGATTGTGATTGGGTTGTGTCTATTGAAGCTTAAATTTAGATAGCCCGCCAAGATCTCCAATCAACACTAACTTGCATGGATCACTTGATATATTCTACCGGACCAATTTAGGGGTCCATCTAGAATTGTATTGAGACATGTGGACTTGTTTCTTTTTGTAAGAATGGGTATAGTTCACATGTGGTCTTTTTATTAAGGTCCAATGGATTTAATAAAATAAAAAAAATAATATAATGGCCCATATACGGTGTTGGGCGGCAAACCTTTATAGTTTAGCTTCATTATATTATTTTTATTGTATCATTTAATTAAATGGAAATTATTTAATTTGGTAATTAATTAAGTCAAAATCCTTTTTCTTGTAGGAGAAGGTCTCCTAATATTATACTATTGTTGGTAGTGTAATTAATATTAAAGATTATATTTGATAAGTAGATAAATAAAAAGAATTATTTATCTAGTCAAAATAGGACATCTTTAATATGGTTTCAAATACACTATTTAATTTGGATTAGAAGTCTTGTTGTAGGAAAGAATTCTTTTTGGAAAAGGATTCTTTTTGGAAAAGGATTCTTGATCACCAAGTAAACCCATCTAAGGATAGGATTCTTACCCATAAAGTAAATCCTTCTAAGGAAAGGATTAAGTCTCCTAAATTAAATACAAGTTGAATTCGGCCAACCCTATATATTTTAAGGCTAGGAATTCGGCCATGATATATATATATATGGCTTACATAATTTAGGCCAAGTGGTGAGAACTTTTTAAAGAGAATTCGGCTACCAAAGAATTTTAAGAGAAAAAATTGTTTTTGCTTTAGACAAAATTCAATCAAATCTAATAAAGAGTATGAGATTCGGAAAAGAAGAAAAGGAAGAAAGGACGTTTAGTTTTCAATAGTACACTAGTAGCCTTTACATTAAAAGGCTTTGTGTATAACATCGAATTAAGGTTCACGCGAGTTTCAATCGAATTGATTGATAATTCACAAGTGACCTAACGTTCTTTGTTTTCTTCTTGGAGGATTACAATGACTAACAAAGAGAAAGATTTGGTTGTTTCCATTCTCAGGTATACAATTTAAAGAAATGGAGCCCACACTCTTAGGTGATTCACGTTCGTGATTGGATTGGAAGATCTTGCGGATTCAATTCGGCGCTAGTTCAATCGTCACGAGAAAAAGGTACGATACTTTTTATATACATCAATTAATCTAGGGTTAAGGTTCTTGTTATTAAAAGGGGAAAGATTTATTTATACCAAACCCTAAACTATTAATTGTCACGCTTCCATTGCACAGATTTTCCCTACAATTGGCATCAGATCCTGGTTGTACCCTTGATTAATTGATGTATGTGTACGTGAATCTTTTTCTTTTTATTGTATATATGCATGTTTAAGTAAGAGATGACACTCTAGGTATTCCTATATATATTTACATTGAAATGTATGGTTATATATATGTTTTATATGTGGTTTGTTATTGCTCAATTTATGTCCTAGAATTTCAATGTAATTTTGTTTTGGGATTGTAACAAGAAGGGTGGTCTATCATTACCATAAATTCCTTCTTGGTAGTTGCTAAGTTTATTTTTTATTTTGTTGTTGTAATAAAAAAACTACAATATATTGTAATAAAAAATACTACAGTTTTTTTTATTTAAAATTCTTCTGTAATACATTCAAGTATCGAAAACTCGAAGATTTAAAGAATTGGAAGCAACAAGAATAAGTTTGGGACAGTGCAAGCCATGGCAACAAATGTGCATGCGAAGAGCACGCGGCCACGATTGTTGTGGCATGGGCATCGCACGGCAGCCCTATATTGGCTGCGCATGGCAGCCCTTTATGGGGTTGTGGCATGCGCACGCCCATGAGTTGGAACCAAGGGTGCGCACGCTCATGGGAGGCAGCTGAGGGAGTTCAAACAACGAAGGTCGCGTGAAGATTTTTTCGCCATAAAAGGAGTTTTTTGTATTCCAAGACATGTAATTTACTTGCTTTTCTAGGATGGACCAAAATTGTAACTATTTATATATTTATAAATATTGCAATGTTTTTTATTGTTTGATAACATGTCATATAGAGTAGGAGTGCCACTCATATATCTCTTTTGGTATGAACATGCAATGAATGATTTAGGTATCTAATTGGCATCTAGATAACTTGGTAAATCATTTTATGGAATTCGATCACACTCCTTAAATAACTGAATTGGAGAAGGTGTTTTGGAACACCTATGGCCACCAAGTTTAGTTGAGCTTTATGTTTCGTGTAATAACCCCCAAGGGGTATTCATGAATGGAATTTAGCAAGATACTTCCTTACAATGATAGACTAGACAATTGGCCCAAACGATATCTACTCTTAAAGGAGGGATATTCGCGAGGGAACATATTGAAGGTCGATAACTTGGTAACAAACTCAATGTAATTTTATTAATATCCTCCCAAGAGTTATTGTTAATAAAATTGTGAGGCTAAAATTGAAAACGTTGTTTGTATGTTAACAATTGGGTGGGACATAGCCCAACTAGTAAATGGTGCAAACTCCCAAAGGAGGCTTGATATTTATGGGTGTTGGATCGGCGTTGAATTTTATGATTGAATTATTTTATTTATAATTCAAGATAAATACTCGAAAGTGCTTTATCATGATTATTTACTTATATAATTTTTGTAATTGTTCATAAATCATTACCCCATCTCTAATCAATATCCTAAAAGACAATACTTTAACTGGTGATAATTATGTCACATGGAAAAAGAAAATTGGGCTTTTATTGCAATCTGAAAAGCAAAAGTTTGTTCTGTCCATTCCTAAACCACCTACTTCTACGAATGAATCTACTAAGGAGCAAAGAGATGAGTATCAGTAGTGGGAGTCTTCCACGTGTTACATTATGGCCATCATCTTCGACGTGTTGCAACAGCAGCATGATGGAATGGAGACTGCTGCCGACATAATGATGTCTCTAGAGGAGATGTGTGCTATGAAGTCTAGAAAGACTAAGAGAGGGGCATTTACTGCGTTCACGACTCTTAGGATGAAACCTGGACAGGCTGTGAAAGATCACATGATGAAAGTCATAGCACATCTCAACATTGCTGAACTAAATGGTGCTGAGATAGATTGTGAGACGAAAATTGACATGATTGCCAAAAAAATCTTTGTGAAAGGCAAGGGTCAAAAGATTCATATCGTAGATAAAGTTGCTACTATTTAGACCCGTAAGAAGGTCAAGAAAAAAAAAGCAACTAGGACCTACTAAGAAGGAGACAAAGAAAATAACCAAGATCAAAGGGAAGTGTTTCCTTTATGGTGAAAAGGGACATTAGAAAAGAAATTGTTCAAAGTCTTACGACAGGAAGAAAGAAGGTAATATTAATTATCTTGAAACATGTTTTTTGGCAGATTCTATGGATTCTTGGATCATAGACTCCGGAGCCACTAATCATGTTTGTTTTTCCTTATAGGTGTTCAAGGAAAGGAGAAGGCTTAATGAGATTGAATTCAACTTGCGTTTAGGCAATGGAGCGTTGGTGTCTGCTAGTTCAATGGGAGATATTAGAATTAGTTTAGATCCTTATAGGTATTTAGATTTAATAGACGTTTATTATATACCTCAATTCAAGAGGAATTTAATTTCAGTTTCTTGTTTAAATAAATTTGGCTATTCGGTTACTTTTAATAAAGGTTTTATTATTAGTAAAAAATGATAAAATAATTTGCAAAGGTACATTGGAAAATGGTTTATTGTATTTGCATAGAAGTATCTCTCACTTGTTAGACACAGAATCAACGGAACCTAATCATAAAAGAGTAAAATTATCAAAAGATGAAACCTATCTATAGCATTTGTGCGTAGGTCATATTAACCATAATAGGATTAAAAGATTGGTATGTGACGGACCTCTAAGTCACTTAAAGGTTGATGATCTACCAACTTGTGAATCTTTTTTGGAAGGTAAAATGACCAAAAGGTCGTTTACGACCAAAGGCACAATAGTCATCAAATGTTTAGGATTGATACAGACTGAAGTGTGTGGACCTATGAGCATTCAAGCTAGAGGTGGATATGAGTACTTTATAACTTTCATGGATGATCACTCAAGATTTGGCTATGTGTATCTCATGAGACATAAGTCGGATGCATTCGACATGTTCAAAGCATTTAAAGCTAAAGTAGAAAATCAGCTTGAGAAACGCATAAAAATCTTGAGGTCTGATCAAGTTTGAAAATATCAATCAGGTGAGTTCTAGCAATATCTTACTGATAATGGGATAATTTCTCAAATTTCTGCACCAGGTACACATCAACAAAATGGGGTGGCAGAAAGAAGAAATAGAACTCTTTTGGACATTGTTCTGTCTATGTTGTGTTATTCAACGCTTCCTAATTCTTTTTAGGGATATGTTTTACAAACTGCTAAGTACATTCTAAATGATTTACCATCTAAGTCGGTTCGTAAAACACCACATGAGTTATGGACTGGGCAAAAGCCTAGTTTACAACACTTAAGGATAATTGGATGTCTTGTGCATGTGTTAAAAGGAAAGACAGAAAAGATGGAATCCCGTTCAGAAACATGCATATTTGTAGGGTATCCAAAAGGAACAAAAGGATATTATTTCTATAGTCCATCAGATCTTAAAGTATTTGTTTCGACAAATGCTAAATTTTTAGAAGAGGACATATGAATAATTTTGTGCTTAAAAGTAGAATTGTCCAGAATGAGATTTCAGGAGACACAATTCCACAAGAAGTTTCACAACCAAGCCCAATTGTAAGTTCTATACCAACACAAGATCAACAATCTACCATACCTTATCGTAGTGGGAGGGTTATTAGACAACACAAGAGATATATTGGTCTAGGATAATCTGTAGAGAATCTTTCGGGCGACGATGATCCCTATATGTAAAATAAAGTAATGGAAGATGTTGATTGTCGCCATTGGCAAAAGGCAATGCAATTTGAAATTTAATCTATCTTTAAAAATAAAGTCTAGTCTCTTGTAGACTTGCCTAAAGGGATAAAACCCATCGGGTGTAAGTGGGTATACAAGAGGAAAAGAGGAATGGATGGAAAGGTGGAAACCTTTAAAGCTAGATTGGTAGTTATAGGTTATACACAGAAAGAAGGAATCGATTATGAGGAAACCTTCTCTCATGTGACCATGCTTAAATCCATTCGGATACTCTTATCCATTGTGACATCTCTAGACCTAGAGATTTGGAAAATGGACGTCAAGACAGCTTTCCTTAATGGAAGTCTTGACGAAAACATCTATATGATTCAACCAGAAGGATTCATTGAAAAAGGCCAAAAGAAAATGGTATGCAAGTTGCAAAGATCCATGTATGGATTGAAGCAAGCATCCAGATCCTAGAACATAAGGTTCGATCAAGCCGTGAAAAGTTTTGGATTTACTCAAAACTTTAATGAACCATGTGTATACAAAAGGATTAAAGGTGACAAGTTGGTTTTCATAGTTCGTTACGTTGATGATATACTATTCATCGAAAATCATGTCGGTGTATTGACATCAGTAAAAGAATGGTTAGTAAAACAATTTGATATGAAGGACTTAGGAGAAGCAAGTTATATTCTCAATATCTAAGTCATAAGGGATAGAAAGAATAGAACGATTGCATTATCCCATGCTTCATACATAGTTTAAATCTTGTTTAGGTTTTCCATGGAAGATTCCAAGAAAGGTATGTTACCTTTTAGACATGGAATCAAACTTTCTAAGGAACAAGTTCCTAAGAATGAGCATGAAAAGCAATTCATTAGCATGAAGAGCAATTCATGAGCAGGGTTCCATAAGCTTCGGCAGTTGGAAGTCTCATGTATGTAATGCTCTGTACTAGACCAGATATTCGTTTTGTTGTGGGCATAGTTATCATGTTTCAATTGGAACCTGGTCCTAATCACTGGATGACAGTCAAGCATATTTTCTAGTATTTACGGAGAACGAGAGATTATATGCTTGTGTACTCCGGAAGAGGTTTAATTTCTGTTGGGTATACAGATTCAGATTTTCAGTCAGATTCTGACTCCAGGAGATCAACATCAGGATCTGTGTTTACTATTAGAGGATGGGCAGTTATATGGAGGAGTATCAAGCAATCTTGTATTGCTGATTCCACTATGGAAGCCGAGTATGTTGCCACATGTGAGGCTGCTAAAGAGGTTGTCTGGCTCTGCCAATTCTTGATTGACTTGGAAGTTGTTCCTGATACGAATAAGTAGATCACTATCTATTGTGACAATAGTGAAGCAGTGGTTAATTCGAGTGATCCAAGAAGTCATTGGAGAGAGAAACACATTGAAAGAAAATATCACCTTCTAAAGGAAATTGTGCATAGGGGTGATGTGACGAATACCAAGATCGCGTCAGTAGATAATCTAGCGGAACCTTTTACTAAGGCTCTTCCACAAAAGAGTTTTGATAGGCATCTAGAGAACATGGGGATGAGAGATATGACACATTTGTCATAGAGTAATGTGGAGATTGTTGGGATTATGCTCGATAGCAAGAGTATAATAATGTATTTGACAATCTTTTCATATTATTAATTTGATTTCTAGTTTAACAAATCTTATAGTTGTCAAAAGTAAATAATGAAAGTTCCCTAAGAAGTGTGTCTAATAACAAGAGAGGGTGAATAGGTTTTAATCAAGGTAATTGTCAATTTTTCTTGATTATTCAATATTCAAAATTCACATAATAAAAAAAACATACAACATCAAGTGTAAAGTTTGAAAATATAAATAATACAAGATGCATACGTGGAAACCCACAAAATGGGGAAAAATCATGGGCTGTTAAGTGGACCACACACGATCGTAGAAATCCGCTATATGAGTAAAAAGTTACACCCTCAAGTGATACTCGGACTCTCACTCTCGACAACCTCGGGCTATGGCCACTTCCACTCACCACTGTTGGTTCAATCCCTAGTTATATCCCCTGATCCACTACTCTTGGCTTGAGCACCTCCTACTCTACCCCTCGAGCCTTTTATAGTGGATACCCGACCAATTGCTTGCCAACCTACCCTTGGTTGTAAGACTTGACTTTCTTGTGCAACTTCACCTAAAAGCCACAAGACTTCGACTCTATGAAGAGTATATGGTTTAAGTGAACAATCAATGAATGCTCAATGCAAAATATGTTAGACCAAACATACAATGCTTAACTAGGTGTAGATAATGCAATACAATAATCTATGTATCAAACAATGCCTACATGCCCATACATAAGGACTCAATTAGATGCAAAAGAATTCTAGCAACCTAATTGTCAATAAAAATCCTGCCAACACAAGTTGTCACAACATATAATCAAGGGCAGTATTTCGCAATAAAAAAATGCAATCAATGAGGCATACACATAAATGTTCATAAACGAGACTAGATGCACAAAGTCAACCTAATCATAACCAATGCTCCCCCTATATTTCTCAAGACTTCTCCCCCTTTTTGTCATGAGATAGGCAAAGAAGCTCCCCCTATCGGGTTGCTTTAGCAAAAAGAGCTATCCGCACAAGAACATTGCATAATCACATACACAAATTTTATGCAACTTAAATAATTGATAGAGATTCGATGAGTTTTATTTAAAGAAAAATGTGTGACAAAGATGATTTGCAAGCAAGACATGTTGTATTCAAATTCAAAACAAATGGTATTTCGTAAAGCAAACATCAAAAGGGTGTAGGGAAAATCAGTTCAAAACGCAACGGAAGAGTAAGAAAATTAGAAAATTAGAAAATTAAAATTAGGGTCTACGTATAAATAAAAATTTTCCCTTTTAATAACAAGAACCTTAACCCTAGATTAATTGATGTATATAAAAAGCAACCTACCTTTTTTTCGTGATGATTGAATTAGCGTCGAATTAAATCTGTAAGATCCTCCAATCCATTCAAGAACGTGAATCACCTAGGAGTGTGGGGCTCCCTTTCTTTAAATTGTATACCTGAGGATAGAAACAAACAAAATCTTCTTCTTTGTTAGTCACAATTATCCTCCAAGAGAAAAACCAAGAACGTCTGGTCACTTTCGAATTATTAATCAATTTGATTGAAACTCGTGTGAACCTTGATTCGATGTTGTACACAAAACTCTTTTGATGCAAAGGATACTAGTGTACTATCGAAAACAAAAACGTTCCCTTTTTTCTCTATGCTTGCCTAATTCTTCACACAATGAGTTGGACGAAGTTTTATTTATATAACAGTAAAAAAACAAATAAAAAACAACTTCTCACACAAAAAACTAAGGCTTGGTCGAAATTTACAAGTAGTTCATATAGGAGACCAAATCCTCTCCTAAGAAGCATTTACTTGGTGGGCGAGAATCCTTTCCTTAGGTGGATTTACTTTGTGGTTAAGAATTCTTTTCTAAAAGGAATTATATCATACTCCAAGACTCCTAATCCAACTCAATAGTGTATTTGTAACCATATTAAAGACTTTGTAATTTGATTAGATAAATAATTCGTTTTATTTATCTACTTATCAAATATAGTCTTTAATATTAATTATACTACCAACAATAGTATAAAATTTTGAGACGTACTCCTACTAAATTTTTTTTTGACTTTTAATTAAACAATTAATTAAATACCAAATTAATTAAGTTTCATTTAATTAAATAATAAAATAAAAATAATATAATTAAGCTATTTTAAATAGCCTTGCCGCCCAACACATATATATATAGGCCAATATATTATTTTTCCTATTTTATTAAATCCACTAGACCATAATAAAAAGTCCACATGTGAACTAGACCCATTCTTACAAAAAGAAACAAGTCCACATGCCTGAATACAATTCTAGATGGACCCCTAAACTGGTTAGGTAAAATATATCAAGTGATCCATGCAAGCTCGTGTGGATTGGGAATCTTGGAGGATTATCTAGATTTAAGCTCCAATAGACACAGCTCAATCAGAATCAACAAATGATTCACTTAGATCTAATCTATTTAATTTTAGTTCATTCCACTAAAGAACTAAAATTAAACACTTAAATAAATATAGAATAAGTTTATGTTACTCATTCATACCCTAGACAACCTTATTGGAGAAAGTGTATCCTAGTGAAGAATATCAGTAATTGCTAAGAGCTCATAGACCACCTATAGCTCTCCAAGTTACCATGTTTACTCATATGACCACATTTTGAACTTGGATATTTTGACTTGTCCAGAAGCCATGTTTCAATAGACACTATTAAGAACCTTAACATTAAGATTTAATATCCAATACCTCAAAACATCCATATGATGATATTCTACTCTCATTTAATAAATGGAGCCACGATGTCCATATCTATAAACGAAGTCCTCTATCGATTAACAAATGAATACCACCAAACTATCGAGGATAGACTATGCTATATAATCGTACTCATTGATAGCTCAAATGATAACACTTGCAACCGTAAGTCCATCATTTATCTCAGGATTGACATAGACTCTCCGATTGTCTTCAAATGAAAACTTTTATCCATTGGCAGTTCTATATAAATTATTTCGTTGTGATCCTATTCAATGCACCCAATGCACTAGATTCTTTCGCCCAAAGACACCACACTTTGATGATTTTAGACTCATCATAACACACTTGATCCCACTCAAATGCGAGCAAATGAATCTACAACTTTAACAAGATAAAGGTGCCCAACCTTTTATCTTAAGTTGTGAATATTTTTCAAGACTAACTAAAGAATTGTGTCTACCTCATACATATCTAGATGTATGAACAATTATTGTTTTCTCATAGTCTTTTGACCTTATGATCATTTACTTTCGACAATTATAATAATTAAATAATAAATGTTATAAGATTTGTAAAACTAGAAATCACTTTATTAATATGAAAATATTGTCAAATACATTATTACATTCTTGCTATCGAGCATAATCCCAACAATCTCCCACTTGCTCTATAGCAAATGTGTCATATCTCTCATCACCATGTTCTCTAGATGCCCATCAAAACTCTTTTATGGAAGAGCCTTTGTAAAGGGATCTGCTAGATTTTCTGCTGAGGCGATTTTGGTAATCTTCATGTCACCCTTATGCACAATTTCCCTCAGAAGATGACACTTTCTTCAGTGTGTTTGTCTCTCTTATGACTTCTTGATTCTCTCAAATTAGCCACTGCTCTACTATTGTCACAATAGATAGTGATCTGCTTATTCGCATCAGGAACCACTTCCAAGTCAATCAAGAATTAGCGAAGCCAGACAGCCTCTTTAGCCGCCTCACATGGGCAACATACTCGACTTCCATGGTGGAATCAATAATACAAGATTGCTTGATACTCCTCCATATGACTGCCCCTCCTCCAATAGTAAACACATATCCTGATGTTGATCTCTTATAGTCAGAATTTAACTGAAAATCAGAATCTGTATACCGAATGGGAATTAAATCCCCTCTAGAGTATACAAGCATATAATCTCTCATTCTCCTAAGATACTTGAAAATATGGTTGACAGTCGTCCAGTGATCAGGACCATGTTCCGATTGAAACCTTCTAACTATGCCCACGACTAAACAAATATCAGATCTATTACAGAGCATTGCATACATGAGACTTCCAACTGCCGATGCATATGGAACCCTACTCATGAATTTCTTTTCATGCTCATTCTTAGGAACCTGTTCCTTAGAAAGTTTGATTCTATGTTTGAAAAGTAACATACCTTTTTTGGAATCTTGCATGGAAAACCTAGACAAGATTTTATCTATGTATGAAGCTTGGGATAATGTAATCGTTCTATTCTTTCTATCCCTTATGACTTGGATACCAAGAATATAACTTGTTTCTCCTAAATCCTTCATATCAAATTATTTTGCTAACCATTCTTTTATTGATGTTAATACACCTACATCGTTTCCGATGAGTAGTATATCATCAACATAAAGAACTATGTAAACCAACTTGTCGCCTTTAACTTTTTTGTATACACAAGGTTCATCAAGGTTTTGAATAAATCCAAAACTTTTCAAGGCTTGATTGAACCTTATGTTCCAAGATCTGGATGCTTGCTTCAATCCATGTATGGATCTTTACAACTAGCATACCGTTTCCTCTTGGCATTTTCAATGAATCCTTCTAGTTGCATTATATCGATGCTTTCGTCAAACTTTCCATTAAGAAAAGCTGTCTTGACATCCTTTTGCCAAATCTTTAGGTCTAGATATGCCCCAATGGATAAGAGTATCCTAATGGATTTAAGCATGGCCACAGGAGAGAAGGTTTCTTCATAATTGATACCTTCCTTCTGTGTATAACCTTTAGCTACCAATATAGCTTTAAAGGTTTTCACCTTTCCATCCATTCCTCTTTTCCTATTGTATACCCACTTGCACCCGATGGGTTTTATCCCTTTAGGCAAGTCTACAAGAGACCAGACTTTATTTTTGAACATAGATTCAATTTCGGATTACATTGCCTCTTATCAATGGCGATAATCAACATCTTCCGTTGCTTCCTTGTACGTATAGGGATCATCATCGTCCGAAAGATTCTCTACAGATTCTCCTAGACCGATGTGTCTCTCGTGTTGTCTACTAACCCTCCCACTACGATTGGGATTGTTGATCTTGTGTTGGTACAAAACTTACAATTGGGATTGGTTACGAAACCTCTTGTGGAATTGTATCTCCTAAAAGCATATTTAGGACAATTCTACTTTTAGGCATAAAATTATTCATATAGTCCTCTTCCAGAAATTTAGCATTTGTCGAAACAAATACTTTAAGATCTGATTGGCTATAAAAATAATATCCTTTTGTTCCTTTTGGCTACCCTACAAATATGCATGTTTCTGAACGGAACTCCATCTTTTATGTCTTTCCTTTTAACAAGTGCACATGACATCCAAATATCATTAAGTGTTGTAAACTAGGCTTTCGCCCTGTCCATAACTCATGTGGTGTTTTAGGAACGGACCTAGATGGTACATCGTTTAGAATGTACATTGCGGTTTGTAAAGCGTATCCCCAAAAAGAATTAGGGAGCGTTGAATAACTCAACATAGACCTAACCATGTCCAAAAGAGTTCTATTTCTCTTTTCTGCCACCCAATTTTGTTGAGGTGTGCCTGGTGCAGAAATATGAGAAATTATCTCATTATCAATAAGATATTGCTGAAACTCACTAGATAGATATTCTCCACCATGATCAGGTCTCAAGATTTTTATGTGTTTCTCAAGCTGATTTTCAACTTCAGCTTTAAATGCTTTGAACATGTCAAAAGCATCTGACTTATGTCTCATGAGATACGCATAACCAAATCTTGAGTGATCATCCATGAAAGTGATAAAGTACTCATATCTACTTCTAGCTTGAATGATAATAGGTTCACACACATTAGTGTGTATCAATCCTGAACATTCAATGGCTCTTGTGCCTTTGGTCATAAACGACCTTTTGGTCAATTTACCTTCCAAACAAGATTTCACAATTTGGTTGATCATCAACCTTTAAGTCACTTAAAGGTCTGTCACTTACCAATCTTTTAATCCCATTTGGATTGATATGACCTAGGCGCAAATGCCATAAGTAGGTTTCATCTTTTGATATTTACTCTTTTATGATTATGTTCCATTGATTCCGTGCCTAACAAGTGAGAGATATTTCTATGCAAATAGAATAAACCGTTTTCCAATGTATCTTTGCAAATAATTTTGTTATTCTTACTAATAATAAAACCTTTTATTAAAAGTAACGGAATATCCAAATTTATTTAGACAAGAGAATGAAATGAAATTCCTCTAGAAATGTGGTACATAATAAACGTTTATTAAATCTAAATGCTTATAAGAATCTAAATTGATTCTAATATCTCCCACTACACTAGTAGACACCAATGCTACATTGCCTAAATAAAAGTTGAATTCATTCTTATTCAGTCTATTCCTTTGACCCTTTTCACCATAAAGGAAACACTTCCCTTTGATCTTAGTTACTATCTTGGTCTCCTTATAAGAAGGCTCAAGTTGCTTTTTCTTATGTTGTCTCTTGACCTTCTTACGGGGTCTTTAACAGTAGCAACTTACCAATCATATGAATCTCTTGACCCTTGCCTTTCACAAGGATTTTTTCTACGCTTTGAACATCTTGCATCAAGCCTTGCAAGGTTTATTCCTTATTATTCAAGGTCTAGTCCAACTTGAATTGATAAAAAGAATCCAACAGGGAGTTGACAATCATGTCAATTTTGGTCTCACCATCTATCTCAGCACCATTTAGTTTAGCAATGTTGAGATGTGCTATGACTTTCATCATGTGATCTTTCACACCCTATCCAGGTTTCATCCCAAGATTCATAAAAGTAGTCACTGCCTCTCTCTTAGTCGTCCTAGACCTCATAACAAACATCTCCTCTAGAGACATCATTATATCGGTAACAATCTCTAGTACCTCATGTTGCAATTGCAACACGTCGGAGATGTGGCCATAATGTAACGTACATTTAGCCATCTCATCTGAAAACTTCCACTACTAATACTCATCTTTTTGCTCCTGAGTAGATTCATTAGTTTGGTGGTTAAGGAATAGACATAACGAATTTATGCTATTCAGCTTGCAATACCAACCCAATTTTCCTTTTCCATGTGACATAATTATCATCAGTTAAAGTATTATCTTTTAGGATGTTGATTAGGGATAGGGTCATGATTTCTTTTTAATAACAGAAATTATATAAGTAAATAATCATGATAAAGCACTTTCGACTATTTATCTTGAATTAAATAAAATAATTCAATCGTAAAAATTCAACGGGGATCGAACACCCATAAATGTCATTCCTCATTTGAGAGTTCGCAACATTTACTAGTTGGACTAGGTCCCACCTAATTGTTATCATAACAACCAATGTTTTCAATTTTAGCATTGTGATTTTATTAACAAGAACTCTTGGGAGGATATTAATAAACTCACATTCAGTGTGTTACCAAGTTATCAACCTTCAATATAATCCCTCACGAATATCCCTCATTTAGGAGTAGATATCGTTTGGGCTAATTGTGTATTCTATCCTTGTAAGGAAGTATCTTGCTAAATTCCATTCATGAATACCTCTTGGGTGGTTATTACACGAAACATAAAGCTCAACTAAACTTGGAGGTTGTAGGTGTTCCAAAACACCTTCTCCTACTCAATTATTTAAGGCGTGTGAACGAATTCCAAAGAATGATTTTCCAAGTTATCTAGATGCCAATTTAGATACCTAAAACATTCTATACATGTTCATACCAAAAGAGATATATGAGTGACACTCCTATTCTATATGACATGTTATCAAACCATGACAAACATTGCAATATTTACAAAAAAATATAAATAGCTACAATTTTGGTCCATCCTAGAAAAGCAAGTAAATTACATGTCTTTAAATGCAAAAAACTCATTTTCTTGGCTGACAAGTCTTCACGTGACCTTCAATGTTTGGAATCTCTCTGCTGCCTCCCATGGGCATGCGAACCCTTGGCTCCTACCCATGGGCGTGCGCATGCCACAACCCCATAAAGAGCTGCCATGCACAGCCCATGGCTTCTATAGGGATGCCGTGTGCAGCCCATACCATAACAAATGTGGCCGCATGCTCATCGCACACACGTTTGTTGCTACGACTCGCAAGGTCCCAAACTTATTCCGGTTGCTCCCAATTCTTCAAACCTTTAAGTCTTCGATACTTGAATGTATTACAGAAGAATTTAAAATAAAAAAAAATGCAGTTTTTTTTATTACAACAAGTGCAGTTTGTTTTTTTATTACAACGCCAAAAAAAAAAAACTTAGCAACTACCAAGAAGGTAATTATGGTGATAATAGACAACCCTTCTTATTACAATATCAAAAAAAAAATACATTGAAATTCTAGGACCAAAATTGAGCAATAACAAACCACATATAAAACATATAAATCTATCCATACATTCCAATGTAAATATATATATATATGCGAATACCTAGAGTGTCATCTCATTCTAAAACATGCATATATACAATAAAAAGAAAAAGATTCACGAACACGTACATCAATTAATCAAGGGTACAACCAGGCTCTGATACCAATTGTAGGGAAAATCAGTATAAAAAGCAACGGAAGTGTGAGAAAATTAGAAAATTAGAAAACTAAAATTAGGGTTTACGTATAAATAAAAATTTTCCCTTTTAATAACAAGAACCTTAACCCCAGATTAATTGATGTATATAAAAAGTATCGTACCTTTTTTTTTCTTTTTGTGATGATTGAACTAGCGTCGAATTTAATTTGCAAGATCTTTCAATCCAATCACGAACGTGAATCACCTAGGAGTGTATGCTCCCTTTCTTTAAATTGTATACATGAGGATGGAAACAAACAAAATCTTCTTCTTTGTTAGTGACAATAATCCTCCAAGAGAAAAACCAAGAACGTCCGGTCACTTTTGAATTATCAATTAATTTGATTGAAACTCACGCGAACATTGATTCGAGGTTGTACACAAAACCCTTTTGATGCAAAGGATACTAGTGTACTATCGAAAACAAAAACGTTCCCTTTTTTCTCTATGCTTGGCTGAATTTTCCACTTTCCCGCCACAAGTCAAAACCCACAATCGACAATCATAAAGCATGGAAAGACCATAAAGCCACCCTCAGAAGCAGGGAAGGCCGGTTTGGATTCAAAACTACCATAAAACAAGCAAGACGTGATGAGGACGAGCCCCCACAACAGTACTGGAACTTGGGCTTCTCCAGGCCTCCTATTGGGGAACCCATACTTTGAGGTCAAGCTACACATCTGCCCCGTAAATGCCATAAGAGGTCTCCAAGCTCAAGAGACATACTAGAGAAGTCTCCAGAAGCCCGCTGTCCCTGCTGGGCATATAAAAGGAATCATGCCTAAATCTACACTACCCTGGCTACCTCCCAAGAATGTCTACAGGAACACCTTGAGCCCCTAAGGGCCAGGGAAAATCCATCTCAAGCTTCTAAGAAGAGAGTCGGAGCAGGGATATACCTCGTTCTACGGGGCAACAGGCAGCTAGCTGGGTAGCCTCCATGACACCCCATGTCGCGATAATATACAAGATCATTTCTAGAAGATAACCATCATTAATCCCGTATACGTTCAAACCAAGAGTTTGATTCCAAAAAGGAAACAAACTCATTCACGTTAATTGTTTCCGCTATTTATTCAGGGTCGACAACTTTTAAATATATGAGCCCTCCCGATAAGGAGGAAACGGATTCAATGGATTGTGGCCGGATATTAGCAAATTTAAACCAACCTGGACCATGTATATATAGAGCCAAGCATGATAGCGACAGATATAGACAGAAAAAGATATACAGGAATAGAGAGAACAGAGAACAGAGAGAACAGAGAGAACAGAGAAAGAAAAGAACAAGGGAAGGCCTAATAACTGGATTAAGAACACGACCAACTTCGTTTCCACTATTCGACAAGCACAGAGTTGCCACCACCCTACATCTTAGAGAGACTGCGAGCATATAAGAGAGTGATCTGTATTTTGAAGCAATATATCAATAATAAAACTCCCATTTACTGTTATTACGATCCAGCCTCTCATCTATCTTTTAACAGGTCTGGAACTAACGGTACCGACCCCGGCCACCGCTTTGGTAGTAGTAGTCTCGAGGGTGTTAGCAATAATTTCCCATCCCGAGCAAATTTCCCATCAACACTTTCTGGCACCGTCTGTGGGAAACCTCTTACACCACCATCTTTTTACATTCGAAAGTTTGTTATTTCATAATAATCATGAGGCTCCGCTCCTCACATGGGCAGCAGGGCACATCGGGACAGCCTTCTGCTACATCGACGTGAAAGGTCCCGAGGAAAGGGAGAAAATCCGGGCTCTATAGCTAGGTTCCCACCTATCTGCGGGCTCTAGATCCCCCTCTGGGAAGTCAGTTCGATCTTGACCAACAAGCAGCGGCCTTCGTTGAAAACGTCCTTCTTCGACTACTCACTGAGGGTATCACTATCCAACAAATAGGTCTCTGCAATCAAGGGGAGTCAAGCAGGCCTGGGTTAGGCAGCCCGACTTAGATGTCCAGGGATCTGCCTCTCGGAATCAGCTAGTAATCGAGCGGGACTCTCAACCTCAATCCAGGATAGGCTAGGGCCCATGCCCTATATTCCCGAAGCGCTGCCACGTTACCAACCAAGGCAAGTCATATCCGTGGCAGATCTCCATCCCAGGGAACAGGGATAGCTACTCCACCCAACTACTTCAAGGAGAGAAGCATGGGGCAGGGAAGAAGAAAGTCAGCAAAGCCCCCGAGCGAACCCCTTCCGAAGAAGAAATTGGGTGGAGATCGCCAGTTTGCCAGAAGGATCTGATGGTGAGGAATCAGAGATTAACTCAAGGAAATCTGAAAGCAAGCATCTAAGGGACCAGTTAGCAGAGCATCAGAAAGGGGTCCAATTGATGAAAAAGGGAAGGTACAAGGAGGATAAGAAAGATCCTCTAAGTGAAATGATTGCTCATTTCACCGGGAGGATCCGGGAGGCAGAGCTCCCGCGTAAGTTTAAAATGCTAGTTGACAGATTCTCTGAGATTGAAGATCCCCTGAGCCACTTAAAGAGCTTCGTTCAACAGATGGAGGTCCAGAACACAACCAGGGAGGCTATTTCTATCATCCTTGAAAGGGGTCATTTCTATTTACCATAATTTCCTAAAGTTACCGGTAGGAGACAAGGTAGAAGAAGTTCAAGGTGATCAGAAATAAGCTAGGAAATGCTACGCATTGTCAGCCAACCCAACAGCTCTAGCTAAACAACTCGCCCAGGTGACGATGATCCAAGGTAGGATAACTCCTACACTAAACCTGGAAAACATGGGTCCCATCGATTGCCCAAAAAGAGGCCTGGTGGTGCCTGACATGGAAAAACAGAGAAGGGAATGGGCCAGCGGCCATCCAATGGATAAGTTAGAAGAGATTTTTGTCCTAATAAGCGATCCCTCGAAGGTCGTCAAGATCGGAGCTACCCTTTAGTCAAGAATGAGAGAGGGTTTGATTAGGCTCCACACAGAGTTCATGACATTTTTGCTTGGAGTCATGCTGAGATGCCGGGGATCCCAATGACATTAGTTGCACATCGACTGGCAGTGGATCCGATCTTCAAGCCCATCAAGCAGAAAATGTGCCACTTCAACATTGAAAAAAACGTGACAGTTCAGAAAGAGGTGGATAAACTAACCCAGGCAGGTTTCATTCGAGAAGCTCATTACCCCCAATGGATCACCAACTTGGTCATAGTAACAAAAGCAAATGGGAAGTGGCCCATGTGTGTGGATTACACCGACCTCAACCGGCCATGCCCGAAGGACAGTTTCCCTCTTCCAAAAATTGATCAACTGGTCGATTCCACCTCCAGGAACAAGCTCCTGAGCTTCATGGAAACATTTTTTGGCTACAATAAGATTAGGATGCATTCCGCAGACCAGGAAAAAACCAATTTCATCACCGCACAAGGCCTGTATTGCTACATGGTGATGCCTTTTGGGCTCAAAAATGCTGAGCTACTTACCAACGGTTAGTCAATCTGTTGTTCAAGCTCGAAATCGGAAGGTAGATAGAGGTGTACATCGAAGACATGACGAACTTCGTAAGTCACTAAATCTTCAACCTCAGGAGGCCACCTGGAAGACCTTCTTAGGATCTTCATGATCCTAAGGGAAAACCAAATGATGTTGAACCCTTCTAAATGCGCCTTTGGGGTAACTACGGGAAAGTTTCTGGGCTTCATGGTCCATGAGAGAGGCATAGAGGCTTACCCAGAAAATATCATGGCTATCCTGGATCTAGAATCCCCCACATCTCTTAAACAGGTTCAAGCCTTGACCAGACAGGTAGCAGTGCTCAACTGGTTCATCTCCCGGTCTACCGATAAGTGCCTACCATTCTTCAAAGCTATCAAGTAGGGAAGAAACATGAAATGGGATAAGGATAGTGAACAAGCTTTCCAAGCTTGGAAAAGATACCTAACAAGCCCTCCACTACTAGTCAAGCCAAATCCTGGAGAAGAGCTCCAAATATACTTGGTCATTTCAGAGACTGCCGTAAGCAGGGCTTTGGTCAAGAAATGCGGGGATAGGATCCATCAACCAATTTACTATGTGAGTCACGCTCTAACCAAGCCCGAGAAGAACTATACTCTATTAGAGAAGCTTACTTACGCCTTGGTGACCTCGGCAAGGAAACTTCGTCCCTACTTCTATACCCATTCAATAGCAGGGGTGACAGACCAACCCCTCCGCCAATTCTTACAAAGGCCAGATGTTTCTGGAGGGCTGGTTCTATAGGCCCTAGAGCTTACCCAGTTTGATTTAAAGTATAAGCCTAGGACCGCGATTAAAGCTCAGGCACTAGAAGATTTTGTAGCCGAGCTCTCAATACCTTAAGATCACGCAATCCCCAACGATAACAGATATAACCCTTGAGAGGACTCTAGAATCTGACAACTGGCCGAAGAGCTGCGAGTCATGGACTCTCTAAATTGACAGAGCTTCCGGGCAAGCTGGGGGAGGAGAGGGCATAGTCCTCATCGACCCAGAAGAAACTGAGTACTGCCACTGTTTCAGGTTTGAATTTAAAGCCACAAACAATGAGGCAGAGTACGAAGCCCTGCTAGCTGGAATAAAGGCAGCCATAGAACTCGGGGTTAATTTCCTAAGTATCAAGAGTGACTCTTCACTCGTGGTCAACCAAGTCTCCAGAGATTATAAGGCAAAAGAGGATAATATGATCGCATACCTAAAATTGGTTGAGCAACTCAAAATCAGATTTAAGGGATTCAGAAACGAACAGATACCTCGACAACTAAATCATCGAGCTGACGTCCTTACTAAGATAGCTGCATATGGTTACCAGACCGTACCTCACGGAGTCCCTCTTCAAGTCATCCCCCTACCTAGCATTATGACTGGTAAGGAAGCTTATACCCTGGACCGACAACCATGCTGAATCGATCCAATAGTGGTGTATCTACAGGATAGGAAACTCCTCGGGGAGCCTGACCAAGCTAGGAAGGTTAAAAGGCTCTCGGTCCGATATTTTATGGTGGATGGGAAATTTTTACCGAAGGGAAAAATCCCTTCCCATGCTCCGATGTCTACACTCTGAAGACGCCAAGTGGGCTTTGAGAGAGGTTCATTCCAGGAAATGTGGGAACCATATTGGTGGAAAGGCCTTGGCATATCAGGTTCTCCACAAGGGGTATTATTGGCCTACTATCCATCAAGATGCGAAGAACTTGGTGCAAACCTGTGAGGCATGCCAGAAAGCCGTAAACTTGAGTCACCTCCCTCCAGAGAGCTTGTCGTCCCTTAGCTCGCCATACCCCTTTGCTATGTGAGAAGTCGATTTGATTGGACCGCTTCCTACAGCTCCGGGACAGGCCAAACATGTTATAGTAGCGATTAACTATTTCACAAGTTGGGTAAAGCCAGACCACTCTCCCAGATATCAGAAGAAAACATAACAAGTTTCATCAAGACCAATGTAGTTTGCAGGCTCGGAACCCCTTTGCCTTCGTAACCGACCTTGGAAAACAGTTCGATAATGGCCGATTTAGAGATTTCTGTGAAGGCTTGGGAATTAACCTTCGGTTTGCTTCAGTAGCCCACCCTCAGACCAATGGTTTGGTGGAATCCAAGAACAAAATCATTAAGAAGTTATTGAAGAAAAAGCTACAGCAGAAGAAAGGCATATGGGTAGAGGAGTTTCCCGAGGTCCTTTGGCTTACCCCACTACAAGGAGAACAACTACCGGAGAAATGCCTTACTCTGTGGCTTTTGGGGTTGAAGCAGTACTACTTATCGAGCACAAATTAACCTCCTTTAGAGTCCAGCATTTCGAACCAGAGAGAAATAAGAGTAAGCTCTGAGCTAGCTTGGACCTCCTAGAGAAGAAGCAAGATCGAATAGCTGAGAAGGTAGCGATTTACCAAAGCAGGATTTCCCGGTACTTCAACAGAAGGGGTAAAACCAGAAGATTCAAAGAAGGGGATGTAGTCCTCAGAAAAAGAAATATTTAACACCAAGAAGAGGTCAGACGGGGTCCTAGGGCCCTATTGGAAGGAATATACCTAATAAAGATGGTGATCCGTAATGGGACGAACAAGCTCGAGGATATGAATGGCCGACTCATCGGCCATACTTGGAATATGGGTCACCTAAGGAAATTCTACTCTTGAACAGGTGACTCAGGAGCAGGCGACCTCCGACTAGCTTTTTTTTTCGACAATAATGTACTTCATCCTCCATATCAATAAAGCTTGCTTTTCTTGTTTACTCATTCTTTAGCTATGTCCTACAATGATTTGGGTCTACATAGAAAAATTGACATTATTGCCTCAAGACCAGGGGTAAGCCGGGTAAGCCGGGGAAGCCCCATCGCCACTCCTGATGCCTTAATCGGGCACTACCCTCCGTAAAGAAGGGTCTGAGTGTAAGAGCATAGTTACCATCCAGATATCGAGACTTGGAAATAACTAAAATAGCCCTCATGTTTCCTTGGTCAGGCTGCCACCCCCAAGAAAGGACTAAGTGAAAGAGCAGAGTTGCCATCCAGATCTCGAGACCAGGAAATAGCTAGATAGCCCTCTTGATGCCTTGGTCTGGCTACCACCTCTAAAAAGGATCTGAGTGTAAGAGCATAGTTGCCATCCAGATCTCGAGATCGGGAAATAGCTAGATAGCCCTCAGGATGCCTTGGCCGAGCTACCACCCTCAAGAAGGATCTGAGTGTAAGGGCGTAGTTGCCATCCAGATCTCAAGACCAGGAAACAGCTAGATAGCCCTCCTGATGCCTTGGTCAGACTACCACCCCCAAGAAAGACCTGAGTGTAAGAGCATAGTTGCCATCCAGATCTCAAGACCAAGAAATAGCTAGATAGCTTTCATGATGCCTTGGTCGGGCTACCACCCCCAAGAAGGATCTGAGTGTAAGGGCATAGTTGCCATCCAGATCTCAAGACCAGGAAATAGCTAGATAGCCCTTCTGATGCCTTGGTCGGGCTATAACCCCCTACAAGGGATCAAGGATAGAGGGCTCGATTTACTCTAAATATACCAGTTAGTTCTTGTTACCAGCCCTCCTTGATACTTGGTCACTCACTGCAACAGGCCTACAATCAAATAAGGGGACTATCAACTAAGGAAGTTGAGCTGCGAGGTTCGATGGTCAGAAAGCCCGACGCTAGATGTTCACTTTTCACACTTAAACGTTTTTCTTATCTTGTTATTTCCCCTGAGGTAAGTTAATAAGCTGTAAACGTCGGACCTAGAGGGAAATCGAGGAAGTACATGCAAGTCGGGGTATGAGCTGGATATTAAGTTAGAATTTATTAATGTACGGGGGAGCCTATTCCCCAATAAGGCTATATCAGGCAAGGAGCCCAACCCCTGATTCTGGGCTAAAAAATAATAATAATAATAAAGGATCAAACACGTTTAAAGATAGGATGCCCACCCCCCTTTCCGGGCATTCAAAATGAATCATAAAAGAGAGAATTCAAACTTCTTCATCTTCCTGATGGCTTTCAGCCTCCTCCCCCACAGAATGAACCTCGCCCTTTGCTCCCCTCTTCGGTTGTAGCTCGTCCTGATCAACTGCATCTACCACATCCACCTCCTCATTGGGATCCGCCTCGGATGCTTTGGGGTCAACAGGATTTTCCTCTACGATTTCATTGATCACCGCCATAACTTCAGACGGTATGGCTGCATCGAGAAAGCTAGCCATTAACTTAGGCATGTTCCTGCCTTCTGTTGACTCTACTCCTGAGGGCACTACGTGCCTGTCTCGGGCTTCAGGAAGGCCTCTTTCTAGCTCCTCGGTTTGGACCCTCTTCGAGGATTTACCAAGACCAGACATTGGGAAGGCTGGAACAGGAGGGGGCAGATCTGGCACCTCCAACAGTTTCCCAGCTCCCTTAACAGAAGAAGCAGCTCTATCATTTTCAGGGTGAGACATCTCCCAGCCCTTGACATGACCTCTTCTCTATCCCATTCAGTGATGTAGAAGAGATCGAATGGAGGAGGAAGAGCCTCTGCAACCTGATAGAAGGCATAGAGATACCCTTCGTTAAAAAAGGCCTCCACCTCAGCCTGGAGCTGGGTAATTTGAGACTGCAAAGTTTGGTTCTCGACATCCAGAGCCTTCGCCTCTCCCTTCCAGTTATCCCGCTGGCTAGCCCGTCGCTTCGATTGAAGATTTTCCAGATAAAAAGCATGCTTCAACCTCTAATGGTCACACTGAAGCTCAGCTAGCTGTGTCTCCTTTCCCTGTTGGCTGGAGGCCATCTTTCGGACCAGGGTTTGAGCCCGTGTAAGCAACCCCTTGGCTCGCTCAGCCTCATCATCAACCTCAGCCTTGGCTGCCTGATCGTGGAGGAAGGTCACTTGATGCCCTATAGCTACCTAAAACTTGAAAGCCTGTAAAGAAAAATCATGTTAGAAAAAGATAAATCAAGCTATTGAATGAGGAAGTAAAGGTGACGATTACCTCGGCTAGAAAGGTAGACCCTTTGGTAATCAAGATGTCCACGGGCATTGAGGTTATCCTAGAAAGCTTACCGCCTGGATAGGATGCAACAAATTTCTTCAGGACAACTTGAAAGCCTGTAAAGAAAAATCATGTTAGAAAAAGATAAATCAAGCTATTGAATGAGGAAGTAAAGGTGACGATTACCTCGGCTAGAAAGGTAGACCCTTTGGTAATCAAGATGTCCACGGGCATTAAGGTTATCCTAGAAAGCTTACCGCCTGGATAGGATGCAACAAATTTCTTCAGGACTTTGTCTTGACCCGCAGAGCTCGATGGCTGGTGGGGGCGAGAAGGGGCGACCTCAAGAGTATCAACATTGGGCTCCCTGGGAACCTCAACTACTTTGGATACAACCGGATCAGCAGAGAGGGATAATGTGACTCGAGAAGCATCGGTTGAAGCAGAGACTACTGGTAAGGGGGCAAGAGTGGAGTTATTGGCGACATGGGAGGTAGACCCTCCTCGGCTTAGAGCTTTTGTCGCACGAGATGTAAAAAGCCATATTGGACTTCACTTGGGAAGGTGATGGGGAAGGAACGAGTTTGGTAGCTACCTTAATGGTCGACCCCCCTTTCTTCAGAACAGCCGAGATAGCTCATGGGGATGATCTGAAAAGAGAATGAGGGATCCCAGCTTGCCGGGCCTCGCGAAAAGCTAGAGCAACAACAAACACTATTAAAAAAAAGATCAGGATCATCAGAACTGAACAGTCCAACAATTTAAAGAAAGGATAAAGCGAGATACTTACGAGGAGTAGCATCAGAGATCCATAGGTACTTGTTCACCCTGCGGGGATCAAAGGGGTCAGGGCTGGAAACTTCAAATTCAAGTAATTTCAGGCCAGGATGGTCTTTAGCACGGTTTCAGACTCAGCGGGTAAGGAATCCTGACCTCACGAGGGTTTGTTGCTAAAAGCGGTGGGAACCTCGAGCTCAAGCCTGCCGATGAATACAGAGCTCCTCTAGTCTCTCCCCGCTAGCACCCACTCCTCTTTCCAATCGGGGTCCTACTTTTAAGCCCCTAGGATGATAAAGTTAAACCTATTCTTGGCCTTGGTATAGAATTGTCCTCGTGGAACCTTAGCCAGGCTACCTATCTGGAAAAGGAAGGCGAGCTCCTCTGGCCCGGGCTCCTCAATCCCGGGCCTCAGCCCGGGCTCCCTGGTTACATTGCTCATCTCGCATTGCTCCCTCCATAATACAAGGAAGCTGACTAGATGCCTCCAGAAGTCGGTCATCAGTTGAAGCAGAGCCAGCAGAAGTGCAATGAGAGCCCGCCGAAAAGAAGGGCGAAGGGGGAGCCTCACCCCACTCTCGAAAGCCGCGACATGGATAGGAAGTACGCCTGTGGGAGGGCTAAAAACATCATTGTTCCTATAGGGAACAGTGAGGGAAATGGTGTCTGGGATACAGTATTTGTCCCGAAGATGGCTAATCGACTGAGGGTAGACGGTTGAATCGGGGATGACCCTGGGTTTGAAAGGAGGAATCACCGCTGAATGAAGCTCCGCCACTTTGACCTGAACCCTCCTGACTGCGTCGAATTTCTCCCAGACATCAGAATCTTTGTCAACTAGGTTTAGAGGATTGTTGGGCTAGTTCGAGAAGCCAGAGCCTATAGAGACGTTCCTGCTAGAACAACGTCGTTGACGAAGTGGGGAAGATTCCTCATCGCTCAAAATTCCTCGCACCCGTTTACGAGGAACAAGGTTAGGGCCTCACATGCCCTCAACCAAGGCATCGATACTGTCTAAGGAAGTCGACATCAATGGGTAAGAAGAAGCTTGAAAATAAGCAGAGGATGGAAGGAAATCGGTAAAGAAAACAGGAAAGAAGAAATTTGGAAATTTGAGATTTGAGGAAGTATGAAGAAAGTGACGGTAAGGCTGGGTTTAAATAGAGGATTATCGGCGATGTCCTCAGGAAGATCACTTGGAGCCGTATTGCAGCCGTCTTTCTTCGAATAACACACTGTTTCAAATTCAAATATTGGGTAATTAATGAGAAGATTTTGCTCTCATTAATTATCTTTATAGCGGAAAACTTTCTTAATTAAACGAGGAATCTGACTCCAACCCTAACTCTACCACTAATATTCAATTCAGAGTGGACTTCTATTAATAGTGAAATTTAGCCAGGGGTCAAAGAGAAATTTTCACTTTCTCGCCACAAGTCGAAACCCATAATCGACAACCTTGAAGCCCGGAAAGACCATAAAGCCACCCCACAGGAGCAGGGAAGGCCGGTTTGGCTTTAAAACTACTAGAAAACAATCCAGGTGCAACCAGGATGAGGTCCTACAAGAGTACTGGAACCCAGGCTTCTTCAGGCCTCTAATCGGGGAACCCCGGCTTTGAGGTCGAGCTACACATCCACCCCGTAAATGCTAGAAGGGGCTTCCAAGTTCAAAAGACATCCGAGAGAAACCAGCCAACCTCTCCAGAAGCCGTTGTCCCTGCCGGGCGTAAAAAAGGAAACACGCCTAAATCTACACTACCCTGGCTACCTCCCAGAAATATCTACAGGAACGCCTCAAGCCCCTAAGGGCCAGGGAAAATCCATCTCAAGCTTCTAAGAACAGAGTCGGAGCAGGGATCTACCTCTTTCTACCGGGCAACAGGCAGCTAGCTGGGTAGCCTCTATGACACCCCACGCCGCAATAACATACAAGATCATTTATAGAAGATAACCATCATTAACCCCCTATACGTACGAACCAAGAGTTTGATTCCAAAAAGGAAATAAACTCATTCACGTTAATTGTTTCCGCTATTTATTCGGGGACAACCACTTTTAAATATATGATCCCGCCCGATAAGGAGGAAACAGATTCAAAGGATTGTGGCGGGATATCAGCAAATTCAAACCAACCTGGACCATGTATAAATAGAGCCAAGCATGATAGCCACAGATATAGGCAGAAAAAGATATACAGAAATAGAGAGAACAAAGAAAGAAAAGAGGAGTGGAAGGCCTAAATTCTGTATTCAGAACACGGCCACCTTCGTTTCCACTATTCGACAGGCATAAAGTTGCCACCACCTTAAATCTTAGAGAGACTGCGAGCATATTAGAGAGTGATCTGTATTTTGAAGCAATATATCAATAATAAAGGCTCCTATTTACTGTTATTACGATCCAGCTTTTCATCTACCTTTTAAGAGGTCGGGAACCAACGGTACCGACCTCGGCCACCGCTTTCATGGTAGTGGTCTCGAGGGTGTTTGCCGGAATTTCTCATCCAGAGCAAATTTTCCGTCAATAATAACAATAAAAAAAACAAATTAAAAACAACTTCTCACACCAAAAACTAAGGCTTGGTCGAAATTTACAAGTAATATATATAGGAGATCAAATCTTCTCCTAAGAAGGATTTACTTGATGGGCAAGAATCATTTCCTTAGGTGGATTTACTTGGTGGTTAAGAATTCTTTTCTAAAGTAATTCTATCCTACACCAAGACCCTGAATCCAACTCAGTAGTGTATTTTTAACCATATTAAAGACTCCTAATTTGATTAGATAAATAATTCCTTTTATTCATCTGCTTATCAAATATAGTCTTTAATATTAATTATACTACCAACATTAGAAAAAAATTAAGAGACCTACTCCTACTAGAAAAAGATTTTGAATTTTAATTAAATAAATAAATAATAACCAAATTAATTAATTTCCATTTAATTAAATAATAAAATAAAAATAATATAATTAAGCTATTTTAAATAGCCTCGCCTTGCCGCCCAACACATATATATGGCCCAATATATTATTTTTCTTATTTTATTAAATCCATTGGACCTTAATAAAAAGTCCACATGTGAACTAGACCCATTTTTACAAAAAAGAAATAAGTCCACATGCCTCAAAACAATTCTACATGGACCCCTAAATTGATCAAGTAGAATATATCAAGTGATCCATTCAAGCTCGTGTGGATTGGGGATCTTGGCGGGCTATCTAGATTTAAGCTCCAATAGACACAACCCAATCACAATAAAAAACTAATTCACTTAGGTCTGATCTATTTAATTTTAGTTCATTCCACTAAATAACTAAAATTGAACTCTTAAATAAAGATATAATAAGTTGACGTTACTCATTCATACCCTAGACAACCTTATTGGAGAAAGTGTATCCTCGTGAAGAATATCAGTAATTGCTAAGAGCTCATAGATACCTCAAAACATCCATATGATGATATTCTACTCTCATTTAATAAATGGAGCCACGATGTCCATATCTATAAATGAAGTCCTCTATTGATTAACAAATGAATACCACCAAACTGTTGAGGATAGACTATGTTATATAAGCGTACTAATTGACAGCTCAAATGATAATATTTGCAACCATAAGTCTATCATTTATCTCAGGATTGAGATAGAATCTCTGATAGTCTTTAAATGAAAACTTTTATCCATTGACGGTTCTAGATAAAGTATTTCATTGTGATCCTATTTAATACACCCAGTGCACTAGATTCTTTGCCCAAAGACACCACACTTTGATGATTTTAAACTCATTACAACATATTTGATCCCACTCAAATGCTAGCAAAAGAATCTACAACTTTAACAAGATAAAGGCGCCCAACCTTTTATCATAAGTCATGAATATTATTCAAGACTAACTAAAGAATTGTGTCTACCTCATACATATCTAGATGTTTGAACAATTCTTCTTTTCTCTAGAATCATGCAAATTAGCCTTACGATTCATTTTCTTTTCTCCATGCTATCAATTCTACATTTTCTAATGTAGTTAATGCATTTTGGTTATATATGACCAATCATACCACAATAATGACAAGTAGGTATAAAAGAAGAATTCATACCGTTGCATTTAGTTCTCATCTAGGCATTGTCATGTTGATGAGTTTGTCTTTGATGTTGCACTGATTGGCTTGTACTTGGAACATTCTCCGGATGTTGGTGTGTTTGTGGTTGAGCATGAATGACTTGCCTCAAATGTTGATTGATCATTTATTGAGGCATCCTTAAAGAAATTTCCCTTTATCTTTATAGTGTAAATATACCTAGAGGGGGGTGAATAGGTATATGCTCCAATTTTTGTCTTCTTTTAAAAACAATGCAATTTTAACAATGCTTAATGAAAATTGCAAACAATGACACAATATTTACGTGGTAAACCTCCGAAGAGGAAACATCCATGGGTTTATACCATAACCACCGGTGAAAGCAAATCCACTATTTCAAATAAGAGTTACACACTCAAGCAATCAACATATGCTCTCCAAGCTATCACCCTCACTCTACCCTTGAACCTAGTGATCTACTAAGCTGACTTCCTATCCAAGACCTCCTGTCTCTAGGAAGATTCCTTGCTCACCTATCCAGATCCTCCCGACCCTAGGCAAGACTTCTTGCTTAACTATTCAAGTCCTCCCGACTCTAGTTAAGACTTCCTTGCTCAACAATCTAAGGTTTCACACCTCTTGTCAAGACTTCCACTTGCTTAGCTATCCAAGTCCTCCCTGACTCTAGCTAAGACTTCCAATTGCTCAAATCAAAGAATCACTCTAAGATATGAGACTTCCTACCTCTTCACAAGGCATCAAAGTGATCATGAATGGAAAACACAAACAAGCACTCAACATAGAAAATGATGATCAACAAATTCTATGGACATGTAACTAGATAGCTAGATTATACTTTCAAAAAGCAATCACAAATGTATCTAGACAATCCAAGTATGTGATCAACGAAGAACATAGATATGAGAATATAGACACCAACTGAAACACAACCTAGTTTTTGGAAAACGAAATTAGATCTAGAAATAGTCAATCAAGTATGAGAGCAAAAGATTTCTAGAAGTAATTTCATGTTTATCAAGTTTAGCACAAATCATTCAATTGAACACAAATCTAGCTATACTTGAAAATCAATTCAACAAACCACAAAAAAATATCAAAATCATCATGGTCATGCTTCTTAATCAAATAGCATCAATCAATAAGAAGATCTAAGAAGAAAACTAAGAAGAAGATGATTTTCCCAACAAGGATGAAAACCACGAACTAAAGATCTGATCACAATGAAACATCTAGACATTCTTTGGTTCTGGAAATGCTTGGGGTTTGTATAACTCTTCAAGACACTCGAACTCGGTTTTTGAATCAAGTGATTCGGAGTAGAAATGAAGAATTTGTCACAAAAACAAAAATCAAAATGTTGAGAGAAAAATTCTGCATTTGTTCTTCAAATTCGTTTTTCTCAACCCAATTTTTGAATGAGAGGGAAGGAGAGGTTTTTAAAGAGAGAACAAACAAATGACAATTTTGCCCTCATGCCTTAGTGCCTCTCTGAGATGGTGCATGGGCATCTCGGGGCAGCAAGGCATTAGGCCGAGATGGCCACACACCATCTCGGGAAGGTGCCAAGTGATGGCTTGTGTCATCGCACCTCTTCCCTTGCGCTCCTCTCGCGTTCTTCGATTGTTTTTTGGCCCCCAAAATCCGAATTCAAATCCGTTTGAAGATTACAAACTAGGACTCCCTCACAGACATGGAAATATAAGATAATTAACCCAAAAAATAAGAATTTGACTCAGTATATGAAGACAAAGACAATGTAGGCAACATGAGTTGAAAGTGTAGTATCTTTTCACTTAGAACTCGAAATCAATAGTATAAGTAACCAAAATGATCGGAACTCTATCATGAATAATCTAAGATTAAACTGAAGTTCAAGATCCATGTTATACAAACATATAAACAAATAAACAAATTTCACACAAGAATGCAAACTACATAGAGATAGTTTCCAATCATGCATTTTCCAAAACATGTTACTTTCATACCAATGCATGAGCATTCAACTTCAAGTGTGTGAATATGTTATACCAAATGATGCGCTACGATGTAGGGACATAAATGAATGAATTGTGTGTGTTCACGCTTATGCCTTGTAAGAGGAAGAAGAATCTCGATACCTTAGCATCCAAGAATAGTACCAATCCTCCTGAAGACGAACATTGCATCATGAGAAGTTGCTTTTCTCCTTGAAGCTCTAATCATCACCAACTACTTAAGCAACTAAGCATTACAAAGAAATGAAGTTTTGTTATGGAATCAAGCCAACACAAATGTAAAACCTAACAATCTCCCCCTTTGGCTATTCCATGACAAAACCTCTACCTCAACATACAATGATCACTCATAATAAATGTTGATTGCATTCTCACATCCTCACATTACAAGGAGATATTCCTAGACTAAAATGTCTTCAAGAATCTTCAAGAAAATCTTTACACATTCAAAGCACCTGTGAGACAAGAACAACCAAAAGAAATCTTCTACACAGAAGATGGGTGAGATAAACAAATAATATACGAAACCAAACAAAAATTCCCTTATCTCTTCTTATCTCATGCAAACAAGAATGCATTCTCCCCCATAAGACAATATTTCTCCCCCTTTATGGATTGTCTTCCCTTTTATCTCAAAAGTAAGTAACATGTTGAGGAAAACACTTTCTCCCCCTTTTTGGCAAGGAATTGACAAAAACATATTACACAACCTAGAAAGAGAGAGATAAATGCCAATTGAAAATACCTATAAGGTTATAAGGGATGCAAAATAAAATCATGAGATAGTGAGCAAACAAGTTGCATAGAGAACTAAGTTTAACAAACTAAGCTCCCCCTTAACATATGCTCTACATGTTAATAAGCAAGTAAACTTGTTCACAAGGGAATCACACAATCACACATTTCAAGCAATAAAAGATAGTAAACCATTATTGTTCAAAATTAATAAGAGAATCATAGATTTTCATTATTCTCTCAAAAATAATATCTAATTGCTAATGAATCAAGCACATTAAGCAAAAAAATATGTGTGTGGGTGTGTGTGAAATTGCTTCTAGCATATATAAAAGGAGTGATTGTGATATCAACAAGCAAACCACTTCAACACCTATCCATTTAAAGCTTTTCCAATCAAGGTCAAACCGATTATCATCCAGATTTTTGCTTTAAAGAGAATAGATTTCAACATATGAGCGTGTGTGTGAATGTGGCTCATCATCCCATTTCTTTTTTTCAACCCGAACAATCACAATTTTCATCTATACTCCATTTTAAGCCTTCATCCATATCTTTTTAGGCTTAGTATCAATTATTTTAAAATGATTCTTTTCAACACTTCTTTGATTTTACTAACATAAATATATACTCTTCATGATGGCTTTCACTCATCACAATGGTGTAGCCCTTTCCTACATTGGGCGGCTTCACAACCAATATGTGTAGTCATTTCTATAAAGGTGCTTGTTGAGCTCTATATAGATGCCAAATCAAAATGGATACTAACCATAGGTCATCTATCATGTACTAGACAATGAACTTCAAGATGCATCCATAATCTAAATGCTTTCAAACTTAATTACTCAAACTTAGACATATAAGAGAAGCATTTGTGCACTTTTAAAAACAATATTTACAAAGACTTAAGTGCTTGATCTAGAAGCAATAAAAGCTATTTTATCAAGATCATTACATCTCACATGAGTAGCTCTCAAAGAAATAGATATACAATACAGTTTTGCTTATCAAGCCACTCATAACCACACACAAGCATTAATCAACACAAATCATGCCAATGGATCTTCTAAGAGATACAAATCTCTCTTTGTCTAATGGCTTAGTGAACAAGTCTGCAAGTTGATTTTATTAAATTTTCTCACGCTTCCGCTGCCCGTGGTTTTTTCCCTTCACATACCGCATTCGATTAGGCCTAGGTCACATAAGACCATAGTACCATTTGAGATGGCAACCATCCTTCATTGCATCAAAAAAAATGAACTAATTAATATGGGCTCCCTTATCAGATGGGAAATACAACAGCTTGGACAAGTGAGGGTAGAAAGACAGCCACTCACCTTCCCTTGTCTCATTACAGATTTGTACAGGAGAGCAAGAGACGACATAGGAGCAGAGCGTTTGGAATCGCCACCAGAAATTATTGGAATAACCACGTGGACTAGTCTAATAGTTGAAAGAGACCTCACTATTGATAGGAGAATGACAAGGAAGAAAAAAAGTAGCACAAGAGCAGAGTCAAGCAGGGCATACCAGAAGGAGCCAGAAGACATGGATTTTGAACAGGAGCAGCAGAATTCAAGGTAAAGAGTCCCTAATTCAGGGGTTGGTGACCAGAATGCAGTGTCACGGAAGATCTTAATTTTTCTAAGATGGAAGGCCGAGAAATCCATGGATATAATGAACTTGAACATGGAAGATCTATGGTCCAATATTACGAGCTTAAGGAAGGAACTGAAGGACATTCCTTATGAGAGACGTAACAAGAGATCCACTTCTTCAGCCTACCCTGCTAGAGGACCAGTCATTGATCTATATGCTGTAGAGCTTAGAGCAACACAAGAGATATCCTGACGGGAGGCTGAAGAGAGAGCTAGAGCAGAGGGAGATCCAAAGGAAAAAGGTATACAGAGTGAAGATAGGGCAGAATCCTCGGATGATGAGTGATTTCCAGCTACACATTGTCTTTGCATTATTACACACTTTTATTTGTTCAGTACTGTTACTTTTATTTTGAACTTATTGCTAGTTAGAATTCTTAGGGCTGTTATTATTTTGATTTCATATATTGTTGGAATGGTACCATTTGGATGTTTTAGGCATAATTGTGTGAGAGATGTGTGTGGTTTGAGATATAATTTTATTTGATAACCTTTGTGATTAAGTTATGGTTTAAGGCTAGGTTCTTCATCTCTTGGTTCGACACACCAGCCATTTGCAAGTATTGGAGGGACGAACAAGCCAAGAGGGCCTATAAAATGGGCGGGAACCTACCCAAGTTATAGAGAAATGAACAATCTCATCGGTTCTATCTTTCTCACTCAATTCCAATTTCGCACATTATCTCTTGAGTTTTGTTCAAAAGAAAAATTTTATGCATATGAATGTTTGTGATTAGTTCATTGACTATCATTATTTGGGTACTATGTAAATTCTTCTGATGGAAGCTTGCTTATATGTATTTAGCCTATCTTGAGTTTCAACAAATTTTGAGCTTATTGATTATTTCATTTTTGTTTGGATGAGCCGAAGGCTCTTGTGGATATGCACAGTATTTATAGGTTAATTTTTGACATAGCCCAACTCGATTGGGGCGTTTGGAATTATTACATATATCATGTACAGGTTTTGGTGCAGATAATAGGAAGCAGGTTTGGGGGTTGTTTTACTTCCATGCCACCAATTTTGAATGAAATATGGATGAAATTGCTTATTCTGGAAATGGTTGGTAATTTTGGATGCCTGAGCTTACATGTTAATATTGGGTCTAATTGCTTTATTTTAGGTATGAGCCATTTTGAGTCTTTAATTCGTCTTGAGTCATGTTAGGTGCACGCCGCAAGGCCGGACTTTTTAGTCATCAACATTGAGGACAATGTTTGGTTTTGGTTTGGGGGTGTCGACACCATGTTGAGTCGTCTTGAGTCTTTTATTTGTCATGTTTGGTCCAAATTTCAATTTTGTCGCATTGGCCAAATTTTTTAGCTTTAACTGACATGTGCTTTTGGCGAGTCTATACATGCATTGTGAGCTTGTGTGCAAATCTTTGTCACTCATGGGTTATATTTGCATTGTCATGGGCTAGTCCCATCTTTTATGTGCTTGAATTAAGGGGACTCGGTGCTCTTGCGCCTTATTCTAATAGTGGAGACACTCATGAGTTCACAAACACTAGCCTTTAAAAGTGCATTGAGTGTAAGTTTGTTCTATTCTTTAAACACTCTTCTTATCATTGGTGTCACATGCCATAGGACATACATCTCATACATATAGTGGATTGTTTGATGGATGCATTCATTCCCTTGATAAACTAATTATGGAAATGATCTTAGGCAATGTGTAATTAGCTACTTAAAATGCCTAAACACATTCCTTTATCTCTTATGTGTGCTTCATAGCCAAATTTAAGGCCAAACACTTACCTTTCTTTTGGAACCAATATGTAACCATATAACCAAAGCCAAACACAAGCCTACCCTTATTGTCAATCATGTGGGGTGTGTGTGTGCTATATGTTGTGTTTGAAAGGTATGAGCTCTAAGTTTAGATAGCATGTATATAGGCAATAATGAAATTGTGTACGAAATGACTCAACTTGTAAAAGTGCAAAAAATTTGCATTGATGAGCTTGATTGTCAAAATGTAATGTGTAAGTGTTCTAAAAAACAAAAATTGGAAAAGAAAAGACAAAGAGGAAAAGGAAAGAGCCTTCAAAGTAAGTGTAAGTACTCACAATGTAGAGTACAAAATTTTGAAGCACAATGTGTGTATATTTTTAAATGCCTAATTGCTGCTAGAGCGTCAATGTGTATTAGAGCTTTGTATGGGGTGTGTGAGTAATTAAGCATGATTGGTGATCTTTGAACTTACATTTCCTATTTCTTTGTTCAGCAAATATAAGTCCATGGCCCCAAAATAACCAAAAGGGAAAGTCCTATTTTATATATAGTATGTCTTGATTGGGAATGTTTGTTGATAGCTTGATCTTCCACATTCATGGCATAGTGAATCGTTCCTAGGATAGCTCTCATACATTTATCATTTTTTGAATGTATTTGTATTCAATGCTTTAGATTTATATGCATAAATTCCATTATTGCATACCTTATATGAGTGTCAACTTAGGATTCTAAGTGAAAAAAAAAAAGCAAAACCGGGTAAGGATTAAAGTCAAAGCGAATTATGCTCAAGGTGTGGGAGTGAGTACATCCCGATATGAGAGCGCTATTAGGTGTGGGATTCGTGGTAGTGCAAATTTCCCTCAAGTGCCTTTGAGTTGTTTTAGATTTCTTTGCATATGTTTAAGCCTCTCTATCACACATCCTTGCATTTCATCACCTGTTGGATATGCGACTTATTGGATTATTTTATTTTGAGTCATAGGTCGAGTCATATTTATTTGAGTCTTTGTTTTGTTTTAAGTTTGCTAGAGGATGAGCAAAGGTTAGGTTTGGTTTAGGGGTATTTAATCGTGTTAAAATTGTTATATATTTTTGCCCTCATTTCCTTAACCCTTCCCTCATTTTCGGGTGTTTTTATGTCTCGTATAGCTCTTTATTTGTGCTTTCAGGTGATTAGGTACATTTTAGATAATTGGATAAAAGATGCAGTTTTGTGCGGAAAAAAGGTCAAAAAGTTGATAAAGCAGCATCACGTCTGTGAGCTGGTCTTGTGTGGGTCCCAACCCGCGCACAATCCGTACACTATGAAGGAAATATAAGCCAGGCCATTGCGCGGGTCTACACTTGTGCACCATCGCACAAGTGTCCATGCATTCCTTTAAAACTAAGAGTTGGAATTTGAAGCATCAGGGCAATGCATGGGTCTACACCAGTGCACCATCACGAAAGTGTCCGCACATTGCACTTTAACCAGGTGATGAAATCAGAGTGTCAGGTATTTACACGGGTCCAGTGCGGATCTCAACCCGTACATTCTCATGACATGTTACGACAGCAGCAGCTTTTAGCCATTTTGAAGGAACCTATAAATAGAATCCATTATGTTACGATCTAGTAGATCACAGAACCAACATAAACAGTTTTTCTCTCTCTTGACCTAGGAATTCAATTTCATCCAAAAACTCACATCATCCATATCATCTACTCAACAAAGGGAAGCCAAGGAGATCATTTGTAGCTTTAAGAAGGACTATTCATCATCTACATCATCTACATCATCTACATTCCAAATAAATCGATAATAGATGTGGTTTTGTACGGAAAAGGTCAAAAATTTGATGAAGCAGCATCAGGTCAGTGTGTTGGTCTTGTGTGGGTCCCAACCCTTGCAAATCCGTGCACCATAAAGGAAGCAGAAGCCAGGCCATTGCACGGGTCTACATCCGCGTACCATCGCACAAGTGTCTGTCCATTCCTTTAAAACCGGGAGTTGGAATTTGAAGCATCAGGGTAATACGTGGGTCTACACCAGTGCACCATCGTGCAAGTGTCCGCGCATTGCACTTTAACCGGGTAATGAAATCAGGGCACTAGGTATTTACGCAGGCCCAGCGCGGGTTCAACCCACGCACAATCCGTACATTTCTCTTGACATGTTGCCTTATCAGCAGTTTTAAGTCATTTTGAAGGCACTAATAAATAGAATCCATTATATTATGAGCCAATCGAACACAGACCCATCAACAACAGGTTTTATCTCTCTTGATCTAGGAATTCATTATCATCCAAAAACCCACATCATCCATATCATCTACTCAACAAATGGAAGGCAAGGAGATCATTTGTAGCTTCAAGAAGGAGTATTCATCATCCATATCATCTACATTCCAGATAATTAGATAAAAGATGCGGTTTTGTACGAAAAAAGATCAAAAAGTTGATAAAGCAATATTAGGTCGGTGCGATGGTCTTGCATTGGTCCCTATCCGCGAATAACCCGTGCACTATGAAGGAAGTAGAAGCCAAACCATTACGTAGGTCTACACCCGTGCACCATCATATAAGTGTCTGCGTATTCCTTTATAACTGTGAGCTGGAATTTGAAGCATCAGTCAATGTGTGGGTATACACCAGCGCATCGTCACGTAAGTGTCTGTGTATTGCACTTTAAATGGGAGATGAAATCAGGGCACCATGTATTTGTATGGGTCATGCGCACGTCTCAACTCGTGCACAACCCGTGCATTTCTAGTGACACGTTGCCACATTAGCAATTTTTAGCCATTTTGATGGCACCTATAAATAGAATCCATTATGTTATGAGCCAGTAGAACACGAACGTATTCTCTCTCTAGATCTAGGAATTCATTTTCATCAAAAAAACCCACATCATCAATATCATCTACTCAACAAAAGGAAGGCAATGAGATTATTTGGAGCTTCAAGAAAGAGTATTCATTTATGGGTTTAGTTCTATTCTCTTCCCTTTACCTATTTTCTTGTAAGAGACATGAGTAGCTAATCACTTCTTAGGGAAATGATGTGATTCTTAGTTTAATTGTTGTCTTGTAATGAACTTCTAATATTTTTATATCAATCTATCAATTTTGTTCTATTCATTGCATTAATTTATTTCAATGATGAATTGCTTTTGATTGATACATTCCTTTCTTTAGCAATTTGTTTGAGAAGTAATTTGAGTGTTTTGATTGGGTATACATCTACTTGATCTTAATAGGCTCATTTGAATGGAAGGGTTAAGCAAGAGTAAATCCTCTAGTGAAATCCAGATTTTATAATCTCTTTTTTATTATAATCTTGATTGGGTAATCAAGTTTATACATCTAGTTTGCTTGCTCATGATAGGTTAAGCATCAAATCTATACATCCAGGTTGATGACACTATTAAGAGATTAATCCCTTAATTGATTGATGCTCATTCATGGAAAATCACTTGTGAGTTGCAAATGCTATACATCTAGATTGGAAACTCGTGAGTGATACATAATTAATGCTCTACATCTAGCTTTGTTACCTTCGTTAATTGCTCATTCTAGTGTAAGTTAAACTTGCCCATAGGTTGCCTAATGAATCCATCATTGCCCTAGCATCTATATCATCTATATTCTATTCATTACTTGTGCACATTTTAGTAGTTTAAACTAGTTTAGATTAAATTGCTTATTTTACTTCAATCCTCAAACCAGTCAATTTACTTTTCTAGTTTTAAACTTAGAGCTTAATTTGGTCATATAAGCATATCACGATCTCTGTGGACGATACCCATAATTGCCGCTATATTGTTTATAAGCTTTGAGTACAGTTTGGGATTATAAATTTTGTTTGATGAATTATTTTATAAATACAAAACCGCATCTGTGACGCTAAACATGTCAGGATTATGCTCGATAGCAAGAGTATAGTAGTGTATTTGACAAACTTTTCATATTAATAAAGTGATTTCTAGTTTAACAAATCTTATAGCATTTATAGTTAAATTATTATAATTGTCAATAGTAAATAATCCTACGGTCAAAAGACTATGAGAAAAGAAGAATTGTTCATACATCTAGATATGTATGAGGCATACATGATTCTTTAGTTAGTCTGGAATAATATTCACAACTTAAGATAAAGGTTAGGCGCCTTTATCTTGTCAAAGTTGTAGATTCTTTTGCTAACATTTGAGTGGGATCTACTTGTATACTCTGGAGGAGATTGAATTCCCGTTGGATATACAGATTCTGATTTTCAATCAGATTCAGACTCTAGGAGATCAACATCAGGATCTGAGTTTACTATTAGAGGGGTGGCAGTCATATGGAGGATTACCAAGCAATCTTGTATTGCTGATTCCACCATTGAAGTCGAGTATGTTGCAACATGCGAGGTTGCTAAAGAGGTTGTCTGGCTCCGCCAATTCTTGATTGACTTTGAAGTGGTTCCTGATGATAATAAATAGATCACTATCTATTGTGACAATAGTGGAGCAGTGGGTAAATCGAACGAACCAAAAGGTCATAAGAGAGGGAAACACATTGAAATAAAGTATCACCCTCTGAGGGAAATAGTGCATAGGGGTGACGTGACGATTACCAAGATTACGTCAGTAGATAATCTAGCAGATCCTTTTACAAAAGCCCTTCCACAAAAGAGTTTTGATGGGCATCTAGAGAACATGGGGATGAGAGACATGACATTCGCTATAGAGCAAGTGGGAGATTGTTGGGATTATGATCGATAGCAAGAGTATGAAAATGTATTTGAAAATCTTTTCATATTAATAAAGTGATTTCTAGTTTAACCAAATCTTGTAGCCTTTATAGTTTAATTATTATAATTATCAAAAGTAAATAATCATAAGGTTAAAAGACTATGAGAAAAGAAGAACTGTTCATGCATCTAGATATGTATGAGGTAGACACAATTCTTTAGTTAGTCTTGAATAATATTCACAACTTAAGATAAAGGTTGGGTGCCTTTATCTTTTCAAAGTTGTAGATTCTTTTGCTAGCATTTGGGTGGGATCAAATGTTTTATGATCAGTCTAAAATCATCAAAGTGTGGTGTCTTTGGGTAAAAAAATCTAGTGCACTGGGTGCATTGAATTGGATCATAGTGAAATACTTTATCTAGAACCATCAATGGATAAAAGTTTTCACTTGAAGACAATCGAAGAGTCTATCTCAATCCTGAGAAAAATGATAGACTTATGGTTGCAAGTGTTATCATTTAAGCTATCAATGAGTACGATTATATAGCATAGTATATCCTCAATAGTTTGGTGGTATTCACTTTTTAATCGATAGAGGACTTCATTTATAGATTTAGACATCATGGCTCCTTTTATTAAATGAGAGTAGAATATCATCATATGGATATTGCGGTATTGGATATTAAATCGTAATGTTAAGTTTTCAATAGTGTCTATTAAAACATGGCTTCTGGACAAGTCAAAATATCCATGTTAAAAAATTTGGCCAAATGAGTAAATATGGTAACTTGGAGAGCTATAGGCGGTCTATGAGTTCTTGGCGATTACTGATATTCATCTCGAGGATACCCTTTCTCCAATAAGTTTGTCTAGGGTAGGAATGAGAAATATTAACTTATTCTATCTTTATTTATGAGTTAAATTTTAGTTCTTTAGTAGAATAAACTAAAATTAATAGATCAGACCTAAGTGAATCATTTGTTGATTGTGACTGGGTTCTGTCTATTGAAGCTTAAATTTAGATAGACCGCCAAGATCCCCAATCCACACAAACTTGCATGGATCACTTGATATATGCTACCTGACCAATTTAGGGGTCCATCTAGAACTTTATTAAGGCATGTGTACTTGTTTCTTTTTGTAAGAATAGGTCTAGTTCACATGTGGACTTTTTATTAAGGTCCAATGAATTTAATAAAAAAAAATTAAAAAAATTGGCCCATGTATATGTGTTGGGCGACAAGGCTATATAAAATAGCTTAATATATTGTTTTTATTTTATCTTTTAAGTATATGGAAATTAATTAATTTGGTAATTAATTTATTATTTAATTAAAAGTCAAAATCTTGTTCCTAGTAGGAGATGGTCTCCTGTTATTATACTATTGTTGGTAGTATAATTAATATTAAAGACTATATTTGATAAGTAGATAAATAAAAGGAATCATTTATCTAATCAAATTAGGAAATCTTTAATATGGTCAAAAATACACTAATGAGTTGGATTAGGAGTCTTGGTGTAGGAAAGAATTCTTTTTGGAAAAGGATTATTGGTCACTAAGTAAATCCACCTAAGGATAGGATTCTTGCCCACCAAGTAAATCCTTCTTAGGAAAGGATTTGTATGCCTATTTATACTACCTCTAAATTTTGGCCAAGAAGAGATTTGAAGCTTCAAATTTCGTCCAAGCCAAAGAAAATTTAGAGAGAGGGAAAATTCGGCCATTAGATAATTCTAAGAAGAAAAATTCGGCCAAGCCCTAATTTTTCTAAAAGAGTTTTCGGCCACCATAGAATTTTGAGTATAGAGAATTTGGTTCTTGCTCTAGATAAATTCATCCAACTATAAAGATTGGTGTATGAAAATTCGGCAAAGAGGAAAAGGAAGAACGAACATTTTGTATTCGATAGTACACTAGTAGCCTTTAAATTAAAAGGTTTTGTGTACAACATCGAATCTAGGTTCACGTGAGTTTCAATCAAATTGATTGATAATTCACAAGTGACCTAACGTTCTTTGTTTTTCTCTTGGAGGATTATTGTGACTAACAAAGAGAAAGATTTTGTTTGTTTCCATCCTTAGGTATACAATTTAAAGAAAGGGAGCCCACACTCCTAGGTGATTCACGTTCATGAATGGATTGGAAGATCTTGTGGATTCAATTCGGCTCTAGTTCAATCGTCACGAGAAAAAGGTACAACACTTTTATATACATCAATTAATCTAGAGTTAAGGCTCTTGCTATTATAAAGGGAATTTTAAAAAATTATATATCAAACCCTTATTTTATTATTCATGCTTCCGTTGCGCGATTTTCCCTACAAAACAAATAGAGATTGTGCTTAGAATTAAACTTATTGAGCATGAGAATCAAGAGAAAGTGCTTAATGACAAACTTAATGAGGCTAATGAGATGGTAAACAAGATGTTATCTAGTTCTAACAAAGTAAAAACTCTCGTTAAGGTTTGAAAGCTTCCAAGTGACAAAAGAGGTTTAAGATATGTTAATGAAAAGTTTACTCCTTCAACTAACAAATCTAATTTTGTCAAAGCTTATAGCAACTTGAATGTAGGTACACTCTCTAGCAGTAAAGCCATGGATGCTACCGAAGGTGCCTTAACCTCAACAATGAATGCCAAGGAAAAGACTCAATAATGCCAAAGACAAGATTCATCATCCTCAAACGCTAAAGGCAAAGCGTTAAGTGTTGCACAACAAAGAGGTAAAAATGTGAGAAGGCAAAATGAGTTGGATGCTCAAGCTAATGGTAAAATTCTCAAATTCATACCTATTTGTCATTATTGCAACATGGTAGGGCATATAAGACCTAGATGTTTTGAATACATTTGCAAGTGTAAAAATGCCAACGATTTGCATGGTATGTCTTTGTTGAATGGTTCTAGGCAATCTTCCGTGTATAGATTTAGAAATAGACCTAAGAAGATCTTAGAAAAGAATGTTGAGAATAAAGTTGTTGATGATTTGTATGTGAAACCTTGTGTTGTATCTCGCTCTATTATGTATAAGAAAGTTCATAATGCTCTATTTGATTTGTCTGAAACTATGACTAATAAAGGCAATATTCATAATAACAAGTCACAGGATGTTAATAAAATTAAGAGTAAGAAACTTGTTAAGAAAATATTGGTTAGAAAAGACACAACACATTGTCTTGTAGTGCAACATGCTCTTAGTGCTAACTCATCCTACTGTCGGTACCTAGATAGTGGATTCTCTAGGAGTATGAATGGTAACAAAGAGTTCTTTAAGAATCTTGTTACGAATGATGGTGGATGGTTTACTTTTAGGGATTGCACCAAAAAGCAAGTTCTAGGCAAGGGAACAGTTTGTATCCCCAGATTGTCTAAACTTAGAAATACCTTGTATTTAGATGTTCTATGCGCTAACTTGATAAGCATTGCTCACTTGTGTGAAATCTTTGAAGAAGTTTGTTTTAACAAGGATGTGTGCTAAAAAATTGATAAAAAGGGCAAAGTTGGTTTAGAAGTCAAAAGATCTTTAGATAATTGCTATTGTCCGGAGATAGAATCTCTAACTTGTAATGTGGCACATGTGTAACTGGCTTGATTTATGGCATGAAAGATTGGGTCACATACACTTTAATGATGTAAAGAAGCTTGAAAAACATAATATTGTTAGAGGTCAGCCTAGTCTTGGTAAGCAATTAGATGGTGTTTGTGAACCTTGTCAACTAGGTAAACAAACTAAAGTGTCTCATAAATAGAGCACTTACATAGCTACCAAGAAGCCCTTAGAACTTGTGCATATATACCTAATGGGACCAATTCAATTCGAAAGCATCAATGGCAAGAAATACATTGTTGTGTGTGTTGATGATTTTTCTCGGTTTGCTTAGGTTTATTTTCTTAGATATAAGACCGAAACTTTTGATTACTTCAAGAAATTTTGTATTCAAGTTCAAAATGAAAAAGGTCTCGGAATTAAGAAAATATATCGTATTAGGAGTGATCATGGGATTGAGTTTGAAAATGCCAAATTTAGTGAGTTTTGTGATGACTTAGGTATATCTCATGAGTTCTCGGCTCCTAAAACTCCTAAATAAATGGTGTTGTTAAGAGGAAGAATCGTGTCTTGCAAGAGATGGCTAGAGTCATGCTCATTAGCAAGAAAGTCCCTAGGAATCTTTGGACCGAAGCGGTCAATACCGATTGTTAAATTTCTAATAGAATTTTTAGAATGCTCGGCACAAAACAAACCTCGTATGAACTTTGGATGGCCAAGAAGCCCAATGTTAGTTACTTTCATACCTTTGACAGTAAATGTTTTATTTTGAATGATAGAGATCACTTAGAAAAGTTTGATGCTAAGAATGATGTAGGCCTCTTTCTTGGGTATGCTAATAATAGTCGTGCTTATAGAGTTTTTAACTTGAAACCTCAGACTATAAGAAGTCTTTTAATGTGAAGATAGATGATCTTAGCATGCTTGATTTGTGTGATGATAATAGTGTTAATGAACCTAAAGAACATCTTTTAAATGAAAATAAGATGTCTATTGATGTGACTAGTTGTCATACTAGGGAAGATTCATATAGTGAGTCTAGTCATAATGATGAAAATGATAGTGGTGTTAGAGAAGAAAATCAAGGGTTAGAAAATGCTTTAAATGATAATCAACAAAATGAACAAGATGTTGAGAATTCTAACTCTATGCATAGAACAATGCACTATCAAGAAGACATCATAGGTAATTTGAATAAAGAGGTTAGAACTAGAAGGCAACTAGCTGACCAAATTTCATTTGCTTGCTACACATCTCAAATTAAACCTAAAATCATTAATGAGGCTATAGTTGATGAATATTTGGTTGAGTTTATGCAAGATGAACTAATTCAATTTGAGAGGAATGAAGTATGGTCCTTAGTTCCTAAACTAAAAGATATTAATGTGATTGACACTAAATGGGTGTTTAGGAATAAGACAGATGAGAGTGGCAAGATTATGAGAAATAAAGCAAGACTAGTGGCTCAAGGTTACACTCAAGTTGAGGGTGTAGATTATGTTAAGTTGTTGTCCATTGCATGTCTTAGGAAATTTAAATTGTTTCAAATGGATGTCAAAAGTACTTTTCTGAATGGATATCGTCAAGAAGAAGTGTATGTTAACCAACTGAAGGCCCACACTCTCCTAATCATGTGTTTAAATTGAAAAAGGCTATCTATGGTCTTAAGTAAGCCTCTAGAGCTTGGTATGATAGGTTGACTAATTATCTTATTGAGAACAACTATAAGAGGAGTGGCATATATAAAACTTTGTTTGTCAAGCATCATGAAAATGATAATTTTTTTTGCAAAAATATATGTTAATGATATTACTTTTGGGTCTACATGTAAAACTAAGGTTAATGAATTTGTGAGTGTCATGTCAAGAGAATTTGACATGAGTATGGTGAGTGAGCTCAATTACTTTCATCGTTTGCAAGTGAAACAATCTAGTGATGGGATTATGTTGATCCAATCTAAATATTCTAGAAATCTTGTAAAGAGGTTTGGGCTTGAAGGTGGAAAAGGCTTTGAAACACCCATGAGTACTACTCTAAAACTTGATAGATGAAAAAGGGAAAAGTGTTGACAAAAATCTCTATAGGAGCATGATAGATAGTCTTCTCCTTCGAATGGCTAGTAGGTCGGATATTTGTTTTATTGATGGTTCATGTGCTGCGTTTCAAGCCAATCCTAAAGAATCTCACTTGAAAGCCGTTAAAAGAATTATTAGATAATTAAAAGGAACACATAATCTTGGTTTATTCTATCTTTTGAAACTAATGATATTCTTGTTGGTTATTGTGATGTGTATTGGGTACATCGGGCGGTGGCTTTTACTTGAGGAATAATTTGGCTTCTTGGCAAAGTAAGAAACAAAATTCCATCTAGTTAAGTACATTGCGGTCAGAAATGCATGCACACTACTTCTTTGGATGATGCAAATTCTCAAGGGTTATGAGATTGAATAGGGTAAAATGACTCTCTATTGTGATAATATGAGTGTCAATAACATCTCTAAAAATCCGGTTAAACACTCACGCACAAAGCATATAAATATTAAGCAGCATTTGATTAAAGAACTTGTTTGACATTCTATTATTTCTCTTGAGCATATTCCTACTAAAAATCAACTTATGGATTTGTTCACTAAACCTTTGGCCAAAGATAGATTTAATTCTATTAGAAGATCCATTGGCACGATTTGTGTTGATTGATGTCTATGTGTGATTTTAAGTGGCTTGATAAGTAAAAATTATGTTTGAATATCAATCTCTTTGAGACCTACTTGAGGAGTATTGATCTTGAGAACATAGCTTTTATTGTTTCTAGAACGTGCAATTGAGCCTTAAAATTTTGTTTTTAAAAGTATACAAATACTTCTCTTATATGTTTAAGTTTGAGTAGTTGAGTTTAAAAATGTGTAGATTATGGATGCATCTTAAAGTTTATTGCTTAGTACATGATAGATGACCTATGGTTTGTATCCGTTTTGCTTTAACATCTACATAGAACTCAATGAGCACCTTCATGAAAAGGGCTACAAACCTTGGTTGTGAAGTCGTCCAATGTAGGAAACGGCTACACCATTGTGTTGAGTGAAAACCATCGTGAAAAGTATAAGTTTCTTTAAGAAAAATCAAAGAAGTATTGAAAAGAATCAATAAATAAAATCTTTGATTCATAACCTACATTTAAAAAAAGGTTTAAAGGGGTATAGTTGAAAATGGTGATTGCTCGGGGTTGACAAATAGAAATGAAAAAATGAGTCTTATGCACACACCGCTCATATATTAAAATCTATTCTCTTTAAAGTATAATTTTTGGATGATAATCGGTATGACCTAGATTGGAAAAGCTTTAGATTGATAGGTGTTGAAATGGTTTGCATGTTGATATCATAATTGCTCCTTTTATATATGCTAGACGCATTCCACACACACACACACACACATTTTTCTTAATGTGTATAATTCATTAGCAATGAGAGATTGTGTTTGGGAGATTAATGAAAATCTATAATTCTCTCTTTGACTTTGAAAAGTAATGATATAATTTCTCATATTACTTGAAATGTGTGATTGTGTGATTCTCTTGTGAATAAGCCTACTAGATGATCAATATGTGGATCATATGTTAAGGGGGAGCTTAGTTTGTTTAACTTAGTACTCTGTACGACTTGATTGCATAATATCTCATATTTTTGTCATGCTCTTTATTCCTTTACAAAAAAGGGGAGAAAATGTGTTCCCTTACCATGTACCACCATGTACTTATGTATTTTTGTCTTATAGGGGAGAAAATGAAATCTTGTCTAAATGTTATAAGACAATGAGATAAGGGAGTCTTCTCTTGTTTCTTCTGCATATTTATTTTTATGGATATATCTCACCAATCTTCTTTGTAAAAGATTTCTTGTTTATTTTGTTGTGTGTGTATCACAGGTGCCTTGATTATTACAGAGGAAAATCTTGAAGATTCATGAAGACTTGAAGATATTTTACTTCAAAGTTCTCTTTGTATTTTATTATATTTTTAAGTGATCATTGTACGGTAAGGTTGAATTTTTGCCATGAAATAACCAAAGGGGAAGATTGTTTGGTTTTAGATTTGTGTTAGTTTTATTCCATATCAAAACTACCTTTCTTTGTAATGTCTAATTTCTTAGATGGTTTGTGATCTATATGAGCTTCAAAGAAGAAATGCAACTTCTCATGTAAAGTTCGTCTTCAAGAGAATTGGTACTTACTTGGATGCTAAGGTTGTTATAAGGATTTTTTATAACGTGACAGGCCAACATGATTAGATATGCCACACCATAAAAGACAGCCAGGGAAGATCAACCCAAGGTAATTAATAGATGATCTCATGGACAAGTCAAGATTAACTAAGATGGTCAGAAAAACTAACCGATCGGGCACAAATAACTTGGTCGGGGAAACTAGCGGATCGGGTAGAGACAATTTGGTCTGGACCATCCGATCGAGATAAAAGAAGTCTAGTCAGGATTAGACAATTGGTCAGTTGGACAACACGTGGGAGACATTAAAGGCAACTACGACTCAAATACGAAGACTAAAATAAGGAATATAGAGTCATACTCTAATAAGGAAATATCTCTATTTCCTATCCAGTATCAGAGAATTCTATTCAGAAAAGAACTCAAAGCTTCCAGAAAGATAAACACTAAACAAGGAGTGAGTCCAAATCAAGTAATAACTCTACTCTTCTTGAAGACTGCACACCGATCCGGAAATAAGTTATAAACGGACCATTCAACTAGAATCCTACGAAGACTCTAAATTAATGCACAAGATCTCCAAAACATGAAAAATGGCAAATACGACTTCAATGAGTAACCAGTCCTAATTAAACACTTTCACCTTTCTTATTTGTGTAACAAGGATTACGGTTCTATGCACATATAAACAGACCCATAATCTCATTGTAGAAAAGGAGAACACATAGAAAATATAAAAGAAAGAGAAAGAGAGAGATACGCCAAAAATGAGAGATTGAGTGTGTAATCATTCTATTCATAGTGAATTCTTCTTGTCGTCACCGGCAACCGTGGATGTTTCCCCACCTTCAGCCTTTACCACATAAACTTATAAGTGCATGTTTTTCCCTTTTTTCTATTTTCTCCATATCATCTTCAACTATTAGCAAAACCTGTTTGACGCGTGATCAATCCTACGTGATCCAAAAATCACTGTCAACAAAGGTATTAAGATTTTTCTTCCTCTTTCAAGGCATAGGCGCACACACACATATTGCAATCATTTGTATCCCTGCATAGTTGTGCTTAACCGGTATAACACATTCACACACTTGTTAATGCACATGAACTAGATTTAATTCGACAACTTTTATAAAATTGCATGTTCTACGACTATCTCTAGGAAATGACATACATATGTGTTCTTGTGTTTATTTGTTTGTTTATGTTTTTTGGACTTTGGAATTGAATTTAGTCTTACATTGTTCCTTATTGAGTTTCGGTCATTTTGGTTACTCATTCATTTGATTTCGAGTTCTGAGTAAAAAATTTAAGAAACTTTCCGACCACTTACCATGCATTATCTGTGTCTTTGTGTATCGAGTCAAATTCATTATTTATGATCTAAGTTTCATAGTTGTTCATGTTCATGAGGGAGTCTCAATTTGTAATCAATAAATGGATTCGAATTCGTAGTTCGGAGGCCGAGGAACGGTCGAAGAATGTAAATGGAGTGTGAAGGGAAAAGGTGTATGCCGAAGGCCATCAAGCCTCACCTTCTAGAGATGGGGCATGGCTATCTTGGGAAGGCACCCTTGCTGCCCCAGAGATGCCTACATGCCATCTCAGGGTGGTGAGGTGGAGAGATGGCAACCCCTTCCCGAAATGCCCTTCTCTCCATATCACTTTCCATTTCTTTGAATCTCTTTTCCCACTCATTTTCTCATAAGTAGAAGAATTGAAGAACAAGTGCAGAAAAATTTCTTCAAAGTTTTTAATTTTTGTTTTGGTGATATCTCTCTCAATTTAACTCTGATTTAGTTGATTTAATATCCAAAATCATTGGTATTGAGGAAAGGAACAAACCCCAAACATTTTTAGAGCCACATTATGTTTTATTTTTCACAATGATTGGTTTTCTAACTCAATATTTCATCATTTGTAGGTGAATCATTTCTTCTCATTTTTCTTCAATGATCATCTTCATGAATGTTTTATTAATTAAGAAGAATGTCTAGAAGGATGTTGTCGATTCAACTTTGCTGTTTGTTTAAGTCATTTTCAAGATTAGCCTGTGTGTTGTTCAATTGAATATTTTTTAGCTTATAAGCATGAGCTTAATTCTGGAAATATTTTAGTGTTCTTGTGAATGATTGATAATTTCTAGATTTAGTTACATGCTCTATGAACTAGGTCATTATAGACTGAGATTTTTATTACTCTAGTCGAGTTCTTATTTGATAAGCATGCTTAGATTTCTGTATTTATTTGTGAGTAATTTACAAAAGCCATATCTAACTATCTAATTGCATGTTCTTAGAGTTTTGTTGATCTACATTCTCTATTTGCTTATGATTGCATTTTTATTTCACCTGTGCACTTCATTTAGATCATTGTCTTGTAAAAGGTTGAAGCCTCTTGTTAAAGGGAGTGTAGCTTTAACTTGAGCAAGGAGTCTTGGCTGGGACACGTGGTCTAGATAGCTAAGTAAGGAGACTTGTCTAGGATCGGGAGGATCCGGATAAGCAAGCACGAAATCTTTGTAGATGTAAGAGTGCCTTGGATAGGAAGTTGCTTCCTAGAGGTGAGATAGTCACATCTTGTATATGAAGTAGGCAAAGTGATTCACTAGGCCCAAGAGTAAAGTAAGAGTTGATAGCTTAGAGAGTGTATCATGTGTTGATTTTTTTTTTAGTGTGCATCTTTTATTCGACATAGTGGGTTACGGTTTACCGGTGGTTGTGGCATCAACCTGTGGATGTTTCCTCTTTTGAGGTTTACCACGTAAAAATTTCTTATGTTGTTTTTAACAATTTAAATCCTTTACTTATTTGTCTTGTATTGCTTTAACTCTTACTATATCGATTTCATATTGAGTTTTTGAAGAAATCTTCTTGTAAGAATTCATTAGTGTGATTAAATTACTTGTGTTTGTAAAGAAGTTTCAAAATTTGAGCCTATACCTTTAACCCCCACCCCCCCCCCCCCCCTCTAGGTTTATTTACGCTATAAGTGACTATGGAATTTCAACCAAGAGTCGCAACCCTCGATTGCTACTCACCAAGAGCGTATCGAATGAGCAACTACCAAAGGTCGCTTAAAGCGTGTAGGTTTAACAACTGAAACCAACAAAGGCATGGCATGTGCTCTTCATGAATTCCACCCAAACAACCAATAGCACTCAAATCAATCAAAAACATGCATTTCGAATAATCAATCAACATGTGAGCAATCATAGGATGCTTAGTTAATCTACTCATAATTAAATTAATCTACTCATAATCCCAATCATAAACACACATCAATTTCTACTCTACATGCCATGAATGTAAAGACAAGGGTTATCCCTAAACATGCATCAAGAGTTGGGTTGTCAATTATACTTAATACAAGTCAAGAATCACTTAAGTGCAATTGAATGTGACAATACAAGAAGAAATTAAATACAAGTCAATCAAATAACTGGAACTAGTTTTAGGGTTCACATATTTCCCAAATGGGGATACATATCAAATAAAGAAAATAGAAGTAAAAAGAAGAAACCCAAGGTATCAATCTCGGATCTCTAAGCTAAGAGGGAGCCCAATTGCCATCTTGGATCTCCAAGCTCCATTGAACCTCCTCTTTCTCATAGAAAAGGTCGGGTGCACTTTTTTCTTGAATCCTCCTCAAAGATGGATGGTGATGGCAATAGGTGTTGGTGGAGAGGCAATCCACAAAGGAAAATGTCCATGGATGCCTTTGGAAGCTCCTCTCTCTCTTGATTAGGTGGAAAACATTTGGTGGATGCAATTGATTAATTAAATGATGATAGGTCTTGTGGCAAAGTGATGTACTTATAGGTTTGAGAGGATAGGGCGTGAAATAGGCATGAACGGACAACTTTGCCCTTCTTAAAATGACTTAAAACCTGACTTGAGCTAAGCTGGAACTAATAGTGAGCAGGTAAGGGACCCGTTTAGTGACCTGCACACAAGTTCTTTTAAATCTGCTCTACAATCGGTGCATGGACAATGGACGGGCATTTGACACGTACACTATGCTCTGGGCTCCATTTTCTAGAATTTTGACTAGTTTTTCACTTGAAACTCCCGGTTTCCTCCTCAAACACCTAAAATTCATTGAATGCCTATGATCACTCTAAAATGAACCATTAGAAACCGAAATATGCTTGAAAACATGCTAAAGGATATTGAATTGAGGGCCAAATATATAACAATTTTGGCACGATCAGTTGCACGCGGGTTGGTAACAGTGTACTGAAATTTCTTTACAGACTTCTTTTTCTGGTGTGCGGCTTGTGTGCAGGTAGTACATGAGTATTAGGGCCTTCAGTTCTACCTTTTGCTGCACCAATTGGTTCTTTTTCCACACTAAAATCCTGATTTCCGATTCCATTGCCCAATTTGGTCCAAATGTCTGTATTTACAATAAAAGGGCCATAAGACACACAAAAACACCCAAAAACACCCAAAAACAAGAAAACGGATAAGGATATAAGGGACAAAATATATAAAAATTTTGGTGCGAACTCAAACCAATGAGGTTTTTAATCAAATTTTTAAAACATTCAACAATTCAACACTAAACAATAAATCAAGAGTGTGTATGCTACTTAATGTAGAGAGATGTCGAATACATTAAAACCAATCAATGGAACTAACGAATCGAATATTAAGTAAATTATGGATTACCCACAATCCATGTAAAATTAAATTAACTCCCACAAGGGGTTTAGCTACACATAGCAATGATATAAAGAACAAGTAAAAAAGCTAAAGATGAGAAGAAACCTATTGGTTTGTTGAGATTTCCTTGGTCTTCAAGATCCTCTCCTCCTACTAAGTGAATATTTTGTGCTCCTTGAGTGTGGGTTTTGACATTCGGATGGAATTAGATTGATAAGAATGGATATGGAAGTGATTTAATGAAGGATTTGGTGGAGAATGGGTTTGGTTTTACGGGAGGATATTCCTGGATCTAAAAGAGTAAAAAAGTTGTAAACTGCTTAGTAGGCGTATAACTGATCTCAGAGTGAATCTATATATTAGGTTCCTAAAAATAGGTATGAATTACAGATGTGGCAGACTTGACACCACGATATGCATGGGTAGTGCGCAAGTAAGGACCTGCACACTAACCTATGCATTGGAAATCTTATCCTTACGGGTATTGGTGTGCTGGAACATTATACGGGTGTGCTTTTTCTTCACTATTGTGTGGGTGTACTTCATTGGTAGGGACCCACGAAACGTAGTAGCCACGGTTTGGGCACTTTTTAATTTTAGAGGTGCCTCAGGTCTTAGTACGTGGTTGTATTGCACTAGCATGACCAGGGAACTTCTTAAAATGCATTGTAGGGTTATCTGTGCACTACCTATACTGTCGGAAATCCAACTCATAACCAAGAAGTGCTACTTCAAACTGCGACATCAACCAGAATAACCAAGTAGCTTATAGTCCCCAGACGATGCTAGGAGCTCAGAGTGCGAGCACCAACTCCTAGATTCATGTCGCATATGTCTTCCAAAAGATACTGCCAAGTCAGACTACATCCTCATGCCAGAAGATCTATATATGTTACTTCATATTATGAGTTCCAACTCGTAGATCATGGTCCTAAAAACACGCCAGAGGATACTGCAACTTCAGACTGGGAGTTCCAACTCCCAGATCAAAGACGCACAAGTTGCCCATAACCCATCACCATACGATTATGTGAGTTACAACTAGCAAATCCAGATCTACGGCTTCAATCTGTGAGTTCCAACTCACAGATATGTGTTGGCATAACCTTATCCAGTTGCATATCATGCAATTTTTAGGGGCAAACTTGACTTTTCACACCCAATTAGTACCCTAGCCTTCAAACAATATAAATACCCCACCTTGTTGGTCTTAAAAAATATCATCATCCCATAAATATCTCATACCATCTCTTGTCCTTAAACACCACGAGAGAGAGAGAGAGAGAGAGAGAGAGAGAGAGAGAGAGGAGCTTCAAAGACTTCCATGAAGGGTTTTTCTCAATGTATGTTTTACCACCACCACCTCTAAACTTCTTCCATCAATCTTTGAAGTTGATTCAAAGAGAAAGAAGAGCAAACTAAATAGAGATCTTGGTTATCACTGAACTCTTCTATTTGTATTATGTCTTATTTAATTGATATCTAATCTCCAATAAGGAATATTTGTAAACCAACACTTGGCTTGTTATATACGGTATTTACTTAGATTGAACTTGGATCTTGACTCTACTATTTGAGCTTATTCTATATCTCTCTTTTCTTGACATGTATGTTGGTGAATTAGTAGAAATTAATATGTTTGCATGAGTGAGACTGTAGATTAAAAGAAATGATATTGTGTAAAAGTAGAGTCCCACTCTGGTTGCATGTTGGTGACGAAAGGGAATCGATATGTATGGATTGGTTCGAGTGAAAGAGCGCATCTGTGTTTCGGTTGATTAGTTATGAATAAACCTTTATAGTTAACTCTTGAATAAGGGGAACTTGATTTATGCATGGTTATTCTATATTAGGTTGTTTGGTGTATTGTTCTTATGCTTAATGTGTCTTTGACCTAAGACACAATTGCTCACTACATGATTTTGGTTGAGTGATGAGAATTAATTTCGGTAGTCTTTAATCAACAAATAATGCGTAATAATAAACGATTTGGTTTCAGAATCCTTAATCAAGAGAACTAGCCCCTAAATCCTCTTGAATGGTGCTTGAATGTTTATTATCAGCATGACTTGCATATGTGTTTGGTGAACTTATGTACCTATTGTAACAACTATCTTACATATCTCCAATCCACCTTTATTTTAATAGCTAAGGTGTTTTTCCTTTGGGAGTAGACTAATTTTAATTCCTTTGTAGTGTGTTCAATATTTAAAGTAGTTAAGATTGGAGCTACTCTAGAAGCAGGAGTGAATGAAGGTTTGATAATACTTATCCATGAATACAGTGATATCTTCTCTTGGAGTCATGATGAGATGCTTGGGATCCCCATTTCCTTGGTAGTTTAGAGGTTAACAGTCGACCTTACCTTCAAACCCGTTAAATAGAAGAGGCAACATTTCAACCCCGAAAGGAATGCCGCTGTCCAAGAGGAGGTTGACAAGTTGTTGAAAGCTGGACTCATCAGGGAATCTCGGTACCCTAAATGGATTGCGAATGTGGTAATTGTCACCAAGGCTAATGGAAAGTGGCACATGTGCATTGATTATACAGATCTCAATTGTGTCTACCCAAATGACAGTTTTTCCCTACCTAAGATCGATCAATTAGTGGATTCCACTGCGAGGAACAAGCTCATTAGCTTCATGGACACATTCTTGGGGTACAATCAGATTATAATGCACCCCACCGACCAAGACATGACTAGTTTCATTACCAAGCAAGGCCTTTATAGCTATAAGGTAATGCCATTTGGTCTAAAGAATATTGGTCCCACCCAGCGACAATTGGTCAATCGATTGTTCAAGTAGGAGATAGGAAGGACAATGAAAGTCTATATTGATGATACGATAACTAAGTCCTAGGTAGTAGAATAGCACCAAGACTACCTTTGTCAAACTTTCTAGATAGTATAAGAGAACCAAATACGGTTGAATCCTATCAAGTACGCCTTCGGGGTGGCTGCAGGAAAGTTTCTCGGGTTTATGGTCCATGAGAGGGTCATAGAAGCAAACCCGGAAAATATCAAAGGCATTATAAATCTCGAATCTCCTAGCTCTCTTAAGTAGAAACAGTTATTAACTGGTCGGATAGCGGCTCTCAACCGCTTCATATCGCGGTCCACTAATAAGTGCCTACCTTTTTTTAATGTTATTAAACAATGGAAAAATATGAAGTGGGACAAGGACAAGGAGTAGGCTTTCTATTCCTCAAAGAGATATCTACCAAGCTCACTACTGCTAGTCAAGCTGGTACTCGGGGAAGAGCTATAAATATATCTAGCCATTTTAGTGACAATGGTTAGTGGGCCTTTGGTTAAGAAGTATGGTGACAAAGCTCAACGACTTATCTACTATGTGAGCTGTGCCTTAACCAAATCAAAGAGGAACTACATTCTCCTGGAGAAGCTTGCCTTGACCCTAGTGATCTTAGCTAGGAAGTTACGCCCTAACTTTCAGGCTCACACGATTACAGTTGTCACTGATCAACCTCTCCACCAATTTATACATAGACAAGATGTGTCAAAGAGATTAGTGCTCTGGGATCTCGAGCTCACCCATTTTAATATCAAATGTAAAACTAGAAATACCATCAAAGCCCAGGCATTAGCAGACTTCGTGGCAGTGTTCTCTGCCCTTCCTGATCCTAGTACCATTCCATACCTAGATCCAGACTCTTAGAAGGATCAAGAACTAGTAAATTGACCAGTTAACCAAAACGTCTTGGTCCTATATACAGATGGGACATCTAGTCAAGCACGTAGAGGAGATGGAATCATCTTAACTAATCCTGAAAAGGTCGAGCTCTACCACTATTTTCGCTTCAAGTTCAGTACCACCAATATTGAAGCCAAGTATGAAGCTTTGTTGACAGGAATGAGGGTAGCAAACGGGCTCAAAATAGACTACTTTCATATCAGGAGTGATTCATAGTAGGTTGTGAACCAAGTGACCAAGCTCTATCAGGCAAAAGGTGAAAACATGGCAGTTTACCTTGAACGGTTTTAGTAGCTTAAAACTTGGTTCAAAGGATTCAAGATAAAGCAAGTACCTCACCAATAGAATCATCGAGCAGACGTCTTTACAAAGATAGCTGCTAATGGATGCCAAGCTTTACCTAAAAGGGTACCTCTCTAGGTTGTATCTTAGCCCAACATAGCAAACGGTAAGGAGGTCAACCCGGTGGTTTGACCCCCATGTTAGATGGATCCCATTGTGGATTACTTGCAGGAAGAGAAGCTTCCCAATGATCCCGATCAAGCTTGTAAGATTAAAAGGATCTCGGCTCGATTCTGCTTGATATATGAACACAAGTATCATAAAGAAAAGTCACTACCTCTACTTCGGTGCCTCTACCCCGACGATGCTATTTGGGCATTTCGAGAGGTACATTCAGGGGACTATGGCAACAACAAAGAAGGAGAGGCACTAGCTTACCAATTGTTACGTATAGGATACTATTAGCCACCTCTGTATCATGACAGAAGATAGTTCGTTAAATTCTGTAAGTATTGCTAGAAGGCAGCCAATCTGAAACACATTCTGCTAGAATGATTCTTTTCAATTAGTTCACCGTGTCCTTTCACCATCTAGGGGTGGATCTGATCAAACCTCTCCCTACTACTCATGGTCAAGCCAAGCATGCCATAGTCACGATCGACTACTGCATATGGTGGGTAGAAACAGAGCCACTCCCTAAGATAACATATGAGAACACCACTAAAATTCACAAGAAGAATGTAGTTTGCTTATTCGGTACTATTATGATCATCATTATGGACCTCGACAAGCAATCTGACAATACAAAGTTTAGGGAGTTCTATGACGGTTTAGGAATTGATCTCTTCTTCACTTCTATAGCTCACCATTAAACCGGTGGCGTGGTAGAAAATAAGACCATCAAGAAGCTCTAAAAGAAGAAATTGTAATAGAAATGGGGTAAATGGGCAGTGGAGCTCCCAGATTTGCTCTAGGCTTACCGCACCACCAAAATAATCGTGATAGATGAACCCCCTACTCCTTGGCTTTCGGGGTGGAAGTGGTTCTACCTATCATGCATAAGTTGACCTAGTTTAGAGTCTAACACTTCGAACCAGAAAGCAATGAGGTCAGATAGAAGGTCAAGCTAGACCTCTTGAAGGAAACGCAAGTTAGGGTGGCAGAAAGAGTAGCAGTCTAACAAGGCCAAATTGTGAAGTACTTCAACCGGAAGGTAAAAGCCCGATGTTTCAAAGAGGGAGAGCTGGTACTCTGGAAAGTGACCCAAAACACCAAGAACCGGTCGAACGTGGTACTAGCACCAAATTGGGAAGGTCCCTACCTGGTGAAGGTAACATGGATAAACAAACAACTGACCATACTTGGAACGCGGACCATTCGTAGAGATTTTACCCGTAGAAGTGTGAAGACTTCAAGACTAATCAGTACCATCCGAGATGGGTACCATATTTATACCATAAAAAATGCAATGTGTTTCCGAATTAATCATCAACAAAAGACTTTCCACTTCACTTCATCTCCACTTATGTTGTTTTTTTGCCAAGCTTTTGTCCATTAATATTTGCCATGATCGCCAAGAACCGAGAAAAAGAACATAGCTACATCGATGCCTTGGCCAGACATCACCCATCACCTAAAAGGGTCTAAGCGTAAAAGCATAGTTTGACCGAAAATTTTTCCTAATGTTCTTGGTCGGGCGACCCCCTAGGAAGGGACTGAGCATAAGTGCATAGTTGTCAGCCAGACCACAAGACCAAAATTGCCAAATCGCCCTCCTAATGCCTTAGTCAGGATACCACCCCCAAGAAGGGTCTGAGTATAGGTGCTTATTTACTAGCCAGATCGCAAAACAAGGATAGCCAAATGGCCTTCTTGATGCCTTGGTCGAGTTATCACCAACAAGAAAGATCTAGGTCGTAAGTGCATAGTTACCCATCCAAATCTAGATTTCTCGGTTACCAATTTCCTCTTGCATAGGAATAGTAGGTACCACGAAAGATGCATTCGACTAGGTTTTCATCCAAGTGCCAGAATTCCCAAAAATAGGATGCTTGGAACCCTGATTATCCCAGAAAGGATAATTATTTTTAATGAAATCCCAAAGGGGATTATCTTGATTTAGTACCATAGAAACCTGGTACTGGTCATTTATCACAGGTTTTATTTACCTTATCAGTTTTTAAGTTTTTTTGTGTTAACAGGAATATACAGGGGACTTGTTGTTAGACACCACAGTCGTGGCACCATCTAGGTGCTAGGGAACCGTAAACATGGGAGTCCCAAGTATCAGGATTTATCGAATTAGTTTTCCACCTAAGTACTAGAGCCTTCCGGATATACACTCATAGTACCATGACCTCCCAGAAAGGATGATCGATCATGATAAAGTGCTTCACATTTTTTTTGACTAAGTACCTTGGCAATCTGGTACTAATCACCTGATGTGCTCAATTTCTTTTACTTGACAGATTTTAATCATCATTATATTACCAAAAAATATTAAGTTAGGTGTAGGCAAGGGACTGATTATTAGGTCTGACCTATGATATATGTGGAGTTAGACAAATTAAACCAAGTAAGGAGGACAATTAGATACAACTGCAACAAAAAAGAAGAAGAAACTTCCATTCACCAACCCAAGGGAGTCAAACTCCTAATGCTGGGTTTCATGTTAAAAAAATGATGATGATTATGAAATGACTAGTTTTTCCTAGTCTACCAGAGTGCCTACCCCTATTTTTAGGCAACATGCAAACTCAAGCAACCGGTTTATGCATCAGCTCCACCCTGGTTCCTCCCTCATTCTTCTTCTTCTCCATCACCTCTCTTTATTTCCCTTACAAGTTCATCAGCGGCCTACTCTTCTACCTCTACTTGCCTCGCCTCGCCTCAGTTGGAACCTTTACTTTGGTTGTTCCATACTGGATCTCCACCTTGACATCAAATCCAGCCTACTCTACTACCTCATTGGTAGCAAGCTGATCCTCTACTACCTCCTTAAGGATAGATGGTGCCTCTACCATTTCAGTTGTACCAGATGGAATAAATGGTAGGACAAGGTTCCCCTTTTTAGCTAGAGTTGCAGTATCACTAGGAGACTTTAAGGGGGGATCCGTTCTGGTAGCCCCGGTGCCTGGTAGAAGAGAATAGATAAGTTGTTGATCTTCATCATCATCTACCCCTTATCAGTTCTAACAGCTCGAGAAGTACCAACTCCATCATTAGTGGGGGCATACATCTTCTTAGCTTTCTCCACTATTTCTACCATATCTTAGTTTTCTCTAGAGCATAGATTGAATGGAGGAAGTAGGGCTTAAGCTACCTAGAAAGCAGTATAGAAATAGTCGTCTCCAAAAGAGGCATCTAACTTAGGCTCAAAGCAAGCCACCTTAGCATGAAGAGCCTGGTTCTCTTCTTTCAGAACTTTGACATTTTCCCTCTCTCGAGATTTCTTACCAAGACATGATGCTTTGATCTAGGGGTCACCTAGCCATAAACGTGTTTCATCTGTTCCAAGTCATATTGAACCACAAATAAAGTTTTCTCTGTGTTATCCAGGTCACGGTTTAAGTTCTCCAAGGCACTTTAAAATCAGTTGAGTTCCTCCCAAGCTGTTCTGAGCTCTGCCTCAGCATTTTAAGTGAGCTCACAGAGAAATAACTTGGTGACTCATGGCCACATTGTACTTGAATGCCTACAAGTCATAACACTTGAGTTAACTACCATCCTAGTACCAAGCATGTACATATAAAGTAATATGAAGTAGGATATTCTTACCTCGACTAAAAGGTCAGAGCCTTGATGATGAGCAAGTCTGTTGGTATGGAAGTCATGGGTCCTAGCCCCCCACCGAGGCAAGAATCCATGAACATATCTGTTAGGTCCTAAGGGAGATTGTTAGGTCCTAGATTTGTGTTGGCTTGATTCCATAACAAAACTTCATTTCTTTGTAATGCTTAGTTGCTTAAGTGGTTCGTGATGGTAAGAGCTTCAAGGAAGAAAAGCAACTTCTCATGATGCAAAGTTCGTCTTCAAGAGGATTGGTACTATTCTTGGATGCTAAGGTATCGAGATCCTTCTTCCTCTTACAAGGCATAGGCGCACACACACACAACTCATTCATATGTGTCCGTACTTAGTTATGTATCTTTAAATGCGTACACACACATAATTCATACATTTGTGTCCCTTCATTGTAGTGCATCAGTTGATATAACACTTTCACACACTTAAAGTTGAATGCTCATGCATTAGTTTGAAAGTAACATGTTTTGGAAAATGCATGATTGAAGACTATCTCTATGTAGTTTGCATTCTTGTGTGAAATGTGTTTGTTTATTTACATGTTTGTATAACATGGATATTGAACTTGGATTTAGTCTTAAATCATTCTTGATTGAGTTCCGATCATTTCGGTTACTCATTCTTTTGATTTCGAGTTCTAAGTCAAAAGATACTAAACTTTCAACTCATGTTGCATACATTGTCTTTGTCTTCATATATCGAGTCGAATTATTTTTTTTTGGGTTGAGTATCTTATATTTCCATGTCCATGAGGAGGTCTTGGTTTGTAATATTCAAACGGATTTGAATTCAGAGTTCGGAGGCCAAAGAACGTGAGGAGAGCGCAAGGGGTGACGTGCGATTTAAGCCATCAACATGCACCAACCCGAGATGGCGCGAGGCCATCTTGGCCCCAGGTGTGTTCTGCCCCGAGATGCCCATGTGCCATCTCGGGGAGACACTAATGAAAGAGGGGCAAATTGGTCCTTTGGATTTTCTCTCTTTAAAACCTCCCATTCCCTCTCATTTCAAAAGATAAGAACAAGTTGAGAAATTGAAGAACAAGTGCAGAATTTTCTCTCAACAATTTGATTTTTGTTTTTGTGATAACTTCTTCATTTCTACTCCGAATCACTGGATTCAAAAACCGATTTCAAGTGTCTTGAAGGATTATACAAACTCCTAGCATTTATAGAACCAAAGGATGTCTACATTTTTCGTTGTGATCTGATCTTCAGTTCGTGATTGCATCCTTGTTGGTAAAATCATCTTCTTCTTAGTTTTCTTCTTAGATCTTCTTATTGATTAATGTTATTTGATTAAGAAGCATGACTTGGATGATTTTGATATCATTTTGTGGTTTGTTGATTTGATTTTCAATTTTGGATAGATTTGTGATATATTGAATGATTTGTGCTAAACTTGATAAACATGAAATTGTTTCTAGAAATCCTTTGTTCTTATGCTTGATTGATTGTTTCTAGATCTAATTTCATTTTCTAAGAACTAGGTTTTGTTTCAATTGATATCTATATTTTCATATCTATGTTATTAGTTCATAACATGCTTAAGTTGTCTAGATGCATTTGTGATTAATCTTTGAAAGCATAATCTAGTCATCTAGTTGCATGTCCATAGAATTTGTTGATCATCATTTTCTATGTTGAGTGCTTGTTTGTGTTTTGCATTCATGATCACTTAGATGCCTTGTGAAGAGGTAGAAAGTCTCATATCTTAGAGTGATTCTTTGATTTGAGCAATTGTAAGTCTTAGCTAGAGTCGGGAAGACTTGGATAGCTAAGCAAGTGGAAGTCTCGACAAGAGGTGTCAAACCTCGGATTGTTGAGCAAGGAAGTCTTGGCAAGAGGTGTAAAGCCTCGGATTGTCAAGCAAGGAAGTCTTGGCTAGAGGTGTGAAGCCTTAGATAGTCAAGCAAGAAGTCTTGCCTAGGATCGGGAGGATCCGGATAGGTAAGCAAGAAATCTTCTTAGAGACAGGGGGTCCTGGATAGGAAGTCAGCTTAGTAGATCACTAGGTTCAAGATAGAGTGAGAGTGAGAGCTTGTAGAGCATGTGTGATTTCTTAAGTGTGTAACTCTATTTGAAATAGTGGATTTGTTTTTGCCGGTGGTTGTGGAATCAACCCATGGATGTTTCCTCTTTGGAGGTTTTACCACATAAATATTGTGTGTCTTTGTTTGCAATTTTCTTTAAGCATTTATAATTGCATTGTATTAAAAAAAAGATAAAAATTGGAGCATATACCTATTCACCCCCCCTCTAGGTATATTCACACTATAAAGATAAAGGGAATTTCAATTGGTATCAGATCCGGTGTCTAGATGCACTTAGATAGATCTTCTTTGTAGTGTTTGTTATATTCGTTTGTTTCATCATGATTATAGAAATGTATTATTTTGCGGCTTCTTTTGTTGAAGGTGAGTCTATTGACTTAGATGATCAAAAGATCAAAGATCTTATTCAAGAAAATGAAAGGATCTCTAAGATCAATAAGTCTCTCACTAAGAAGTTAGAAAATCATGATTGTAGCTCAAAATGTGTTATTAATCTTAATGACAAAATTATTAATCTTGAGAAAAACTTGATTGATAGCAATGATAGATTAAGTATTTTGAAGCATGAAATTGAGCAAAGAGACGAGTCTCTTGATCGTGCTAGGAGAATTGAAAATGTGCTTAGAGCAAAACTTAATGAGCATGAGAATCAAGAGAAAGTGCTTAATGACAAACTTAATGAGGCTAAATAGATGATTAACAAGATTATCTAGCTCTAACAAAGTGAAAGCTCTCATTAAGGTTGGAAAGCCTTCAAGCGACAAAAGAGGTTTAGGATATGTTAATGAAAAATCAACTCTTTCATCTAACAAATCTACTTTTGTCAAAGCTTATAGCAATTTAAATGTAGGTACACTCTCTAACGGTTAAGCCATGAATGCTACCGGAGGTGCCTCAACATCAAAAATGAAAGTCAAGGAAAAGACTCAACATTGACAAAGACAAGCTACATCATCATCAAATGCAAAAGGCAAGACATCTAGTGTTGCACGCCAAAAAGGTAAAAATGTGAGAAGGAAAAATGAGTTGAATGCTCAAGCAAATGGTAAAATTCTCAAATTCATACCTATTTGTCATTATTGCAACATGGTAGGACACATAAGACCTAGATGTTATGAATACATTCGTAAATGTAGAATTGCCAATGATTTGTATGATATGTCTTTGAATGGTCCTAGGCAATCATCCATGTATGGATCTAGAATTAGACCTAAGAAGACCTTGGAAAAACATGTTGAGAATAAATGTGTTGATGATTGTTTGTTAAATATTATGTTGTGCCTCATTCTACTATGCATAAGAAAGTTGATAATGCTTTGTTTGATTTGTTTGAAAATGTGACTAATGGAGTCAATATGCCTAAAGACAAGTCAAAGCATGTCAATAAAAGTAGGAATGAGAAACTTGTCAAGAAAGTTTGGGTTAAGAAGAACACAACACAATGTTTGGTTGTAAAATATGCTTTAAGAGCTAATTCATCCTATTGTTGGTACCTAGATAGCGGTTGCTCTAGGAATATGACCGGTAACAAGGAATTCTTTAAGAATCTTGTTACGAATGATGGTGGATGGGTTACATTTGGTAATGGTACCAAAAAGCAAGTTCTAGGCAAGGGAACAATTTGTATCCCAGGATTGCCTAAACTTCGTGACACCTTGTATGTAGATGGTCTACAAGCTAATCTCTTAAGCATCACTCACTTGTGTGAAATTTTTAAATAAGTTAGCTTTAATAAGGATATGTGCACGATAATTAGTAAAAAGGGCAAAATTGTTTTGAAAGTCAAAAGGTCTTCGGACAATTGCTATTGGTTAGAGGTTGATCCACTAACATGTAATATGGCACATGAGTGCAACAAGCTTGAATTATGGCATGAAAGATTGGACCACATGAATTATAAAGATTTAAAGAAGCTTGAAAAATATGATATTGTTAGAGATCTTCCTAGTCTTGGTAAAAAGCTTGATGGTGTTTGTGAACCTTGTCAATTAGGTAAACAAACAAAAGTGTCTCATAAAAAGAACACTAATTTTGCTACCAAGAAGCCCTTAGAACTTGTGCATATGGACCTAATGGGGCCAATTCAAATCGAAAGCATAAATGGCAAGAAATACATTTTTGTATGTGTTGATGATTTTTCCCGGTTTGCTTGGGTATATTTTCTTAGGGACAAGACCGAAACTTTTGGTTACTTTAAGAAGTTTTGTAATCAAGTTCAAAATGAAAAAGGTATTGGAATCAAGAAAATATGTCGAATTAGTAGTGATCATGGGAGTGAATTTGAAAACTCTAGATTTAGTGAGTTTTGTGATGATTATGGGATTTCACATGAGTTCTCGGCTCCTAGAACTCCTCAACAAAATGGTATTGTTGAGAGGAAGAATTGTTTCTTGCAAGAGATGGCTAGGGTCATGCTCAATAGCAAGAAAGTCCATAGAAATCTTTGGGCCAAAGCGGTCAATACTGCATGCTATGTCACTAATAGAGTTTTTAGAAGGCCCGACACAAATCAAACCTCCTATGAACTTTGGAAGGGCAAGAAGCCCAATGTGAGTTACTTCCACACTTTTGGGAGTAAGTATTTTATTTTGAATGACAGAGATCACTTAGGAAAGTTTGATTCTAAAAGTTATATTGGTCTCTTTCTTGGGCATGCTAATAATAGTCTTGCATATAGAGTGTTTAACTTAAAAATTAAGACTATTATGGAGTCTATTAATGTGAAAATAGATGATCTTAGCATGCTTGATTTGTGTGATAATCATGGTGTCAATGAACCTAAAGAACATTTGTTGAATGACACTGAAGCACCTATTGATGTGACTAGTTGTGATGAAAGTGAATCTAGTCATAATGATTATAATGGTAGTGTTGCTAGAGAAAAAAGTCAAGAGTTAGAAAATGGTTTGAATGATGACCAACAAGATGTTGAAAATTCTAATTCTAGACTTAGGAACATGCATTACCAACAAGACATTATAGGTGATTTGAACGAAGGGGTTAGAACTAGAAGGCAACTAGCTAACCAAATTTCATATGATTGCTACACTTCTCAAATTAAGCCAAAGAATATTAATGGAGTAATTATTGATGAATATTGGGTTAATGCCATGCAAGAAGACTTAAATCAACTTGAGAGGAATGAAGTGTGGTCATTAGTTCCTAGACCAAAAGATATCAATGTGATTGGTACAAAATGGGTGTTTAGGAATAAGACCGATGAATGTGGCAAGATAGTGAGAAATAAAGCTAGACTAGTGGCTCAAGGATACACTCAAGTTGAGAGTGTAGACTTTGATGAGATTTTTGCACCTGTTGCACGTCTTAAGTCCATTAGACTTTTGTTGTCCATTTCATGTCTTAAGAAATTCAAATTGTTTCAAATGGATCTCAAAAGTGCTTTTCTCAATGGATACCTTCAAGAAGAAGTGTATGTTGAACAACCTAAGGGTTTTGTAGACCCACACTCTCCTAATCATGTGTTTAAGTTGAAAAAGGCTCTTTATGGCCTTAACCAAGCACCTAGAGCTTGGTATGATAGATTGACTCAATATCTTATTGACAACCAATATAGGAGAGGTGGTATTGATAGAACATCATTTGTCAAGCATTATAACAATGACATTTTTGTTGCACAAATATATGTTGATGATATAGTGCTTGGGTCTACATGTAAAACCAAGGTTGATGATTTTGTGAATGTGATGTCAAGAGAATTTGAAATGAGTATGGTAGGTTAACTCAATTACGTTCTAGGCATGCAAGTGAAACAATCTAGTAATGGTATCATGTTAAGAAATTTGGCCTTGAAAGTGGAAAAGAATTTGAAACACCTATGAGTACAACATTAAAACTTGACAAAGATGAAAATGGAAAAAAATTTGATCAAAGTCTCTATAGGAGCATGATTGGTAGCCTTCTCTACCTAACGGCAAGTAGGGCGGATATTTGTTTTAGTGTAGGTTTGTGTTCTAGGTTTTAAGCTAATCCAAAAGAATCTCACTTGAAAGCCGTTAAAAGAATCATTAGATATATAAAAGGAACACATAATCTTGGTTTATTCTATTCCTTTGATACCAATGATATTCTTGTTGGCTATTGTGATACCGATTTGGCAGGAAACATTGACGATCGTAAAAGCACATCGGGCGGTGGCTTTTACTTGGGGAATAATTTGATTGCTGGGCTAAGCAAGAAATAAAATTCCGTCTCTCTTTCATCATCTGAAGCCGAGTACATTGCGGTCCAAAGTGCTTGCACACAACTTTTATGGATGAAACAAATTCTTGAGGATTATGATATAAATCAAGGTAAAATGACTCTCTATTATGATAATATGAGTGCCATTAACATCTCAAAAATTCCGGTTCAACACTTACGCACAAAGCATATAGACATTAGGCATCATTTCATTAGAGAACTAGTTGAACATTCAATAGTAACTCTTGAACATATGCCTACTAAGAATCAACTTGCGGACTTGTTTACAAAGCCCTTGGACAAAGAGAGATTTGTATCTCTTAGAAGATCCATTTGCATGATTTGTGTTGATTAATGCTTGTCTTGATAAGCAAAACTATATTGTATATCTATTTCTTTGAGAGCTACTCATGTGAGAAGTAATGATCTTGATAAAATAGCTTTTATTGCTTCTAGATCTTGCACTTAAGTCTATGTAAATCTCATTTTTAAAAGTGCATAAATGCTTCTCTTATATGTTTAAGTTTGAGTAATTAAGTTTGAAAGCATGTAGATTATGGATGCATCTTAAAGTTCATTGTCTAGTACAAGATAGATGACCTATGGTTAGTAACCATTTTGCTTCGGCATCTACATAGAACTCAACGAGCAACTTCATGAAAAGAGCTACACACCTTGGTTGTGAAGCCACCCAATGTAGGAAAGGGCTACACCATTGTGATGAGTGAAAGCCTTCATGAAGAGTATATGTTTATGTTATAAAAATCAAAGAAGTGTTGAAAAAGAATCATTTAAAAAATCTTTGATACAAAGCCTAAAAAGAAATGGAGGATGGCTTAAAATGAAGTATAGTTGAAAATTGTGATTGCTCGGATTGAAAAACAGAAATGGAATGACGAGCCACATGCACACATACACTCACATGTTGAAATCTATTCTCTTTAAAGTAAAAAATCCGGATGATAATCGGTTTGACCTTGATTGGAAAAGCTTTAGATGGATAGGTGTTGAAAAAGTTTGCATGTTGATATCACAATAACTCCTTTTATATATGCTAGAAGCATTTTTCAGTCACACACATTTTTGCTTAATGTGCTTGATTCATTAGCAATGAGGGATTATTTTTGAGAGAATAATGAAAATCTATGATTCTCTTATTTCTTTTGGACAATAATGGTTTACTATCTTTTATTGCTTAAAATGTGTGATTGTGTGATTCCCTTGTGAACAAGTTACCTTGGTTATTAATATGTAGAGCATATGTTAAGGGGAAGCTTAGTTCGTTAAACGTAGTTCTCTATATTACTTGTTTGCTCACTATCTCATGATTTCATTATGCATCCCTTATACCCTTGTAGACATTTTCAATTGGCATTTATCTCTCTAGTTTTTGTAATTTGTTTTTGCCTATTCCTTGTCAAAAAAGGGGAGAAAGTGTATCCTCACCATGTTACTTGTTTTAGATATAAAAGGGAGACAATCCATTAAGGGGGAGAAATTTTGGCTTAAGGGGGAGAAAGTAAGGGGGAGAAAATTTTTATGCTTGCATGAGATAAGAAGTTTTAAGGGATCTTTTGTTTGGTATTTGTATATAGTTTGTTTATCTCACCTATCTTCTTTGTAAAAGATTTCTTTTGGTTGTTCTTGTCTCACGTGTGTTTTGAATGTGTGAAGATAATCTTGAAGACTCATGAAGATATTTTAGTCTAGGAATATCTCTTTGTAATGTGAGGATGTGAGAATGCAATCAACATTGATTATGAGAGATCATTGTATGGTGAGGTAAAGGTTTTGTCATGGAATAGCCAAAGGGGGAGATTGTTAGGTCCTAGGGGAGATTGTTAGGTCCTAGATTTGTGTTGGCTTGATTCCATAACAAAACTTCATTTCTTTGTAATGCTTAGTTGCTTAAGTGGTTCGTGATGATAAGAGCTTCAAGGAAGAAAAGCAACTTCTCATGATGCAAAGTTCATCTTCAAGAGGATTGGTACTATTCTTGGATGCTAAGGTATCGAGATCCTTCTTCCTCTTGCAAGGCGTAGACGCACACACACACACAATTCATTCATATGTGTCCCTACTTAGTTGTGCATCTTTAAATGCACACACACACACACACAATTCATACATTTGTGTCCCTGCATCGTAGCGTATCTTTTGGTATAACACTTTCACACACTTGAAGTTGAATGCTCATGCATTAGTTTGAAAGTAACATGTTTTGGAAAATGCATGATTGGAGACTATCTCTATGTAGTTTGCATTCTTGTGTGAAATGTGTTTGTTTGTTTATATGTTTTATAACATGGATATCAAACTTGGATTTAGTCTTAAATAATTCTTGATTGAGTTCCGATCATTTTGGTTACTCATTCTATTGATTTCGAGTTCTAAGTCAAAAGATACTACACTTTCAACTCATGTTGCATACATTGTCTTTGTCTTCATATATCGAGTTGAATTATTATTTTTTGGGTTAATTATCTTATATTTCCATGTCCGTGAGGGATTCCCAGTTTGTAATCTTTAAATAGATTCAAATTCAGAGTTCGGAGGCCAAAGAACGGTCAAAGAACGAGAGGAGAGCGTAGGGGGTGAGGTGCGTTGGCTTAAGCCATCAACATGCACCAACCCGAGATGGCGCGTGGCCATCTCGACCACAACTGTGTTCTGCCCCAAGATGCGCACATGCCATCTCGGGGGAGACACTAATGAAGGAGGGGAAAATTGTCGGTCTTTTGGATTTTCTCTCTTTAAAACCTATCATTCCCTCTCATTTCAAAAGATAAGAACAAGTTGAGAAATTGAAAAAGAAGTGCATAATTTTTCTCTAAACATTTTTATTTTTGTTTTTGTGAGAACTTCTTCATTTCTACTCCGAATCACTTGATTCAAAAACCTATTTCGAGTGTCTTGAAGATTTCTACAAATCCCAAGCATTTCTAGAACCAAAGGATGTCTAAATGTTTCGTTGTGATCTGATCTTCAGTTCTTGATTGCATCCTTGTTGGTAAAATCATCTTCTACTTAATTTTCTTCTTAGATCTTCTTATTGATTGATGTTATTTGATTAAGAAGCATGACTAGGATGATTTTGATATCTTTTGTTGTTATTTGATTTTATTTTCAAGTTTAGCTAGATTTGTGATATATTGAATGATTTGTGCTAAACTTGATAAACATGAAATTGTTTCTAGAAATCCTTTGTCCTTATGCTTGATTGATTGTTTCTACATCTAATTTTATTTTCTAAGAACTAGGTTTTGTTTCAATTGATATCTATATTTTCATATATATGTTATTAGTTGATAACATGCTTAAGTTGTCTAGATGCATTTGTGATTGATCTTTAAAAGCATAATCTAGTCATCTAGTTGCATGTCCATAGAATTTGTTGATCATCATTTTCTATGTTGAGTGCTTGTTTACGTTTTGCATTCATGATCACTTTGATGCCTTGTGAAGAGGTAGAAAGTCTCATATCTTAGAGTGATTCTTTGATTTGAGCAATTGTAAGTCTTAGCTAGAGTCGGTAGAACTTGGATAGCTAAGCAAGTGGAAGTCTCGACAAGAGGTGTGAAACCTCGGATTGTTGAGCAAAGAAGTATTGGCAAGAGGTGTGAAGCCTTGGATTGTCAAGCAAGGAAGTCTTGGATAGAGTTGTAAACCTTGGATAGTCAAGCAAGAAGTCTTGCTTTGGATCAGGAGGATCAGGATAGGTGAGCAAGAAATCTTCCTTGAGAAAGGGGGTCTTGGATAGGAAATCGGCTTAGTGGATCACTCGGTTCAAGATAGAGTGTGATTGAGAGCTTGTAGAGCATGTGTGATTGCTTGAGTGTGTAACTCTATTTGAAATAATGGATTTGCTTTTATCGGTGGTTGTGGAATCAACCCGTGGATGTTTCCTTTTTGGAGGTTTTACCAAGTAAATATTGTGTGTCTTTGTTTGCAATTTCTTTAAGCATTTAGAATTACATTGTTTTAAAACGAAGATAAAAATTGGAGCATATACCTATTAACCCCCCCCCCCCTCTCTAGGTATATTCACACTATAAAGATAAAGGGAATTTCAAGATCCACGACCTCATTTTGGCCACTAATCCTTGGCTGGGATCGAGGCTATTTACGGTAAGCAACTACAGCAGTAGCAGTACCTGTATAAAGGTTCCCCTCTATTCGGGCAGGTATTACAATATGTTGAGGGGGAGGAATAACAACAAAAAAGATAGTAGCAGCGGCGGAAGACACAGTAGCAGCAACAACAGGGGCAGCGGAATCTTGACCCCTCACCCTCCCTAAACTGGATGAAAATACATTAATCTGAGATCTAGGAGGAGGAGGGAGAGGTGCCCTAGAAACTTTAGCTGGTACAGGCCCATGCCTAACATTACTTGCTGGGCTCGAAGGAGTAGGAGTTCTTATAGTTCCAGTAGATAGAGGAGTGTTCTTGGCAGACATGGTAGTAGGAGATACGTGAGGAGTAGGATGTAGAGGACAAGATGGGTCATCAAAAAATTTAGGCTCTCTTTGAACTGGTAGGGGAACCACAGAAACTGTAAGAAACAAGAAAGAGTTAAAATCAACCAAGATAGCTAAGAAACACAATAAAGTAGAAACAAAATATTTCATTCACCTGGAGAAGCGAGGGAGATACGCAAGTAACGGTCAACCCTAACAGCATCAAAGGGATCCAAAGTAGGATATTGCAGGTTGACGAATGACTAGTCAATGATGGCTTTTAGAATCACCTTCGATTCAGCGAAGAGGATAGCTTTCTCCCAGACTAGTTTGCCACTGAACCAGGTAGGGACCGTAAACTTCTTCCCACTAAACTGAGTTTCCCCAATCTGTTGGAACCCCATTCACTGGTTACGCAAGAGAAATATGTTTTAAATTTTTTTATACAATTCATAAATGATCTGGGACCAGTGAATTTGGGATCGTAATTTTTTAGAACTAATACATACAAATTATTACAATAATAAATAAATATGTAAACACAGAAATTGAAATCAATATAATTAGAAGAAGAAAATAATAGAACATTACCAACGTATGGAGGCTCTTTCACTTCTTAAAATGTTCTTGGTTTGTACCACAGATCTTCCAAGCTATTCCTGAGACTGGTAACTTCATGTGGGCGCATCACGGTCTCAGAAACTTTAATGGAGGATGTAGAGAAAAGACTTGAAGAAACTCTCTTTTTAGATCAGTGTATAACACTTGCACAAAAACTCTTTTCTTTCCTTTTGCCGTTATTTCACTCATTCACACTTGCACAATATCACACATATACATCTCACGAACATGCACTGAAGCCAAAAATGAATTAGCTGATGCTTGTGTTATCGTCAGTTGTCTCATTTTTTTTTTCAAATACATATCACAAATTTATTTTAAATAACAAAAACTGACGATATCGTGATAATCCATGTGTTCTCTTTTAATAAACACATATATATTTTTGAAACTTAAAAATCAATGATAATCTTTATTTTATTTTACCAAGTGATATTATTTTATTTGAATTTAAAATATTTAAGTTCAAAAATAATATTTATTTAATTAAAAAAAAAAGATAATCTTATTATAATATTTTTCAAATATAATTATAAACTAACACCCTCCATTTAGTGATTAATAACATAATTAAAAAAATCTCATTATTTGATTTATTTAATCACCATTATTGATTAGTTGAATAATCTGATTATTCAATTAATTCTTGAATAAATACGTATCACTTTTGTAACATTATTAATTGGACAATCCAATTAATTAAGTGTGACCCTTATTACCTGAAGCGATCGGGGTAACAAGGGGACCTAATGAACCACAGTATTTTGAGGTCCAATAATCCTCGTAAACATTAATTAAACTCTTTAATTAATATTCCTTATTTATTATATCCGGTGTTATTCCACAAAAAACCCGAAGCTGCACTCTCTTAACTACAGACGCTTTTACATAGACCGATATAACTCAGTATCCATCGATATAGTTATTACACATGGTGTAATCCTCCACACTAGTACATAATTAGAGTTGGGTTATAATGTCCATTATAAACCTCCAGTTACATATGTCATTTATGTACTGTTGATTCTTTAATGGACTATAAATTCTATTTCGTCACGGAATTAGGAGAGCGCTCATTTTATCCAAGCCCCGAACAATCCTTAAGAGAACTACCATTTACTTCTCACAAGAAGGAGTGGATTCCACTATTGTGTACAAACCTTTCTAGCCACAAGCCAAACTGCAATCCTAACATATGCAGCATATTGATCAGGAACTACATTCGACCTCACCCATGGTATATTAAAGACCGCGATCTAACCTGAAGGACCCAATAGGACACTCAAAATTAAGATCACCCATATATAGCCATCATTAGTTTATATATATATATATCTCATCGATAAACGGATCTTGGTGAAAGATTCATATAGAGCATGGCCCATTCCTATATGATCAAATCATACAAAGTGCCTCCATTCTCATATCTCCATATGAATGATCCAGGATAGGATCACTGTACACTTTTGAACGGACCCCAGCTGTAGATTAATCACATTTAAAATACCTAGCTTTATTTTGTTAGGATTATGCTCGATAGCAAGAGTGTAATAATGTATTTGACAATCTTTTCATATTAATAAAGTGATTTCTAGTTTAACAAATCTTATGGCATTTATAGTTTAATTATTATAATTATCAAAGTAAATAATCATAAAGTCAAAAGACTATGAGGAAAGAAGAATTGTTCATACATCTACATATGTATTAGGTAGACACAATTCTTTAGTTAGTCTTGAATAATATTCACAACTTAAGATAAAGGTTGGGCGGCTTTATCTGGCTAAAGCTGTAGATTCGTTTGCTAGCATTTGAATGGGATCAAATGTGCTATGATGAGTCTAAAATTATCAAAGTGTGGTATCTTTGGGCAAAATAATCTAGTGCACTGGGTGCATTGAATTGGATCACAATGAATACTTTATTTAGAACCGTCAACAGATAAAAGTTTTCATTTGAAGTCAATCGGAGAGTCTATCTTAATCCTGAGATAAATGATGGACTTATGGTTATAAGTGTTATCATTTGAGCTATTAATGAGTACGATTATATAGCATAGTCTATCCTTGATAGTTTGGTGGTATTCTTTTGGTAATTGATAGAGGACTTCATTTATAGATATGGACATCGTGGCTCCATTTATTAAATGAGTGTTTAGTATCATCATATGGATGTTTTGACGTATTGGATATTAAATCTTAACGTTAAGTTTTCAATAGTGTCTATTGAAACATGGCTTCTGGACAAGTCAAAATATCCAAGTTTAAAATGTGTTTATATGAGTAAATATGGTAACTTGGAGAGCTATAGGAGGTCTATGAGCTCTTGGCAATTACTGATATTCTTCATGAGGATACACTTTCTTCAATAAGGTTGTTTAGGGTATGAATGAGAAATATTAACTTATTCTATCTTTATTTAAGAGTTCAATTTTAGTTCTTTAGTGGAATGAACTAAAATTAATAGATTGGACCTAAGTAAATCATTTGTTGATTGTAATTAGGTTATGTCTATTGAAGCTTAAATTTAGATAGCCCGCCAAGATCCTCAATCCACACGAACTTGCATGGATCACTTGATATATTCTACCGGACCAATTTAGGGGTCCATCTAGAATTGTATTGAGGCATGTGGACTTGTTTCTTTTTGTAAGAATGCGTCTAGTTCACATGTAGACTTTTTATTAAGGTCCAATAGATTTAATAAAATAAGAAAATTAATATATATACCTACGTATTGTTATAGGCGGCAAGGCTAATGAATAAAACCCTAAATATATTATTTTTTATTTTATTATTTAATTAAATGGAAGTTAATTAATTTGTTGATTAATTAATTATTTAATTAAAAGTCAAAATCATTTTCCTAGTAGAAGATGGTCTCCTAAAATTATATTATTGTTGGTAGTATAATTGATATTTAAGACTATATTTGATAAGTAGATAAATAAAAGAAATTATTTGTCTAATCAAATTAGGAAGTCTTTAATATGGCTACAAATACACTATTGAGTTGAATTAGGAGGCTTGGTGTGGGATAGAATTCTTTTTTGAAAAGGATTCTTAACCACCACGTAAATCCATCTAAGAAAAGGATTCTTAACAACCAAGTAAATCCTTCTTAGGAGAGAATTTATGATCCTACATATATTTCTCTTAAATTTTGGCCAGCCCATTAAATTCTAAGAGAAGATTTCGACCAACCGTAGTTCAATTCAAGAGAAGAATTCGGCTAACCTAAAGAATTCAACTTGGAGAGAATTCGGCCACCATTAGAATTTTGGGAGAATTTTTTTTTTTTGCTCAAGACAAAATTCGATCATCTCTAAGAAATAGTGTGAAATTCGGTAAAGAAGAAAAGGAAGAAAGAAATTTTAGTTTTCGATAGTACACTAGTAGCCTTTACTTTAAAAAGTTTTATGTACAACATCGAATCAAGATTTACACGAGTTTCAATAAAATTGATTGATAATTCACAAGTGACCTAACGTTCTTTGTTTTCTTCTTAGAAGATTATTGTAACTAACGAAGAGAAAGATTTTGTTTGTTTCCATCCTCAAGTATACAATTTAAAGAAAGAGGGCCTACACTCCTAGGTGATTCACGTTCGTGATTGGATTGGAAGATCTTGCGGACTCAATTCGGTGCTAGTTCAATCGTCATGAGAAAAAGGTACGACACTTTAATATACATCAATTAATCTAGGGTTAAGGTTCTTGTTATTACAAAGGGAAAATTTTTATTTATACCGAAACCCTGATTTTAATTTTTCATAGTTCCGTTGCATTTATTTTCACTTCATATTTGCTATCTACTGACTCTTTAGATTGCACGCCTCATATTGTATTCATATATATATGACATTCGTAAACACAGTTCGAGATTACATCCGGTAATCTCGGAGGTTAAATATATGCACAAGTTAGAGAATAAATAACACAACAAGAATGAATTGAACTTTTCTTTTATTTATTTCATAAATCCATTTACTAATTACATCTTTAGGGCATAAACCCTAAAAATCTCCTACTTGCACTAAAGCAAGTGAGGCATGTTTCGTAACCCTAGACCATCTAGGTGACCTGAAAACACTTTAGCCAGTAAGGTCTTTGAAAATAGATAAACACGATTATCTTTTGAGACTATCTTTATGACGATCACATCTCCTCTCTACACTATCTCTCTAATGAAATGATACTTTTTCTCTATATGCTTCCCTCTCTTATGGATTTTTAGTTCTTTGGAATTAGCCATAACACCACTGTTATCACAATAAAATGTGATAGGCTTATCTGTTAGGATTTTGCTTGATAGCTGGAGTGTAATATTGTAATTAACAATCTTTTCATATGAATAAAGTGATTTCTAGTTTAAACAATCTTATAGCATTTATAGTTTAATTATTATAATTGTCAAAAGTAAATAATCATAAGGTCAAAAGACTATGAGAAAAGAAGAACTAGATATGTATGAGGTAGACACAATTCTTTAGTTAGTCTTGAATAATAGTCATAACTTAAGATAGAAGGTTGGGCGCCTTTATCTTGTCAAAGTTGTAGATTCTTTTGCTAGCATTTGAGTTGGATCAAATGTGTTATGATGAGTCTAAAACCATCAAAGTGTGGTGCCTTTGGGCAAAAGAATCTAGTGCACTGGGTGGATCGAATAGGATCAAAATGAAATACTTTATCTAGAACCACCAATGGATAAAAGTTTTCATTTGAAGACAATCGGAGAGTCTATCTCAATCCTGAGATAAATTATGGACTTATGGTTGCAAGTGTTATCATTTGAGCTATCAATGAGTACGATTATATAGCATAGTCTATCCTCGATAGTTTGGTGGTATTCATTTTTTAATCGATAGAGGACTTCATTTATAGATATGGACATCGTGGCTCCATTTATTGAATGAGAGTAGAATACCATCATATGGATGTTTTGAGGTATTGGATATTAAATCTTAATGTTAAGTTTTCAATAGTGTCTATTGAAACACGGCTTCTGGACAAGTCAAAATATCCAAGTTCAAAATGTGGTCATATGAGTAAATATGTAACTTGGAGAGCTATAGGTGGTCTATGAGCTCTTGGAGATTACTGGTATTCTTCACGAGGATACACTTTCTCCAATAAAGTTGTCTAGGGTACGAATGAGTAACATCAACTTATTATATCTTTATTTAAGAGTTCAATTTTAGTTCTTTAGTGGAATGAACTAAAATTAAATAGATCGGACCTAAGTGAATCATTTGTTGATTGTGATTGGGTTTTGTCTATTGGAGCTTAAATTTAGATAGCCCACCAAGATCCCCAATCCACACAAACTTGCATGGATCACTTGATATATTCTATCGGACCAATTTAGGGGTCCATCTAGAATTGTATTAAGGCATGTGAACTTGTTTCTTTTTGTAAGAATAGGTCTAGTTCACATGTGGACTTTTTATTAAGGTCCAATGGATTTGATAAAATAAGAAAAATAATATATGGCCTTTATATTTAGGTATGGGCGGCAAAGGCTATGGTAAATAGCTTATATATATATATATATTTTAAATTATTTAATTAAATGGAAATTAATTAATTATACTAAACTATACTATTGTTGGTAGTATAGTTAATGTTAAAGAATATATTCGAAAAGTAGATAAATAAAAGGAGTTATTTATCTAATCAAATTGGGAAGTCTTTAATATGGTTACAAATACACTATTGAGTTGGGAGTCTTGGTGTAGGAAAGAATTCTTTTTGGAAAAGGATTCTTGGTCACCAAGTAAAACTACTTAGTGGTAAAATTCTTATTTGAAAAGGATTCATAACCACCAAGTTAATCTACCTAAGGATAGGATTCTTGTCAATCAAGTAATCCTTCTTAGGAAAAGATAAACTCTCCTAATCTACATCAAAGAGGGGAAATTCGGTCCTAACATGTTCAATATGGGATAGGATAGATTTCTTTTTAGATAAGGATTCTAACTACCAAAAAAAGCCACCTAAGGAAAAGATTCTTGCCAACCAAGTGAATCCTTCTTAAGAAAGGATTTATGAGCTTATATATATGAGCATGATGAATTCGGCCAGCCCTAAGGCATTAGAGGTGAATTTCGGCCAAGCTTATTTTTCTAAGAGAAAGTGTCGGCCGTCATAGGAATTTTGAGGAAGAAAAATTTGATTTTACTTTAGACAAAATTTGATCATCTCTAAACAATAGTGTGTGAATTCGGCCAAGTAGAGAAAAAAAAGGGAACGTTTTAATTTCGATAGTATACTAATATCTCTACCTTTACGTCTACTCCTCTCTTTCTCTTATAGATCCACTTACACCCAATGGGTTTTACCCTACCCGGTAAGTCTACAAGATCCCAAACTGAGTTGGAGTACATGGACTCCATCTCGAGATTCATGGCTTTAAGTCATTCCACTTTATCAGGATCTTCCACTGCATTCTTAAATGTCAATGAATCATCCACACTATCAGCAGAGACAACACCTTGTCCCTTACATATACTTAAATATCATTTAGGTTGTCTCATAACCCTCTCACTACGTCTAAGTTGTAGTGTATCCTGATCAAAAGCCATTTGACTCTCAGATGTTTATGGATCAACAACTCTTGTTGATGAAGCACTAGTCTCACTAGGCTCCAGGTCACTAATATATTTATCCTCGAGGATCGTTGCATTTGTCGATAGAAATACTTTGTTATCTTCGGGACTATAAAATTGTCAACCTCTGGTCACCTTAGAGTATCCTATAAATAGACAGACAATAGACTTTGAGTCTACCTTTTCACTTCTGTTCTTCAGCACGTGTGCTGGACACCACCATATGTGGTGATGTCGTAAACTAGCTTTTCCCAAAAATTGAGGAGAGTTTTAGGGATAGATTTGGATGGCACTACATTCAAAATGCATGTCGTTGTTTGTAATGCATATCCCTAGAAGGAATTTGATGATGATGTGTAACTAAACATAGATCTTACCATTTCCATCAGGGTTATATTTCTCCTCTTTGCTACACCATTTTGCTAAGATGTACCTGGAGCCGTGAGTTGGGTAACTATTCCATGCTCAACCATGAAGCCTTCAAACTCTTGGTCAAGGTATTCACTTCCATGATCCGATCATAGTGACTTGATAGTCCTACCTAATTGATTCTTAACTTCATCTTAGAATTATTTAAACTTTTCAAATGTTTTCAACTTTCGTTGCATCTGGTAGATATATCCGTATCTTGAGTAGGCATCTATAAAGTTGACATAATACTCATAGCCGGCCCTAGCACTAACATTTCTGGTCCGAAGACATCAATAATGTACCTTCCTTCATACGAGTGAGCATAGCGGAAAGAACAGTTACTTGTTGCTTTCGCTAGGATGGTTGCCCGAACATAGCATGCAATGACTCCTTGATTTCCAATGTTGAAGTCGTTGTTTTGTGCTTTATGACAAGCACGTCTGTCATAGAAGCCAATAGATATGTTTAGGCCTTCTTATCATATGAGACCCATCACTGGTATGCCTCACGAACTCTTTACGAGGCATTGGCAGCAGGCGCTGGAGGACATTTCTCCACAAGCACAAACTTAAGGTCTTTGATGACCAATATTGTAATAATATTAAGTTCCCCCTTAGTGTAGCTATCACTAGTTAATTTGTCGTTTGTAAGAATTTGTAGTATTGCAGAAGACAAAATTTCTGAAATAAATAAAACATTCAATAAGTCGTTTGTTAAAAACAAGTGCAAGTGCTTTGGCATAAATTTAAACTTGATGCATGAACATGTTTAACGAACTTGAAATACCCTAAAAACTAGTTACTATACCACAACAATCCAACATAGCACAAAGAAGTCCCGCCTTAGGGTCAGTCAAGTCTTTGCATGTTAGACCAAGACATTCTCAATCAAATGATATTCCAGAATAACACTTATTCTATGTCATTAAACCATCATTTATTCAGCCAGGTTTTTAGTTAGAAAAACTTAATAAAAACCTTAGTGAGTGTAACCCACCATTTCAGATTTCACGAGCTTAACTCGAGAATTACTGCATTGGTCGGTCAATCGTGAAATACCCTTAGAAATCCTATATGCTACGAAGTGAACATTGGTATTGATCTTTGTGGAAACCCTCTTTATGGAGGACGAAAGCAAAGCCGTTATACGGCCACACTTGGATCTTACGGTGTTGAACTAATGATGGAGACCGCATAATAATATATGTCTTATATCCCTCTCCCACTTACTATTTCCTAACTAGGGTTTTCTAACATCCGTTAATTCACCTAGACTTTATAGGATTAACCGGCTAACTTTAATCAAGTTATCTAGCGCATTAACTAGTTTTATTATAATCATATTCTAATTAACTAATAAATTATTAGTGATTTTTAACTATTAAAATCTAATCTATTAGTGAATAATCTAAGCCTTTGTAAACTATTTACTAAGGTTAGATTATTAAGTTATTGTTTACCAAGTTTTAACTATTAAAACTCTAACACTTTATTCGGATAATTTATTATTAGGTTGTTAATCAAATTAATCATAATTATAATTAATGACCCTATTAATCTAACTTATTAAACACTTTAATAACAAGATTAATATTCAATAGAATTACCAAGTTTTCTAACTAATAAAAAACTAATCTCATTTTCATAGCCAATAATGTGTTTATTAATTTTAATCATATTAAAACAATTACATAAAATATTAGGTTATGATGCATGTATGACATATCAAATATATTTGTGTAGGCACTTCTAATTTAAATGACATACGTATGGATGACAATGCATTTATCAGCACATAGTATAAAACATACATGAATTGATCGAATATTGTTGATTATATAACCTAAAAAACATTAGAATCTAAAATTACTGAAATACCCCTAAGGCATTCCTTGGTCTTCACGTAACTTTAGAAATCTTCCAGTTTCTTCAGGTCACTCCGATTCATCTCATGAATCTATATTCGTGATTTTTTCAGGTCTTCAATATAGGTTACAATTTTTTTAACAATACAATAACAGTAAAAAAAAATAAAAAAATTATGCAACCCATGAACTCTAAATCCATAGTACATATAATTAGCTATCAATCATGTTTTTATAAATTAACTAATTTAATATACATACAAAAACAACAAACAGTCAATTTAAATATTGCCTACACAATCATACATATAGGAGCATTGAAAACAATTTCTTGTTCCAAAAAACCATGCTCTGATACCAATTGTTGCAACCCTAATCATTGATCACACAGTGGAAATAGGTTTTAAAAATTTTTATACAGATCGACGATCTGGGACCAGTGAACTTGAGATCACAATTTTCCAAAACTTATACATACAAAATGATTACAATAATAAAATATATGTATACACAAGAAATTGAAATCAATAATCAGATGAAGAGAAGAAATCAATTATTCATACTTACGTAAGAGGCTCCTTCACTTTACTATAGGCTCCTGGTCTGTACTACGAATCTTTCTAGCTATTCCTGAAACTAGTAACTACATGTGGGCATGCCACATATTCAGGAACTTAGAAGCATGTAGAGAAGGTTAAAGAAATTTTTTCTTGCAATAGAAAATAACAAGAACAATTCTAGTTATTAAAAAAAAAAAAAATCTTTTTATTTTTTTTTTGTTTTTGCATTGTATGTTTCATGCACACCTCTTGCAATAAAGCACAATGCATTGACTTATGCGTGTATGTCTTCTCTTTGATATATTTTTTTTTATTTCATTTTTTTTAACGAAACATATATCATATATATCTTCTTAAAATAAGTAATGGTACATTTTTTTAAATTCAAAATCAATATTTAATAAAAACCAACTAATTAAACCAATCAATCCAATCTTTTAAGATATCAAATATCTTTAAAGATATTTATTAATATTTTGTTTATTTGATTTGATTTGAATTCAATTTATTTAAATTTAAAAATTAAATATTTAATTTAATAAAATAAATTAATCATATTATCTTATTTTATTCAAAAACCAAATATCAACAAACATCATCCATTTAGTGATTAATAACATAATTAAATAATCTTAGTATTTAATTTATTTAATCACTTTTATTCTTTAATCACATAGTCTCATTATTCAATTAATTCCCGAATAATTACATGTCACTTTTGTAACACAATCAATTGGACAATCCAATTAATTAACTAACCCTTTTTACCTAAATCGATTGGGCAAGCAAAGGGGCCTAATGGACCTACAGTATTTTTAGCTCCAATAATCTTCGGAATCATTAATTAAACTATATTAACTCCATTGTTATTCCACTAAAAACCTGAAACTGCACTCTCTTAACTACAGACGCTTTTATACAGAACGATATAACTCAGTGTTCATCGATATAGCTATTACACATTGTGTGATCCTCCACACTAGTTCATAATTAGAGCTGGGTCATATTTTTCGTTATACCCCTCTAATTACATATATTCTTTACGTACCGTTGATTCTCTAATGGACAATAAATCTTATTTCCTCACGGAATTAGGACAGTGCCCATATTGTCCAAGCCCTAAATCAACCCTTAAGGAAACTACCACCTATTTCTCACAAGAAGAAGTGGATTCTAGTATTGTGTACAAACTTTCCAACCACAAGTCAAACCGCAATCCCAACATACAGAGCATTATTGATCAGGAACTACATCCGACTTACCCATGGTATATCGAAGACTACGATCTAACCTGAAGAAGTCGATAAGACACTCAGAATTAAGATCACCCACATATAGCCATCATTAGTTGATATATATGAATATGATCGATAAACGAATCTTGGTGAGAGATCATATAGATCATGGCCCCATCCTATATGATCACATCATACAATGTGCCTCAATTCCCATATCTTTATAAGAATGATTTATAATAGAATCAGCGTAATTAACAGAATGGACTGCAGCAATAGAATAACCACAAATAAAGTACCCAGCTTTATTTGCTATCTATGGACTCTTTAGATTGTACGTCTATAATACTTACATACACAGTTCAAGATGACATCAGTAATCTAGAATGCAAATATGCACAAGTTATAAAATAAGCAACACAACAAGAATTAATTGAACTTTTCTTTTTATTTATTTCATAAATCCATTTGCAATTTACATCTTTAGGGCATAAACCCTAACAGTCCCCAACCTCTCCGGACACTACGTCACAATCCTCCTCAACAGTCTTAACTGAGGTGTCTTGATTGTTCAAAAAACCGGTTCCAGTGGAGACATCTCGAATGGAGCGGCATCGATGAGGTGTAGGAACATCGCTTATGCTGCTGGCATCGTGACAGGCTCTCTTCCCGTGAGCTTGGCGAGTAGAATCGCCGTCAAATATCTTAACAAGGCTATCAGATAAAGACATGGTAGTAGTAGAAGAAATGATAGAAGACTGAAGAAGAGAGGTTCAAAGAAGACGAAAAAAGCAAAGGGTAAGCAAGATAGGGATTTAGAAATTCGAAAAAGGGATTTTGAGGCATGAAGAAGTCGAATGAGGCCGCGTGTTTAAATAGAGGGAATGGAACAAAACCAGTGATCCAGGAGGTAGGATTTTTGGCTGTATAGATAGAGCATTTTTTATGTACGCACGAACCGTTTTGCTTTTTCAGACGAGTAAGGCATCTTATCTCGACGCATGGACTGTCAAATTTAATGCGAAGATTTTCTCCAATATTCTGGTAACCGGTTAAAAGTAGAAAATTCCTCAATAAATGCAAGAAACCAGACTCAAACCCCCAACCTGTCACCGATGTTAAAGTCAGGGGGGACTTTTGTTAATAACCATTTTTAACAAAGGGGCTAAAGAGAAATTTTCTGCCTGTTTTCACCTAGTAGGATGCACCACTTGATACCGCCTAAGGTCTACCGCTACTGCTTCCTCGAGATATCAGGTTCTACACTACCTAAGTACCCTAAATCCACTGTTTGGAAGATGATTGACATTCACGTCTTTAGAAACTACCGGGTACCGGGACAAGTCGGGACCACAGTGCTTTCTGCTCAGTATCTTGATACAAGAATGTTTAAGTGGTACCCGAGTACCTCAATACTACCACCTGGGTAACATCAACATCTATAAAAAGTGCCAAGTACCCGATTGAGTAGGTACCATGACATTTCCTACCTAGTACATTGACACCAGGATGCTGGACTTATATCCAGACACCTCGATACAGTCTTGTAACCTCTTCTAGGTACGTGTTTTACCCATCGAGCTAGAAGGAAGTTAGCCAGAAAGCTCCTGGATGATTGGTCAAACACTACTAGAATGGTACATTAAGATTCCTCGCCATCGGTATCGTAGTTCTCCTCCAAGCTACAAGATTAACTTCTTCGCCATTAAAGCACCATAATGTGACCAAATAGGTCAACGGATTTACCATTCATTCAAACTTAAACTCAAATAGAAACCTAACGCAATCAACGTAAGTATTTCCCATGTAATTTTATTCCCCCATCAATTCCAGTCATTTTCGGTAATACAGACAGTCAATCGGTCTAAATTATAGAGATTTGATTGATAATGAAGAGGGGTTAAAAAGGGATGTCGGGATCTATACAAGGTATCAAAAATTGGGAGAAAAGAGGCAAAACTCCTTCGTCATTTTTTCTCACCTCAAAGGATTTACCTACTTATCAACACAAATTAATTTTCCATCTCCAACTGTGTTTTGAGAGTGAGAAAGGGAGAGAAAGAAAGAACACAATGTTACTAAGGTTGTACAACTTCAATGATTGTAAAACATCTTTGTAATAAAATCGTCCATCTATTCAATAAAACAGTTCACCATTAGCATTTACACTATTCTCACCTTTTTCCTTAATCTATTAAATCTACCCCCCTCCCCCCCCCCCCCCCCCCCCCCCCGCACAACATACCTAGGAAGCGGGTTGAAGTTGGTAACTAATAATCCTCACATTGAGTGAATTTTTGGTTAACAGATAGTAAAGAACAATCATTTTATGATATCACATGTTTGTTTGTTTTACTTATTTGTTAGTTGATCCTTGATAAGTGATGTTAGGCAATGTGTGCTTAAACTACAAAATAAACACTAATTTCTACCCTATGTATGTGCTCCAAGAGCCCTGTTTGAAACCAAAGACATAGCTTTTTCTTTCATTACCCACACTTCAATTGAACCAAGCTTCTAATGAAAACGTACCTAATAAGATTGGACCATACAGTGATATAGGTGTTAGAGATTATTGAGATGTTTTGTGATTACTACTATTGTTGGTTGGGAAGAAACCAATTAGTTTCTTGGTTTTAAATTTTAAATATAGTTTCAAGTATTAAAGTTATATAGGTACAGTCATTCAAAAGAAAGAAAGAAAAGAAAAAATATTGAATATCTACTCTAAAGAAAAAAAGGAGTATAAAAAAGAAAACAAAAGAGAAGCCAAGATGCATACTTGTAATAGATTGACTTGAGGATATAGAGATTGCATTGTAGATGGTCAACAATCCTGTGATACAATCTATTTTTGGGATGTCGATTTTGCATTGTACAGTCCCATGATATGGTCTTAGGTATTTCGCTTTCCATTTTCCTATTCTTTCTTAGCCTACACCCATGGCCCTATTACAACCATAAAAGACCTAGCAGATCTCTTGGTAATGATTGCTTAATTGTAAAGTTTCTTGTGCTTTATCTATGTTCTTAATGTTTAATTCGTTCATGAGATCCTTTGCACTTATATGAGTTTTCCCTCTAATTATATGAATATGCGAATATATTTTGATTCCATGTACCCAAACTCCAATTCGCATATGTTTTTAAGTGTTATCGTCTAGGTTCTTAGAGAAAATATAAGTGTAATCCGGTGAGGATTAGAGGTCAAAGAGAATTCGATCTTAGGCATTCAAGCTTAGTTGTTTTGTAAACTGAAAACATCCTTTGTATTGGCATACATGAGTTGCTTGATGTATTGATTTAAATGACATATTTTTAGTCATAATAAAGAGATATTTGCATGCATGTAAGCTTTGCTTGGTATGTTTAAGGTGGCATCTCAATGTTTTTCTTTGTAGAGTTGCGTTTGTGGGTACCATATTGGTAAACCCTTAGGAGACTATACTCCTTCTACTAGGGACTCCTAGTGGTTTCAAAGGCTTTTGGCACATGCTAAGTGCCACCATTTCTCCCATGAAGGTGGACTAATTAGTTTTTTCTTGTTTATTGCTTTTTTGTGTTTTAGATTTCATATTTGCTATTTATTTGTTTTTAGTTTTGTTCGAGGATGAGCAAATGTAAGGTTTGGGGATATTTGATCAGAATATTTATGTACCTATTTTAGGCTCCTTATTCTTTGCTTTTGTTCTCTCTTTCAAGCATTTTTGTTTATACAATACGTGTTTGAGTTTTGTGAAGTGAAACTTTAAAGGCAAAAAGAAGGAAAAAAAGATGATTTTGGGTTTCTAGAAGAAGACTAAGAGTTCCAACTCACAGATCCAAGTCGCAGATGTCCACCTGTGAGAATTGCTACTTTAAACTGTGATATCATCCAGAAGGATCCAAGCAGCAGATAATCCTCAGACGAGACTGTGAGCTCATATTGTGAGTTCCAACTCTTAGATTAATGTCTCATATGTCTCCTAGAAGATACTGCCAAGGTAGACAACAACCTCATGACAGCATATCTAGATCTACTACTTCAGACAGCGAGTTCCCACTCACATATCATATTCATAAATACATGTTAGAGGAGACTGTTACTTCATGTTGCAAGTTGCTCAAAACCCACCGTCATATGATTCTACGAGTTACAACTAGCAGATCCAGATCTACGACTTCAAACTGCGAGTTCCAAATCACAGATTTTTATCGGTAAAACCTTATCCACTTACAGATCAAGTTATGACTTTTCTCACCCAATTTGTACCCTAGCCTTCAAACATTATTGAAATTCTCTAGAAAGTGTGTGTCTATAACATAAAGGGGGGGGGGGGGTGTGAATAGGTTTTTATTCGATAGATTACCAATTTTACGAATTAATCAATATTAACAATTCTACCCCATTCTACTAAATGTTCAAATAAAAGACAACAAACATAAAACAATAACAACACGCAATATATACGTGGAAACCCTCCAATAAGAGGTCAACAAAAAACATTCTATATTACAATAGATACCTAAAGCTAAATCTTCAAATCTTTCATCTCTTGTAGAATGATCATCCTTACAAAACAAAGAACTACACTTTCCAAGACAAGTGTATGAGAGGGATCAAGACAAAAAAAAAAAAACAAGCGCAATTTGCATGAATTAGAAACAAGTAACATACAATCAACAATGCACATCGCAAACGCTCCCCCTAAATAGATCCACTCCCTCTCAATAGGTCAATCTCCCCTTAAATCATGCCAATATCAACTCCCCCTAAATCCAATACTACTCCCCTTTTTGTCACAAGATAGGCAAATGAGTATTCCCCAACCGGGACATTTTAGCAAAGATAGATATTTGCAATGAAAATGCATAATCATATACAACAACTTTATGCAGGTTAATTAGGAGAGAGAGAAATTCATGGAAGTTTTATTGATTGGAATATGTGCGAAAGATTGCTTTGAATGAAATACATGCAACGTCAATTTCCAAAAGCATGGTATTTGGCAAAGGAAAAATAACATATGAGGTTCCAAGAGAAGTCAAACCAATTTGCACCAAATTATCAACGGAAAACAAGATATAGTTTTTTTTTTTAAACTATCAAACTTTACTAGTTGAACAAGACATGAGCGACTATTGCGAAGATGCCCGTATGATTGTAGCCTTGTTCAATAAGTAAAGAGAAAGAGAGACTATAGGTATGTGAAAATCCTTGAAATGGATACTATATCCTTATTTAATGAAGTCTCAAAAGTCACTTGCACACATATTTGCAATCATTTTGTAAGCTTTCAATAAATTCATCAAGTATAACACTTTAAGCATGTCAAGATCAAGTTTTCATAAACATGGAGAAAAAATTTGGGTCAATCAAATTCCCTAGTCCAAAAATACATGTTTGAACACAAATGAGACATGCATTTCAAATAAGGCAAAAACACACTTATTGAATAAAAAAACATATAATGATATATGCATCCAAGATACTCAAGCAATTAATTAAAGAGCATAAAATTGAACAATTATTTGCTTATTAAGATGCAAGTTCACTCTCTTTGCTTGAGCTCCTCTTTTGGGGTCAACCACCAAAACCCATCAATGCATAAGACAAATCCCGATAGACCTACTAAGAGATTTAAACTTAGCTGAATCTAATGGTTTAGTAAATAAATTCGCTAGTTGATCATTTGTGCCCACATGTTCAAGTGCAAAGCATTTGCTCTCAACTAGCTCCCTAATGAAATGATGTCTAATGTCAATATGCTTGGTTCTAGAATGTTGGATAGAAGTTTTTGAAATATTGATGGCACTCATGTTATCACAATAAAGGGTTAGAGTACCTTGCTCAAAGCCATAATCCACAAGCATTTGCTTCATCCTTAGGAGTTGTGTGCAAGCACTCCCAACGGCTATATACTCGACCTCGGTTGTGGATAATGATATGGAGTTTTGCTTCTTGTATAACCATGACACAAGATTGTTCCCTAGGCAGAAGCAACCTCTCGATGTACTCTACCTATCATTACAATTACCTGCCCAATCTGTATCCCTAAAGCCAACTAAACTAGCATTAGTGTCAAAAGAGTGTCATATCCCATAGTTGGATGTCTCATTCACATATCGAATGATTCTCTTCACAGAGGATAGATGGGATTCCTTGGGATTGGCTTGATACCTAGCACACACACCAACACTAAAAGCTATATCGGGCCTACTAGCAGTCAAGTATAGCAAGCTCCCTTTCATGCCACGATATAGACTTTGATCCACACTTTTTCCACTAACATCCTTGCTAAGTTTCAAAGTGGTACTCATTGGTGTGTCACAATGCTTGGCATTCTCAAGCAAAACTTCTTCACTAGGTTCTTAGCATACTTAGCTTGGGATATGAAGATCCCATAATGCATTTACTTGATTTGCAAAGCTAGGAAGTAATTGAGTTCACCAATCATGCTCATTTCAAACTCATGAGTCATGACATCAACAAATTGTTGAACTTTCAAGTTGTTGGTGGAACCAAAAATGATGTCCTTAACATAAATTTATGCTATGAATAGCTCATCTTTAGTGCACTTGATGAATAAAGTTTTGTCAACATTACCTCTAGAATAGCCATTGTCAACAAGATAAAAAGTGAGGCGCTTATACCAAGCCCTCGGTGCTTGTTTCAACCCATATAGCGCCTTCTTGAGGCGATAAACATGATTGGGGTGGTATGGATCCACAAACCCCTTAAATTGCTCAGCAAACACTTCCTCTTGCAAGAAGCCATTGAGGAAGACACTCTTAACATCCATTTGATACAATTTAAACTTGTGAACACACGATATGGATAAGAAAGGCCTAATGGACTCTAATCGGGCAACGGGAGCAAAAGTCTCCTCAAAGTTGATACCCTCAAATTGAGAGTATCCTTGTGCTACAAGTCTAGCTTTGTTCCGCACAATGTTGTCATTCTCATCAGATTTGTTCCTATAAACCCACTTGGTGTCTATCACATTAGCTTTCTTAGGTCTAGGAACTAGAGTCCAAACCTCATTTTTTTTAAATTGATTTAGCTCTTCTTGCATAACAAGGACCCAAAACTCATCACTTAAGGCTTCATAAACCCTTTTGGGTTCAATTTGAGAGGTGTAGCAAGTATAACTAATTTGATTTGCTGATTGATGTCTGGTATTCACACCCTCATTCACATTTTCAAGAAAGTCACTCTTGTTGTTGAGATGTCTAACCCAAGAAGCGGGTTCCTTAGATTCCAAGGTAGGATCTCTATCAAGAGATGAAGAGACCTCTTTTTCAAGATTTGATTTTTCATCACTTGAAATCTCTTCAATCTTCATCAAGGGCGTATCATCAACCACACTAATCTCCTCTTCATGGTTACTAACCTTAGGCCTACAATCATCTTTGACCACAATAGATGATTCCATTACACTTCGTGTCTTCAAATTAAAAACTCAATAGGCTTTACTATTTAAGGCATAGCCAATGAAAATTCCCTTATCACTCTTAGCATCAAACTTACCAAGTTGGTCACGGTCATTTAGAATGTAGCACTTGCTTCCAAATGAGTGGAAGTAGCTAACATTTGGCTTCCTACCCTTCGACAATTCATAGGAGGTTTGCCTAGTCCCAGGCCTAGCCTATGTAACAAGCCGTATTGACAGCTTCAATCCAAAGATTCCTAGACACATTGTTGCTATGCAACATCACACAGGCCATCTCTTGGAGGACTCTATTCTTTCTCTTTACTACCCCATTTTGTTGAGGAGTTCGAGGAGCTGAGAACTCATGGGAAATGGCAAGACTATCACAAAATTTTTCAAAGCTAACAATTTCAAATTCTCTCCCATGGTCACTTCTAATTCTCTTGATGCATTTTATGTGAGAATCCTCCTCATTTTGAATTTTAGTGCAAAGCTTTTTAAAAGTTTCAAACGTTTCAGATTTTTCTCTAAGAAAGTAAGTCCAAGTAAATCTAGAAAAATCATCCACACACACAAAATTGTACCTCTTACCACCGAAACTCTCAGTTTACATGGGACACATAAGGTCCATATGAAGAAGCTCTAATGGCTCCTTAGTAACAAGATACTTACCCTTCTTATGCACACTCTTAGTTTGCTTTCCTTGTTGACAAGGTCCACAAACTCCCTCTATCCTATTTCCAAACTTAGGAAGGCGTCTCACAACTTTCAACCTCTCAAAGACTTTCAAGTCTTTGAAATTCATATGATCTAACCTTTGATGCCACAATTCAACTTGATCACAACTAGACAAATTACAAGAGATGCCATTAGAATCAAGACAATAACAATTGTCACTTGATCTCTTACCTCTCACTATGACTTGTCCATCTTCTCTCAAAATAGAACAATCAACTTTACCAAACATGACCGAGAAACCTTCATCATTTAAATGTGATATGCTAATAAGATTTGCTTGCAAGCCATCTACATAAAGAGCATTAGGTAAGGAGAGTAAACAGGGGATGGATATGTCCCATTTTCCTAAAACCTTCTTACGTGAACCATCACCAAAGGTGACAAATCCACCATCCTCCATAACAATATTCTCAAAGAAACTCTTATTTCTTGTCATGTGCCTAGAACACCCACTATCAAGATACCAAATGTTAGAGGCTTTCGCCTTCAAGGCCACTTGGCCCACATGACAAGCATACTCATTTTCTGTAGTCCACCTAGTAGCAACATTGTCATTTTTAGGAGCCTTGGGTTCATTGGCTCTAAAATTCCTAGGTGCATGCAATTTGGCTATTCTAAGCATATTATTCTCAATCATGCTTTCAAAACGACATAACTTAATAAATTTAAAGCAATTAGGCCTTATGTGACCTTCAACACCATAATAGTGACAAATGGGAGTAAAGTAAGAATTCATACCATATCCTTGTGCAAGCATGGAAGACTTCCCTATCCTTTGAGTTGTCCTTTGGTGTTGAGCCGAATCTCTTCTTTGAAACACCCTTTTGTGATTGAGCCAAATTAGCTTCTCTTCTTGGTTGTGGGTTAAAACTCCTTGGAAGTTGAGGTCTTGTTTTATAAGTTCTAGCTTTTGGTGGATGAGCTTTAGCTTGAGAATTTGTTTGAGCCTTCATTTGAGTTTACTTTGATAATTCTCCAACTTCATTCGATCTCATTTGTTGGTGTGAACCTTAAGTCTCTTTATCCTCTTGTCTCTTGGCAAAGATGGTTTTCTTCAAGGAAGTGGTATCCTTGCCTTCCATATATCCTAAGCCCGTTTTATGTGTAGGACTCTTCCCACATGATAACATCTTGTCAAGTCTCTCGGTTTCCGATGTCATCTTGGTAACTAATTCTTTCGCTTCCCTAAGCTTATTCTTTAAGTTCTCTTCACTCTTCTTAGTGATCACAAGCTCCAACTTCAAACTCTCTTCTAACTCTTTTCCACTCTTTACTTTCTCACTCAAGTGAGTAATCTTGAAAGTCAACTCTAGGTTCTCCTTTTTCAACTCTTGAATCTCTTTCTTCTTTTTCAATCTAGACCTTTTAAAAAACTTCATGAAGTCAACATAGTCCATTTCCTAATCAATATCAAATCTAGAGTTGGAAGAGGTACTCTCATGACTAGAGTCACTTATTTCTTCTTTATCACTCACCACTTCCTCATAACTACATTGCCATTATGAGATGTTGTGAAGGCAATGAAGTTGGCAACTCTATCTTCATCATCAGAAGATTTTTCTTCCTCTTCTAAGTCTTCACTATCACTCCAAGTAGCCGATATTGCCTTCCCCTTTTTCTTCTTCTTCAAATTTGCACATTTTGGAGCGATGTGACCAAAACCACTGCATTCATAGCATTGAATGCCCTTCTTGGAGTCAGTTTCTTGAGACTTTTCCATCTTATTGAGATGAGTTTTCTTTTTCACTTCCTTTCCCTTGGACCCAAATCCTTTCCTCTCAAACTTCATAAATTTCTTGAATCTTTTAACCATGAGGGTCATTTCTTCATCTGAGTCCTCATCCTCTTCTTCAACCTTAGTGATTTTCAAGGCAATGCTCTTTTACTTCTTCAGATGTGTGGGTGAGATGTTCCATCTTGACTCATATGCTAGAAGTCGTCCAATGACTTCACTTGGCTTCATATTCTTGTACTCACTATTCTCTTCAAGTGCCGTCACCTTTGATTCAAACCTTGACGAAAGTGACCTTATAATTTTTTGCTTGATTCTCCTATCCGAATAGGGATCACCAAGTTGATGGGTTTGGTTGAGAATATCCATCAACTTCACTTGGAAGTCATTGAAGCATTCATGCTTTTCCATCCTAATCATCTCAAATTGCATTTGGAGGATTAGGAGCATTGAGTCCTTGACTAACTCGGTTCCCTCATGTGCCGTTTGAAGAATGTCTCAAGCCTCCTTTGCAATCCAAGTGTTTTGGACCAGCTTGTCCTGATTATCGTCCACGGTACAAAAGATGGCATGCATAGCCTTGTTGTTCCACTTAGATGCTTCAAACTCTTGAGTACTCTAACTAGACTTGGGCTTAAGAGCTTCTACACCATCGTCAATGGTAATTGTTGCAGGAGTATAACCGTCTTCAATAGCTATCCAAGCACAGTCATATATTTGGCAAAGATAAGCTTCCATCTTGCCCTTCCAAGTAGCATAATTCACCCCATTGAGCAAAGGGGGTCTTGTGCTTGAGGCTCCCTCATGACTATTTCCGTTTCCACTCATATTGTTTGAGGGTAATAAATGATATGAAGATGCAAATGTAATGCATCACACCAAACGCAAACAACCAAAATGCACAAGGTAAGACACACACAATGCACGGATCATCTAAGTATATCTAGGCACCGACTCTGATACCAATTGAAATTCCCTAGAAACTGTGTGTCTATAACCTAGAGAAGGGGGGGTGAATAGGTTTTAATTTTATAGATTACCAATTTTGCGAATTAATCAATATTAAAAATTCTACCCCATTCTACTAAATGTTCAAATAAAAGACAACAAACATAAAAAAATAACAACACGCAATATATACGTGGAAACCCTCCAACCGTGACAAACCACGGGCTGTTTAGAGCACCACCCTTGATCCTCAAAATCTACTATTGAGTAAAAGTTTACAACCTAGGTTGACCTCCCGTCAAACCCTCCAGTTACTAACTCTTTCACTCTACCCAATGGGCCTTAATAGTGATTTTGGATCACAAACCTTGTGCACTAATCACATAGCCACATGCTTAACCAACAATGAAGAGATAATGGCAACCTAAGTGATTATGCAAGAATATTCTATATGCAAAAATGCTAGGTCAAGACATTCTTGCTTATCTAGGATTAATAATGACAATTAAAGCAAATCCTAGATATCAATGTTCTAAATGCAAAGGCAAGAAGAATTAGCTAAAAGGGTAAACCCGTCCTAAATTCTAGCTATCACAAATTCATGCATCTGAACCAACAATCAATACACAAACAAGCATTTAATATGCAATAGAGACTAAAACCCAAGGCATACATGTCTATGTAATGAAACTATGAACTCTAGAGCATGTAAAAGTTACCTAGCCAAGAAGAAGATGATGCTTCATGCTTGAATGATCCTAGAATGAAGCTAGATGATCATGAGATGAAGTTGGGATGAGTAAAAACTGGCTTCTTGGAGCTTCTCTCACTAAAGAACCTTATCTCTCTCTCAAAAATAGGTTGGAAAGCTCTCAAAAATGAGATGGGAAGAAGATGGTATATTTATATGAAGCCTAAAGTGAAACTGCATTGTTTTGGGTGAAAAGTAACCAAAATACGTCAGGACCGCTGGCTATACCGCGGTCCAAGTAAGTGTCCAGACCGCGGCAAAGAGAGCGGTGTGTCGCCTGGACAATACCGCTTTGTATGCCGCTGTGCATGCATTATGCACAGACCGCGGTTTGGACAGCATACAACATCTATGAAACTCCGCCTGGGAGACGGCGGCGTATGCAGCATGCACAAACCGCGGTAGCCACAGCGTGCAACCTCTGGTAAACACCGCGGTGCAGGCCGCAGTGGGGGTACTACATAGAGAGCTGTCTAGACCACGGTATAGAGGAATAAAATCCTCTTTTTAAGGCACAAACATACATTCAACACTCAAATAAAAAATATGACACACAAGGCATACAAAATGGCAAATAAGCATGCAAGAAAGATAATTAAATGAAAATACATGAGTGTGTGTGTGCACTAATACCTCTTTAATAAAAGTTAAGCAAGTGATTTTACCTTTGATGCTTGAGCTTGGTTACGAACAATGAAGCCCTAAACTACCCTTACATATAGATCCCCAAATGTGGTTGTCAACGAAAAAAGCCAATCAAACACCTAGGAACTAACAATTATAAATATCCCACCTTGTTGGTCCTAAAAAAATATCATCATCACATAAATGTCTTATTCCATCTCCTGTTCTTCAACACCACTAAAATGATAGAGGAGCTTTAATGACTTCCATTGAGGGTTCTCCTCCATGGATGTCTTACCACCACAACCTCTAAACTTTATCCATCCATCTTTGAAGTGGATTCAAGGAGAAATGTGAGCAAACTAGACAGAGATCTTGGTTATCTCTAAACTCTTCTCTTTGTATTATGTCTTATTTCTTTAATGTGTAATCCCCAATTGGGAATATTTGTAAGCCAACACTTGGCTTGTTATATATGGTATTTACTTAGATTCAACTTGGATCTTTACTCTATTCTTTGAGATTATGCTATATCTCTCTTTTCATGACATGTGTGTTGGAGAATGAGTAGAAATTGATATGTTTGCATAAGTGAGACTGCAGATTAAAAAAACTGATGTAGTATAAAAGTAGAGTCTTACTCTTCTTGCATGTTGGTGATGAAAGGGAATCGATATGTATGAATTGATTTGAGTAAAAAGAGCACACCTATGTTCTGATTGATTAATCGTGAATAGATATTTATTGATAACTGTTAAATAGAGGTAACTTGTTTTATGCATGCTTATGCTAGATTAGGTTGTTTGGTGTACTGTTCATATGCTTAATGGGTCTAGACCTAGATACAATTTCTCATTCCATACTTGTGGTTGAGTGATTAATTGATTTCAATATTCCTTAATCAACAAATGATTCATTAGAATAGATGATTTGGTTTCGAAATCCTTAATCAAAGGAACTAGCCCTAGAATCCTCTTGAATGGTGCTTGAATGTTTATTATCAACATGACATTCTAGTGTGTTTGGTGAACTTATGTACCTATTGTAACCACTATCTTGCATCTCTCCAATCCACCTTTATTTTCGTAGCTATGGTGTTTTGCCTTTAGGAGTATACTAATTTTAATTGCTTTACAGTGTGATTGATTTCCTTTTAGAAAAGAAAGCACCCGATTACATTTTGATCCTCAGTATAATTTAATTTAGTTTAGTTTATCCATACCTCACACATGTTCCACAATATGCATACACTTCACACACACAATTCTCACCCTTTCCATGTTCTATGTACATCGCTTTCAATAAAGTTTTAGCTAGAGACAGTTAGAAGAATACCACCTCTCTCTAGACGACCCCCTTACTTGCTGCTACACAAGTTAATAATCACTAACACCCGTGAGGTTGAACTTATAAAAATCTTATTGAAGGGAGTATGACGATGCTTTCGGTCACAAATCTACGAGTTGGAACTTGCAGATTCAGGTTGCATTTCTTTCTACTGGTTGGAACTCACAGATCTAAATGGAAAGGTTCTAGGTAAGTTCTACAAGGTAGTTCTTTGAGATGGATTTCACAGTCTCTGGTTGCAGCCTTGTTTTTGTAGGCTTGAACTTGCATTCCAAAAGTGGCAGTCTCCTCTATAGTGCTTTTGCGATAGATTGAAGTAGCAGTTCTGTTCAGCTGGTTTACGATCGCATATGACATGGTCATCACTTCTGGAAAATATCTGTGACTTGGTTTGTGAGGTACAACTCACAGCTTGATTTCATAGTTTTGTCTAGGGACTATCTGTGACTTGGATCTACTAGGTAGAACTCACAAATTCTTTTTCAATTCCCATACTCAGCTCTATTTCCTACTCTTTGCTTTCAGAGCTTCACTTTAATTTCAAACACCTAACTTTAGGGAAAAAACCCTACACCAGGCTCAAACACATATTATATACACAAAAATTCTTGAAACTGAGCATAAAAGTTAGGAATAAGGAGAGTAAAATTAGTACATAAATGTATCGATCAACCGTGTTGTAAATGTCCTCTTTAGTGAATACAATCTAGGTTGGGCGAGAAGGTACAGGTAACCCCCGATTGATTCTAAGAATGTCCTAGCCCGCGTCAAGTCAGGGCATTTTCCTAGCATAATCCATCATAAAGTTGCTGGAAGATCCTGCTAGTGTGGGACATCTGCTAATGGTATAGACTATTTAGATCTATTGCATCAAATCCTTCCTTTTTTCCTTCATTCTCTCATCCGCTTCTTTGATCTCTACTTGCACCTTCTTTCCTACTCTGATGCTATCCCATACCTATTGTAAGAATTCAACCAAGTAGCCCTCTCTTACCAAACCCTTGAGTTGGTTGTGAAGGCTATAGCACTTTGATGTATTGTGCCTCACATCATCATGGAAGTCACAATACTTGTAGCTGTTTCGCTGGTCGGCTAGCATATTCTTGGGACCTGGCTTTTTGAGCAACCCAATGTCTTGGATGGAGTGGTATATGGTTTCACGAGATACATTGAGAGGGGTGCAATGGTTTTTCAAATTCTTCCCTCGCTATCCATGCTACTTTTCTTAGTGGATGCATTGCTATAGGGGATTCTTCAGGCTAGAAACCATTCCCACTGAAATCGGAAGGGAGGTGGCCTATACGTCAATCTACAGGAAGGTCAATTTTAATTCCTGTGAACCATTCCAGCCTTGGGTGCCTTCTTCATTGGGTACTTATCAGATCTCAAGTCTTCATGCTCCATCTTGATTCTTAGCTGTTCATTTATCTCCACTAATTATAGGGCGCTGTCATAAGCCTCATAGTACGTCTCGGGCGAGCGCTTCATAATGGATCAAAATAGTCGATCAGACTATAGGTTTCTTTTGAAGTTTGTCAGGGTCTCTTTCTCTGCAAAAACCCCCATCTGGACCACTTACATGTAGAACATCTTTACGTAGGATCTTATTGACTCTCCCCTCTTCTAGAACACGTACTGGAGTAGGAAGGGATCTTTATGTTAGGCTTTAGATTTGTGGTTGCTTGATTTCTTAAAAAATCTCTCTTTCTTTGCAAAGTTTAGTTTCCTAAGTTGTTCGTGGTTTAATTGAGCTTCAACGAAGAAAAGCAACTTCTCATGCAAAGTTCGTCTTCAATTGGGAAGGAGCTTACTTAGAAGCATAGGTATCCAGATTCTTTCTTCCTCCTACAAAGCGTATAAGCACACACATACATAGCATTCATATGTGTCCCTATATCGTTGTGACAAATTTTGTAAAATACATACACACCACTTATGCATGTATGCACATGCACTAGATTAAATTTGACAAAGTTGGAAGAATTGCATGATCTAGGACTAGTTGTAGGAACAACATACTTGTGTGTTCTTGTGTTCATTTTATTGTATTTATATTAAAATTGAATTTGTGCTTATGGTATTCTATATTGAATTTCGATCATTTTATTCACTCATTCATTAAGTTTCAAGTTAAAATTAGGAAGTCAAGAAACTTTTTGTGATTTTACCGTGCATGGTTTTCATCTTTGATTTTCAAGTTAAATTTCATATTTTTTGAAAAAAAAATCTTGATTTATTTTGTGCACAAGAGAGTCATGATTCGTAATCTGAAATATATTCAAAACCGGAGTTCGAAGGCCGAAGATATGGTCCAAGAACTAAAAGAGAATCAAAGAAGGAAGGCGAGGGGTCATGCAACCTTCATGTGGAGGCGCGTGAAGTCTCACGGGAAAGGCTAACCTTGTTAGGATTATGCTCGATAGCAAGAGTGTAATAGTGTAATTAACAATATTTTTCATATGAATAAAGTTATTTCTAGTCTAACAAATCTTAAAGCATTTATAGTTTCATTATTATAATTGTCAAAAGTAAATAATCATAAGGTCAAAAGACTATGAGAAAAGAAGAATTGTTCATACATTTGGATATGTTTGAGGTAGACACAATTCTTTAGTTAGTGTTGAATAATATTCACAACTTAAGATAATGGTTTGGCGCCTTTAGCTTGTCAAAGTTGTAGATTCTTTTGCTAGCATTTGAGTGGGATCAAATGTGTTATGATGAGTCTAAAATCATCAAAGTGTGGTGTCTTTGGGCAAAAGAATCTAGTGCACTGGGTGCATTGAATAGGATCAAAATGAAATACTTTATCTAGAACCGTCAATGGATAAAAGTTTTCATTTGAAGATAATCGGATAGTCTATCTCAATCGTGAGATAAAAAATGGACTTATGGTTGCAAGTGTTGTCATTTGAGCTATCAATGAGTACGATTATATAGCATAGTCTATCCTCGATAGTTTGGTGGTATTCTTTTGTTAATCGATAGAGGACTTCATATATAGATAAGGACATTATGGCGCCATATATTGAATGAGAGTAGAATACCATCATATGGATGTTTTGAGGTATTGGATATTAAATCTTAACGTTAAGTTTTCAATAGTGTCTATTGAAACATGGCTTCTAGACAAGTCAAAATATCCAAGTTCAAAATGTGGTTATATGAGTAAATATGGTAACTTGGAGAGCTATAGGCGGTCTCTGAGTTCTTGAAGATTACTGGTATTCTTCACGAGGATAAACTTTCTCCAATAAGGTTGCCTAGGGTATGAATGAGTAACATCAACTTATTCTATCTTTATTTAAGAGTTCAATTTTAGTTCTTTAGTGGAATGAACTAAAATTAGAAAGATTGGACCTAAGTGAATCATTTGTTGATTGTGATTGGGTTGTGTCTATTGGAGCTTAAATTTAGATAGCCCGCCAAGATCCTCAATCCACACGAACTTGCATGGATTACTTGATATATTCTACTGGACCAATAGGGGGCCATCTAGAATTGTAATAAGGCATGTGAACTTGTTTCTTTTTGTAAGAATAGGTCTAGTTCACATGTGGACTTTTTATTTAGGTCCAATGGATTTAATAAAATGAGAAAAATAATATATGGCCTTTATACTAGGTATGGGCGGCAATGGCTATGGATAATAGCTTTAATATATTATTTTTATTTTATTATTATTTAATTAAATGGAAATTAATTAATTTGTTGATTAATTAATTATTTAATTAAAAGTCAAAATCTTTTCCTATTAGGAGATGGTCTCCTAAAACTATACTATTGTTGGTAGTATAGTTAATGTTAAAGAATATATTTGATAAGTAGATAAATAAAAGGAGTTATTTATCTAATCAAATTAGGAAGTCTTTAATATGGTTACAAACACACTATTGAGTAGGATTAGGAGTCTTGGTGTAGGAAAAAATTCTTTTTGGAAAAGGATTCTTGGTCACCAAGTAAAACTACTTAGTGGTAGAATTCTTATTTGAAAAGGATTCATAACCACCAAGTTAATCTACCTAAGGATAGGATTCTTGTCCATCAAGTAATCTTTATTAGGAGAGAATAAACACTCCTAAACTACTTCAAACAAGGGAATTTCGTTCATCACATGTATAATATAGGATAGGATAGATTTCCTTCTAGATAAGGATTCTAACTACCAAATAAATCCACCTAAGAAAAGGATTCTTGCCAACCAAGTGAATCCTTCTTAGGAAAGGATTTATGAGCCTATATATATGAGCATGCTGAATTCGGCCAGCCCTAAGGCCATTAGAGGTAATTTCGGACAAGCTTTATTTGACAAAGAAAAAGTTTCGGCCATCACAGGAATTTTAAGGGAGAAAAATCTGATTTTACTCTAGTCAAAATTCGATCATCTCTAATTAATAGTGTGTGAATTCAGCCAAGTAGAGAAAAAAGGGGAACGTTTTTGTATTCGATAGTATACTAATATCCTTTACATCAAAAGGGTTTTGTGTACAACATCGAATCATGGTTCATGCGAGTTACAATCAAATTGATTGATAATTCACAATTGACCGGACGTTCTTGGATTTTTCTCTTTGTGGATATTTGTAACTAACAAAGAAAAGATATTTGCTTTGTCTCCATCCTCAAGAATACAATTTAAAGAAAGGGAGCTAACACTCCTAGGTGATTCATGTTCGTGATTGGATTGGAAGATCTTGCGGAATCAATTCGGTGCTTGTTCAATAGTCACGCGAAAAAGGTACGATACTTTTATATACATCAATTAATCTAGGGTTAAGGTTCTCGTTGCATAAAAGGGAATTTTTTTTTTACTCAAACCCTAATCTCCTTTTTTCTCACGCTTCCGCTACGTTTGTAAACCGTTTTTTCCCTACAATTGGTATCAAACCTGGTTGAACCCTTGATTAATTGATGTATGTGTTCGTGAATCTTTTTCTTTTATTGTATATATGCATGTTTTAGAAAGAGATGGCACTCTAGGTATTCACATATATATTTACATTGGAATGTATGGATATATATATGTTTTATATGTGGATTTTTATTGCTCAATTTCAGTCCTAGAATTTCAATGTAATTTTGTTTTGGGATTGTGACAAGAATGGTGGTCTATTATCACCATAATTTCCTTCTTGGTAGTTGCTAAGTTTTTTGATTTTTGTTGTTGTAATATTAATAAAAAAAAAACTGCAGTATTTTGTTATGTAAATTCTTCTGTAATACATTCAAGTTTCGAAGACTCGAAGGTTTAAAGAATTAGGAGTAACCGGAACAAGTTTGGGACCGTGCAAGCCGTAACAACTAACGTGCGTGCGAAGAGCGCGCAGCCACGTTTGTTGTGGCATGGGCTGCGCACGGCAGCCCTTGTGGTAGCCATGGGCTGCTCATGGCAGCCCTTTATGGGCTTGTGACATGCGCACGCCCATTGGTAAGGGCAATGGGTGCACACGCCCATGGGAGGTAGCCGAGGGAGTCCGAAAGATGAAGGTCACTTGAAGACTTGTTCGCCAAGAAAGAGTTCTTGTATTCCAAGATAAATGTAATTTACTTGTTTTTCTAGGATGGACCAAAATTGTAGCTATTTATATTTTTATAAATATTGCAATGTTTGTCATTGTTTGATGACATGTCATATAGAATAGGAGTGCCACTCATATATCTCTTTTGATATGAACATGCATTGAATGGTTTAAGTATATAAATTAGCATCTAGATAACTTGATAAATCATTCTTTGGAATTTGATCACACGCCTTAAACAATTGAGTGGGAGAAGGTGTTTTGGAACACCTACGGCCTCCAAGTTTAGTTGAACTTTATGTTTCGTTAATAACCTCCCAAGAGGTATTCATAAAATGGAATTTAGCAAGATACTTCCTTACAATGATAGACTATACAATTCGCCCAAACGATATCTACTCCCATAGGAGGGATATTCGTGAGGGATTCTATTGAAGGTCAATAACTTGGTAACACACTCAATGTGATTTTATTAATATCCTCCCAAGAGTTCTTTTTAATAAAATCACAAGGCTAAAAATAAAACGATGGTTGTTATGTTAACAATTAGGTGGGACCTAGTCCAACTAGTAAATGGTGCGTACTCCCAAAGGAGGCGTAACATTTATGGGTGTTGGATCACCGTTGAATTTTTACGATTGAATTATTTCATTTAATTCAAGATAAATATTCAAAAGTTCTATATCATGATTGTTTACTTATATAACCCCATCCCAAATCAATATCCTAAAAGATAATACTTTAACTTGTGATAATTATGTCACATGGAAAAGGAATATTGGGTTGTTGTTGCAAGGTGAAAAGTATAAGTTCATTATGTATATTCCTTAACCACCAAACTAATGAATCTAACTCAGGAAGCAAAAAGATGAGTATCAGTAGTGGAAGTCTTCAGATGAGATGGCTAAATGTACGTTACATTATGGCCATCATCTCTAACGTGTTGCAGCAACAACATGAAGGAATGGAGACAGCTGCCGATATTATGATGTCTCTAGACTAAGATTCATATGGTTGGTAAAATTGCTACTATTAAGACCCGTTAGAAGGTTAAAAGATAACAGAAGAAAAAGCAACTTGAGCCTTCTTAGAAGGATACCAAGAAAGTAACCAAGATCAAAGGAAAGTGTTTCTTTTGTGGTGAAAAGGGTCAAAGGAATAGACTGGATTAGAATGAATTCAACTTGCATTTAGACAATAGAGAGTTAGTGTCTACTAGTGTAGTGGGAGATATTAGAATCAATTTTGATTCTTATAGGCATTTAGATTTAATAAACGTTTATTGTGTACCAATATTCAAGAGGAATTTAATTTCGGTCTCTTGTCTAAATAAATTTGGATATTCGGTTACTTTTAATAAAGGTTTTTTTATTAGTAAGAATAACAAATTTATTTGCAAAAGTACATTGGAAAATGGTTTATTTTATTTGTATGGAAATATCTCTCACTTGTTAAACACGGAATCAACGGAACCCAATCATAAAAGAGTAAAATTATCAAAAGATGAAACCTACCTGTGGCATTTGCGCCTAGGTCATATTAACCTTTATAGGATTAAAAGATTGGTATGTGACGGACCTCTAAGTGACTTAAAGTTTGATGATCTACCAACTTGTGAATCTTGTTTGGAAGGTAAAATGACCAAAAGGTCGTTTACGACCAAAGGCACAAGAGCCATCGAATGTTTATGATTGATACACACTGATGTGTGTGGACCTATGAGCATTCAAGCTAGAGGTGGATATGAGTACTTCATCACTTTCACGGATGATCACTCAAGATTTGGCTATGTGTATCTCATGAGACATAAGTTGGATGCTTTTGATATGTTCAAAGCATTTAAAGCTGAAGTGGAAAATCAGCTTGAGAAACGTATAAAAATCTTGAGGTCTAATTATGGTGGAGAATATCTATCTGGTGAGTTTCAGCAATATCTTACTGATAATGGAATAATTTCTCAGTTTTCTGCACTAGGCACACCTCAACAAAATGGGGTGGCAGAAAAGAGAAATAGAACTCTTTTGGATATTGTTAGGTCTATGTTGAGTTATTCAACGCTTCCTAGTTCTTTTTAGGGATATGCTTTACAAACTGCCATGTATATTCTAAACGATGTACCATCTAAGTCAGTTCCTAAAACACAGTATGAGTTGTGGACTGGGCGAAAGCCTAGTTTACAACACTTAAGGATATTTTGATGTCATGCGCACGTGTTAAAAGGAAATACAGATAAGATGAAGTCCCGTTCAGAAACATGCATATTTGTAGGGTATCCAAAAGGAACAAAAGGATATTATTTTTATAGTCCTTCAGATCTTAAAGTATTTGTTTTGACAAATGCCAAATTTTTAGAAGAGGACTATATGAATAATTTTGTGCCTAAAAGTAGAATTGTCCTAAATGAGCTTTTAGGAGATACAATTCCACAAGAGGTTTCGCAACCAAGCCCAATTGTAAGTTTCGTACCAATACAAGATCAAAAATCTACCATACCTTGTCGTAGTGGGAGGGTTATTAGACAACCCGAGAGATACATCGGTCTAGGAGAATCTGTATAGAACCTTCCGGACGTTGATGATCCCTATACGTACAAGGATGCAATGGAAGATGTTGATAGTCGCGCATTGGCAAAAGGCAATGCAATCCAAAATTGAATCTATGTTCAAAAATAAAGTCTGGTCTCTTGTAGACTTGCCTAAAGGGATAAAACTAGTGGGTATACAAGAGGAAAAGTGGAATGGATAGAAAGGTGGAAACCTATAAAGCTGGATTGGTAGCTAAAGGTTATACGCAGAAGGAAGGTATCGATTATGAAGAAACCTTCTCTCCTGTGGCCATGCTTAAATCCATTAGGATACTCTTACCCATTGCAGGATCTTTAGACCTAGAGATTTGGCAAATGGACTTTAAGACAGCTTCCTTAATGGAAGTCTTGACGAAAGCATCTATATGATGCAACCAGTAGGATTCATTAAAAAGGGCCAAGAGGAAAGGGTATGCAAGTTGCAAAGATCCATATATGGATTGAAGCAAGCATCCAGATCCTGGAACATAAGGTTCGATCAAGCTGTTAAAGGTTTTGGATTTATTCAAAACCTTGATTAACTTTGTGTATACAAAAGGATTAAAGGCGACAAGTTTGTTTTCCTAGTTCTTTACATTGATGATATACTACTCATCGGAAACGATGTAGGTGTATTGACATCAATAAAAGAATGGTTAGCAAAATAATTTGATATGAAGGACTTAGGAGAAGCAAGTTATATTCTTGGTATCCAAGTCATAAGGGATAGAAAGAATAGAACGATTGCATTATCCCAAGCTTCATACATAGACAAAATCTTGTCTAGGTTTTCCATGCTAGATTCCAAGAAAGGTATGTTACCTTTCAGGCATGGAATCAAACTTTCGAAGGAATAAGTTCCTAAGAATGAGCATTAAGAGCAATTCATGAGAAGGATTCCGTATGCTTCGGCAGTTGGAAGTCTCATGTATGCAATGCTCTGCACTAGACCAGATATTTGTTTTGCTGTGGGCATAGTTAGCAGGTTTCAATCGAAGCCTGGACCTGATAACTGGATGGTAGTCAAGCATATTTTCAAGTATCTAAGGAGAACGAGAGATTATATGCTTGTATACTCTGGAAGGGATTTAATTCCTGTTGGGTATACAGATTCTGATTTTCAGTCAAATTCTGACTCCAGAAGATCGACATCATGACCTATGTTTACCATTGGAGGAGGGGCATCGATGTGGAGGAGTATCAAGCAATCTTGTATTGCTGATTCCACCATGGAAGCCAAGTATGTTGCCGCATACGAGGCCATTAAAGAGGCTGTCTGGCTCCGCCAATTCTTGATTGACTTGAAAGTGGTTCCTGATGCGAATAAGAAGATCACTATCTATTGTGACAATAGTGGAGCAGTGGCTAATTTGAGAGAACCAAGAAGTCATAAGAGAGGGAAACACATTGAAAGAAAGTATCATCTTCTAAGGGAAATTGTGCATAGGGGTGACGTGACGATTACCAAGATCGCTTCAGCAGAAAATCTAGCGGATCCCTTTATAAAGGCTCTTCCTCAAAAGAGTTTTGATGGGAATCTAGAGAACATGGGGATGAGAGATATGACACATTTGCTACAGAGCAAGTGGGAGATTGTTAGGATTACGCTTGATAGCAAGAGTGTAATAGTGTAATTAACAATCTTTTTCATATGAATAAAGTGATTTCTAGTTTAACAAATCTTATAGCATTTATAGTTTCATTATTATAATTGTCAAAAGTAAATAATCTTAAGGTCAAAAGACTATGAGAAAAGAAGAATTGTTCATACATCTAGATATGTATGAGATAGACACAAATCTTTGGTTAGTCTTGAATAATATTCACAACTTAAGATAGAAGGTTGGGCGCCTTTATCTTGTTAAAGTTGTAGATTCTTTTGCTAGCATTTGAGTGGGATCAAATGTGTTATGATGAGTCTAAAATCATCTAAGTGTGGTGTCTTTGGGCAAAAGAATCTAGTGCACTGGGTGCATTGAATAGGATCAAAATGAAATACTTTATCTAGAACCGTCAATGGATAAAAGTTTCATTTGAAGACAATCGTAGAGTCTATCTCAATCCTGAGATAAATGATGGACTTATGGTTAGAAGTGTTGTCATTTAAGCTATCAATGAGTACGATTATATAGCATAGTCTATCCTCGATAGTTTGGTGGTATTCATTTGTTAATCGATAGAGGACTTCATTTATAGATATGGACATTGTGGCTCCATTTATTGAATGAGAGTAGAATACCATCATATGGATGTTTTGGGGTATTGGATATTAAATCTTAACGTTAAGTTTTCAATAGTGACTATTGAAACATGGCTTCTGGACAAGTCAAAATATCCAAGTTCAAAATGTGGTCATATGAGTAAATATGGTAACTTGGAGAGCTATAGGTGGTCTCTGAGTTCTTGGCGATTACTGGTATTCTTCACGAGGATACACTTTCTCCAATAAGGTTGTCTAGGGTATGAATGAGTAACATCAACTTATTCTATCTTTATTTAAGAGTTCAATTTTAGTTCTTTAGTGGAATGAACTAAAATTAAATAGATTGGACCTAAGTGAATCATTTGTTTATTGTGAATGGGTTGTGTCTTTTCGAGCTTTAATTTAGATAGCCCGCCAAGATCCCCAATCCATACGAACTTGCATGGATCACTTGATATATTCTACCGGACCAATAGGGGTCCATCTAGAATTGTAATAAGGAATGTGAACTTGTTTCTTTTTGTAAGAATAGGTCTAGTTCACATGTGGACTTTTTATTTAGGTCCAATGGATTTAATAAAATGAGAAAAAAAAAATATGGCCTTTATACTAGATATGGGCGGCAATGGCTATGGATAATAGCTTTAATATATTAATTTTATTTTATTATTATTTAATTAAATGGAAATTAATTAATTTGTTGATTAATTAATTATTTAATTAAAAGTCAAAATCATTTTCTTTTAGGAGATGGTCTCCTAAAACTATACTATTGTTGGTAGTATAGTTAATGTTAAAGACTATATTTGATAAGTAGATAAATAAAAGGAGTTATTTATCTAATCAAATTAGGAAGTCTTTAATATGGTTACAAACACACTATTGAGTAGGATTAGGAGTCTTGGTGTAGGAAAGAATTCTTTTTGGAAAAGGATTCTTGGTCACCAAGTAAAACTACTTAGTGGTAGAATTCTTATTTGAAAAGGATTCATAACCACCAATTTAATCTACCTAAGGATAGGATTCTTGTCCATCAGGTAATCTTTATTAGGAGAGATTAAACACTCCTAAACTACTTCAAACAAGGGAATTTCGTTCATCACATGTATAATATAGGATAGGATAGATTTCCTTCTAGATAAGGATTCTAACTACCAAATAAATCTACCTAAGAAAAGGATTCTTGCCAACCAAGTGAATCCTTCTTAGGAAAGGATTTAATCAGCCTATATATATGAGCATGATGAATTCGGCCAGCCCTAAGGCAATTAGAGGTAATTTCGGCCAAGCTTTATTTGAGAAAGAAAAATTTTCGGCCATCACAGGAATTTTGAGGGAGAAAAATCTGATTTTACTCTAGAGAAAATTCGATCATCTCTAATCAATAGTGTGTGAATTTGGCCAAGTAGAGAAAAAAGGGGAACGTTTTTGTATTCGATAGTATACTAATATCCTTTACATCAAAAGGGTTTTGTGTACAACATCAAATCATGGTTCACGCGAGTTACAATCAAATTGATTGATAATTCACAAGTGATCGGATGTTCTTGGATTTTTCTCTTGTAGGATATTTGTAACTAACAAAGAAAAGATATTTTCTTTGTCTCCATCCTCAGGAATACAATTTAAGAATGGGAGCCCACACTCCTAGGTGATTCACGTTCGTGATTGGATTGGAAGATCTTGCGGAATCAATTCGGCCCTTGTTCAGTCGTCACGCGAAAAAGGTACGATACTTTTATATACATCAATTAATCTATGGTTAAGGTTCTCGTTGCATAAAAGTGAAAAAAAAAATTATACGCAAACCCTAATCTCGTTTTTTCTCACGCTTCCGCTGCGTTTCTAAACCGTTTTTTCCCTACAAACCTCTTCCCCCGTGGAGGGCCATGTTGCTCCATGGGAAGTATAGGTGGCCTCCTCGTATAGGTCATTTAATTCCCTCATTTAATTTCCTTCAAATTTATCATTTCCCTCTCAATCTATTCTAATAAGAAAAACTTGAAAAACCTGTACATAAATTTTTTTCTCCAACTTTCTTATCTTCCAAACACCATATCCTTTTCATTCGGAGTCTGATTCGAGTGATTCAAGTTGGAGATTTCTCGTCTACCAATCCTCCATATTTTCCATACGAGTTTTGAGTTTTTGTTTTGAGTTTTCCAATAGATTTACACACAAAAATGGGACTGCACAGTTTTCACTTCAGGTATTGCTTTCTATTTTAATTTTTGATCTTCAAGTCTTCAATTGCCTTGGATTTTCTTCTTCCAAACATGATTTTTTGTTATGTATACATTGATTAGAGTTTTGAACTCTAATAGAGGTAGATAAAGCTTTAATTAACAAACATGTTGAATTAGGTTCTCAAATTTATGGCTTTACATGCTTTTGTTGTTGTATTGTGCTAGCTTCAATTTTAGGACTATTTTGTGTGATCATTAACTTCTCTTGTGTGATAAATAGTCTCTAAATATCCTAGATCACTTTGATTGAATATTCATTGAAATAGCATATTTGCTATGTACATGAATCTTTTGCATGATTGCATATTTTCCTTTAAAAAACTAGAATGCATGTGATTTGTCCTTATAAGACTCATTTTTCATTTTCATTGGATGTATTGATCATATATCCTATATTGTGTGTGCTTGCATCATTTGCATTCACTTAGATCACTTGCCTCGTGAAGAGCTTGGAAGTCTCATTTCTTAGATGATTCTTTGACTTGAGCATTGGAAGTCACATTTGGAGAGTGATTCTTCAAGTTTTGCATTGGAAGTCACATTTCTTAGAGTTATTCTTTGATTTGTGCATTGGAAGTCTCATGTCTTAGAGTAGTACTTTGACTTGAGCATTGGAAGTCCCATTTTGGAGAGTGATTCTTCGATTTGTGCAAGGTAGCATTTCTTCCATTTTGTAGTGTTGAAGGGTAGCTTTCTAGGTGGAGTGAACACTTGATAGATTGTACATTTTTTTTTTACTAGTGGAAGTTTTTACAGGGTATCAACCCATGGATGTTTCCTCTTCGGAGGTTTTCCGACCCCAAAATCCTTATGTTGATCTTTGCATTTTATTTTTCTTGAATTGTGTTGATTCATTTACTGCTTATTTGAAACAATATTCATTTGTTGCATCAATCACCTTGTTAAAGTTTCTTTGTGTATTTGTATTTCTTAGTTGCAAGAATTTTGTGATATACTTATTAACTCCTAGGTATATTTAACACTATAAAAGGTTAAGGGAATTTTCATTTGGTATCAGAGCAGGTGTCTAGAACTAATTTGACAGATCCATTTTATAGTGTTTGTTATTTTTGTGCTATAGGTGATTTGTTTCCGAAAGGTTCTTCTAGTGCTAGGCTTCCACTCTTGAAGAGTGGTAACTACTCCTTTTGGAAAAGTATGATGAAAGCCTACATCTGATCCATGAGTGATGTATAAGAGGAAGAGAAGTCCTCGGATGATCATGAGTATACTAGCAATTGCATTGCTCATTTGGCCAAATATGAAGGAAGATTTGAGGATAGTAGCGAAGAATCCTCAAGTAATTAGGAAAGTGAATGCTCTTCAAGTAGTGAAGATAGTGAAGTCTCCTCCAATCATGAAGAATTTGAAGCTTCCTCAATTCATGATGAAACAAACTTCAATGATAAGATCCTTCAACTAACAAGTGAAAATGTCAAGAAGAATGATGAGAATAACAAGTTGAAGTTGATAAATGCCAATTTAGTGTAGATAATCAAAGCTCTTGACAATGAAAAGAAGATGTCTTTAGTGAAGATAAGCAAGCAAAGTAAAGTCATTAAAGAGAATGAAGAGACAATTAAAAAGTATTTTTCAAAGATTGAGGAAAATGCTCAAGAGCTAGATGATTAAAAAGAAACCTTTACTATGAAGTTGTTTGTCATGGAAGGAGAGAATAAGCGAAAAGAGAATAAAGACCTTAAAGGCAAAATCCTTAGTCAATAGAATAAATAAAAGATAGTATTGAAAGACTAGGAATTTTGAAACAAGAGGTTAAGCAAAGAGATTATTCTCTTGATTGTATTAAAAGACTTGAAAATGTACTTAGAGTCAAAATTAGTAAGCATCAGTGTCAAGAAAAGATGCTTAGTGATAAGCTTGATGAGGCTAACATGATAATAGGTAAAATGTCATCTAGTGCTAATAAAGTAGAAACTCTCATTAAGTTTGGTAAGCATCCTAGTAGCAAAATAGGACCAGGTTATATGAATGAAAAGGTTACTGTTGGGATTATGCTGGTTAGCAAGAGTGTAATAATGTATTTTACAATTTTTTCATATTAATAAAGTGATTTCTAGTTTAACAAATCTTATAGCATTTATATTTTAATTATTATAGTTGTCAAAAGTAAATAATCATAAGGTCAAAAGACTATGAGAAAAAAAAGAATTGTTCATACATCTAGATATGTATGTGGTAGATACAATTCTTTAGTTAGTCTTGAATAATATTCATAACTTATGATAAAAGGTTGGGCGTCTTTATCTTGTCAGAGTTGTAGATTCTTTTGATAGTATTTGAGTGGGATCAACTGTGTTATGATGAGTCTAAAATCATCAAAGTGTGATGTCTTTAGGCAAAATAATCTAGTGCACTGGTGCATTGAATTGGATCACAATGAAATACTTTATCTAAAACCGTCAATGGATAAAAGTTTTTCATTTGAAGACAATTGGAGAGTCTATCTCAATCCTGAGATAAATGATGGACTTATGGTTGCAAGAGTCATCATTTGAGCTATCAATAAGTACGATTATATAACATAGTCTATCCTCGATAGTTTGGTGGTTTTCATTTGTTAATCGATAGAGGACTTCATTTATAGATATGGACATCATGGCACCATTTATTAAATGAGAGTAGAATACCATCATATGGATGTTTTGAGGTATTAGATATTAAATCTTAACGTTAATTTTTCAAAAGTGTCTATTGAAACATGGCTTCTGGACAAGTAAAAATATCCAAGTTCAAAATGTGGTCATATGAGTAAATATGGTAACTTAGAGAGCTATAGGCGGTCTATGAGCTCTTGGCGGTTACTGGTATTCTTCACGAGGATACACTTCCTCCAATAAGGTTGTCTAGGGTATGAATGAGTAACATCGACTTATTTTATCTTTATTTAAGAGTTCAATTTTAGTCTTTTAGTGGAATGAACTAATATTAATAGATTGGATCTAAGTGAATCATTTGTTGATTGTGATTGGGTTGTGTCTATTGGAGCTTAAATTTAGATAGCCAACCAAGATCCCCACTCAACATGAACTTGCATGGATCACTTGATATATTCTACCGGACCAATTTAGGGGTCCATCTGGGATTGTATTGAGGCATGTGGACTTGTTTCTTTTTGTATGAATGGGTCTAGTTCACATATGGCCTTTTTATTAAGGTCCAATGGATTTAATAAAATAAGAAAAATAATATATATGCCTATATAATGGTGTTAGGCAGCAAAGCTATATAGTTTAGCTTAAATATATTATTTTTTATTTTTTTATTTAATTAACTAGAAATTAATTAATTTGTTGATTAATTAATTATTTAATTAAAAGTCAAAATCTTTTTCATAATAGAAGATGGTCTCCTAACATTATACTATTGTGGGTAGTATAATTAATATTAAAGACTATATTTGATAAGTAGATAAGTAAAAGGAATTATTTATCTAATCAAATTAGGAAGTCTTTAATATGGTTACAAATACACTATTGTGTTGGATTAGGAGTCTTAGTGTAGGAAAGAATTCTTTTTGGAAAAGGATTCTTGGTCACCAAGTAAAACTACCTAATGGTAGAATTCTTCTTCGAAAAGGATTCTTAACCACTATTTAAATCCACCTAAGGAAAGGATTCTTAACTATCAAGTAAATATTACTTAGGAGAGGATTTACGATCCTATATATAGTACCTCTAAATTTCGGCCAAGGCATGATTTTAAGCTCCAAATTTCGTGCAAGCCAAATCAAATTTAGAGAGAGGAAAAATTCGGTCATTAGATAATTCTAAGAAGAAAAATTCGGCCAAGCCCTAATTTTTTTTCTAAAAGAGTTTTAGGCCACCATTGAATTTTGAGAATAGAGAATTCGGTTCTTTCTCTAGATAAATTCATCCAACTCTAAAGATTGGTGTGTGATAATTCGGCAAAGAGGAAAAAAAAGAAAGAATGTTTTGTATTCGATAGTGCACTAGTAGCCTTTACATTAAAAGGTTTTGTATACAACATCGAATCAAGGTTCACACGAGTTTCAATCAAATTGATTTATAATTCACAAGTGACCTAATATTCTTTGTTTTTCTTCTTGGAGGATTATTGTAACTTACAAAGAGAAAGATTTTGTTTGTTTCCATCCTCAGGTATACACTTTAAAGAAAGGGAGCCCACACTCCTAGGTGATTCACGTTCATGATTGGATTGGAAGATCTTGTGGATTCAATTCGGCACTAGTTCAATCATCACGAGAAAAAGGTACGACACTTTTTATATACATAAATTAATCTAGGGTTTATTATAATGGGAAAATTTTTATTTATACCGAAACCCTAATTTCCTAATTTTCTCACGCTTCCGCTGCACGTATTTTCCCTACAGTTACACCTTTATCTAACAATTCTACTTTTATCAAAGCAAGTGGTAAAGTGAATACAGGTACTCTCTCTAGCGGTGAAGCCATGGATGCAACCGGAGGTGCCTCAACATCAACAAGGAGCAACAATGGAAAATCTCAACAAGGTCAAAGGCAACAATTATCATTTTCTTGTGCAAAAGACAAAGCAACAAGGAATGGACATCAAAGAGGTATGTAACAATGTGAGAAGGTATAATACTTCAAATGCTCAAGCTAAAGGTAACCCTCTCAAATTTCTACCTATTTGCCATTTTTGTAGCATGGTAGGACATATAAGACCTAGATGCTACGAATATATTCATAAATGCAAATATGAGAATGATTTGTTTGATATGTCTTTGATGAATGGTCTTAGGCAATCATCGATGTATGGATTTCTAGATCTAGACCTAGGAAGACCTTGGAAAAGCATGTTGAGAAAAATATTGTTGATGACTTGCTTGTAAAAACACATGTTGTTGTTCGTACTACTATGCATAAAAAAGGCAGACAATGCTTTGTTTGACTTGTTTGAAAAAATAATTAATAATGTCAATTTGCATGATATTAAGCCAAAGAATTAGTCAAAGCATATTGTTAGTAGTAATGAGAAACATGTTGTTAAGAAAATTTGGATTAGAAAAGACTCAACTATTATTCCTTCCAAAACCAAAGGTAAAGATAAGAAGAGCTATAGAACTTCTAAACCAAAGCCTGCATGCTCAAAAGGTAATTTTTATAAATTTATTCCGGTTTATCATTATTGTAATATGGTTGGTCACATTAAGCCTAGGTTTTTTGAATATATTAGACAATGCAAACTAGGGAATAATAGGTCTGCTAGTGAGTTGAACAAATCCTCTTTGAATGATTTAAAACATGATAATACTTTTTATGAGTTGAACAAACTTATTAGGGAAGTTTGGATTAAGAAGCATGATGTGAAAAATATTCCTAGTCATTCTTCTAAACAATTTGGTATTGATAAAACTTTGAATGTTGGGCATAATAATGGTAAACATGTGAAGAAGATTGTCAAGAGGATTTGTGTGGATGAGAATGTGAAAAAGCATGGTGGTCATATACCTTGTCTTGATGAAATATGTGTGTGGCAATAATGATGAGTTTAATATGAGTTATATTTTCATGAAGAAGATAGTTGATGATTTATCTTCTAGATTTCATATTTCCATATGTAATGATCATAATGTTGTTTGTGTTGGTTCACCTAAGATTGATATGGTCATAGGTGAGTGCTCTTATACTTGAATGAGTAGCACATATGAAAATATTTTTTGTCCTTGTTATATAAGAGTTCTAAGTTAGATGCTTAAAGCTATTTGTAATAAGCTCGGTCTAGTATTCAAACTTGGTGTCTCTAGTCAATACATGAACTTAATATTATTATACTTTCACTATAATGGTAAAAAATTATAGATTGACTATAGTGAAGTCCATTTTTGAAATCCATATGGTGATGGATTTTGTTTATACTTTTAGATAAAGTCATTTTTACATGTGTTTGAGTTGAAGTTTTTATTTTGTGTTCTCTTAGAATGACACACCAGTTGTCATGAGGATAAACAAGCCAAGAGAGCTCATAAAAAGGGTGAAGGCTTTACATTGATGAAAACGCATGCTAAGGTATGTCTCTACTCTAAAGCTTGCTTTCTTGTTTCATCTTTTTAACTCTATTTGTGGATGACATCATGTGTCATGTTATTTTAGAGAAATTTGTTTATGATACATATGTTTCTCTATGAATTGCCATCTAGAGATCATTTACTGAAATCGTTCAAAAATATCTTTTACATGATGCATGTGTTATATTTTATACTTGTTTGATTGATGAGTGGCATATCTTTGAAAAATTATGAGCTTCATATTATTTGAAGGCTACTCTCTTAAGAAGTAATGAACTTAAGTAAGTCTCTTTGTAATGCTTTTAGATCATGTGCTTTTAAACCTAAAAACTTAGTTTTCAGAAGTGCACACTTTGCTTCTCTCATATGTTGAGTTTAAGTAAGTTGAGTTCAAAAATATAAGAGTTATGGATGCACCTTGAAGTCTTTTAACTAGTACATTAAAAATGACCTATGGTTAGTATCCATTTTTCTTAGGCAACTACATAGAACTCAACGAGCACCTTCATGAAAAAGTCTACATGCTTTGGTTGTGAAGTTTCCCAATGTAGGAATTGGTTACACCATTGTGATGAGTGAAAGCAGTCATGAAGTGTATATGTTTATATTAAAAAATCAAAGAAGTGTTGAAAAGAATCAATGAAAAAATCTTTGATTCGAAGTCTAAAAAAAAGGCTAAAAGGAGCATAGTTGAAAATTTTGATTGCTCGGGTTGAAAAATAGAAATGGGATGACGAGGCACGTGCACACACACACTCATATATTGAATTCTATTCTCTTAAGAGCAATAATTTTGGATAAGAATCGGTTTGACCTTTCATGAAAAATCTTAGGATGAATAGATGTTGATATGGTTTTCATGTTAATGATCTATGTACTCCTTTATATATGTTTGAAGCAAATCCACATGCATACTCGTTTTTCCTTCAAGTGAATTTGATTTGCTAGAAATTTTAGAATAATCATGAGAGATTGTTTGTGTAAAGTCCTCACTTATTGATTGGCTTATTTCATGAACAAACCTCATGTTGGGGTTTTTATGTAAGGATACTTAGGCTCTCAAGACCTCTAGAGAAGAAGCATCAAAGGTAAAATTCTAAGTGCTTGCTTGCTTTGAAGAGATAATTGCACACACTTACAACTCATGCATAATTCTTGTTAATATATGTTGTGTGTTTATATGTGTGCTTTCATGATTTGATAACTCTTCTTACATGTTTTTTGATCACATCTTTGCATTTGAAATGACATGCATTATGTGTTGCTCTTGCACACACACACATTTTTCTAGCATTTGAATTGTTATATTTGTCTTGGTATGCTTATGTGCTTCACTGTCTTACCTTGCTTTCACTGTGTGTTTTGATATGGTGGATTTTTCAAGTTGAAAAATCCATAACAGAGCAATGTGCCAGACTATACGCTGGTGCCCTACCCACGCAGTGAGAAATTGAGAATTTTAATCTCTTGTTGTAAGGCCAATGCGCGAACAATTGTGTTGGTCTTGACCCACACAGTCCCATGGATTTCACTGGTTAGATTTTCATCTTTCTGGTTGAGGCCAATGGGCGGACATTTGTACGGCATAGCACGAGTATATATGGGCCACTGCATAGGTCCATACCCGTGCACTACTCTGATCTGGCAGATTTTATTAAAATGACAACACTTCATTTTTGTCTCATATATATGTATATATGTCACTTCATTTTCAGGTCATTTTAAGAGTTCCATTTTTCATTCTTTTCTCTTAGAACATAATTCAAGAGAAAACAACTTTCAAGAACTCACCTTTATACACTCAAAGCTTTTCCATTGATTTTAAAAACATCATCTTGCATCATCTAAGTCTATTTAGAGTGCATCCATACATGGTTAAGCGAAATCACATCTTGTTTGGTAAGTTTCTCAATATATCATATAAGTTAAATGTTTTCCTTACCAAGCCATCTCTTTTATGATTTGTATGCCCTTAGAATGTAATATAGTCACAAATAGAGATTGTTTGTGATGAAATGATTAATTGTTGTATTGTGATAGCTTCATAGGATTGTTTGATCTATGTTAGCTAAGCTTTATGAACATGTCATTTAACTCTTGATATCCAGGATTGTTCTATATGCCATCTCATCATCCTAGATAAGCATCTAAGGTTCCCTAACCTTGTTTGTTCTTTGAATATCTTCATATATTCACATAGGCCATTTTGTCTCTTTTTTGAGAAGTAAGTATTGTGTTGCTTCCAGGAGTAGGTTGCTTCAAGCACAAGCAAATTGGACTAGGTTCACTCATACTGGGATTTGGTAGTGGTGGTGGATTATTTACCGGGATTAAGTTGTAATTCCTTTACTATTAGTTGATTCGAGGTTCGAGTGTGGCGCATTTAACAGCATTTGGTTTTTCCCAGTTGGAGGGTTTCTACGTATATCTCAAGTGTCATTTATTATTCCACACTTTTTACACTTGTGATAGTATTATGACTAGTTAGGGGCATTGAAAATTAACAAAAATTGGGTAAAAATTGATTAAAATCTATTCACCCCCCTTTAAATTTATATTAAACAAACCATAATATTTGTTTCATTTGGTATCAGATTGGGTTTCTAGATATACATAGGTGATCCTTGCTCATTTTCGTGTGTATTGCATTTTATGTGTTTTTGTTGATCATTCATACATTTGCATTCATTTCATTGATTCATAAACAAAATGAGTGGAAATGGTGGCAACTAGGGCACTTCTAGCACTAGACCTCCTCTACTCACCGGGTTGAATTATGCCTCTAGAAAAGGCAAGATGGAGTGGTACATTTGTCAAATCTAAGATAGAGCATGGATGGCGATTGAAGACGGCTACACACCATCGATGATGACTCCTATGGATGGAGAAGAGGATGTACTCAAGCCAAAGGCATAATAGAACGCACAATAGTTTGAGGCATCAAAATGGAATATGAAGGCAATGCATGCCATCTTATGTGCAATGGATGAGAATTGGTACAAGTTGGTTTAAAACACTAGGATAGCTAAGGAGGCATGGGATATCCTATAAGTTACACATGAGGGAACCAATGTGGTTAAGGAATCGAAGCTTCAAGTTCTACAAACGCAATTCAAACTGCTTAAGATGGATGAGAATGAGAGCTTCACTGACTTTGAAGTGAGGTTGATGGACATTTTGAACCAAAGTCATCAACTTGGTGACCCTTATTCTGATAGGAGGATAGAGCAAAATATTATGAGATCTCTACCGGATAGATTTGAGTCCTAGGTGACGGCTTTAGAAGAGAATAGTGCTTACAAGGATATGAAGCCGAGTGAGGTGATTGAGAGGCTACTAGCTTATGAATCTAGGAAGGGTCCTACCTCCATATCTCCAAAAAACCAAAAGGATATTGCTTTGAAAGACTTTAAAGTTGAGAATGAGGAAAGTGATGACTCAGATGAAAATATGGCTTTGTTAATGAGGAAGTTCAAGAAATTCTACATGTACGAGAAGAAAGGTTTCAGATCCAAGGGTCAAGACTTGAAGAAAAGAGCTCCATTCAAGAAAGTTGAGCCTAGGCAAGAAAAGACTAAAAAGTAAGGAGTCTGATGCTATGAATGTGGTAGGATAGGTCACTTTTCTCCCGAATATGCCAATCACAATGTCAAGAAAAAAGGGAAAAGTGATGGCCGATAACTCCAATGAAGGAGATGAGTCTTCGGATGATGAAGAACTCATGGCTAACTTCATAACCTTTGCATCTTCTCATGAGAGCAAAGATGTTAGTGAAGAAAGGGATGGTAGTCAAGAGGAAAATGACTCAAGTTATGACGGATCTTCATCATAATCCACAAATGAAAATATGGATAGAATGTATCTCAAAGACTATATGGCTAGGCTTGAGAGTTCAAGGTTAAAGAACAATAATGAAATTAAGAGTTTAATGGAAGGTAACCTAGAGCTCTCAACTCAAGTTGACCAACTAAGTGAAGAATTGGTGAAAGCCATGGAGAGTGAAGATAAGTTAAAAAAAGAAGTTAGACTTATCTAAGAGGAGTGAGGAAGAGTTGAAGAAAGAGCTTGAAGATGCTAGAGAGTTGATGGCCAAGTTAAACTCTAGTACTAGAAAACTTGACCACATGATAGATGTTGGAAAGAAGCCAAGTGACAAGAATGGTCTTAGGTTTGAAGATGACAAGATGTCCTCCACTTTAAGCAAGACCATATTTATCAAGAGCCTGGATATCAACTAGTCTTCTCCTCATCAATCACTTAGGAAGAAAATTGACATAGGAGAGTGTTCAAGAAGTGCTCAAGTTAAAGTGGTACTAAGGAATCTACCCCAAGCTCATTCTACAAGTACTCCTCAAGCTAACTTCTTTCAACTGAAATCTCATGAAGGGAAGAAACCTATCATGCAAGCTTAACCAAGGAAGCAATCAAGTCTTGATCAGCAACAAAGAAGGAGAGATGCGTATCAATAACCAAGAAAACCATAAAGACATGGGAAGGCTCCAATGCATCCTCAAGGTTATGGTATGATTCCTAACTTCACTCCTACATGTCATTTTTATGGTATTGATGTTCATATTAGACCAAACTGCTTTCGATATATTAAATTTTCTAGAATTGAAACCATGATAGAGAAGAAAAAGGCTAACGACAAGATGCATGTAACTAGGAAAATGAAACACTTTTGCATGATCCTAGGACATCTAGAGCCCATATACCATTGACCACTATGAAAGAATATGTTTCACCTAGGTGGATTAAAAGAGATGAACACTTTTTCCATGTTGCACAAATTGCCTTGAAAGCCAATTCTTCTAATTTTTGGTATTTGGATAGTCGGTGTTCTAGGCACATGATGGGTGATAAGATTTTTTTTGAAACTTTTGTCTTGGAGGATAGAGGAAATGTCACCTTTGGTGATAGATCCAAGAAGAAAATTAAATGGAAAGGAACCATTTCAATTCCCGGATTACACTCCTTGTCCAATGCTTTGTATGTTGATGGCCTTAAAGCCAATTTGATAGGCATTTCACATCTTAGTGATGAAGGACTTTTCATCTTGTTAAGCAAAAATTATTGCCCTATTCTATTGCCCAATGGATAAACTTTGTTAAAAGGTATTAGATCTAGCGACAATTGCTATTGTCTTGAAGCTAAAGTGGTCTCTAGCATTGTGTCCAAGGATGATCAAATTAAGTTGTTGCATGAAAGACTTGGCCACATGAACTATCAAGATTTACAAATCTTAGATAAGTTCAATGTTGTGCGAGGCTTACCCAAGCTTGGGAAGAAAGCCAATGGTGTTTGTGGACCTTGCCAACAAGGGAAACAAACCAAGAGTATGCATAAAAAAAGGGCAAGTATCTCTCAACCAAGGAGCCTCTAGAGCTTCTCCCTATGGATCTTATGGGTCCCATGCAAATCGAGAGTTTAGGTGGAAAGAGATACATTTTTGTTTATGTAGATGATTTCTCTACGTATACACGAACTTACTTACTTGAGGAAAATCCGAAACTTTTGACAAGTTAAAAATGCTTTGTACCAAAATTCAAAATGAAATGAACTCTAATATTAAAAGCATTAAACAGATTAGAAGTAACAATGGGATGGAGTTTGAGAATGCATATTTTGAAAACAATTGCGATTAGTCTAGGCATTTCTCATGAGTTTTCGGCTCCTAGGACACCTCAACAAAATGGAGTTGTTGAAAGGAAGAATAGGGTTCTTTAAGAGATGACCCGTGTGATGTTGCTTAGCAACAATGTCCCTAGGACCTTTTAAGCCGAAACTGTCAATACGGCGTGCTATATAGGAAACAGAGTCTTTCTAAGGACATACACTAGGCAAACCTCCTATAAGTTATGGAAAGGTAGAAAGCCAAATGTTAGCTACTTTCACACTTTTGGAAGCAAATGCTACATTTTAAATGACTGAGATCAACTTAGCAAATTTGATGCTAAGAGTGATAAGGGTATTTTTATTGGCTATGCCTTGAATAGTAGAGCCTATAAAGTTTTCATTTTAAAGACTCGAACCGTCATGGAATCATCTAATGTTGTTATTGATGATACAAGGCTCAATTCTACTGACCATGAGGATGAGGTAGATATAGTTGATGACTCTCCCATGGAAAAGGTTGTGGAGACTCCTAGTGGAGGAAAGTCTAATTTTGATGATGATATCACACAACCTATTGATCGAGTTCCTCACTTCAACTCTAATGAATCAGCTCCATGGGTTAAGAAACTCCATGATAAAGATGATAGCATTGGAGAGGTTAATGAGGGTGTTAAGACTAGGCGTCAAATGGCTAGTCTAAATAGCTACACTTGCTACACCTCTCAAATATAATCCAAGAAGGTTGATGATGCCTTAAAGGATGAATTTTTGGTTCTTGTATGCAAGAAGAGCTTAACCAATCCGAAATGAATGAGGTTTGGACTCTAGTTCCTAGGCCTAAGAAAACTAATGTTATAGGCACTAAGTGGGTCTACAGGAACAAATCCGATGTGGATGGTAATATTGTGAGAAACAAGGCTAGACTTGTAGCATAAGGGTACACTCAAATTGAGGGTATTGACTTTGAGGAGACATTTGCTCATGTTGCTCGATTAGAGTCCATTTGGCTTCTTTTATCCATATCTTAATTGCACAAGTTCAAGTTGCCTCAAATGGATGTTAAGAGTGCCTTCCTCAATGGCTTATTGTAAGAGAAAGTGTTTGTTGAGCAAACCAAGGGGTTCGTTGATCCACACCACCCCAATCATGTCTATCGCCTCAAGAAGGCTTTATATTGGTTGAAATAAGCAGCAAGGGCTTGGTATGAGCACCTCACTCAGTTTTTTGTTGACAATGGCTACACAAGGGGTAGTGTTGACAAGACTCTATTCATCAAGAAAGACAAGGTTGAGCTCTTTATAGCTCAAATCTATTTTGATGATATAGTTTTTGGCCCCACCAATAACACCAAAGTCCAACAATTTATTGATGTCATGTCTCATGAGTTTGAAATGAGCCTTGTTGGCGAGCTAAATTATTTCCTGGGTTTGCAAATTAAGCAAATGGATGATGGGATCTTCATATCCCAAGCTAAATATGCCAAAAACCTAGCGAATAAATTTGGCCTTGAAAATGCCAAACATTGTGATACACACATGAGTTCCACTTTGAAGCTAAGCAAGGATGCTGATGGCAAAGTGTGGACCAAACTTTGTATCGAGGGATGATTGGTAGCTTGCTATATTTGACTGCAAGTAGGCCCGATATCTCTTGTCGTGTAGGTGTATGTGCTAGGTACCAATCGAATCCTAAGGAGTCCCATCTCTCTTCAGTTAAGAGAATCATTCGCTATATGAATGGGACATCCAACTATGGTATTTCGTACTCTTTTGACACTAATGCTAGTCTTGTTGGCTTTAGTGATGCGGATTGGGCAGGAAATTATAATGATAGGAAAAATATAACAGGTGGTTGTTTTTTCCTTGGGAACTACCTAGTCTCTTGGTTTTCTAAGAAGCAAAATTCAATTTCTTTTTCTACGGTTGAGGCCGAATACATAGCCACGGGAAGTGGATGCAGACAACTCCTTTGGATGAAGCAAATGCTAGTCGACTATAGATTCAATCAAGGTACTCTTACTCTCTTTTGTGATATCATGAGTGCTATTAATATTTCCAAGAATCTGATTCAACATTCTAGAACTAAGCATATTGACATCCGCCATCATTTCATTAGAGAACTAGTTAAGAATAAATGCTTAGTACTTGAGCATGAAGGTACTAATGATCAACTAGCAGATCTATTTACTAAAACCTTAGATGATATTCGATTCAAAACTCTTAGTAGATCTATTAGGATTTGTCTCATGAAGTGATGAGTTTTTATATTTGACCCCATATGGGGAACTCAAGCGAAGAGAGCTATTGTATACTTGTTGCATGCAGAAATTCAGAAATTTTTATGCTCCTTTATTGATTGCTTGAGTAGCTTGGTTTCACTTATATCATATTATATTATATTTTCATTAACAAGTGTGAATTTTGCTTTGATTACATTCCATGTCATATTTATGTTCAAACATGCATTTTTGGACTAAGAGATCTACATAGGAAGTACATGTTGAATTACCTACAGTTATCTCCATGACATGATGATTATTTATTGACATTCTAATAAAAAAATTAAAAAACATGAATTGATGATTGTAATTGATAAATGCAAAACAATGTGTAAAAATGCTAGTGAGACTCAAATGTTTGACCATTGTCTCTCTTTCTTTATTTGTTGAACATGGCTACTATCATACGGGTATCTTACCCGAAAAAATCAAATATGAAAATAATATGTACAAGGTTATACTAAACAACCTAGAGGGGGGGGGGGGGGGGGGGGGGGGGGTGAATAGGTTGTTTCTCACTTTTACAACTTGAATGAAATATCACAAGATACAAAGTTATCAAACATACACAAACAATATTGTGTAAGGAAGTAAACTTTCATATAAAGTTCTATCCACATTATTCAAATAACAATTACAAATATAAGAGAGATAGGGATAGAGAAAAGTTGACACAAGATATAACGTGGTAAACCTCCGAAGAGGAAGCATCCACGGGTTAGCAACCACCGGCAAATAAAATCCACTAGTAGATAAGACAAGTAAAATCTCTCAAGTGACCCCATCACCTAGAAACTACCCTCCTATCCTACTCATGAAGATGTCACCCTCATGCTCAACAAACTGAGGCCTCACACCTCTTGTCAAGACTTCCTTGCTCACCTTTCTGGATCCTCACGACCCTAGGCAAGACTTCTTGCTCAACTATTCGAGTCCTCCCGACTCTAGCCAAGACTTCCTTGCTTGACAATCCAAGGTCTCACACCTCTTGCCAAGACTTTCTTGCTCAATAACGTAGGTCTCACACCTATTGTCAAGACTTTCTTCTCATAAGGCATCTAGGTGATCAAGAATGCAAAACACAAACAAGCACGCAACATAGAATAAGATGATCAACAAATTCTATGGAAACTAGAATTAATCAATGAGCACTCAAAGTATATTTTCTAGTTTATAATCCAAAAGTCACACCACACAAGATGATGCATGAGCAAATGAAATGTATGGATTAGGTACACTCCATGAAGAACTAGACATAGACAATAAAGTTCACAAAACAAGATTGTCTAGATCTTATGCATTAATAAAAATCTAGAGCATGCAAAATTTCCAAACACATACTTTAAACCTATATTTTATTCATGTTACTAAATCTTGAAATAAACATGTTCATGAAGTACAAATTTAAGACTTTAGTACTAACACAAAAATGCTAGAAACACAAGATATGATCAATCAAATCTCTAGCAATCATTTAGAGTACATATTCACAAAATAGTCAATTAAACTCTAATAGACTCTAAATATAAAATCAAATGTGATAATCCTAGATCTATTCAACAAATGAGTTCTAACACATGATAAGACTATTAATCATGAAAATAAAGTCAATCAAAGCACAAATAGTATTAGATAAGATGCTAGCACAATACAACTCACAATCATGTGAAAACATAGGTTTGATTGAAACCTAACTCACAATCAAGTTTGTAATTAAGCACAACTATCATTTAATTGAAGATCTATCACTCATCAACATAAATTCAAGTCAAATACACACAAGTAGGAAGAAAACCCAAGGTATTTGAACATTAGAATCAAGAAAATCAAAAGATAATTAAATACCTTGACAATTTCGAGTACAGTCACGAAAATGGTGCAATCCACCAGAAAACACTTGAAAAAATGACTTCATGGTTGCTTGGAGATAATAGAGGACTTCAATACGAAACTTCTCCAACTTGAATCACTCAAATCAGATAAGAAATGAGAGAGATATGGTGATTCAAAGTTGAGAGAAAAAACCTGGAAATTTTCTGCACTACATTTTCTTCTTCCTTTTAATGAAATGTGAGAGGGAAGGAACATATAAAGGAGAGGGAAAATTGGGAATATGAAATGACCAAAAGGGAAAAGAAGCAGCCAAGCATGCTTGCTGCCCGATATGGCACATGGGCATCTCGGAGCAGCAAGCCTTCTGCCCCGAGATGGCCACGCGCCATCTCGGGAAAGAAGAGCTTTGCTGTCTTCTTTTTCCCTCGACCTTCCTTCACGTTTTCGACCATTCTCCGGCCTCTCAACTCGGAATTCAAATCCGTTTGAGGATAACGAACCAAAAATCTCTCACAAACATGGAAATATAAGATACTCAACCCATAAAATAAGAATTTGACTAGATATACGAAGACAAAGATAATGTATGCAACATGACTGGAAAGTGTCATAACTTTTGACTCGGAACTTCAAATCAATAGTATGAGTAACCGAAATGACTGGAACTCAATCAAGAATGTTTTAAGACTAAAATCAAGTTCAATATCCATGTTATACAAACATATAAATAAACAAACAAACACATTTCACACAAGAATGCAAACTACATAGAGATAGTCTCCAATCATGCATTTTTCAAAACATGTTACTTTCATACCAATGCATGAGCATTCAACTTCAAGTGTGTGAAAGTGTTATACCAAATGATTCGCTACGATGCAGGGACAAAAATATATGAATTGTGTGTGTGTGCGCCTTAGCATTGAAAGAGAAAAGAAAGGTCTTAATATACCTTTGTAGAATCATGAAGCACTTTTCCCTTTGAAGACATGAACTTGCTTGAATAGTTGTCATTTCTTCTTTGAAGCTTGAATCTTTATGAATCCTAGACAACTAAACAATACAAAGAAAATGTTGTTTTGATATAGAATAATGCCAACATAAATCATAAACCTAACAAAATAGGATGCAAAATCGCGCATGCCATGTTTTGCTTATAAAGATGGATATATTGCTCTTAAAATTGAAATCTATAATATCTCTATATCCTTGCTTCTCTCATGAAAAATGGTGAAATTGGGTTGAATTTTATTGGAAACCTTTGTCATTTGCTTTGCCAAATACCATTGTTTTTTTCTGGACTTGAATGCAACATGTCTTGTATGCAAAGCATCTTTGATTCACACATTTTCATAAAATAAATCTCCTTGTGTCTCTCCTATTAATTGAGTTGTATAAATGTGGCTTATATAATTATGCAAATATCTTGTATTCTCATTCTCTCTTTGCCTTGAGTGACCCGGTTGGGGACTACTCCTTTGCCTATCTCATGACAAAAAGGGGGAGTATAATATGGTAATAGGGAGTTAGGGTGTTGGTGAGCGAGTTGGCATGTTGGGGAGATTACATATTAAAGGGGAGTAACCCATTAAGGGGGAGAATTGCACTCACATACATTGCATGATGTTGTTTTTAGTTTCTTAAATGCAAATGATTTTTATTTTCACTTGATCATCTGACATACACTTGGTTTGGAAATTGTATTTGCTTATTTTTGTTGTGTATAGTTCTACAAGAGATTAAAGACTGAAGAGTTGAAGTTTTTTTTATGTCTCTTTGTAATGTAGAATATCTTTCTAGTGCTTTATTTATTTTTTGTTTTTGTGAGGATCAATGTGAGTGGTGGTTTTATCACGAAATAGCCAAAGGGGTAGATTGTAAAGTTCTCACTTATTGATTGGCTTATTTCGTGAACAAATCACATGTTTGGGTTTTTATGTAAGGGTAGCTTAGGCTCTCAAGATCTCAAGAGAAGAAGCACCAAAGGTAAAATTCTAAGTGATTGCTTGCTTTGAAAAGATAATTGCACACACCCACAACTCATGCATAATTCTTGTCAATATATGTTGTGTGTTTATATGTGTGCTTTCATGATTTGATAACTTTTCTTGCATGTTTATTTTGATCACATCTTTCCATTTGAAATGGCATGCATTATGTGTTGCTCTTACACACACATTCTTCTAGCATTTGAATTTTATATTTGTCTTGGTATGCTTATGTGCTTCATTGTCTTACCTTGCTTTCATTATGTGTTTTGGTGTGGTGGATTTTTCATGTTAAAAATCCATAACAGGGCAATGTGAGGATCTATGCATGGGCACCCTACCCGTATAGTGAAAAGATTGTGAATTTCAATCTCTTGGTGTCAGGTCAATGCACGGACATTTGAGCAGGTGTGGACCCGTACAGTCCCATGCATTTGATTGGGTGAGATTTTAATCTCCTTGGTTGAGGCCATGCGTGAACATTTGCGTGGCATAACCCGAGTGTGCGCAGGTTACTACGCGGGTCCAGACCCACGCACTACGCTGATCTGGCAGATTTTATTAAAACGACAACACTTTATCTTGTCTCATATATAAATATGTCTCTTCATTTTTAGGTCATTTTAGAGTTCTATTTTCATTATTTTCTCTTAGAACATATTTCAAGAGAAAACATCTTTCAAGAACTAACCTTTACACACTTAAAGGTTTTCCTTTAATCTTAAAAACAATATCTTGCATCATCTAAGTCTATTTAGAGTGCATCCAGACATGGTTAACCATCATCACATCTTGTTTGGTAAGTTTCTCACTATCTTCATATAAGTTAAGTGTTTTCCTTACCAAGACACCTCTTTTATGATTTGTATGCTCATAGAATATAATCTAGATACAAATAGAGATTGTTTGTGATGAAATGATTGAGTGTTTTATTGTGATAACTTCATAGGATTGTTTGATCTATGTTAGCTAAGCTTTATGAATATGTCATTTAGCTCTTGATATCTAGGATTGTTCTATTAGACATCTCATCATCCTAGATAAGCATCTAAGGTTCCCTATCCTTGTTTTTTCTTTGAATATCTTCATATATTCACGTAGGCCAATTTATCTCTTCATGGATAAGTAAGTCTTGTGTTGCTTCTAAGAGTAGGTTGCTTCAAGCACAAGCAAATTGTACTAGGTTCACTCATACTGGGATTAGGTAATGGTAGTGGATTATTTACCGGGATTAGATTGTAATTCCTTTACCATTAGTGGATTCGAGGTTCGAGTATGGCGCATTTAATAGCATGTGGTTTTTCCAAGTTGGAGGGTTTTCACGTATATCTCAAGTGTCATTTATTATTCCGCACTTTTTACACTTGTGATATTATTATGACTAGTTAGGGGCATTTTTGTCAATTTGACCATTAATGAAAATTTGGTAAAAGTTGATTAAAATCTGTTCAACCCCCCCCCCCCCCCCCGATTCTAGATTTATATTAAACACGCCATAATATTTTTTTCAGTGTGATTGTGTGGATATAATTGTGAACAATATCCTATCTTGATCTTAGATAGAGCACTTATCAAGGGAGAGCATTGCATGCTAAACTTTGTTCTCTTTTATGATATGTTCACATGATTTTATTTTGTTAAAAACAAGACATAGTTGAACATTGAAAATGCATGTTACTTATCTCATATATTTACCTATTTCCCCTTGATTATCCCTTGTTCGTTTCTTTGACCATTACTTGCAAAAGGGGGAGAAATGTATTCCTCACCATGTATAGGAGAAATGTACCATGTGTGATGTACCTCTTGACTCAAGGGAAAGAAAAAGAATTCTTGTTCATATGAGATAGGTGAGTTTTATTTCAAGCTTAATTTTTTGACTATTTCTCACCAATTTCTTTGGAAGAACTCTTGTTGTTTGGTTGTGCTTGTCTCACAGCTGTTTTGTGTTTACAGATGAGATCCTTAAAGACTCATGATGACATTAAGGCATTTAAGTCTAGGAATCTCTTTGTTATGTTAGGATGTAATCAATCTTGAGTTAGTCTGAGAGATCTTTGTATGGTGAGGATAAAGTTTTGTCAATGGAATGGCCAATGGGGCAAATTGTTAGGTTTTAGATTTGTGTAGGTTTGATTACATAACAAAACTCTCTTTCTTTGTAATGTTTAGTTGCTTAGGTTGTTCGGGGTTTATTTGAGCTTCAATGAAGGAAAACAACTTCTCATGCAAAGTTCATCTTAAAGAGGAAAGGAGCATACTTGGAAGCTAAGGTATCGAGATTCTTTCTTCCTTTTGCAAGATGTATAGGAACACACATACATAGCATTCATATGTGTCTCTGCATCGTTGTGCAAAATTTGGTATAACACATACACAAACTTATTCATATATTCACATGCATTAGATTAAATTTGACAATGCTAGAATAATTGCATATTCTAGGACTAGTTCTAAGAAAGAGCATGCTTGTGTGTTCTTTTGTTTATTTTATTGTATTTGTATGATATTGAACTTGAAATTGTGCTTATGATATTCTAAGGAACACTTTTTTCGTCGTTTATGAATTACGTATCAAAAGAATATTTATAAAAAGTCGTATGCAATATGCTTTAAAGTTTTGAAAACTAGTAAAGTGGTAAGCAAGGGTATCGTCCACAGGGAGGTGTCATCCATCAATTGTTTCACATTTTAGTGTTTATTGAAAGCAATGTAAATAAGAACATGGCAAGGGTGAGAGTGGAGTGTTTGAAGTGTAAAATGTTGGTTGTGTGTGTGTGAGAACAAAGAAACAAATAAAGGGAAGATAAGAGAATATGGATGGGTGAGAATGGTGATTAAAGTGATAAATATAAAAAGATGGATAGGAGAGATGCAAGAGAATGGATACATATGGTACTCATAACCACCCAAAACATTCGTGCCACCTAAAATAACTAACCACAAAGACACTTCTATATTGGGTTCAGCCTAGCCTTAAGTGCGACCTCTAAATGTGGAAATAAAAGAGTCGACTGGTCCTATAACGCTACTCACCGAGATGTATCGCATGAGCAACTACAAGGACCATGTTTAAGCACAAATATAAAAGCATATGATCGACCACCGATCGCTACTCATCAAGATGTATCGCGCAAGCAACTACCAATGGAAGCACTAAGCATAAATGGACCTTCAACCACTACTCGCAGAGATGTATCCTATGAGCAATGGCCAAGAGTTGTGACCCGAATGCTACTCACCAAGATATATCATGTGAGCAATGCTCTCAAGGGTAGCATAAGATGTATGTTATTCATGAAGTCCACCCAAACGAACAAAAGCACTCAAGCCATCCAAAACATGCTTTTCGAATAATCCATCAACATATGAGCAATCATGGGATGCTTAATTAATCTACTCCTAATCACAATCATAAACACACATCAATTTATACTCTACATGCCATGAATGTAAAGATAAGAGCTATCCCTAAACATGCATCAAGAGTTGGGTTGTCAATCCACCTCAATACAAATCAACAATCATTTAAGTGCAAATTGAATAGGACAATAAAAGATGAAATCAAATATGAGTCAATTAAATAAATGGGGGCTAATATTAGGGTTTACATATTTCCCAAATGAGGATACACATCAATGAATAAAATAACAAGAGAAGAGTAAATAGAAGAAACCCAAGGTTGTCAATCCCGGATCTCTAGGCTCGAAGAGGGGTCCAATTGTCATCTCAGATCTCCAAGCTCCATTAAAACTCCTCCTCTTCACAAACAAGGTAGAGTGCTCTTTCCTCTTCCAACTTCTCCAAAGATGGGTGGTTGAGGGAAGAAGGTGATCATGAGGAGGCATCCATAGAGGAAAAACATCCATGAATGCCTTTAGAAGCTCTTTTCTATCTTAATTTGGTGGAGAAGATGATGTTTGGACTAAAGGTTGAATTTTTGAAATGAAAGATTATGGGTCTTGTGGCAAAAGTGATGTATTTATAGGCTTGGGAGGTTAAGGCATGATATAGGCATGAAAAGATACAATTCCCTCTCTAAAACTTGTTGATTTTCATCCCCAATAGCTGATCTTGTCAGATTCATGACTCCCAGTGCTCAGGCAAATGCGCTAGTAGCAAACCGGGCAGGACCGGCGCATCTCTACTCAGCAGTCACTAAAATGGGTATAACTCAATCTAGAAATCTCGGAATCGTAATCCGTAAAAACCGTTGAAAACTAGACTTCTAGAAATATATAGATGGAAGCATGGATAAATCCGAGGAGAGAGATATGACCCTTCAAAGTTATGCATAAGCTTTTCTTACAATTTTTAGCTCTTTAGCCACCACATCAAAGTTTTTACCTGTAAAGACATTGACTGCATGAAATGACAAGAATAAAGCAATTAGCACCAAAATGAACTTGAAAACAAGCTAAAGGATATGGAATTAAGGGCCAAAATATAAAACAATTTTGGCGCGATCATAATCCATATTGGGTTTCGGTTATTTTAGTAACTAATTCATTAAGTTTCGAGTTAAAATTAGGAAGTTAAGAAACTTTTCATGATTTTATCGTGCATGGTTTTCATCTTTGATTTTCAAGTCGAATTCCATAGTTTTTTTAAAATGTTTCTTGACATGTTTTGTGAATGAGAAAGTCAAGGTTTGTAATCCAAAAACGGATTACAAACCGGAGTTCGGAGGCTGAGGATATGGTCCAAGAACTAAAATAGAATCAAAGAAGGAAGGAGAAGGGTCATGTTGTTGGGATTATGCTCGATAGCAAGAGTGTAATAATGTATTTGACAATCTTTTCATACTAATAAAAGTAATTTATAGTTTAACAAATCTTACAGCATTTATATTTTAATTATTATAATTCTCAAAAATAAAGAATCATAAGGTCAAAAGACTATTACAAAAGATGAATTGTTCGTACATCTGGATATGTTTGAGGTAGACATAATTCTTTAGTCAATCTTGAATAATATTCACAACTTAAGATAAAGGTTTGGCGCCTTTATCTTGTCAAAGTTGTAGATTCTTTTGCTAGCATTTGAGTGAGTTCAAATGTGTTATGATGAGTCTAAAATCATCAAAGTGTGGTGTCTTTGGGCAAAAGAATCTAATGCTCTTGGTGCGTTGAATAGGATCACAGTGAGATACTTTATCCAAAGTTGTTAATGGATAAAAAAAATTACTTGAAGACAATCGGAGAGTCTATCTCAATCTTGAGGTAAATGATGGACTTATGGTTGCAAGTGTTATCATTTGAGCTATCAATGAGTACGATTATATAGCATCGTCTATCCTCGATAGTTTGGTGGTATTCATTTGTTAATCGATAAAGGACTTCATCTATGGATATGGACATCGTGGCTCCATTTATTAAATGAGAGTATAATATCATCATATGGATGTTTTGAGGTATTGGATATTAAATCTTAACGTTAAGTTTTCAATAGTGTCTATTGAAATATGGCTTCTGGACAAGTCAAAATTTCCAAGTTCAAAATAAGGTCATATGAGTAAATATGGTAACTTGGAGAGCTGTAGGCGCTCTATAAGCTCTTGACGATTACTGATATTTTTCACGAGGATACACTATCTCCATTAAGATTGTCTAGGGTATGAATGATCAATATTGACTTATTCTATCTTCATTTAAGAGTTCAAATTTAGTTCTTTAATGAAATGAACTAAAATTAATAGATCGGACCTAAGTGAATCATTTGTTGATTGTGATTGAGTTATGATTATTGGCGATTAAATTTAGATAGCCCGTCATGATCCCCAATCCACACGAACTTGCATTGATCACTTGATATATTCTACCGGACCAATTTATGGGTCCATCTAGAATTGTATTAAGGCATGTGGACTTGTTTCTTTTAGTAAGAATGAGTCTAGTTCACATGTGGATTTTTTATTTAAGTTTAATGGATTTAATAAAATAGGAAAAACAATATTTGGCCCATATATATTGGCTTGGGCGGCTAAGGCTCTATATAATAGCTTAGTATATTGTTTTTTATTTTATTATTTAATTAAATGGAAATTAATCAATTTATAAATTAATTGATTATTTAATTAAAAGTCAAAATCTTTTTCCTAGTAGAAGATGGTCTCCTAGAGTCATATTATTGTTGGTAATATGATAAGTATCAAATACTATATTTGATAAGTAGATAAATAATAGGAATTTATTTATCTAGTCAAATTAGGAAGTATTTGATTTCCATTAAAACTTTAGTTTACAATTGGTCAAATTAGAAAGTTTTAATTTAGTCAAAATTTAATTCAATAATCGGTTATAGAATAAATACACTATTTGAGTTTGATTAGGAGTCTTGGTGTAAAAAAGAATTCTTCTTCGAAAAGATTCTTGGTCAACAAGTAAATCCTCCTTATGAAAGGATTCTTGTCCACAAAGTAAATCCTTTTTAGGAGATGATTTCTCTCTTATATATATTACCTATTAAATTCGTCCAAGGCAATAATTTTACTAGAAAAATTCGGCCAAGGCTAGGTTTTATTCAAGAAGAAAATTCGAGTAAGGCAAGGGTTTATACAAGGGTAAAATTCGGTCAAGAGAGAAATTTGAGCGTAGACAATTTGGTTCTTGCAATAGATAAATTCGTCCTCCTCTAAAGATTGGTGTGTGAAAATTTGGCAAAGAGGAAAAAATAGAAAGAACGTTTTGTATTCGATAGTGCACTAGAAGCCTTTACATTAAAAGGTTTTATGTACAACATAAAATCTAGGTTCACTCGAGTTTCAATCAAATTGATAGATAATTCACAAGTGACCTAACCTTCTTTGTTTTTCTTCTTGGAGGGTTATTGTGACTAACAAAGAAAGAGATTTTGTTTGTTTCTATCCTCAGGTATACAATTTAAAGAAAGGGAGCATAAACTCATAGATGATTCACGTTCGTGATTGGATTGGAAGATCTTGCGGATTCAATTTGACTCTAGCTCAATCATCACGAGAAAAAGGTACGATACTTTTAATATAAGTCAGTTAATCTAGGGTTAAGGTTCTTTTTATTAAAGTAAAAAAATTTAATATATCAACCTTAATTTTACGCTTCTGTCACATTTTGAACACATACTTCCCTACAATCGGCATCAAAGCCTGGTTGTACCCTTGATTAATTGATGTATGTGTACGCGAATCTATTTCTTTTTATTGTTAATATGCATGTTTTATAAAGAGATGACACTATAGGTATTCGTATATTTATTTACATTGGAATGTATTAATATATATATATATATATGTTTTTATATGTGGATTGTTATTGCTAAATTTTGGTCCTAAAATTTCAATGTATTTTTGTTTTGGAACTGTAATAAGAAGGGTGGTCTATCATCGGCATAATTTTCTTCTTGGTAGTTGCTAAGTTTTATTTATTTTGCTATTGTAATAAAAATACTACAGAAAAATATTGTATTAAGAAACTGCACTATATTGTATTAAAAATACTGTAATATTTTATTACTTAAAATTCTTCTATAATACATTCAAGTGTTGAAGACTCGAAGGTTTGAAGAATTGGGAGCAAACGGAATTCGATCACTCGCCTTAAACAATTGAGTGGGAGAATGTGTTTTTGAACACCTACAACCTCCAAGTTTAGTTGAACTCTATGTTTCGTGTAATAACCCACCCAAAGGGTATTCATAAATGGAATTTAGCAAGATACTTCCTTTCAAGGAAAGACTAGACAATTAACCGAGACGATATCTATCTACTCCCAAAGGAGGGTTATTCATAAGGGAATATATTGAAGGTCGATAACTTGGTAACACACTAAATGTAATTTTATTAATATCCTCCCGAGAGGTCTTGTTAATAAAATCGCAAGACTGAAATTAAAAATGCTAGTTGTTATGTTAACAATTAGGTGGGACCTAGTCCAATTAGTAAATGGTGCGAAATCCCAAATGAGGCATGACATTTACGGGTGTTGGATCACCACTGATTTTTACGATTGAATTATTTTATATATTTCAAGATAAATATTCGAAAGTGCTTTATCTTGATTATTTACTTATATAATTTTTTTATTGTTCAGAAATCATGACCCCATCCCTAATCAACATCCTAAAAGATAATACTTTAACTGGTGATAATTATGTCACATGGAAAAGTAAAATTGGGCTTTTATTGCAATCCGAAAAGCATAAGTTTGTTTTGTCTACTCCTAAACCACCTATTTTTACTACTGAATCTACTAAGGAGCAAAGAGATGAGTATCAACAGTGGAAGTCTTATGATCAGATGGCTAAATGTTACATTATGGCCGTCATCTCCAACGTGTTGCAATAACAACATGAATGAATGGAGACTGTTGCCGATATAATGATGTCTCTTGAATAGATGTTTGCTACGAAGTCCAGGATGACTAAGAGAGAGGCAGTGACTACTTTCATGAATCATAGGATGAAACCTGGACTGGCTGTGAAAGATCACATGATGAAAGTCATAGCACGTCTCAACATTGTTGAACTGAATGGTGCTTAGATAGATGGTGAGACAAAAATTGACATGATCGTCAACTCACTATTAGATTCCTTTGATCAGTTCAAGTTGGACTACACCTTGAACAATAAGGAATACACCTTGCAATGCCTGATGCAAGATGTTCAAAGCGCCGAGAAAATCCATGTGAAGAGTAAGGGTCGCTGTAGGCAAAGTGGCTACAGTTAAGACCCGTAAGAAGGCCAAGATCAAAGGGTATTAATTCATTTATGGTGAAGAGGGACATTGGAAAAGAAATTGCCCAATGTCTCAGGACATGAAGGGAAAAGGTTATTTTAATTGTCTTGAAACATGTTTTTTGGCCGATTCTATGGATTCTTGGATCATAGACTCCAGAGCCACTAATCATGTTCGTTTTTCCTTATAAGGGTTCAAGGAAAGGAGAAGGCTTAATGAGAACGAATTAACCTTGCGTTTAGGCAATAGAGCATTGGTGTCAGATAGTTCAGTGGGAGATATTAGAATTAGTTTAGATTCTTATAGGCATTTAAATTTAATAAACCTTTATTATGTACCTTAATTAAGAGGAATTAAATTTCAATTTCTTATTTAAATAAATTTTGATATTCGGTTACTTTTAATAAAGCTTTTTTTATTAGTAGGAATAAAAGTTTATTTGCTAAGGTACATTGAAAAATGGTTTATACGATTTGCATAACAATATCTCTCACTTGTTAGACACAGAATAAACAGAACCTAATCATAAATGAGTTAAATTATCAAAAAATGAAACCTACCAATTGCATTTGTGCCTAGGTCATATTAACCTTGATAGGTTTAAAAGATTGGTTAGTGACGGACCTCTAAGTAACTTAAAGGTTGATGATCTACCAACTTATGAATCTTGTTTGGAAGGTAAATGACCAAAAGGTCGTTCACGACCAAAGGCACAAGAGCCATTGAATGTTTAGGATTAGTACACACTGATGTATGTGGTCCTATGAGCATTCAAGCTAGAGGTGGATATGAGTACTTCATCACTTTTATGGATGATTACTAGAGATTGGGCTATGTGTATCTCATGAAACATAAGTCTGATGTTTTTGACATGCTCAAAGCATTTAAAGCTGAAGTAAAAAATCAGCTTAAGAAACGTATAAAAATCTTAAGGTCTGATCGTGGTGGAGAATATCTATCTGGTGAGTTTCAACATTATCTTATTGATAATGAGATAATTTCTTAGCTTTCTACACCAGGTACATCTTAACAAAATGGGGCAAAAAGGATGCATAAAACTCTTTTGGACACGGTTAGGTCTATGTTGAGTTATTCAACGCTTCCTAATTCCTTTATATATATGCTTTACAAACTGTTGTGTACTTTTTAAACGATGTACCATCTAAGTCGGTTCCTAAAAAACAGTATGAGTTGTGGACCGGGAGAAAGCCTAGTTTGCAACATTTAAGGATATTTGGATGTCCTGCGCACGTGTTAAAAGGAAAGACAGAAAAGATGGAGTCCCATTCAGAAACATGCATATTTGTACGGTTTCCAAAAGGAACCAAAGGATATTATTTCTATAGTCCTTCATATCTTTAAAGTGTTTTTTTACAAGGGCTAAATTTCTGGAAAAGGACTATATGAATAATTGTGTGCTTAAAAGTAGAATTGTCCTAAATGAGCTTTCAGGAGATACAATTCCATAAAAGGTTTCATAACCTAGCCCAATTTCAAGTTCCGTATCAACACAAGATCAACAATCTACCATACCTTGTCGTAGTGCGAGGCTTAGCAGACAACCCGAGAGATACATTGGTCTAGGAGAATCTATAGAGAATCTCCCAGACAACGATAATCCCTATACGTACAAGGAAGCAACAGAAGATGTTGATTGTCGCCATTGGCAAAAGGCAATGCAATCCAAAATTGATTCTTTATGGAAAAACAAAGTTTGGTCTTTTGTATACTTGCCTAAGGGGATAAAACCCCTAGTGGGTATACCAGAGGGAAAAGAGTACTGGATGGAAATGTGGAAACCTTTAAAGCTAGATTGGTGGTTAAAGGTTGCACACAGAAGGAATGTATCGATTATGAGGAAACCTTCTCTTTTATTACCATGTTTAAATCCATTAGGATACTCTTATCCATTACGGCATCTCTAGACCTAGAGATTTGGCAAATGGATATCAAGACAGCTTTCCTTAATGGAAGTCTTGACGAAAGCATCTATAAGATGCAACCCGAAGGATTCATTGAAAAAGGCCAAGAGGAAAGGGTATGCAAGTCGTAAGATCCATATAAGGATTGAATCAAGCATCCAGATCCTAGAACATAAGGTTCGATCAAGCCGTGAAAAGTTTTGATTTACCCAAAACCTTGATGAACCCTGTGTATACAAAAGGATTAAAGGTGACATGCTGGTTTTCTTAGTTCTTTGCGTTAATGACATACTACTCATTGGAAATGATACAGGTGTATTGACATCAGTAAAAGAATGGTTAGCAAAACAATTTCTTATGAAGGACTTAGGAGAAGCAAGTTATATTCTTGGTGTCCAAGTCATAAGGGATAGAAAGAATAGAACGATTGCCTTATCCTAAGCTTTACACATAGATAAAATCTTGTCCAGGTTTTCGGTGCAAGATTCCAAAAAAGGTATGTTACCTTTCAAACATGGAATCAAACTTTTTGAGTAACAAGTTCCTAAGAATGAGCATAAAGAGCAATTCATGAGTATGGTTCGCTATGCCTCAGCAGTTGGGAGTCTCATGTATGCAATGCTCTGCACCAGACTAGATATTTGTTTTGCTGTTGGTATAGTTTGCAGGTTTCAATCGAAACCTGGTCCTGATCACTGGACAACAGTCAAGCATATTTTCAAGTATCTCAAGAGAATGAGAGATTATATGCTTGTATACTTCGGAGGGGATTTAATTCCCATTGGGTATACAGATTCTGAGTTCCAATCGGATTCTGACTCCAGAAGATTAACATCAGGATATGTGTTTACACTTAAATGAGGGGCAGTCATACGGAGGAGTGTTAAGCAATCTTGTATTGTTGTCTCTACCATGGAAGCTAAGTATGTTACCGCATACGAGGATGCTAAAGAGGCTGTATGGCTTCACCAATTCTTGATTGACTTAGAAAAGGTTCCTGATGTGAATAAGTAGATCACTATCTATTATGACAATAGTGGAGCAATGACTAATTTGAGAGAACAAAGAACTCATAAGAGAGGGTAACACTTTGAAAGAAAGTATCACCTTTTAAGGGAAATTGTGTATAGGGGAGATGTGACCATAACCAAGATCATGTCAGCAGAAAATCTAGCGGATCCCTTCACAAAGGCTCTTCCACAAAAGAGTTTTGATAGGCACAAGGAGAATATAGGGTTAAGAGATATGACACATTTGCTATAGAGCAAGTGGGAGATTGTTAGGAGGCTGGAGAAATGGTCCAAGAACTAAAATAGAATCAAAGAAGGAAGGAAAACAGTCATGTTGTTGGGATTATGCTCGATAGCAAGAGTGTAATAATGTATTTGACAAGCTTTTCTTATTAATAAAAGTGATTTCTAGTTTAACAAATCATATAGCACTTATAGTTTAACTATTATAATTGTCAAAAGTAAATAATCACAAGGTCAAAAGACTATAATAAAAGAAGAATTGTTTGTAAATCTGGATATGTATAAGGTAGACACAATTTTTAGTTAGTCTTGAATAATATTCATAACATAAGATAAAGGTTGGGCACCGTTATCTTATTAAAGTTGTAGATTCTTTTGCTAGCATTTGACTGGGATCAAATGTTTTATGATGGGTCTAAAATCATCAAAGTGTTGTCTTTGGGCAAAGTAATCTAGTGCATGATCGTGCAAAAATTGTTATAAATTTTGGCCCTCATTTCCTTAACCTACGTCTCATTTTTAGGTGTTTTTTTGTCTCTTGTGGAGAGTTTGTAATGTTTTAAGGTAGTTAGGTACATTTTGGAAGAAAGAGTGAAAGGTGCGGAAATTAGGCAAAAACTGATCGAAATCGATGAATAAACACACCAGTGTGCAGGACAATGTGCAGATCCTAGAAACGCGCACAACCAGTGCAAGTGTCTGAACATTTCACTTAAGCCATGAGTAGATCAGCACGCATCAGGTCAGTGCACGGGTCATGCGTGGGTCTAGACCCGCGCACCGAGAAGACACCCAAGAACAAAATCAGAAGTATCAGGGCATTGCGTGGGTCACTACGTGGGTTCAGACCCGTGCATTTCATGTGACAAGTCTGCCACATCAACGTTTTCAGACCTATTTTAAAAACCCTATAAATATATCTTGTTTTTATCATCTCTAGGATATACGAATTCTGAATCTAAGAATCATTTCTTCTCTCTTTCAAACACTTTCTCTCCTCTCTAACCACTAACCTAGATTCAGGAATCATTCCCCACCAAATCTAACCATCCTCCATCATCATCTACTCAAGGGCGCATGGAGATTTGGAATCAAGCTTGATAGAAGGAGAATCTTCACTCGGGTCTTCTCTTTATCTTTTCTCCAAGTTATTTTATTATAATTGTCATGAGTAGCTAAACATCCCACTAAGGGATTGATGTGAACACTTGTGGATATTGGGCTTTGTAATGAACTCTATATTTTATTAAATCTATCAATTATGTTTCGTTCAGTGTTTTAATTGTTTCCCTTGATTGGTTTGTCTTTGATTGTACATTCCTCTCTTAGATAATTAATTGAGGGAATTAATTGGGTAGTTAACTAGGTATACTTCTGTTTGATCTTCTTAAACTCATTTGCTTGTGTGGGTTATTGGGTATACATCTAATTAACCTTCGTTAGCTAAATTGAATTTAAGGGCCAAACAAGAGTACATCCTCAAGTGTGACCCAGACTTAATAATCTCAATTTTTATCTAATCTTGAACGGGTGATCAATTAAATACATCTAGATTGGTTGTTTGTGATAGGTTAAGCATCAACACTATACATCTAGGTTGGTGAATTTATAAATAGCTTAGTCCCTTAATTGGATAATTGTGCATTCATGAACAATCACTTATGAGTGGCCAATACTATACATCTAGATTGGAAACTCAAGAAGGAATACAACCGATGCTATACATCTAGATTGGTTGCAATCGATTCTTGTGCATTCATTTCATGAGAGTTCGTACATTTCCATAATTCACTTGTTCTTAACCATCATATTTACACCCATTGTGTAATAACCCTAATTGCATTTTAGATTAAATTTCCTAATCCTTGTTTGCTTCTTTAGTTGTTAACCTTTTAAACTCCAAACCATTTATCTTTACATTTTCATGCTTAGTTTTAGTTTTAGTTTCACATTAGTTAACTAGTTTAAGCCATTTGATTTCCCTCTTTCTGTGGATGACACCCGACTTGCCATTGTACTTATTTTGTAAAAACTTTAGGCATTGTTGAGGTTTTATAAACATTGTTTGATGAGTGTTTTATAACGACAAAAATAGATCGGTCAAAATGGCGCAGCTGCCAGGGAAAGACATTAATTAGGTGGTTAATCTTAGTTATCTATTTATCTAGTTAGGTGTCTTAGTTGTTTTTAGTTTTCTTTTGTATCTTTTTACTTCTTTGGTAGTTTATGTTTCTTTTTGTTTCATGTTCTATGGATTACTTCAGGCAGAACAAAAGTCCCGGATAAGAGCTTATTAACGATCCATATAACCAAAATTTGAGGTCTCATAAAGATTCCTCATAGAGCTTTAGCAATGTCAACATCTATGAGCCGTCTCTCTCGTCTTACCAAACAATAAGCACATCATTTGAAGAAGAAATGATGAGTATTATGCAATTAACTCGATAGATGACATATGATTTCCTACACTCGCATCAGGCAAAAGGTGAAAAGTCGGACATGGACATATGGAAGAGCAAATAATTAACTCATGAGATTAATGCTTCCTTGCATAGGCTCGAAGCTCAGATGAGTCTGATAACCGGGGAGTTGCAAAGAACAGAAGAAATTGATCAGAAGAGTTGTAGTGCATTAGATGATTTCGAGCAAAGGAAGATAAGAAGCAGTGTACATGCTCTTATACAAGCATTTGAGAATGAGGCAAATGTGGATGAAGAGCACCAAAGAAAATAGGAGCAATCCAAGAGATTAGAGGAGAGAGTCTATTCACTTCAAGATAAATTGATAAAATTTTCCAAAATGAAAGAAGAAATGAAAGAAGAATTTAATAAGAAGTTTCGGCTCAAGAAAAAGAAATTAGAGGGGCAAGAAAGTCTCGAAAATTGTGAAAGTTGATGAGCTTGAACGAAGAAACGAGAAGCTCATAATTGAAATTGAATCGGTCAAGGTGGAGAATGGAACCTTCCGGAAGAAAATAGAAGGCATTGCTAACAAGAACAAGGAGGTAGAAATGCAAGTGAAGAGCCTTGAAGCCGAAAATAATACACCCTTGAAAGAGCTAGAAGTGATTAAGGAGGACTTTCCTAGGAGGATGCGGCTAATGGAAGCCGAAATTGAAACAAGAGAAAAGGCCTTGGAGATAATGAAGAAGATGGAAATTGACCACCTTGCGGAGCTTTCACAAGCTAAGCAAGAAATTGAGGCAATTAAGGAAATGGTTCAACTTCCAAACGAAGAAAAGGTTGCTATGAGTCAAGAAAATCCAAGTGCTAAGATCAACAAGCCAAATCCTAGCAAAGCGAGGAAGAGGAAGACTAAAACGAAAAGGAAGCATCCTCCTATCCCAACTCCACCAAAGACCCACCAAAAAGGTATCATTCCTAACACTATAACCCCATGCCATCACTTTCCTGAGATTGGTTACACTAGACCACTAGGCCATGAATATGCAAGGCAAAACACACGAGAAAATTTTGAACATAGAGAGACTTATGGGGATGTTAGGAAGATATAGGTTGATAAGCCTAGGAATAGGAAGTGGCCACCTAGGATCAAGAAAAATTGGGTAAGGAAAGACTTGGTTTACCAAGTTAGATAAAATTCAAAGAAAAAGGGGAAATCAACTCAACTTGTTTGGGTTGTGAAAAAGAATCAATTTCCAAACATAGTGAAACCTTCTTTAGTTGATGACACCTCTAGCATAAGTATATAATGTTGAATACTTCTTTTATTCATCTTATTTTGTTTAGTTTGTTTGTTTTCAATAAGAAGTGGTGTTGTAGGTTGGGGTAGGCAAATGCATGTATTGTTTGTATCTTAGTTGCCTGAACTTTCTAATGAGCTTTATGAGTGTGCAGATTTTCTATAGCTTCTTCAGGAAGTGGATTTTTACAGCTTGTACTTCAAGTGAGGTTCTTTGTCTCTTGGTAGGAAACAACAACAACTTGTGCATCCATGAGGGACAAGCAGGCCAACAATGCTCATAAAAAGGGCTAGAGCCTTGCCTAAATAGGAAAATCTTGCAAGGAGGCAACACACTTTAGTTTTACTTTCTTATACTCACTTCTATATTTCTGAACTATATTTTCGTCTATTAGTTCTTACTTGCTTTCATTGAATGATGATAGAATGAGTGTGTGGAAGACTATTTAAATGATGACAATTTTGATTTAATTTGATTGATTTATCTTTTGATGTGTGGATAAAATATTTTTGCATATTGAATACATTTTTGAGTTGATTGAGGAATTTATTGATTTATCAATTTTTGATGAAATGATTAGCCGAAGGCTCTTGTGGATATATATGTGAGTGTACAGTTGCTTAATTATCATATATAGCCTTATTTGGTTTGGGGGTAGTACATATACACATACTGGAATAGGTTTTGGGCATATAGTAAAAATAGATTTGGGGGTTATTAGTCAATTTTGGTGATGAAATAATGCTTGATGTTGGTTTATGCTTAAATGTCAATGTTGCACTTAATTGCCTTATTTTTTATGATGAGCCTATTTGAGTCTTTTATTTTTGTTGGGCATTGATTGTGCATGATTTGTGCCTAGGTTTGTTTGAGTCATGTTAGGTGCACACTACTAGGCCGGACTCTCTTGTCTTCAACATTGAGGACAATATTGGGTTTTGATATGGGGTGTAGACGCCTTTATTGAGTCGTCTTTTTTATTTTACTTGAGTCATGTTTTAGTTTTTTTGGGTCCAAATTTTTCGATTTTGTCGCAACGGTCAAATTTTCAAGCTTTAACTAGCTTGGATGTGATGCCTTGAGCTTGTGCTTTTGGCGAGTCTACATATGCGTTGTGAGCTTGTGTAACAAATCTTTATCACTCATGGGTTATATTTGCATTGTCATGGGCTAGTCCCATTTTTTGCATGCTTGATTTGAGGGGACTTGGTGCTCTTACGATTTGTTCTAATAGTGGAGACACCTGTGAGTTCCCAAACATAAGCCATTAAAAAGTGCATTGAGTGTTAAATTCTTTCTATTCTTTAAACAGTCTTCTTGTCATCAGTGTCACATGCCATAGGTCATATATCTTATACATATACTAGATTGCTTGATGGATGCATTCATTCCCTTGATTGACTAATTATGGAAATGATCTTGGGCAGTGTATTCAATTAACAACATAAAATGCCTAAACACATTCCTTTATCCCTTATGTGTGCTTCATAGCCAATTTACGACCAAACACTTACCTTTCATTTGGGACAAAAAATGAACCATATAGCCATAGCCAAACACAAGCCTATCTCTATTGCCAATCATGTGGGGTGTGTGCTTTGTGAAGTATTTGGAAGGTGTAAACTCTAAAGTAATGATAGCATGTATGTAGGCAACAATGTAATTGTGTATGAAATAGCTCAACTTGTAAAAGTGCCAAAATTTGCACTTAAGAGCTTAATCATCAAATGTTATGTGATATTGTGGAAAGAGAAAACCAAAGAAAAGAAAAATCAAAAAGAAAGAAAAGGTAGGGAGAAAAGAAAAGAGCCTTGAAAATAAATGTTAAGTACTCATAATATAGAGTACAATTTTGAAACACAATGTGTGTATGGATGTAAATGCCTAGTTGCTAAGATTGTCAATGTGTAATAGAGCTTTATGTGGGGTGTGTGATTATGTTAAGACATGATTGGTGATCTTTGAACTCAAACTTTTCCCATTTTTCTTTGTTCACCAAATCTAACCCAAAGACCCTATTACAACCAAAGGGAAAGTCCTATTTGATCCATAGTATGTCTTTATTGGGAATGTTTGTTGATAGCTTGATCTTCGACGTTCATGGCATAGTGAATCGTTCTTAGGATAGTTCACATACATAACTCGTTTTGAATATGTATTGTATGCAATGCATTAGATTTCTATGCATAAAGTCCATCATTGCATACCTTGAATGAGTGTGAACTTAGGACTCTAAGTGAAAAAAGAAGAGCAAAATCGGGTGAGAATTAGATACAAAGAGGATTATGCTCAAGGTGTGGGACTGAGTAGCTCCCAATATGAGAGCGCTCTTAGGTGTGGGATTCGTGATAGTGCGAATTTTCCTCAATTTCCTTTGGGTTGTTTTAGATTGCTTGCATATGTTTACTCTTCTCGATCACACATCCTTGTATCTCCTCATCAGTTGGACATGCGACTTATTGGATTATTTGTTTATGATTCATAGTTCGAGTCATTTTTATTTGAGTTTTTGTTTTGTTTTAGGTTTGCTCGAGAACGAGCAAAGGTTTGGTTTAGGAGTATTTGATCGTGCCAAAATTGTTATATATATTAGCCCTCATTTCCTTAACCTTCGTCTCGTTTTCAGGAAAAATTAGGTATATTTAGAAAGAAAGGGTAAAAGGTACGGAAATTGAGCGAAAACAGGTTGAAATCGATGAAGAAACGTATCTGTGTGCAGGACAATACGTGAGTCTTAGACCCGTACACAACAACGCAAGTGTCCACATATTTCACTTAAGCCAGGAGCAGATCAACACGCATCAGAAGTATCAGGGTATTACGCGGGTCACTGCGTTGGTTCAGACCGACCCATTTCACGTGACAGGTCTGCCACATCAGTGCTTTCGGAACTATTTTAGAAACCCTATAAATATATCTTGTTCTTATCATCTCCAGGATATACGAATTCTGAATCTAATAATCATTTCTTCTCTCTTTCAAACACTTTCTCTCCTCTCTAACCACTAGCCTAGATTTAGGAATCATTCCCCACCAAATCTAACCATCCTCTATCATCATCAACTCAAGGGCACTTGGAGAATTGGAATTATGCTTGAAAGACGGAGAAAATCCACATGGGTCTTCTCTTTATCTTTTCTCCTTGTTATTTTATTATAATTGTCATGAGTAGCTAAACATTCCACTAAGGGATTGATGTGAACACTTTAAGGGATTGATGTGAACACTTGTGGATATTGGGCTTTGTAATGAATTCTATTTTATTTTATTAAATCTATCAATTATGTTTCAATAAATGTTTTAATTGTTTCCCTTGATTGGTTTGTCTTTAATTGTACATTCCTCTCTTAGATAATCTATTGAGGGAATTAATTGAGTAGTTGAATAGGTATACATCTATTTGGTCTTCTTAAACTCAATTGCTTGTGTGGGTGATTGGGTATACATCTACCTAATCTCCCTAAGCTAAATTGAATGGAAGGGTCAAACGAGAGTACATCCTTAAGTGAGACCCGGACTTAATAATCTCAATTTTTATCTAATCTTGAACGGGTGATCAATTCTATACATCTAGGTTGATTGCTTGTGACAGGTTAAGCATAAACACTATACATCTAGGTTGGTGAATTTATTAAGAGATTAGTCCCTTAATTGGATAGATGTGCATTCATGAACAATCACTCATGAGTGGCCAATACTATACATCTAGATTGGAAAGTCAAGAAGGAATACAACCGATGCTATACATCTATATTGGTTGCAATTGATTCTTGAGCTTTCATTTCATGAGAGTTCGTACATTCCCCATAATTCACTTGCTGGATCCATCAATTCCTCTGTCTTCACAATCATATTTACACCCATTGCATATTAACACTAATTGCATTTTAGATTAACTTTGCTAATCGTAGTTTGCATCTTTAGTTATTAACCTTTCAAACTCCAAACCATTTATCTTTACATTTTCATGCTTTGTTTTAGTTTCACATTAGTTAACTAGTTTTAGACATTTATTTTCCCTTTCTCTGTGGACAACACCCGACTTGCCATTGTACTTGTTTTGTAATCATTTTAGGCATTGTATAGGTTTTATAAATATTGTTTGACGGGCGCTTTATAACGATAAAAATAGCTCAGTCATTGCACTAGGTGCAATGAATAGAATCACAGTGAAATAATTTATCTAGAACCGATAATGGATAAAAGTTTTCACTTGAAGACAATCAAAGAGTCTATCTAAATCCTGAGATAAATGATGGACTTATGGTTGCAAGTTTCATCATTTAAGCTATCAATGAGTACGATTATATAGCATAGTATATCCTCGATAGTTTGGCGGTATTCGTTTGTTAATCGATAGAGGACTTCATTTATAGATATGGACATTGTGGCTCCATTTGATAAATGAGAGTAGAATATAATCATATGAATGTTTTTAGGTATTGTATATTAAATCTTAACGTTAAGTTTTCAATAATGTCTACTGAAACATGACTTCTGAACAAGTCAAAATATCCAAGTTCAAAATGTAGTCATATGAGTAAATATGGTAACTTGGAGAGCTAAAGGTCGTCTATGAGCTCTTGGTGATTGCTGATATTCTTAATGAGGATAGACTTTCTCTATTAAGATTGTCTAGGGTATGAATGAGAAATATTAACTTATTCTATCTTTATTTAAGAGTGCAATTTTAGTTCTTTAGTGGAATGAACTAAAATTAATAGATCGGACCTAAGTGGATCATTTGTTTATTGTGAGTGGGTTGTGTCTATTGGAGCTTAAATTTAGATATCCCGCCAAGATCCCCAATCCACATGAATTTGCATAGATCACTTGATATATTCTATCGTACCAATTTAGGGGTCCATCTATAATTGTATTTAGGCCTGTGGACTTGTTTCTTTTTGTAAGAATGGGTCTAGTTCACATATGGACTTTTTCTTTAAATCTAATAGATTTAATAAAACAGAAAAAACAATATTTTGCCCATATATATTGGCTTGGGCGGCTAAGGTTATATATATAAGCTTAATATATTGTTTTTTAGTTTATTATTTAATTAAATAGAAATTAATTAATTATTTATTTATTTATTTAATTAAAAGTCAAAATCTTTTTCCTAGTAGAAGATGGTCTCCTATAGTCAAATTATTGTTGGTAATATGATATGTATCAAATACTATATTTAATAAGTAGATAAATAATATAAATTTATTTATTTAGTCAAATTAGACAGTATTTGACTTCTATCAAAACTCTAGTTGACATTTGGTCAAATTAGGAAGTTTTAATTTAGTCACAATTTAATTTAATAATTTGTTATTAAATAAATACACTATTTGAGTTTAATTAGGAGTCTTGATTCTTTGAAAAGGATTCTTGGTCACCAAGTAAATCCTCCTAAGGAAAGGATTCTTGCCAACCAAGTAAATCCTTCTTAGGAGAGAATTTGGTCTCCTATATATATTACTTATTAAATTCGGCCAAGGCAATAATTTTACTAGAAAAATTCGGCCAATGCCAGGTTTTATTCAAGACGAAAATTCAGTCAAGGCTAGGGTTTATACAAGGGTAAAATACGGCCAAGAGAGAATTTTGAGTGTAGAAAATTTGGTTCTTATTCTAGATAAATTCATCCAACTGTAAAGATTGTTGTGTGAAAATTCGGCAAAGAGGAAAAGGAAGAAATAACGTTTTGTATTCGATAGTGCACTAGTAGCGTTTACATTAAAAGGTTTCGTGTAAAACATTGAATTTAGGTTCACGTCAGTTTTAATCAAATTGATTGATAATTCACAAGTGACCTGACGTTCTTTGTTTTTCTTCTTTTAGGATTATTATGATTAACAAAGAAAGTGATTTTGTATACAATTTAAAGAAAAGGAGCCCACACTACTAAGTGATTCACGTTCGTGATTGGATTGGAAGATCTTACGGATTCAATTCGACACTAGTTCAATCGTCACGAGAAAAATGTACGATACTTTTAATATAAGTCAATTAATCTATGGTTAAGATTTTTTCTATTAAAGGGAAATTTTTTAAATATATCAAACCCTAATTTTATGTTTTCGCCGCGTTTTGAACCGTTTTTTCCTACGGTATTTGCACTTTTCGTGGATCCAATCCTATCTCATGAAAAACTAATGAACAAAGTGTTGTTTCTCATTCTTCAATTAAAGCAAAATATCGATCTATGACCCAAGCTATTTGTGAAATACAATGGTTACAATCCTTATTGGTTGATTTTGGTGACAATCTACATATGTCAACTAATAATCAAGTTGCACTACATATTGTAGCTACTCCAGTTTTTTGTTTTTATTTTGAACAGCTGAGGAAATATATATTATTAAAATCCTGAACCAGGCCATAGCAAGAACCAAACAGTAAACGGAGCAGAAAAAACATAGAAACACCCAAAAAGCAATAATGATATGGTAAGTTGGCAACCACTAGCCAAAACAAAAAACTTAGAATGCAGAGAACTATGCAAGCATCAGTTTTCCACCATCCTCAAAAGAACTCACATAATACATGCACCCTTCTTAGCCAGCAAATCAATGAAAGACCTCACCACAAAAAACCCAAAACAAACCATCAAAACACCAACACACAAGCTAAAACACAGCAGGCCAACAGCCAAACCAGCAACAAAACAAAGCTGACAAAAACTAACACCAAGCTAAAGGAAAACGAGGAAAACACGAGGGAAAACCTAACTTCACCATACAAAAGCTTAGGACCCCATAGGGATGTATTTAGTCACCAAACTTTTCACCAATTCAAGAAACCTATTATCATTCTCCTCCCCCCTCCTGGCGATAATCCCTAACATCACCTTCTTTTTACCATTGAAATCAAAACCAATGGCCAGGCTTTCTCTCAATCACCTTCTTAATTTCATCAAGAAGATTCCACACCACATTTGTCTTCATCTTTGGCTACCGTTGCATTATAGAATCACAAACACTAACACTTCTTGTCTTCATGCTATAACTCTCATCAAATACTTATTTTCCATCCCTTTTTCTTCTCTTAGAAATGCTTGGAACAGAAATAGGAACCACCTTGCCACTCTTACCTCCTACACTAAAACACATCTCACCGAACCTAACAACAAGAAGAGGTACAATTGGGCCGCTCAAAACACCTTACTTAAAATCGGGAGGAACCTTAGAAATATCTTCAGGTGGGCTTTCGACCAATCCAATCTTAATATTTTCCTCCTGGCCCACAAAAACATCTACCGAATTAGAAGATTAACCCCTCAAAGATTTATAATTGAAAACAAACCCACCGTTGAGCTGGCCTCTAACAAGGACAAACTGGCATCTTCCACACAAGCAACACCACAATCAAGACCACATGTAAATTCAAAATTTCCTTTATCTTTTGAAGAGCTAGGAGACATACCCTTCACTTTAGTTTCTTGAATCCCATCATTCTGACCTCTGTCGGCAATACCACTGTCATCAAAATTCAAATTATTCATAGCAGCAACCTATACCTCCTTTCTGAAATTAGGAACAAAACCATCCTTTTTTGGAAATGAATTTTAAACAGTAGGTGAAGACATCAAACCCAGAAAAAATTTCAACCAAGATTGAGCCACTGGCACCGAATCTTCAACCACCTAAACAAAGAAAGAAGACTCTCCCAACACTACTTTGATCTTTCACGAAATCTGCATCTTATGAGACACCATGACCAGAACTCTCTCACCATCCAATCTTCCATTCTTTAGAGTTTCCTCATCAACTAGGAAAGGTTCTCCTATTTGTCTTCCAACCTTTTTAAAGAAATCGGAGCACCAGTAGTTCGAAGGGACTCCCGATATGTTAATCCAAACTGTTCTTGTTTGAGGAGTCATAGAATCATGCCATCTTGACATGGAAAATAAACAATCTTCCCAAAAGAATTTGGTCTTATTAAAATCTTCACTATCGACTCAGATTCAATGCTCCAAAGGATACTTTTATCCCTAAAAAAGACGAAGTGAACTTGAAACCCCTTGAGCTCAATCTCCGGTTTACTGGTGAAACACAAGAAAAATCCTTTAAAACTCCCACAACACATCTTGAAAGCCACCCCTCCTCCTCATTCAATCTGGTCCAAGATATTGATATCAGCTTCTCTTCCTTTTTAAACTCCATATCCTAGTTCCTTTCTTGACCATTCTTCACAACATCTGTACAAGAGCGAGACCCATGGCATTTGAGTTGTCTGGAACCAACACCTCCACCTCTTACGACCTTAACAAAGTTTCGATTTTTCCCAAGACCAGCCTTAAGAAAACATTCCTTTCCTTCTCCATCACTCACCATTAAACAACCATTGGTTCCACACTCACCATGATATCTGCAAGCATGAAATTTTTTCCTTTCCCAGCCATACGAAGCAACCTTGGCACTTATACGCCAGTCATAGACAAGCATCCCATTCACCATCTTTGACACTTCAGACGCTTCATCCAAAGATTCAAAACGAACAAAACCAAAACTCCTCCGATGATGCATTTTCGAAGATAAAAATACATCTCTCACCTTCCCAAAAGACTTTAAAAAATCCCACAAACCCTTTAAATCCACACAAGGATTCAAATTATCAATGAATATTGAGAACAAACCTTTCCGGAAATCCTTTCTTCCTCTTATTCCGTTGGTTACTAACTGACTCCCTTCATGACCAAGGGAGTCAGACTCTCTCTCTCTATAACTCTCTTTCATCATAGTTAAAACATTAACATCAAAAGATTTCTTGTTTTTATATGAACAGACCAAGCATATCGAATTAGATTGTCATTTCATTCGTGAAAAATATTCAGCTTGGGTTAATCATAACAGCTCATGTATCAACAATAAAGCAAGTTACAGACATTTTCATAAAGCCTCTAGTTAGTGAGCAATTTGGTCATATGTTTGGAAAGTTGGGCATTGACTTCCATACTCCAACTTGATGGGGAGTAATAAGAATGATTTGGAGAAATCTCTGATAATTTGGTCATTAGTTTTAATTGCAGTAAATTGAAGGAGAGATTTGTGGAGATTAATTTTGCATGTCTCATTTCTTGAATTACTGTCATTTTCGTCCTTATGTGTAACACTATTTTATTATTTCTTTTTAGAGTTACAAGACATTTGTGTATATATATTTCTTGTGTAGCATAATTAAAATATTAATGAATTTGTTTTCTCATTCTTGTCTGTCCCTTTTATCTTTAACTAAATCCAAGCTTAATATTCACATCAGGCTTTATGTATAACTCTACAACATGAGTGTAGTATTGATGCGTGACAAGTTACATTGATATTTTTTCCCTGACACTTGTTTAAATTAAGCTATTGGTTTGGTTATACAATTAATTATTCCTAATTTGTTTTGTAAATGTTTAGGGATGGAAATGGGAAAAAAAACAAAACAAAACAGGAAAGACGCGTATGGTCCAAGGTTGAAGAATATGCCCTCTTAGATATATTGGATGAAGTAGTTGCACAAGAATAGCGTTCTGCTGCAGGGAACGTCAAATCCAGTACATTACCTTATACAGAGAAAACATTGAATGAGAAGGTACCTAGTTGTGGACTACGTGTTGCTCCTCACATTGAGTTAAAATTATAAAACGGAAACAACATTACAACTTGATCTATGACGAACTAAAACAGAGTGGATTTCATGGAATAGTATAAGGAAATTGTAGAGATTGACAGTGAGGAAATGTGGAGCACCTATGTACAAGTACTTTATCTTCACAGTTTTCAAAGTTCTAAATGCATCTCGTTGTTTTTGATATTCTGATTTTGTGATATATAATATATATATATATATATATATATATATATATATATCAGGTTTCCTATCAGTGAGTACTGATATAACTTATATTAGTGCGTTGTATATGGACCATTGATTATGGAGAAGTTTTAACAAGTGCATACATTTTGAGTCAAAGTATATAAATCTAATTGTTCACATCAAACGTACTAACGAATTTATATCAGTCCGCACTGATTTGAAAATTTCTGTATATATATATTGTTTTGATAACCTGATTTGTGTTATTATTATAGGCAAATGAAAATAAATAAAAACATGTGTCTAAATAACCTAGAAGGGGGTGAATAGATTTTAGCCAAATTAATCATCATATTTTGGTTAATCAAGATTTATCACACAAACTCCTAATTTCTAACATATGCAATCATTGCCATAAGAAGTACAGAATTTAAAAGCAATAACACAATTAATTGTTTTACGTGAAAAAACCTCAATAAGATAAAAAAACTCACGGGCCTAATCGCCAATCGAACCCTCAAATCCACTAATTGCAAATGACAACCTAGGTTGACCGCATCACACCTGAATGGTTACTAATCTGCTTTTGCTACACGTATGCCTTTAATAGTTATTTTATTATCTTGCTTGTGTACTACCCATGGTACATACAAGACTTAACTCTTTGGATTAGAGATATGTAACCTAATGTGAATATTATGAATATTCTAAATGCATAAATGTTAGGTTAATACATTTAATGCTTATCTAATCATGGAGAATGAGTTAAACAATCCTAGATATCATGCTTCTATATGATATATATATATATATAACTTAGCTATTTGAAATAAATGTAAACCAAGATGCAATAGCTATTGTAGGGAAAAATCAAATCAAACGCGGCGAAAGCGGAAAAAGGGGTTTGAGTATATTTTAAAATGTTCCCTTTAAAAGAAAAAAGCTTAACCCTTGATTAATTAATATATATTAAAAGAATCGTACATTTTTCTCAAAACGATTGAAGTTGTGCCGAATTGAATCCACAAGATCTTCCAATTCAATCACGAACGTGAATCATCTAGGAGTGTGAGCTCATTTTCTTTGAATCGTATACCTAATGATGGAAACAAACAAAATCTTTTTCTTTTGTTAGTCACAACAATCTTCCAAAAGAAAACCCAAGAATGTTTGGTCACTTGTGAATTATCAATCTATTTGATTGAAACTCGCGTGAATCCAATTCGATTTGTGTACACAAAATCTTTTTGATATATAAGATACTAGTGCCCTATCGAACACAAAAACGTTCCCTTTTTCTCTATGCTTGGCCTAATTCTACACACAATTTTTTATGAGTTGGCCGAATTTTATCTAGAGCAAAAACTAAATTTTTATTTCTCAAAATTCTATTCTGGCCAAAATTTACATGCCATATATATAGGAGACCGAATCCTCTCCTAAGAAGAGTTTACTTGGTGGACAAGAATCCTCTCACCAGGAGGATTTACTTAGTGGCCAAGAATCCTCACTCAAAGAAGATTTCTTTTCCACACCAATACTCCTAATCCAACTCAATAGTGTATTTATTCAATAACCAATTATTGAATATAAATTTAATTGTGACTATATCAAAACTTCCTAATTTGACTAATTGTTAATTTGAGTTTTAATAGAAATCAAATACTTCATAATTTGACTTGATAAATAAATTCCTTTTATTTTTGTACTTATCAAATATATTATTTGATATATATCATACTACCAACAATAGTATGACACCAAGAGACCTTCTCCAACTAGGAAAAAGATTTTGATTTTTGTTTAAATAATTAATTAATTAACAAATTAATTAATTTCCATTTAATTAAATATTAAAATAAAAATAATATAATAGGCTATTATATTTAGCCTTGCCGCCCAAGTCCATACATGGGCATATATATTATTTTTTTCTATTTTATTAAATTCATTGGACCTAAATAAAAGGTTCACATATGAACTAGACTCATTCTTACTAAAAGAAACAAGTCCACATGTCTTATTACAATTCTAGTTGGACTCATAAATTTGTCCGGCAGAATATATAAAGTGATCCATGCAAGTTCACGTGAATTGGGGATCATAGCGGGATACCTAAATTTAAGCTCCAATAGACATAACATAATTACAATCAACAAAATGATTCACTTAGGGCTGATCTATTAATTTTAGTTCATACCACTAAAGAACTAAAATTGAACTCTTAAATAAAGATAGAACAAGTTAATATTTCTCAATCGTACCCTAAACAATCTTAATGGAGTATTGTATCCTCGTGAAAAATACTAGTAATCGCCAAGAGCTCATATACCGCCTATAGCTCTCCTAGTTACCATATTTACTCATATGACCACATTTTGAACTTAGATTTTTTGACTTATCCAAAAGCCATATTTCAATAGACACTATTGAAAACTCAACGTTAAGATTTAATATCCAATACATCAAAATATCCATATGATGATATTCTACTCACATTTAATAAATGGAGCAATGATGTCCATATCTATAAATGAAGTCCTCTATCGATTAACAAATGAATACCACCAAACTATCGAGGATAGACAATGTTATATATTCTTACTAATTGATAGCTCAAATGATAACACTTGCAACCTTAAGTCCATCATTTATCTCAGGATTGAGATAGACTCTCTGATTGTCTTCAAGTGAAAACCTTTATCCATTGACGGTTCTAGATAAAATATCTCAATGTGATCCTATGCAATGCACCTAGTGCACTATATTACTTTGCCCAAAGACACCACACTTTGATGATTTTAGACTCATCATAACACATTTGATCCCACCCAAATTCTAGCAAAAGAATCTACAACTTTAACAAGGTAAAGACACCTAACCTTTATCTTAAGTTAGGAATATTGTTCAAGACTAACTAAAGAATTGTGTCTACCTCATACATATCTCGATGTACGAAAAATTATTCTCTTCTCATAGTCTTTTGACCTTATGATTATTTACTTTTGACAATTATACTAATTAAACTATAAATACTGTAAGATTTGTTAAAGTGGAAATTACTTTATTAATATGAAAAGATTGTTAGTATATTATTACACTCTTGCTGTTGAGCATAATCCTAACAACTTTCATAATACAAAACCCAACAATCACCATAAAAAATATCAACTTGCAAGTAAAAAACTAATCTCGATGCAAACAAGTCATGAATGAGATTTCTTGTCAAGCAACAACTCTAGAACGAATGAATATGGTGTTATACTTACCAAGTCATGTGTGTTGATGAAGACTCATGCAAGAAAACAACCTAAATGAAGCTAGATGATGCTTGATTCACGAATAGATGATGGGTACTTGGGTTTTGATCAAGAAAGACTGAATCATGATGGCTTTTCTTGTAATACACTCTTAAGCTATGTGGAGTAGAAATGAAATCTAAAGCTCTAAAACAACTAAGAAGATAAAATGATATATATATATATATATATATATATATGAAGCCCTAGGTCAAATGACATCGTTTTAAGCTTAGGCAACAAAACCCTATCATTACCGCTGTATATACCATGGCTCGAGCAAGTTGTCCAAGTCGCAGAAAGCACAACGTTACACACACTAGACAATATCACAAAAAGGACCGCTTGATTGGTACAGGCATAAGTTGTTGTACATACAACGAGAGTCCTTCTGGAGAAGACTGTGGTAGGAACCATCGTGCAAGCATGTGCACCACCTGTAACCAACCGGTGCTGGGACGACAGTTTAAATAGGTGCATGGATAGAAACTTGTACCGCGGTTAAGAGAAAAAATCTCTTTTCCAGGCATTCAAGCACACTAGACTACATGAATGTTATGCAGGTGTGAAATGTTATGAATGACATAGATACACAAATACAGGGACATGCAAAGAAACATTTAAGACATGTAATCAAATAAAAGTCAATGCTTGATAAGTAATAATGCATTCAAGTTTAAGTTAACTACCTTCCTTAAAGCACTTGATGTCCAATGTCATTAAAGATGGGAAGTATTCATATCCTAAGCTACCCTTACAAATTTGGCCCCAATTGTGATTTTCTCAACAAAATAAGCCAATCATGAAGTGAAGCACTTACAAGGCAAACATGGATAGGAATTAGCAGTGTTATAAAAGTTTCTGACTGGGGTGAATTAGTCAATTCCTAGTTGCTAGTCGGAGGGTCCCACCATGATTTTGAAGGAATTCGACATGAATAGGCGGGCATAAGTCAAGCCTGTACCTAGTCAGAGAAATGCTGCAAGTCAAAAGTTAGGCGGCTTGGTAGCGGTCAACGAAGAGTAACTTACGGAGACCGTACTTATGTAGTTTGTGAGAGATGTACGGAAGAGAAGTAGCATAAATAATGGACTTGGAGATAAGGATCTCAAGCTCGAAGCTTTTGATCTCATACTTGTCATAGTTTGCTATATATTTTGGCCTTTATATCCTTATTCTTTATCTCATTTTTGGGTGGTTTTATCTGTGACTTATGGGACTTTTATTCCAATTGCAGGCATTTGGTGAAAAATCAAATAATGGAGTCGAAAGAGGCAAATTGGGCTGAAAAAGGAATTATTAAAGGCCATAGTGCACGGGTCCCATGCCCATGCATAAACCGTGCACTAAAGCATGGTAGAATGGAAGATCCTCAATGAAAGGGGAATTGTACGGGTTCCAACCCGTGCAGTTGTCCAAACTAGAGAGCAAATCAGATGTGAAGCCCTCAGTTCACAAGTACTTTACATGTCTAAAAAGGATCTAAAATATATGAGCATATTTGTTTATTCGCAAGTGCAGGAATCGTTTGACGATAGCCTAACAGCAAGTACAGTTCATTTCACAATGAGGTATGGTACCTTTAAGCTAGTTCTAAGTCTCAGAGTTTATATATACAATATATTCACACTAATTACATGCAAGAAAAGTAAAACCACGGTTGTGAGATGGAAAGCTTCGAAACTCAAATCAATTAAACTAAAGGGAAGGATTCAAAAATTCAATGAAACTAAATCAAGAGCAAAACAAATCAAACTAAACCAAAGCAATTCGAACTAAATAAACAAAAATCCAAATAACTACAACTATCTCTATAAAGCAATAGTTAAAATTGTCAACTAATTCATGCAAAGAATAAAATTAAACTACCTACAAGTAAACAATCAAAATCTAACAAAATCAAAGCAAGATAAACCAATTAACTAATATGCAAATCAAGAAATGGAATCAACTAATTATATAAATAAATAATTACAAATACAATAAAATCCCAACAAGTATTTAGTTACAAACTTTGATAGAAATCAAAGAGAAAAATAAAGAGAATGAAACAACCTTGAAGGTCTTCAAGAATTCTAACTCTATCTTCAACTCTAAGAGATCCAAGTGTGCAAAAATGGTGGCCTGGTAAGATTATTGTGTGAGAGAGTGTTTGTGTTGGATGTGAAATTATCTAAAAAACTCTAAAAACTATCTAGGGATTTCTTAAGAGAAAGATTGGGGAGTATTTATAGAGGGGGAAATTAGGGATTGAAATGGGCAAGAAAAGACAAATTTGCCCTTACTGAAATTGGGATGTCTGACTGCTCGAAACGAAATCTGCAACTTGGGAGTCACAGTTTGAAGTAGCAGACATCTCTGGATGAGATCTATGAGTTGGTGCTGCATGTTTGAACCAGTAGATGAAGCCTGAAGCTTTGGTCTTGAATGGTGGAAAGGTGGCAAGCTTGAAGAGAGAAATATGTGAGTTGAAGTCTAAAACTGGTAGCAAAGTGACCGGAGGGGACCGCAACATCGCTCATGACAGAAAAGAGCTAAATAAATGGTCAAAATAAATGTTGGAATGAGTCAGGTCACATTAGGTCTAAACCGGTCTACTACCGGGTCAGGTTAGGTCGGTTCCGGGTAGGATCGCTTTGAGATTGAAAAAGAGATGACATCATGTTCATGTCACATGCACAAGCCAAAATGTTAGGTTTCATTTATGATGTGGTAGGTTGTGCTAATTGGCTAGCAAATTAGTATATGGACCCCTAACCTCTCTCATGTTAACGGATTCTTCAATCTTCACCATAATATTACGTTTTAACCCATTTTTCTTCAAAATTACCTCAATATCCATGAACTTCCCTATTTATTAGAAACACTTATTTACAACATTAAAAACCCCAGTTTTATCCATGAAACAAGCACTAACAATAGGAAATGAGGACCTAAAGTAGGTATAAAATAGTGCTACCAGTACTGCACGGAGTCCTTACACACGCACGGCCTATGAACAATACCCATACCAGAAAACAAGAAGGAGATTGCACGAGTATAGCATGGGTCCCAAACCTATGCATTACGTGCATCAGGTGCTACCACATCAACGAAATCAGGCCTATTTTTGAGACATGTATAAATATCTTGGATTCTGATTATTCCCATACACCCATAAACCATTTTTCATCACACTTTTTCTCTCTCTAGATTAAGGAATCATTTTCTCTCCCAAAATCCATTCAAACTTTACATCATCTTAATTTTCTCTACTCACAAAGGACATTGGAGGTGGAAGCAAGCTCAAGGAAAGAAGGTGTTCATATAGGTCTCCTCTATTTCTTTCCTCTTATTCATTATCTTACTATTGTCATGAGTAGTTAAACCCAATATGGGAGTGAAGTAAAAACACATGAATTGTGGGTGATCCATTACATTTTTATGATTTGATTATTAATTTTCATTCAATGAATTAATTGTTATTTTATTATCTCTTTAATTGAGTAGATATGCCCTTACTTGGTTCTTGTTTATTATCAATCACTTTTCTCGGGTTATTAGTTAAATTCAAATCAACAATCATTTCATCTTACTTTTGTTGCATTTAGTTTTAGCGTAACAACTGGATTATAGCTATATCTCAATCTCTATGGACAATAACTTAACTAGCCACAATACTTGTTTTATATATTTGAGTGAATAGTTGTTGTTTTATAAATTTTGTTTTGATATTGCATAAACGGTAAATGCGATTGTCAAAAGTGGCACCTCTGTCGGGGATCAGAGAAAGTGTGTGTGTATAAACCTAGAGGGGGGGTGAATAGGTTTAAATCCGATTGATTACCAATTTCGCAAGTTGATCAATATTATCAAATCTACCCTATTCTACCAAGTGTTCAAATAAATGACAATAAACACAAAGCAATAACAACACGTAATATATACGTGAAAACCCTCAAAATGGGAAAAACCATGGGCTGTTCAGTGCACCACACTCAATCCTCAAAATCTACTATTGAATAAAAGTTTACAACCTAGGTTGACCTCCCGCCATACCCTCTAGTTACTAACCCTTTCACTCTACCCAGAAGGCCTTAATAGTGATTTTGGATCACCGACCTTGTGCACTAACCACTTAGCCACAAGCTTAATGAATAATGAAGAGATAATGGCAACCTAAGTGAATATGCAAGAATATTCTATATGCAAAAATTCTAGGTCAAAATATTCATGCTTATCTAGGATTAATAATGACAAGAAAAACAAATCCTAGATATCAATGTTCTAAATGCAAAGGCAAGAAGAATTAACTAGAGGGCTAAAACAGTCCTAAATTCTAGCTATCACTAATCAATACTCTAAACCAACAACCAATACCACAAGCATGTCATAAAAGATATTAATCATACCAGTATGCATTTAATTTGCAATAAAAGCTAAACCCTAGGTATACATGTTATAGAAATGAAACTATAAAGTCTAGAGCATGAATAAATTACCTAGTAAAGAAGAAGATGATGCTTCACGCTTAAATGATCCTAGAATGGAGCTAGATAACCATGAGATGAAGTTAGGTTGAGTAAAAATGAATGTTTGGGAGTCTTTCTCTCACTAGAAAAGCTAGGTTACTCAAAGATGGCTTGTTGGACTCTTTCAAAAATAAAGAGAAGAGAAGAGAACATATATATATGGTGTCTTACACCAAATGTTATCGTTTTGGACGAAAGACAACCAAATCCCATCAGGACAGCTAGCTGGACCGCAATACAGAGAGTGGTGTATCACCTGGACAACATCGCTCTGTAGACCATTGTGCACACAAGTGCACAGGCCACGGTCTGGACAGCATGCGATGCCTGGGTAAATTCGATTGGAAGACCGCTGTGCAAGAAAATAGCACAGGCGGAGGTACCAGCAGCATGCAACCACCAGAGAACACCGATGTGCAGATTGTTGAGGAGGTAATGCACATGGAGCAATCTGAACCGCGGTACAGAGGAAAATGTGGGGAAAAAATGGTTCAAAACGCAACGGAAGAGTGAGAAAATTAGAAATTAGCACTTGCGTATATTAAAAAAAATTCCATTTTAATAACAAGAACCTTAACGCTAGATTAATTGATATATATAAAAAGTATCGTACCTTTTTTTTTCGTGATGATTGAACTAGCGTCGAATTGAATCCGTAAGATCTTCCAATCCAATCACGAATGTGAATCACCTATGAGTGTGGGCTCCTTTCTTTAAATTGTATACCTGAGGATGGAAACAAACAAAATCTTCTTCTTTGTTAGTCATAATAATCCTCCAAGAGAAAAACCAAGAACGTCCGGTCACTTTTGAATTATCAATCAATTTAAATGAAACTCGCGTGAAACTTAATTCGATGTTGTACAAAAAACCCTTTTGATGGTTAAAACAAATAAAAAACAACTTCTCATCCCAAAAATTCGTGCTTGGACGAAATTTACAAGTATATACATATAGGAGACCAAATTCTCTCCTAAGAAGGATTTACTTGGTGGTTATGAATCCTATCCTTAGGTGAATTTACTTGGTGGTTAAGAATCCTTTTCCCAAAGGAATTCTTTCCTGCACCAAGACTCCTAATCCAACTCAATAGTGTGTTTGTAACCATATTAAAGACTTTCTAATTTGATTAGATAAATAATTCCTTTTATTTATCTACTTATCAAATATAGTCTTTAATATTAATTATACTTCCAACAATAGTATAATATTAGGAGACCATCTCCTAATAGAAAAAGATTTTAACTTTTAATTAAATAATTAATTAATCAACAAATTAATTAATTTCCATTTAATTAAATAATAAAATAAAAATTAATATATTTAAGCTATTCTTAATAGCTGTTTCCGTCCATACAATAAATAAGAGCCATATATTATTTTTCATATTTTATTAAATCTATTGGACCTTAATAAAAAGTCCACATGTGAACTAGACATATTCTTACAAAAAGAAGCAAGTTCTCATGCCTTATTACAATTCTAGATGGACCCCTATTGGTCCGGTAGAATATATCAAGTAATCCATGCAAGTTCGTGTGGATTGGGGATCTTGGCAGGCTATCTAAATTTAAGCTCCAATAGACACAACCCAATCACAATCAACAAATGATTCACTTAGGTCCGATGTATTTAATTTTAGTCTTTTCCACTAAAGAACTAAAATTGAACTCTTAAATAAAGATAGAATAAGTTGATGTTACTCACTCATACCCTAGACACCCTTATTGGAGAAAGTGTATCCTCGTGAAGAATACCAGTAATCGTCAAAAGCTCATAGACCGCCTATAGCTCTCCAAGTTACCATATTTACTGATATGACCACATTTTGAACTTGGATATTTTGACTTGTCCATAAGCCATGTTTCAATAGACACTATTGAAAATGTAACGTTAATATTTAATATCCAATGCCTCAAAACATCCATATGATGGTATTCTACTCTCATTTAATAAATGGAGCCACGATGTCCATATCTATAAATGAAGTTCTCTATCGATGAACAAATGAATACCACCAAACGATCGAGGATAGACTATGCTATATAATCGTTCTCATTGATAGCTCAAATGATAACACTTGCAACCATAAATCTATCATTTATCTCAGGATTGAGATAGACTCTCCGATTGTCTTCAAATGAAAAACTTTTATCCATTAACGGTTCTAGATAAAGTATTTCATTTTGATCTTATTTAATGCACCCAGTGCACTAGATTCTTTTGCCGAAAGACACCACACTTTAATGATTTTAGACTCATCATAACACATTTGTTCCCACTCAAATGCTAGCAAAAGAATCTACAACTTTGACAAGATAAAGGCGCCCAACCTTTTATGTTAAGTTGTGAATATTATTCAAGACTAACTAAAGAATTGTGTCTACCTCATACATATCTAGATGTATGAACAATTCTTCTTTTCTCATAGCCTTTTGACCTTATGATTATTTACTTTTGACAATTATAATTATTAAACTATAAATGCTATAAGATTTGTTAAACTAGAAATCACTTTAATAATATGAAAAGATTGTTAATTACAATATTACATTCTTGCTATCGAACATAATCCCAACAATCTCTCACTTGCACTATTGCAAATGTGTCATATCTCTCATCCCCATGTTATCTAGATGACCATCAAAAATCTTTTGTGGAAGAGCCATTGTAAAGGGATCCGCTAGATTTTCTGCTGACGCGATCTTGGTAATAAAGCTAAATTAAACTTGATTGAATCTTACATGTTGAGTTAGATTTTTGTTAAAGCCGATGTTTTCACACGTTTGTGTTTTGTATTGTGCTAGCTTTCTCTCTTGGACTATTTTGACCTTTGATTGATTGATTTTGATAAACAATAGTCTCTACTTACTAGGTCCCCTTAATTGACTATTTTCATGATTAGCACAATTGTTTATGCAGAACATAATAGGTTTCTATTGAATACTTTATGTATACATGTTATATATTTCTTGCTATACCTTTATTGATCATATCTTACGATTCTAGCATGATTTTATTTAGATACTAAACCTTGATTATGTGCTTAATAGTATATGATTGATTCAAGATTTAGTGACATGAATAAATCTAAAAGATAAATGTGTTTTGGTGTTTCATATTTTGTAGACTTGTTATTCGTGGATAGTAACTAGATGCATTTGATATATAAACTTTCATGCATAAGTCTAGTTCCCGTAGAATGTGTTGATCATCATATTCTATGTTTTGTGCTTGTTTGCATTTTGCATTCATGACAACAAAGATAGCCTTGTCAAAAGGTTGGAAGTCACATTAGGTGGGAGCTAGTCCAACTAGTAGATGGTGCGAACTCCCAATGAGGCATGACATTTATAGGTTTTGGATTACCAGTGAATTTTACGTTTGAATTATTTTAATTAATTCAAGATAAATATTTGAAAGTGCATCATCATGATTGTATACTTATATATAATTTTTGTTTCAGTTAAAAATCATGACCTCATCCCTAATCAACATCCTAAAAGATAATACTTTAACTGGTGATAACTATGTCACATGGAAAAGGAAAATTGGGTTGTTGCTGCGAGCTTAAAAGCATAAGTTTTTTTTATGTACCCTTAAATCACTAACTCCTACTAATGAATCTACTGAGGAGCAAAGAGACAAGTATCAGCAGTGAAAGACTTCAGATGAGATGGCCAAATATTTCATTATGGCTACCACCTCTGACGTGTTGCAACAGCAACATGAAAGAATGGAGACTGATGTCAATATAATGATGTCTTTGGAAGAGATATTTGCTATGAAGTCCAAGACGACTAAGAGAGAGGCAGTGACTGCTTCCATGAATCTTAGAATGAAACTTGGATAGATTGTGAAAGATCACATGATGAAAGTCATAGCACATCTCAACATTGTTGAACTCAATGGTGCTGATAAAGATGGTGAGACAAAAATTGACATGATTGTCAACTCACTGTCGGATTCCTTTGATCAATTCAAGTTGGACGCCACCTTGAACAATAAGGAATACATCTTGTAGAGCATGATGCAAGATGTTCAAAGCACCAATAAAATCCTTGTGAAAGGAAAGGGTCATGAGATTCATACTGTAGGTAAAGTTGCTACTATTAAGACCCGTAAGAGTTTCAAGAAATAAAAAAAGAAAAAGCAACTTGGCCTACTAAGAAGGAGACCAAGAAAGTAACCAAGTTTAAAGGAAAGTGTTTCCTTTATGGTGAAAAAATAGATTGAATGAGAATGAATTCAACTTGCGTTTAGGCAACAGAGTGTTGGTGTCTGCTAGTGTAGTATGAGATATTGGGATTAATTTAGATTCTTATAGGCATTTAGATTTAATAGACGTTTATTATGTACCATAATTCAAGAAGAATTTAATTTTAATTACTTGTTAAAATAAATTTGGATATTCGAGTACTTTTAATAAAAGTTTTATTATTAGTAGGAATAACAAATTTGTTGGCAAAGGTACATTGGAAAAAAGATTATTTTATTTCCATAGCAATATCACTGACTTGTTTTACACAGAATCAGTGGAACCCAAACATAAAAGAGTAAAATTATCAAAATATGAAATCTACCTATTGCATTTGCGCATAGGTCATATTAACCACGATAGGATCAAAAGATTGGTTAGTGATTGACCTTTAAGTGACTTAAAGGTTGATGGTCTACCAACTTGTTAATCTTGTTTAGAAGGTAAGATGACCAAAGAGTCATTCATGACCAAAGGTACAAGAGCCACTGAATGTTTAGGATTACACATTGATGTATGTTGTCCTATGAGCATTCAAGCTAGAGGTGGATATGAGTACTTCATAACTTTCACGAATGATTACTCATGATTTGGATATGTGTATCTCATGAGACATAAGTCGGACGTTTTTGACATGTTCAAACCATTTAAAGTTGAAGTAGAAAATCAACTTCAAAAACACATAAAAATCTTGAGGTCTTATCATGGTGGAGAATATCTATCCTGTAATTTTAAGCAATATCTTATTGATAATGGGATAATTTCTCAGTTTTCTACGCCAGGTACAACTCAACAAAATGGGGTGGTAGAAAGGAGAAATAGAACCTTTTTAGACATGGTTAAGTCTATATTGAGTTATTCAGCACTTCCTAATTTTTTGTTTCGACAAATGCCAAATTTATGGAAAAGGACTTTATGAATAATTTTGTACCTAAAAGTAGAATTATCCTGAATGAGCTTTTAGGTGATACAATTCTACTGGAGGTTTCACAACCTAGCCCAATTGTAAGTTCAACACCAACACAATATCAACAACGTACAATTCCTCATCGCAGTGGGAGGGTTAGTAGACATCGCAAGAGATACGTCGACCTAGAAGAATCAGTAAAGAATCTCCCAAATGACGATGATCCCTACACGTACAAGGAAGCCATGAAAGATGTTGATTGTCGCCATTGGCTAAAGGCAATGCAATCTGAAATTGAATCTATGTTCAAAAATAAAGTTTGGTCTCTTGTGGACTTGCCTAAAGAGATGAAAGCCACTGGGTGCATGTGGGTATACAAGAGGAAGAGAGGAGTGGATGGAAATATGGAAACCTTAAAAGCTAGATTGGTAGCTAATGGTTACACACAAAAGAAAGGTATTGATTATGAGGAAACCTTATCTGCTATGGCCATGCTTAAATCCATTTGGATACTCTTATCCATTGCGGCATCTCTAGACTTAGAGATTTGGAAAATGGATGTCAAGATAAATTATCTTAATGGAAGTCTTGATGAAAGCATCTATATGATGAAACCAGAAGGATTCATTCAAAAGGCCTAAGAGAAAAAGGTATGCTAGTTGAAAAGATCCATATATGTATTGAAGCAAGCATCTAGATCCTGGAACATAAGGTTCGATCAAGCTGTGAAAAGTTTTGGATTTATTCAAAACCTTGACAAACCCTGTGTATACAAAAGGATCAATGGCGACAAGTTGGTTTTCCTAGTTCTTTACGTTTATGACATACTACTCATTGGAAACGATGTAGGTGTAGTGACATCAGTAAAAGATTGGTTAGCAAAACTATTTGATATGAAGGACTTAGGAAAAACAAGTTATAATCTTGGTATCCAAGTAACAAAGGATAGAAAGAATATAACTATTGCATTATCCCAAGCTTCTTACAAAGATAAAATCATGTCTAGGTTCTTCATGTAACATTCCAGTTGGAAGTCTCATGTATGCAATGTGTTAGGTTTTAGATTATGTTGCCATTAATTCCGTATCAAAATGATATTTACTTGTAATGATTTAGTTGTTTAGGTTCATGATGATTCAAGTTTCAAAGAAGGAAGAACAACTGGTAGAAGAAGTACAATGTCTTTAAAGAGAAATGTTGTTATATGGTTCTACAAAGGTATATTAAGACCTTATCTTTATCTTACAAGGCTTAGGCACACACAAAAAAATCATACATATATGTCCCTACATTATTGTTCCCCATTTATAACATATTCACGCACTTGAAGATGAATGCTCATGCATTGGTATGAAAATAACATGCTTTGGAGAATGCATGATTGGAGACTATCTCTATGTAGTTTGTATTCTTGTGTGAAATGTGTTTGTATGTGTAAATGTTTGTATAACATGGATATTGAAATTTATTTTAGTGTTAAATCATTCTTGATTGAGTTCCAAACACTTTGGTTACTCATACTCCTAATTTCAAAATCTAAGTCAAAAGATATGATACTTTTCAATCATGTTGCGTACTGTGTCTTCGTCTTCGTATATCGAGTCGAATTCTTATTTTTATGGGTTAAGTATCTTATATGTCTATATCCATGAGAGATTTAAGGTTCGTAATTCACAAAATAAATTGAATTCTGGGTTCAGAGGCTGAAGAAGGGTCGAAGAACGCGAAGGAAGGTGGAGGGAAAAAGAAGACAACACCAAGCTCTTCTTTCCCAAGATGGCACGTGGCCATCTTGGGAAAGAAAGCTTGCTGCCCCGAGATGCCCATGTTCCATCTCGGGCAGCAAGCAAGCTTGGTTGCTTCTTTATCCCTTTGGTCATTTCACATGATACCTTTCCCTCTCCTTTATATTTCTTTTCCCTCTCACATTTCATTCTAAGAAGAGATTAAAAATTTAAGTGCAGAATTTTCTCCCAAATTTTCTCACCTTCCAAACACCATAACTTCTTCATTTGAACTCCAATCTGAGTGATTCAAAGTTGAGAGTGTTTGTCTATTTATCCTCCATCTTTTCTCTGATGGTTTGAGTTAATTTTACTGCTGTTTTTGGAGTCAATCCTCATAAAAATTGGATTGCACAAAATCAACTAAGGTATTGATTTTCTCTAAAAGTTTTCTTTTAAAACTTGGTCAATTTCCTTGGGTTTTCTTCTTCAATATATATATATATATTTATATATATATATATATATATGTGTGTGTGTGGGGGGGGGGGGGGTCTTGTGATTATTTTGAATGGAGTTTTGAACTCATTTAAAGCTAGATTGAGTTTCAATTGAAATCTCACACGTTGAGTTAGGTTTTAATTTACCTATATTTTCACATGATTGGGATTGTATTGTGTTAGCTTTGATTCTAGGAATATTTGATGATCTTTAATTGATTGGTTTTATGAAATATAGTTCCTCACATTTATTAGGCTCTCTTTTGCCAAAATCTCACTATGATACATGTGCTTGTGTTCTTATGAGCTATTCTTGTTCTTTGTTGATTTCATGAATAGATAATATGCTCTAGAATATTTTTTTTGGTATGTGAGATATAAACTTGTTTATGTAATAATTGAACATATCTTGTGACTAAAGTTTTAGATCTATGCATGTATCTAGGTTGTAATTAATATTGAACATATTTTACATGATCTAGATGTATTAAACATCTAAGATTGACTAGACTACATTTGTTGTGTGCATTCATGCATATGTCTAGTATTTTCCATTGGATGTGTTGATCATAACATTATGTGTTACGTGCATGTTTGTGTTTTGCATTCATGATCACCTAGATGCCTTGTGAGAAGGAAGTCTTGACAATAGGTGTGAGGCTTATGTTTTTGAGCATGGAAGCCTTGGCAATAGGTGGGAGACATCAGAATGGTAGGCAAGGAAGTCTTGCCTAGGGTCGTGAGGATCCGAAAGGGTGAGCAAGGAAATCTTACATACGGTCATGAGGATCCGGAAGTGAGTGAGAAAGTTTTGACAAGAGGTGTGAGGCCTCAGAATGTTGAGCAAGAGGGTGACATATTCAAGAGTAGGATAGGAGGGTAGTTTCTAGGTGAAGGGGTCACCTGAGAGATTGTACTTTTCTTATCTACTAGTAGATTTTGTTTGCCGGTGGTTGCTAACCTGTGGATGTTTCCTCTTCGGAGGTTTACCACATTATATCTTGTGTCAACTTTTCTCTATTCCTATCTCTCTTACATTGGTATTTGTTATTTAAGTACTATGGATAGAACTTTATATGTAAGTTGACTTCCTACTATAATATCAATTGTGTATGTGTTATGGTTGTTGTTTGTATCACACTTTACATGTTTTATATATTGATTAATTGTCTTTAATTGATATATATATATATAATGTGATACAAGCAATCTAGAGGGATAAACTTTGGTTTATTTTGAAGGGAGTCAAAAAAGGTGTCTAACCTATTCACTCTATAAGTTAGCCTTGAGCATTTTACCATGTTTGTATTTTCAATTTGTATCAGAGGACACTAGATTGTACTTAGTGAGCATCCAGGTGATACATTCACTGTATTTGCAAAGCTTTTGAAGCCATGTGTTTACAAGATAATGTAATGGTGGAAGGAGTCTAAAATACTAGTTTTGGGTATTGGAAGTTGAGGATGAAAGGCTACATTTTCTTAATCGATGAAAGGGCGTGGATGGTAGTGGAAGAAGGTTATAGTCCTCCTACCATGGTTCAATATGATGGAACCAATATACTCAAGCCAATGAGTGAATGGATAACGAATGAGTTTGAGGTTGCTAAATGGCACCATCATGCTATGAATGCCATCTTTGGAAGAGTTGATGGGCATCAATTCTTCTACATTCGAAATCTTGAATCAGTAAAACAGGTTTGTGATACTCTCCAAGTCACTAATGAAGGAACCTTAGCAATGAAGAAATCAAGTCTTCAAATGTTGGCTTCCAAATTTGAAGGTTTAAGTATGGGTAAGAAAAGTTTGATGACTTCCAATTCCTATTTCTTAACATTGCTAATCAATGTCAAGCACTTGGAGCACCTATAAAAAGAGAGCATTTAAATTGGAAAATCCTTAGCTCTCTTCCTAAGAGATTTAAATCAAAGGTGACAACCATTGAGGAAAGCAAAGATGTGGATAACATGAACATCGATGAGTTGTTGGGTCTCTCCAAACGTATGAGATGTGCTTGAAGCCAAATATCAAGAGTATGGGAATCGCTCTCAATGCTATTGAAGAAGACAGTAATGATGAAAATGAAGAGATGGCTCTTTTGGTTAGAAAGTTCAAGAAGTTTCTAAAGAAGAATGCCAAGCCTAGAGGTAAGTCTTCTAAGGAAAATGGAGATAAGAAACCATCATCTTCAAGGAATGAGAAGAATAGTCAAGCCATGAACAAGAAAGGTGTTCAATGCTACAATTGTCATTGTTTCGGTCACTTTGCTAGTGAGTGCACCAAGAAGCCATCTAAGAAAGGCAAGAAAGGCAAAGTGTAGACGGTTACTTGGAGTGATGATGACTCTAGTGATGTTGAGAGCTGTAGTAGTGAGTCATTAAGTGATAAAGAGTTGGTGAGCAACTTTGTAGCTTTAACGGCTTCTCATTCTCCACTAGATGTTGATGGTACAATATCTTTGAACTAGAACTTTGATGCAAATCATCATGGAAGCACTAGTTCCATTTCTACATATCTTGAGTTGTTAGGCAAGATAGAGAACCTTAAAGAAGCTAGAAATAATGCTCTAAGAGGGGTAGTTGAGAAGGATGATTTGATCGAAAAACAACTAGATGAGTTTGTGATTTTTACTCATAGACTTCTTGGTGAGAAAGGTGATATTATGAAGAAGTTTAGAGAACTTGAAAAGATAAACCTTGAGAATGATGGAATGATATCTTCTTTGAAGAAGAGAGAACAAGAATTAATGGAAGAGATAGACATGGCAAAAGAGGCCATCAAGGACTTATTGAATGATTCGGTAAGTGTGTCTAGTGTTAGGAATCTTGTTAACTCTCATAATGGTGAAGGCGACTTGGTAGTTAAAGAGGAGCCCTTAGAGGCGTCACTTCCTACTCACTTGGATGAAGTCATGATTGGCAAGAAACCACACAAGAAGAGAATATCAAAAGCCAAGATAAAGTTGGTAAACAAGGTATCTTTCCAAATTCCTAGTGACGCTACTTCAACTCCAAAAGGTACCGTCTCATCTTTTATTCCAATTTGCCATTATTACAACACAATGGGTCACATTAAGCCTAGGTGTTATAAATTCATTGAAAAATGCAAATTTGGAAACGAATCTAGAGATAAGGAGATTAAACTTCAACTTGAACATTCTAAGGCTTTGAAAGTTGAGAAACATGATAATATTGCTAAGCATGAAAAGAAGTTGTGGAGAAGAATGAAAGCTAATCTTGTTCAACTTGACAAAGATTGTGTTAAAAATGTTAAGAAAGAGAGTATTAATGATATTCTTGTTAATCAAGTCATTAAAGAACTTTACTCTAGATTTAACATTATTGTCAAGGATGATATTGGAAATGTTTGTATAGGTATACCCAAGAACAAGTGGTTCAAGGGTGAGTGCTCTTACCACTAATGTAAGAAGCACATGTGAGGTAGCTTTGAGGCAATATATTAATTGTGTTGAGAATTCTATCTTGCTAAGCTTTGATTACTCCATGTATTGATATGAACTTGGTTATCTCATGTCATGTTTGTTATGATGGTTGAAATTTACTGGTTAACTTTTGAGAAGTTCTTTTGTTATATGTGTTGTTTGAGTTAAGATATTATGCTTTTTATACTCTTGTTGTAAAACATCGTCAACTTGGTGTCATGAGGACATTCAAGCCAAGAGTTCTCATATAAAGAGCGGAAGTATGATATTTGGTGAATATAATGTGCAAAAGGTATCACTATACTCTAATGCATGTTCTCTTAGATATTCGTCTTTTAACTCAATCTTTGATATACATCTCATAACATGTCATATTATAGAATTTTGTACAACATACATATGATTTTCATTAACATTTGCTATTTTAGGATCTAATACATATGATTCTCATTGATATTGTATAGTATATTGAGTGGCATTACTTTTGAAAATATGAGCTTCATATTCTTTGAAAGCTACTCATTAAAGAAGTAATGATCTTGAATAAGTCTCTACTTATTTCTTTTAGATCATGAGCTTATGAGCCAATCTTGGTTTTCTAAAATTGCACTTTACTTTTCTTATATGTTTTGCTAGTAGGTTGAGTTTACTAATATGTAAACTTTGGATACACCTTGAAGTTTTTGTGCTCAAGTACATTTAAAATGACCTATGATTAGTATCCATTTTGCTTCGGCAAATACATAGAACTCAACGAGCACCTTCATGGAAATGGTTACAAACATTGGTTGTGAAAGCTACCTAATGTTGGAAAGAGCTACACCATTGTTATGAGTGATAGCCGTCATGAAGTAAATTTTTGTTATGTTTAAAAAAAATCAAAGAAGTTTTGAATTGGAATCATGAAACAAAAATTCTTTGATTCAAAGCCTAAAAAAAGGGGGAAGGCTTAAAAAAAAGTATAGTTGAAAAATCAAATGAGCTAGGGTTGAAAAATAGAAATTGGATGACGAGCCAGATGCACACACACGTTCATATGTTGAAATCTTTTCTCTTAATAGCAAAAATTTTGGATGATAATCGGTTTGACTTTTTATGGAAAAAGCTTAAGATAAATAGATGTTGGAAATTGTTTGCTTGTTGATTTTCAAACTACTTCGTGATATTTATTTGAAGCATATCTCTCTCACACACACACTTTGTTTATCAGTATGTTGATATTTTAGCAATTATTGAAGAGTTATGAGAAAACTTGAAAATCTTTGTGTATCTCTCTTTGCATACGAAGTTTATTTTGTTGAGATTTCTTCAAATTGCTTTAATGTGTGATTGTGTTAATATCTTTGTGAACTTTTTGCTATCATTGATTTTAGTTATGGCATTTATCATGGGGGAGCATTGTATGCTAGACATTGTTCTCTTTTACGATATGTTCACATGCTTCATTTTGTTACATGTTGGCATATTTTGACTTAATGATACTTGTAAGATATTACTCACTATCTTTGTCTTACACAATGATTCATTCTAAAGTCATATGTCTTTGCTTTATATTTTTGTGACTAATGTGTTTGTTTTTTTTTTCACTCATTTTGGTTGTATGTGTATAGCATCTTATCATACTAGAAAAGTGGGAAGAACTAAGATTACCAAAAATGGAAATCAATTGAATCCCATTGTGAAAGACAAGTCCACCTCAATAGGATCCAAAACTTCAAGGACAAAAGATTTAGGGATCTTTGGAATAAAGAAGATATTTCAAGAGAGAGGCATTGTTTTTGGTAAGTGTAAATATTCTTATGTTCTTAAGTGCTTAAAGGATAGGAAATGGGAATCTTGGGTGAGCATGTTAGAAGTTGTAAATGATACTGTTGTTAGAGAGTTTTATCATGAATATAAGGAAAGTGCCAACTTGTTAGATGCATTGATGGAAATTAGGGGTATTGTGTTTAGAGTTAACCCGAAGAACATTAACAAGTTTCTTGGGTTATCTAATGATATAGATTCTAATTTTCTAGATGTGGATGTTATTGAGAATCTAAATATCATAGGTAGAACTCTTTGTGACAATGCTTCTTTTGAGTGGAAAAATAGGCATACATTAGTCAACATGAATTAACTAAGGCTAGTGCATTTTGGTATCTATTCATTTGCTCTAACATTATTGGATCTTAAAATTCAACCGAGTTGAATAAGGACAAGATCAAAATAGTGTATGCCTTGGTAACTAATCAACCAATAAACCTTGGAGATCTTCTCATGTATTACATTGATAGTGTGGCTTTCTCTACTAGAGGTGATAAAAATCTTGCATTACTGGGGTTTATTACTTCATTGTGTTTAGCTCGTGGGATTAATCGTAGAGAAGATGATGTGTTAGTTCAACCCTTGAAGAAATATTGTGATAAACGTGTGTCATACATGTCCTATATGAATAAGGGTAAAACTTGTGATACTTTTGGACTATTTAGTAGTTCCCAAGTTGATAGTCATGTGATTAGCACAAGTATTCTTCCGGATTAGGCTATAAAATTGAAGGAGAAGGTTGATGAACTCGGTGCAATAGTTGTTCAACAAGATGCTAGGATCAAAGAGTTGGAGGAGTGCAATGCTTCAAGCTAAAGACCACCACTCAAGCATTATGTTAGATCGACTACTCGAATGACTTTTTTTTGTGGAACAAGTGGCGAGTATTTGATCTTTGAGGTTGCTTCAAGAGAAGATCAAGATGAAGTTTAAGAGTTGATAAAGATTAGTTTTAGGAATCTTACTCATTGTAATGTGAGGGCGTGATTTTGTGACCTATCTTTAATTTTTTTTTTGTAGTAAATGTATAGGTGTTTTTACATTGAATTTGCTAAAGGGGGAGATTGTTAGGTTTTAGATTATGTTAGCATTAATACCATACCAAAGTGATGTTTACTTGTAATTATTTAGTTGTTTAGGTTCATGATGATTCAAGCTTCAAAGAAGGAATAACAACTTGTTAAAGCAAGTACAAAGTCTTCAAAGAGAAAGGATGCTATATGGTTCTACAAAGATATATGAAGACCTTATCTTTCTCTTACAAGGCTTAGGCACACACACAAAAATCATACATATGTGTCCCTACATCGTTGTTCCCCATTTATAACACATTCACACACTTGAAGATGAATGCTCATGCATTGGTATGAAAATAACATGCTTTAGAAAATGCATGATTGGAGACTATCTTTATATAGTTTGCATTCTTGTGTTAAATGTGTTTGTATGTGTAAATATTTTTATAACATGGATATCGAACTTCATTTTAGTGTTAAATCATTCTAGATTGAATTCCAAACACTTTGGTTACTCATACTCGTAATTTCAAGTTCTAAGTCAAAAGATATGATACTTTCCAGTCATGTTGCGTATAGTGTCTTCGTCTTCGTATATCGAGTCGAAATCTTATTTTCTTGGTTGAGTATCTTATATGTCTTTGTCCGTGAGAGAGTTACTATTCGTAATCCGTAAAGGATACACTGTTCGTAATAAGTTAAATTTTTGGCCAAGGCTAGGGTTTTATGAGAGAGAATTTGGCATATTGAGAGAATTTGGAGAGAGGAAAAAATTAGTTTTTGCTCTAGATAAAATTCGGCCAACTCATAGATATTGTGTATTGAATTCGGCCATGAAGAAGAGAAAAAGGGAATATTTTTGTTTTCGATAGTGCACTAGTATCCATTATATCAAAAGGGTTTTGTGTACAAAAATCGAATTGGGTTCCCGCGAGTTTCAATCAAATAGATTTATAATTCACAAGTGACCGGACGTTCTTGGATTTTCTCTTTGAGGATTATTGTGATTAACAAAGAAAAATATTTTGTTTGTTTCCATCCTCAGGTATACAATCAAAAGAAATGGAACCCACACTCCTAGGTAATTCTCGTTCATGAAATAATTGGAAGATCTTGCGGATTCAATTCGACGCTAGTTCAATCGTCACGAGAGACAGGTGCGATACTTTTAATATACGTCAATTAATCTAGGGTTAAGGTTCTTTCTATCAAAGGGAAAATTTTTAAATATATCAAACCCTAATTTTACGTTTCCGCCGCATTTTGAATCGATTTTTCCCTACAATTGGTATCAGAGCCTGGTTGTACCCTAGATTAAATGATGTATATATACGTGAACCCTTTTCTTTTTATTGGGATTATGCATATTTTAGAAAGAGATGGCACTCTAGGTATTCACACATATATATTTACATTGGAATGTATATATATATATATATGTTTTATTATGTGGATTGTTATTGCTCAATTTTGGTCCTAAAATTTCAATGTATTTTTGTTTTTCGATTGTAATAAGAAGGGTGGCCTATCATCGCCATAATTTCCTTCTTGGTAGTTGCTAAGTTTTTTTTATTTTGTTATTGTAAAAAAAACACTGCACTATATTGTATTAAAATACTGCAGTATTTTATTATTTAAAATTCTTCTGTAATATATTCAAGTATTGAAGACTCGAAGGTTAGAAGAATTGGAAGCAACCGGAACAAGTTTGGGATCGTGCGCGCCATAGCAACAATCGTGCGTGTAAATGAGGGCACGGTCACGATTGTTGTGGCATGGGCTGCGCATGGCAGCCCCATGGATGCCATGGGCTGCACATGGTGGCCCTATGGATCCCATGGGCTGCGCACAACAACCCTTCATGGAGCCAAGGGTGAGCACGCACTTGGGATGCAGCCGAGGGATGTCCAAACGGACGATGGAATCTAGATAACTTGGTAAATCATTCTATGGAATTCGATCACATGCCTTAAACAATTGAGTGGGAGAAGGTGTTTCGAAACACCTACGGAATCCAAGTTTAGTTGAGCTTTATGTTTCGTGTAATAACTCCCAAGGGGTATTCATGAATGAATTTAGCAAGATACTTCCTTACAAAGATAGACTAGACAATTAACCCAAACGATATCTACTCTCAAATGAGGGATTTTCGTGAGGGATTATATTGAAGGTCAATAACTTGGTAACACACTTATTGTGATTTTATTAATATTCTCCCAAGACCTCTTGTTAATAAAATTACAAGGCTAAAATTGAAAGCGTTGGTTGTTATGTTAACAATTAGGTGGTACCTAGTCCAACTATTAAATGGTTCGAACTCCCAAATGAGGTGTGACATTTATGGATGTTGGATCACCGTTGAATTTTACGATTGAATTATTTTATATAATTCAAGATAAATATTCGAAAGTGTTATATCATGATTATTTACTTATATAATCTTTTATAAAAAAAATCATGACCCCATCCGTAATCAACATCCTAAAAGATAATACTTTAGCTTATGATAATTATGTCACATGCAAAAGGAAAACTGGGTTGTTATTGCAAGCTGAAAACAAAAATCCGTTATTTCTATTCCTTAACTACCAAACTAATGAATCTACTAAGGAGAAAAGAGACGAGTATCACCAGTGGAAGTCTTCAAATGAGATGGCTAAATGTTACATTATGGCCACTGTCTCCGACGTGTTACAACAGCAACATGAAGGAATGGAGACTGATGCCGATATAATGATGTCTCTGGAATAGATGTTTGCTACGAAGTCCAAGAATACTAAGAGAGAGGCAATGACTGTTTTCATTTATCTTAGGATGAAACCTAGATAGGCTGTGAAAGTTCACATGATGAAAGTCATAGCACATCTCAACATTGCTGAACTGAAAGATGCTGAGATAGACGGTGAGACGAAAATTGACATGATTGTCAACTCACTATCAGATTCCTTTGATCAATTCAAGTTGGACTACACTTTGAATAATATGGAATACACCTTGCAAGGTCTGATGTAAGATCTTCAAAGCACCGAGAAAATCCTTGTGAAAGGCAAGGTACAAGAGATTCATACTGTAAGTAAAGTTACAACTGTTAAGACCCGTAAGAAGGTCAAGAAACAACAGAAGAAAAAGCAACTAGTACCTACTAAGAAGGAGACGAAGAAAGTAACCAAGATCAAAGGGAAGTGTTTCCTTTGTGGTGAAAATGGACACTAGAAAAGAAATTGCCCAAAGTCTCAGGATAAGAAGGAAGAAGGCGTTCAAGGAAGGAGAAGACTTAATGAGAACGAATTCAACTTGTGTTTAGGCAATGGAGCGTTGGTGTCTGCTAGTTCAGTGGGAGATATTAGAATTAGTTTAGATTCTTATAGGTAATTAGATTTAATAGATGTTTATTATATGCCTCACCTCAAGAGGAAATTAATTTCAGTTTCTTGTTTAAATAAATTTGGTTATTCGGTTACTTTTAATAAAGCTTTTATTATTTGTAAGAATGACAAAATTATTTGCAAAGGTACATTGGAAAATGGTTTATTCTATTTTTATAGAAATATCTCTCACTTGTTAGACACAGAATCAACGCAACCTAATCATAAAAGAGTTAAATTTTCAAAAGATGAAACCTACCTATGGCATTTGCGCCTACGTCATATTAACCTTAATAAGAGCAAAAGATTGGTTAGTGATGGACCTTCAAGTGACTTAAAGGTTGATGATCTACCAACTTGTGAAGCTTGTTTGGAAGCTAAAATGACCAAAAGGTCGTTCACGACCAAAGGCACGAGAGCCATCGAATGTTTAGGATTGATACACATTGATGTGTATGGTCCTAAGAGCATTAAAGCTAGAGGTGGATATGAGTACTTCATCACTTTCACGGATGATTACTCAAGATTTGGCTATGTGTATCTCATGAGACATAAGTCGGATGCTTTTGACATGTTCAAAGCATTTAAATCTATAGTAGAAAATCAGCTTGAGAAACGCATAAAAATCTTGAGGTCTGATCGTGGTGGAGAATATCTATCTGGTAAGTTTCAGCAATATCTTATTGATAATGGGATAATTTCTCAATTTTATACACCAAGTACACTTTAACAAAATTGGGTAGTAGAAAGGAGAAATAGAACTCTTTTGGACATGGTTAGGTCTATGTTGAGTTATTCAACCCTTTCTAATTCTTTTTGGGGATATGCTTTACAAACTGACATGTACATTCTAAACGATGTACCATCTAAGTCGATTCAAAAAATACCGCATGAGTCATGGACTGGGCGAAAGCCTAGTTTACAACACTTAGGGATATTTAAATGTCTTGTGCACGTGTTAAAAGGAAAGACAGAGAAGGTGAAGTCTCTTTCAGAAACATGCATATTTGTAGGGTATCCAAAAGGAACCAAAGGATATTATTTCTATAGACCTTCAGATCTTAAAGTATTTGTTTCGACAAATGCTAATTTTCTAAAAGAGGACTATATGATTAATTTTGTGCCTAAAAGAAGAATTGTCATGAATGAGTTTCAGGAGATACAATTCCACGAGAGGTTTCACAACCTAGCCCAATTGTAAGTTCCATACCAATACAAGATCAACAATCTACCATACTTTATCGTAGTATGAAGGTTAGTAAACAACCCGAGAGATACATCGGTCTAGGAGAATCTATAGAGAATCTCTCAGATGATGGTTACCCTTATACGTATAAGGAAGCAAAGAAAGATGCTGATTGTCACCATTGGCAAAAGGCAATGCAATCCGAAATTGAATATACATTCAAAAAAAAAGTCTGGTCTCTTGTAGACTTGTCTAAAGGGATAAAACCCATTGGGTGCAAGTGGGTATACAAGAGGAAAAGAGTAATGGAAGGAAATGTGGAAACCTTTAAAACTAGACTGGTAGCCAAAGGTTACACACAGAAGGAAGGTATCGATTACGAAGAAACCTTCTCTTTTGTGGCCATGCTTAAATCAATTAGGATACTCTTATCCATTACGGCATCTCTAGACCTAGAGATTTGGAAAAAGGACATCAAGAAGACTTTCCTTAAAGGAAATCTTGACGAAAGCATCTATATGATGCAACCAGAAGGATTCATTGAAAAGGGCTAAAAGAAAAAGGTATGCAAGTTGCAAAGATCCATATATTGACTGAAGCAAGCATCTAGATCCTAGAACATAAGGTTTGATCAAGGGATGAAAAGTTTTGGATTTATTCAAAATCTTGACAAACCTTGTATATACAAAAGGATTAAAGGTGACAAGTTAGTTTTCCTAGTTCCTTATGTTGATGATATAAAACACATCGGAAACGATGTAGGTGTATTAACATTAGTAAAAGAATGGTTAGCAAAACAATTTGATATGAAGGACTTAGGAGAAGCAAGTTATATTCTTGGTATCCAAGTCATAAGGCATAGAAAGAATAGAACGAATGCATTATCCCAAGCTTCTTACATAGATGAAATCTTGTCTAGGTTTTCCGTGCATTATTCGAAGAAAGGTATGTTACCTTTCAGACGTGGAATCAAACTTTCTAAGGAACAAGTTCATAAGAATGAGCATGACGAGCAATTCAAGAGTAGGGTTCCATATGCCTTGGTAGTTGGGAGTCTGATGTATGCAGTGCTCAGCACTAGACCAGATATTTGTTTCGTTGTTGGCATAGTTAGCATGTTTCAATTTAAACCTGGTCTTGATTACTGGATGATATTTAAGCATATTTTCAAGTATCTCAGAAGAACAAGAGATTATACGATTGTATACACCGGAGGGGATTTAATACCCATTAGGTATACATTTTCTGATTTCCAATCGGACTCTGACTCTAGAAGAACAACATCAGGATCTGTGTTTACACTTGGAGGAGGGGCAGTCATATGGTGGAGTATCAATCAATCTTCTATTGTTGATTCCACCATGGAAACTGAGTATGTTGCCGCATACGAAGCTGCTAAAAAGATTGTCTAGATCAACCAATTCTTGATTGACTTGGAAGTGGTTCCTGATGTAAATAAGCAGATCACTACCTATTATGACAATAGTGGAGCAGTGGTTACTTCGAGAGAACCAAGAAGTCATAAGAGAGGGAAACACATTGAAAGAAAGTATCACCTTTTAAGGGAAATTATGCATAGGGGAGACGTGACGATAACCAAGATTGCGTCATTAGAAAATCTAGTGGATCCCTTCACAAAGGCTCTTACACAAAAGAGTTTTGATGGGCATCTGGAGAATATGGGGATAAGAGATATGACACATTACCTAAAAAGAAAGTGGGAAATTGTTGGGATTTTGCTCGATAGTAAGAGTGTAATAATGTATTTGACAATCTTTTCATATTAATGAAAGTGATTTCTAGTTTAACAAATCTTATAGCATTTATAGTTTAATTATTAAAATTTTAAAAAGTAAATAATCATGAGGTCAAAAGACTATGAGAAAATAAAAAATGTTCATACATCTGGATATGTATGAGGTAGACACAATTATTTAGTTAGTCATGAATTGTTGGGATTATGCTCGATAGCAAGAGTATTATAATGTATTTGACAATATTTTCGTATTAATAAAGTGATTTCTAGTTTAACAAATCTTATAGCATTTACAGTTTAATTATTATAATTGTCAAAAGTGAATAATCAGAAAGTCAAAAGACTATGAGAAAAGAACAATTGTTTATACATCTAGATATGTATGAGGTAGACACAATTCTTTAGTTAGTCTCGAATAATATTCACAACTTATTATAAAGGTTGGGCACCTTTATCTTGTCAAAGTCGTATATTCTTTTGCTAGCATTTGAGTGGGATCAAATGAGTTATGATGAGTCTAAAATCATCAAAGTGTGGTGTCTTTGAGCAAAAAAATCTAGTTCACCTGGTGCATTGAATTGGATCACAGTGAAATACTTTATCTGGAACCGTCAATAGATAAAAGTTTAGAACTGTTTATCGATAAAAGATTTCACTTGAAGACAATCGGAGAGTCTATCTCAATCCTGAGATAAATGATGGACTTATGGTTACAAGTGTTATCATTTGAGCTATCAATGAGTACGATTATATAGCATAGTCTATCCTCGATCATTTGGTGGTGTTCATTTGTTAATCGATAGAAGACATCATTTATAGATATGGACATCGTGGCTCCATTTATTAAATGAGATTAGAATAGCATCATATGGATGCTTTGAGGTATTGGATACTAAATCTTAACGTTAAGTTTTCAACAGTGTCTATTAAAACATGGCTTCTGGGCAAGTCAAAATATCCAAGTTTAAAATGTGGTCATATTATAAAATATTTTAACTTGGAGAGCTATAGGCGGTCTATGAGCTCTTGGCGATTACTGGTATTCTTCATGATAATACACTTTCTCCATTAAGATTGTCTAGGGTATGAATGAGTAACGTCAACTTATTCTATCTTTATTTAAGAGTTCAATTTTAGTTCTTTAGTGGAATGAACTAAAATTAATAGATCGGACCTAAGTGAATCATTTGTTGATTGTGAATGGGTTGTGTCTATTGGAGCTTAAATTTAGATAGCCCGCCAAAATCCCCAATCCACACGAACTACCAAGAATCACTTGATATATTCTACATTACAAATTTAGGGGTCTATCTAGAATTATATTGAGACATGTGGACCTTTTATTAAGGTCCAATGGATTAAATAAAATAGAAAAATAATATAATCGCACATATATGGTGTTGAGCAGCAAAGCTATATAGTTTAGCTTAATTATATTATTTTTATTTTATCATTTAATTAAATGGAAATTAATTAATTTGGTAATAAATTAATTATTTAATTAAAAGTCAAATTCTTTTTTCATGTAGGAGATGGTCTCCTAATATTATACTATTGTTGGTAGTATAATTAATATTAAAGATTATATTTGATAAGTAGCTAAATAAATGGAATTATTTATCTAGTCAAATTAGGAAATTTTTAATATGATTACAAATACACTATTTAAGTTGGATTAGGAGTCTTGGTGTAGGAAAGAATTCTTTTTGGAAATAGATTCTTGGTCACCAAATTAATCCACCTAAGGATAGGATTCTTGCCTATCAAGTAAATCCTTTATAGGAAAAGATTAAGTCTCCTAAATTCAATAAAAGTTGAATTCGGCCAACCCTAAATATTTATATATATATATATGTATGTATATATATATATATATGGCTTACGTAATTTCGGCCAAGGGAGAATTTTTTAAAGAGAATTCGGCTATTATAGAATTTTGAGAGAAAATTTGTTTTTGCTCTAGAACAAAATTCGATCAACTTATAGAAATATTTTGAGATTCGATAAAAAAGAAAAGGAAGAATAACGTTGAGTTTTCGATAGTACACTAGTAGCCTTTACATTAAAAAGTTTTGTGTACAACTTCGAATCAAGGTTCACACAAGTTTCAATCAAATTGATTGATAATTCACAAATAACCTAACGTTCTTTGTTTTCTTCTTGGAGGATTATTATGACTAACAAAGAAGAAGATTTTGTTTGTTTCCATCCTCAGGTATACAATTAAAGAAAGGGATCCCACACACCTAGGTGATTCACGTTCATGATTGGATTGGGATATCTTGCGGATTCAATTCCGCGCTTGATCAATCATCACGAGAAAAAGGTACAACACTTTTATATACATCAATTAATCTAGGGTTAAGGTTCTAGGCAAAAATTTTATTTATACTGAAACCCTATTTTTATTTTTCACGGTTCCGTTGTACGGATTTTCCCTACAATTGGTTTCAGAGCCTGGCTGTACCCTTGATTAATTGATGTTGTGTACGTGAATCTTTTTATTTTTATTGTATATATATGCATGTTTTAGAAAGAGATGCCACCTAGGCATTCTCATATATATTTACATTGGAATGTATGGATATATATATATATATATATATATTATATGTGGTTTGTTATTGCTTAATTTTGGTCCTAGAATTTCAATGTATTTTGTTTTGGGATTGTAACAAGAAGGGTGGCCTATCATCGTCATAATTTCCTTCTTGGTAGTTGCTAAATTTTAATTTATTTTACTACTGTAATAAAAATACTGCACTATATTGTAATAAAAAAAACTGCAGAATTTCGTTTTTTTTTTAATTCCTTTGAAAAACATTCAAGTATCGAAAACTCCAAGGTTTGAAGAATTGAGAGCAACGGGAACTAGTTTCGGACAGTGCGAGCCGTAGCAACAAACGTGGGTGCAAAGAGCATGCGACCACGTTTATTGTGGCATGGGTTGCGCACGGCAGCCCTATGGAAGCCATGGGCTGCGCATGGCAGCCCATTTATGAGGTTATGGCATGCGCACGCCCACAGGAAGGAGCCAACGTTGCGCACACCCATGGGAGGCGGTGGAGGGAGTCCAAATGACGAAGGTTGCATGAAGACTTGTTCCCCAAGAAAGGAGTTTTTTGTATTCCAAGACATGTAATTTACTTGCTTTTCTAGGATGGACCAAAATTGTAGCTATTTATATTTTTATAAATATTGCAATGTTTGTTGTTGTTTGATAACATGTCATATAGAATAGGAGTGCCACTCGTATATCTCTTTTGGTATGAACATGAATTGAATCATTTAGGTATCTAATTGGCATCTAGATAACTTGGTAAATCATTCTATGGAATTTGATCTCAAGCCTTAAATAATTTAGTGGGCAAAGGTGTTTTGGAACACCTACAGCCTCCAAGTTTAGTTGAGCTTTATGTTTCATGTAATAACCTCCTAATGGGTATTCATGAGTGGAATTTATCAAGATACATCCTTACAAGGATAGACTAGACAATTTGCCCAAACGATATCTACTCCCAAAGGAGGGATATTCGTGAGGGAACATATTCACGGTCGATAACTTGGTAACACACTCAATGTAATTTTATTAATATCTTCTCAAGAGTTCTTGTTAACAAAATTGCAAGGCTAAAATTGAAAATGTTGACTGTTATGTTAACAATAAGGTGGGACCTAGTCCAATTATTAAATGGCGTGAACTCCCAAAAGAGGTGTGACATTTATAGGTGTTGGATCACCGTTGAATTATTTTATTTATACTTCGAGATAAATATTCGAAAGTGCTTTATCATGATTATTTACTTATATAATTTTTGTTATTAAATCATGACCCCATCCCTAATCAACATCCTAAAAGACAATATTCTAACTGGTGATAATTATGTCACACGGATAAGGAAAATTATGTTTTATTGCAATCCGAAAAGCATAAGTTCGTTATATCCACTCCTTAACCACCTACTCCTACTAATGAATCTACTCAGGAGCATAGATATGAGTATCAGTAGTGGGAGTCTTCAGATGAGATGGGTAAATGTTACATTTTTGCCACCTTCTCTGACGTGTTGCAACAGCAAAATGAAGGATTGGAGACTGCTGCCGATATAATGATGTCTCTAAAGGAGATGTTTGCTATGAGGTTTAGGACGATAAAGATAGAGGCAGTGATTGCTTTTATGAATCTTAGGACGAAATCTGGACAGGGTGTGAAAGATCACATGATGAAAGTCATTGCACATCTCAACATTGCTAAACTGAATGGTGCCTGATGCCTTTGATCAATACAAGTTGGACTACAGCTTGAATAATAAGAAATACACCTTCCAAGTCCTGATGCAAGATGTTCAAAGCGCCAATAAAATCCTTGTGAAAGGCAATGGTTAAGAGATTCATACCCCATGTAAAGTTGTTACTATTAAGACCCGTAAGAAGGTTAAGAAACAACAGAATAAAAAGCAACTAGGACCTACTAAAAAAGAGACAAAGAAAGCAACCAAGATCAAAGAGAAGTGTTTCCTTTATGGTGAAAAGGGACATTGGAAAAGAAATTGCCCAAAGTCTCAGAAAAAGAAAGAAGAAGGTAATATTAGTTATTTTGAAACATGTTTTTTGGCGGATTCTATGGATTCGTGGATCATAGACTCCGGAGCCACTAATCATGTTTGTTTTTTCTTACAGGGGTTCAAGGAATGGAGAAGGCTTAATGAGAACGAATTCAACTTGTTTTTAGGTAATGGAACGTTGGTGTATGCTAGTTTAATGGGAGATATTAGAATTAGTTTAGATTCATAAAGGCATTTAGATTTAATAAACGTTTATTATGTACCTCATTTCAAAAGGAATTTAATTTCAGTTTCTTGTTTAAATAAATTTGGTTATTCGGTTACTTTTAATAAAGCTTTTATTATTAGTAAGAATGACAAAATTATTTGTAAAGGTACATTGGAAAACGGTTTATTCTATTTGCTTAGAAATATCTCACTTGTAAGACATGGAATCAACAAACCCTAATCATAAAAGAGTAAAATTATCAAAAGATGAAACCTACCTATGGCCTTTACGTCTAGATCATATTAACCTTAATAGGATTAAAATATTGGTAAGTGACGGACCTCTAAGTGACTTAAAGGTTGATGATCTACCAACTTGTGAATCTTGTTTGGAAGGTAAAATGACCAAAAGGTCATTTACGACTAAAGGCACAAGAGCCATCGAACTTATAGGATTGATACACACTAATGTTTGTGGACCTATAAGCATTCAAGCTAGAGGTGGATATGATTACTTCATCACTTTCACTGATGTTCACTCAAGATTTGGCTATGTGTATCTCATGAGACATAAGTCGGATGCTTTTGACATGTTCAAAGCATTTAAAGCTGAAGTAGAAAATCATCTAGAGAAACACATAAAATTCTTGAGGTCTGATCGTGGTAGAGAATATCTATCTGGTGAGTTTCAGCAATATCTTATTGATATTGGGATATTTTCTCAATTTTCTGCACCAGGTACACCTCAACAAAATGGAGCGGCAGAAAGGAGAAATATAACTCTTTTGGACATGGTTTGGTATATGTTGAGTTATTCAACTCTTCCTAATTCTTTTTGGGGATATGCTTTACAAACTGCTATGTACATTCTAAACGATGTACCATTTAAGTCGGTTCCTAAAACAACGCATGAGTTATGGACCGGGTGAAAACCTAGTTTACAACACTTAAGGATATTTGGATGTCCTGCACATGTGATAAAGGAAAGACAGAAAAGATGGATTCCCGTTTAAAAACATGAATATTTGTAAGGTATCCAGAAGGAACAAAATGATATTATTTCAATAGTCCTTCAGATCTTAAATTATTTGTTTCGACAAATGCTAAATTTCTGGAAGAGGACTATATGAATAATTTTATGCCTAAAAGTAGAATTGTCCTGATAAGCTTTCAAGAGATACAATTCCACAAGAAGTTTCACAACCAAGCCCGATTGTAAGTTTTTTGCCAACACAAGATCAACAATCTAGCATACCTCGTCGTAGTGGGAGGGTCAGTAGACAACCTGAGAGATACATCGATCTAGGAGAATCTTCTGGACGATGATGATCCTTATACGTATAAGGAAGCTATGGAAGATGTTGATTGTCTCCATTGGCAAAAGGCAATGCAATCCAAAATTGAATCTATGTTCAAAAACAAAGTCTGTTCTCTTGTAGACTTGCCTAAAGGGATAAAACCCATCGGGTGCAAGTGGGTATACAAGAGGAAAATAGAATGGATGGAAGGGTGAAAACCTTTAAAACTAGATTGGTAAATAAAGGTTATAGACAGAAGGAAGGTATTGATTATAAAAAATCATCTCTCGTGTGGCTATGCTTAAATCCATTAGGATACTATTATCCATTGCGGCATCTTTAGACCTAGAGATTTTGAAATTCCCTAGAAAGTGTGTCTACAACCTAGAGGGGGGGGGGGTGAAAAGGTTTTAATTCGATAGATTACTAATTTTACGAATTAATCAATATTATCAATTATACCCCATTCTACTAAGTGTTCAATTAAAAGACAACAAACATAAAACAATAATAGCATGCAATATATACGTGGAAACCCTATAAATGGGAAAAACCACGGGTTGTTCAGTGTGCCACACTCGATCCTCAAAATCCACTATTGAGAGAAATTTTACAACCTAGGTTGACCTCCCGTCTAAATCTCCAGTTACTAACCCTTTCACTCTACCCAGCGGGCCTTAATAGTGATTTTGGATCACCAACCTTGTGCACTAATCACATAACCACAACCTTAATCAACAATGAAGAGATAATGGCAACCTAAGTGAATATACAAGAATATTCAATATGAAAAAAATGCTGGGTCAAGACATTCATGGTTATCTAGGATTAATAATGACAATTAAAGCAAATCCAAGATATCAATGTTCTAAATGAAAAGGCAAGAAGAATTAGCTAGAAGTGTAAATCCGTCCTAAATTCTAACTATCACAAATTAATGCATCTCAACCAACAATCAATACACAAGCATGTCATAAAAGCAATTAAACATACAATCAAGCATTTGATATGCAATAAAGTCTAAAACCCTAGGTATACATGTCTTTGTAATGAAACTATGAAGTCTAGAGCATGTAGAAGTTACCTAGTCAAGAAGAAGATGATGCTCTATGCTTGGATGATCCTAGAATGAAGCTAGATGATCGTGAGATGAAGTTAGGTTGAGTAAAAATGAGTGTTTGGGAGTCCTTCTCCATCTAGAAAAAACTTGAATACATAAAAGTGGCTTTTTGGACTCTTAAGAACCAAAGAGAAGAGAATAGAACATATATATATGGTGCCTTACACAAAGTGGCATCGTTTCGGAAGAAAGGCAACCAAATCCCATCACGACCGTTGGCTGTACCGCTGTACAGGCAAGTGTCCAGACCGTGGCACAGAGAGCGGTGCATTGCCTGGATAGCACCGCTCTGTAGGCCGTTGTGCATGCAAATGACAGACGGCAGTCTGGACAACATGCAATGCATGTGAAACTCTGCTTGGGAGACTGCGGTGCATGCAACAAGCACAGATCGCTGTAGCCACAGCGTGTAGCCTCTGCCAAACACCGCTGTGCAGACCGCGGCGTAGGCATTGCACAGTGAGCGATCTGAACCGCGGGCCAGAAGAAAAAAACCCTCTTTTTAAGGCACAAAAAAATGCTTTCAACACTCAAACAAGAATTAAGACACTCAAGGCAAACAAGATGGCGAATAAGCATGCATGCAAGATAATTAAAAGAAAATGCATGAGTGTGTGTGTGTGCACTAATACCTCTTCAATGAAAGTTAAGCGAGTGATTTTACCTTTGATGCATGAGCTTGGTTACGAACAATGATTCCCTAAACTACCCTTACATATTGATCCCAACTGTGGTTGTCAACGAAATAACCCAATCAAACACCGACGAACTTACAATCTCCCCCCTTTGGCTATTTCGTGACAAAACCACTCACTCGCAAAGTATCCTCACAACAAGACACATAAGAAACAATAAGAGGTCAACAAATACATTCTATATTACATGAGATACCTAAAGCTAAATCTTTAAATCTTCCATCTCTTGTAGAATGATCATCCCTACAAAACAAAGAACTACACTTTCCAAGACAAGTGTATGAGAGGGATAAAAAAAAAATAAAAACAAGTACAATTTGCATGAATCAGAAACTCCCCCTAAAACAGCATTCTCCCCTTATATGCAAAAGCAACACAAACTCCCCCTAAATCCTAAATCCTAAATCCAACAGTACTCCCCATTTTTGTCACTAGATACGAAAATGAGTATTTCCCAACCGGGACGCTGTAGCAAAGAGAGATATTTGCAATGTAAATGCATAATCATATACAACAATTTTATGCAATTTAATTAATAGAGAGAGAAATTCATGGAAGTTTTATTTATTTGAACATGTCTAAAAAGATTGCCTTGAATGAAGTACATGCAACATCAACTTCCAAAAGCATGGTATTTGGCAAAGGAAAATAGCACATGAGGTTCCAAGAGAAGTCAAACCAATTTGCACCAATTTGTCAATGGAAAACAAGATATAGTTTAACAAAAAAAAAAGAGCAACTATCAAGCTTTACAAGTTAAACAAGACATGAGCAACTACTGTGCCCTTTTAGATTTTTCTAGGCGAAATACCTGTATGATAGTAGCATTGTTCAACAAGTAAAGAGAGAAAGACAATTGGATTGTGAAATCCTTGAAATGGATACAATGTCCTTATTGATTGAAGTCTCAAAAGTCACTCTCACACACATTTGCAATCATTTTTAAGCATTCAATAAATTCATCATGCATAACAATATAAGTATGTCAAGATCAAGTTTTCATAAACATGGAGATAAACTTTGGGTCAATCAAATGTACTTCCCAATCAAATTTTCTAGTCCAAAATTACATGTTGGAACACAAATGAGACATGAATTTCAAATATGGCAAAGACACACTTATTGAATAAAAAGTCATATAATAATATATGCATCCAAGATACTTAAGCAATTAACTACAAAGCATAAAATTGAACATTTATTTGCTTATTAGAATGCAAGTTCGCTCTCTTTGCTTGACCTCCCTATTTGGGTTAAACACCAAAACTCATCAATGTATATGACAAATCCCAATATACCTACTAAGAGATTTAAACTTAGTTGAATCTAATGGTTTTGTAAACAAGTCCGCTAGTTGATCATTTGTGCCCACATGTTCAAGTGCAATGCATTTGCTCTCAACTAGCTCTCTAATGAAATGATGTCTAATGTCAATATGCTTAGTTCTAGAATGTTAAACAGGATTTTTTGAAATATTAATGGCACTCATGTTATCATAATAAAGGGTTAGAGTACCTTGCTCAAAGCCATAATCAACAAGCATTTGCTTCATCCAAAGGAGTTGTGTACAAGCACTCCCAATGACTATATACTCGGCCCTCGGCTGTGGATAATGATATGGAATTTTACTTCTTGCAAAACCATGACACAAGATTGTTCCCTAGAAAGAAGCAACCGCCTGATGTACTCTTCTTATCATTATAATTACCTGCCCAATCTGCATCACTAAAGCCAACAAAACTAGCATTAGTGTCAAAAGAGTACCATACCCCATAGTTGGATGTCCCATTCACATATCGAATGATTCTCTTCACGAAGGAGAGATGTGATTCCTTGGGATTGGCTTGATACCTAGCACACACCAACATTAAAAGCTATATCGGGCTACTAGCAGTCAAGTATAGCAAGCTCCCTATCATGCCACGATATAGACTTTGATCCACACTTTTTCCACTAGCATCCTTGCTAAGTTTCAATAAGGTACTCATCGGTGTGTCACAATGCTTGGCATTCTCAAGGCCAAATTTCTTCACTAGGTTCTTGGCATATTTAGCTTGGGATATAAAGATCCCATTATGCATTTGCTTGATTTGCAAGCCTAGGAAATAATTGAGTTCACCGACCATGTTCATTTCAAACTCATGAGTCTTGACATCAATAAATTGTTTAACTTTCAAGTTGTTTGTGGAACCAAAAACGATGTCATCAACATAAATTTGAGCTATGAGTAGCTCATCTTTAGTACACTTGATGAACAAAGTCTTATCAACACTTTCTCTAGAGTAGCCATTGTCAACAAGTTAAAAAGTGAGACACTCATACCAAGCCCTTGGTGCTTGTTTCAACCCATATAGAGCCTTTTTGAGATGATAAACATGATTGGGGTGATATAGATCCACAAACCCCTTGGGTTGCTCAACAAACACTTTCTCTTGTAGAAAGCCATTTAGGAAGGCACTCTTAACATTCATTTGATGCAATTTAAGCTTGTACACACAAGAAATTGATAAAAGAAGCCTAATGGACTCTAATCGGGCAACGAGAGCAAAAGTCTCCTCAAAGTCGATACCCTCAATTTGTGAGTACCCTTGTGCTACAAGTCTAGCCTTGTTCCGCACAATGTTGCCATCCTCATCGGATTTATTCCTATAGAACCACTTGGTGGCTATCACCTTAGCATTCTTAGGCCTAGGTACTAGAGTCCAAACCTCATTTCTTTCAAATTGATTTAGCTTTTCTTGCATGGCAAGAACCTAAAACTCATCACTTAAAGCTTCATCAACCTTTTGGGGTTCAATTTTAGTGGTGTAGTAAGTATAGGTAATTTGGTTTGCTAATTGATGCCTAGTCCTAACACCTTCATTCACATCTCCAATGATGTTACTCTTGTTGTGAAAATGTCTAACCCAAGAAGCAGGTTCCTTAGAGTCCAAGGTAGAGTCTCTATCAAGAACTTGAGAGACCTCTTTCTCAAGATTTGACTTTTCATCACTTGAAGTCTCATCAATCTTCTCCAAGGGAGAATCATCAACCTTACTAATCTCCTCATCATGGTTACTAACCTTAGGCCTACAATCATCTATGATCACATTGGATGATTCCATAACACTTCATGTCTTCAAATTAAAAACTCTATGGGCCTTAATATTTAGGGCATAGCCAATGAAAATCCCCTCATCACTTTTAGCATCAAACTTGCCAAGCTGATCACGGTCATTTAGAATGTAACACTTGCTTCCAAATGAGAAGAAGTAACTACATTTGGCTTCCTTCCCTTCCATAATTTATAAGAAGTTTGCCTAGTACTGGGCCTTAGAAACACTCTATTTCCTATATAACAAGATGTATTCACTGCCTCGGCCAAAAGATTCCTAGGAACATTGTTGCTAAGCAACATCACACGAGCCATCTCTTGCATGACTCTATTCTTCCTCTCTACAACTTCATTTTGTTGAGGAGTTCGAGGAGTTGAGAACTCATTGGAGATTCCAAGACTATCACAAAAAAATTCATAGCAAACATTTTCAAATTCTTTCCCATGGTCACTCCTAATTCTTTTAATGCATTTTATGTGAGAATCCTTCTCATTTTGAATTTTAGTGCAAAGCTTTTTAAAAATTTCAAAAGTTTCAGATTTTTCTCTAAGAAAGTAGGTTCATGTAAATCTAGAAAAATCATCAACACACATAAAGATATACCTCTTGCCACCGAGACTCTCGATTTGTATGGGACCCATAAGATCCATGTGAAGAAGCTCTAGTGGCTCCTTTGTAGCTAGATGCTTACCCTTTTTATGCACACTCTTAGTTTGCTTTCCTTGTTAACATGGTCCACACACTCCCTCAATCCTATTTCTAAACTTAGGAAGGCCTCTCACAACATTCAACCTCTCAAGAACTTTTAAGTCTTTGAAATTCATATAACCTAACCTTTGATGCCACAATTCAACTTGAAATCAACTAGACAAATTACAAGAGATGTCATTGGAACCAAGATAATAACAATCGTCACTTGATCTTTTTCCTTTCAATAAAACTTGTCCATCTTTTTTTAGGATAGAGCAATCAACTTTGCCAAACATAACCGAAAGCCCTTCATCACTTAAATGTGATATGCTAATAAGATTGGCTTGCAAGCCAACTACATAAAGAGCATTAGGCAAGGAGGGAAAACTAGGAATGGATATGTTTCCTTTTCCTAAAACCTTCTTACGAGAACAATCACCAAAGGTGACAAATCCACCATCCTCCATCACAAAAGTTTCAAAGAAACTTTTGTTTCCGATCATATGCCAAGAACACCTAATATCAAGGTACCAAGTATTGATGGCTTTAGCTTTCAATGCTACTTGAGCCACATGACAATAATACGCATCCATTCTAGTCCACCTAGATAAAATATTACTATTTCTAGGAGACATGGGTTCATTTTCTCTAAAATTCCTAGGTACATGCATTTTGGCTCATCTAAACATATTTTTCTCAATCATGCTTTCAAAACAACACAACTTAATAAAATTAAAACAATTCGGTCTTATGTGATCTTCAACACCACAATAATGACAAATAGAAGTAAAGTAAGAATTCATAACATATCCTTGTGCAAGCATGGAAGACTTCCCTTTCCTTTGAGTTGTCCTTTGGTGTTGAGCCGAATCACTTCTTTGAAACATCCTTTATGGTTGAGCCAAATTAGCTTCCCTTCTTGGTTGTGTGTGAAAGATCCTTTGTTGACTTTGAGAGCTCCCTGGAAGTTGAGGTCTTGTTTGATGAGCTCTAGCTTTTGGTGGATGAGCTTTAGCTTGAGACTTTGTTTGAACCTTCATTAGAGCTTGTTTTGATGATTCTCCAACTTCATTCGATCTCATTTGTTGGTGTGAACCTTGAACCTTTTTATCTTCTTGACTCTTAACTAAGATGGTCTTTTTGAAGGAAGTGGCATCCTTGCCTTCCACATATCCTTAGCCCGTTTTATCACTAGGAGTCTTCCCACATGATAGCATCTTGTCAAGTTTCTCTGTTCCGGATGTCATCTTGGCAACCAATTCTTTTGCTTTCCTAAGCTCAATCTACAAGTTCTCTTCACTCTTTTTAGTGATCATAAGCTCCAATTTCAAGCTCTCTTCTAACTCTTTTCCACTTTTTATTTTCTCACTCAAGTGAGTTATCTTCAATGTCAACTTTAGATTCTCCTTTTTTAACTCTTAAATATCCTTCTTCTTTTTCAATCTAGACTTTTCAAAAAACTTCATGAAGTCTACATAGTCCATTTCCTTATCAACCTCAAACCTAGAATAAGAAAAGGTGCTCTCATCACTAGAGTCATTTACTTCTTCCTTATCTATCACAACTTCCTTACCATTATGAGATGTTGTGAAGTCAATGAAGTTTACAACTCTATCTTCATCATCCGATGATTTTTCTTCCTCTTCTAAATCTTCACTATCGTTTCAAGTGGCCGCCATCGCCTTCCCCTTATTTTTTTTTCTTCAAGTTTGCATATTATGGAGCAATATGACCAAAACCACTGCATTCATAGCATTGAATGCCATTCTTTGAGTCACTTTCTTTGAGACTTTTCAATCTTCTTGAAAGGAGTTTTCTTTTTCACTTTCTTTCCCTTGGACCAAACTCCTTTCCTCTCAAACTTAATGAATTTCTTAAATCTTTTAACCATGAGGGCCATTTATTCATCCGAGTCCTCCTCCTCTTCTTCAACCTTAGTGGTCTTCAAGGCAATGCTCTTTTGCTTATTAGGAGGTGTGGGTGTGGTGTTCCATCTTGACTCATAAGCTAGAAGTCTTCCAATGACTTCACTTGGCTTCATATTCTTGTACTCACTATTCTCTCCATATGCCGTCATCTTTGATTCGAACCTTGGCGAAAGTGACCTGATAATTTTTTGCTTGAATCTCCTATCCGAATAGGGGTCACCAAGTTGATGGCTTTGGTTGACGATATCCATCAACTTCACTTGAAAGTCATTGAAGCATTTATGCTCCTCCATCCTAATAATCTCAAATTGAATTAGAGGACTTGGAGCTTTGAGTCCTTGACTACCTCAGTTCCCTCATGTACCGTTTGAACAATGTCCCAAGCCTCCATTGCAATCCTAGTGTTTTGGACCAACTTGTATTGATTATCGTCCATGGCGCAAAGGATGGCATGTATGGCCTTGTTGTTCCACTTGGATGCTTCAAACTCTTGAGTACTCCAACTAGATATGGGCATAAGAGCTTCTACACCATCGTCATTGGTCATTGTTGGTGGAATATACCTATCTTCAAAAGCCATCCAAGCACGGTCATCTATTTGGCAAAGATAGGCTACCATCTTGCCCTTCCAAGAAGCATAATTCACCCCTTTGAGCAAAGGGGGTCTTATGCTTGAGGATCCCTCATGATTATTACTATTTCCACTCACAGTTTTTGAGGGTAATGGATGTAACGCAAATGCAATGTCACATAAAGTGAAAATAATCAAACTAAATGCACTAAGCAAGACACACACAGAGCAAGGATCACCTAAGTATTTCTAGGCACCAGCTCTGATACCAATTGAAATTCCCTAGAAAGTGTGTGAATATAACCTAGAGGGGGGTCAATAGGTTTTAATTTGATAGATTACAGATTTTGTTAATTAATCAATATTATCAATTCTACCCAATTCTATTAAGTGTTCAAATAAAAGACAACAAACATAAAACATTAACAACACACAATATATACGTGGAAACCCTCCAAATGGGAAAAACCACGGGTTGTTCAGTGTGCCACACTCTATCCTCTAAATCCATTATTGAGAGAAAGTTTACAACCTAGGTTGACCTCCCGTCTAACCCTCTAGATTTTGGATCACCAACCTTGTGCACTAATCACATAGCCATAAGCATAATCAACAATGAAGAAATAATGGCAGCCTAAGTGAATATGCAAGAATATTCAATATGCAAAAATTCTAGGTCAAGACATTCATGCTTATCTAGGATTAATAATATCAATTAAAGCAAATCCCAGATATCAATGTTCTAAATGCAAAGGCAAGAAGAATTAGCTAGGAGGGTAAAACCGTCCTAAATTCTAGCTATCACAAATTAATGCATCTCAACCAACAATCAATACACAAGCATGTCATAAAAGCAATTAAACATATAAGCAAGCATTTATTAGACTTTATTGCATACATGTCTTTGTAATGAAACTATAAAGTCTAGAGCATGTAGAAGTTACCTAGTCAAGAGGAAGATGATGCTCCATGCTTGGATGATGCTCCATGCTTGGGTGATGCTCCATGCTTGGATGATCCTAGAATGAAGCTGGATGATCCTAGAATGAAGCTAGATGATCATGAGATGAAGTTGGGTTGAGTAAGAATGAGTGTTTGGGAGTCCCTCTCTCTCTAGAAAAAACTAGAATACACAAAAATGGCTTCTTGGACTCTTAAAAACCAAAGAGAATAGAAGAGCAAATATATATATGGTGCTCTACACAAAGTGGTGTCGTTTTGGAAGAAATGCAACCAAATCCCGTCAGGACAGCTGGCTGTACCGCGGTACAGGCAAGTGTCCAGACCGCGGCACAGAGAGCGGTGCATCTCCTGGACATCATCGCTCTGTAGGTCGTTGTGCATGCAAGTGCATAGACCGCGGTCCAGACAGCATGCAACTCCTGTGAAACTCCGCTTGGGAGACCGTGGTGCATTTCTATGTAGGTCGTTGTCTTCATATGCATTTCTATGCAAGACAAAGATAGTGAGTAATATCTTACAAGTATCATTAAGTCAAAATATGCCAACATGTTACAAAATGAAGCATGTGAATGTATCATAAAAGAGAACAGTGTCTAGCATACAATGCTCCCTCTTGATAAATGCTATAACTAAAATCCATGATAGCATAAAGTTCACAAAGATGTTCACACAATCACACATTCAAGCAATTTGAAGAAATATCAACAAAATATGCTTCATATGCTAAGAGAGATACACAAAGATTTTTCAAGTTCTCTTATAATTCTTCAACAATTGCTAAAATATCATCATACTCATAAACAAAGTGTGTGTGAGAGAGATATGTTTCAAATATATATCAAGAAGTAGTTAGATAGTCAACATGCAAACAATTTCCAACAACTATTCATCTTAAGCTTTTTCCATAAAATGTCAAACCGATTATCATCCAGAATTTATGCTTTTTAGAGAATATATTTCAACATATGAGCGTGTGTGTGCATGTGGCTCATCATCCCATTTCTGTTTTTCAACCCGAGCACATTTGATTTTCAACTATACTTCTTTTTAATCCTTCCTCCTTTTCTTTTTAGGCTTTGAATCAAAGATTTTTTTTTATGATTTCATTTCTATACTTCTTTGACTTTTCTCCATTTTTTAAAAACATAAACAAAATTAAATTCATGACGGCTTTCACTCATCACAATGGTGTAGCTCTTTCCAACATTGGGTAGCTTTCACAACCAATGTGTGTAGCCCTTTACATGAAGGTGCTCATTTTGTTTTATGTAATTGCCGAAGCAAAATGGATACTAACCATAGGTCATTTTAAATGTACTTAAGCACAAAAACTTCAAGGTGTATCCAATGTTTACAAATTAGTAAACTTAACATACTAGCAAAACATATAAAAGAAGCAAGGTGCAATTTTAGAAAACCAAGATTTTATGGCTCATAAGCACATGATCTAAGAGCAATAAGTAGAGACTTATTCAAGATCATTAGTTCTCTAATGAGTAGCTTTCAAAGAATATGTTATTGTAACAAGACCATACAAAGGTCAGTTTTGAAAAATACTTAAATCATTGGAAATCATTCTTTCGAAACTCGACACATTACTCCAAATAACCAAACCAAATCTAATACAATGCACACAACAAGTTATCATATGATTAAAAGCAATGCATGATCATGGAAACACAAATGCAATCATAGAAATGTAATAAAAAAAGGCATACATGAAGTGTGTGATAAACACAAATACACATGAAATAAACATACATATAAGTGACATAGAAATGCATATGAAGACAACCTAACCTACCCTTACATTCATAATCCCAAATGTGGTTGTCAATGAAATAAGCCAATCAAAAACCGAGGAACGTACAGGCTGTTTAAATTATATTAATGTATTAATTTAAGGTATGTGGACTTGTTTCTTTTTAGTAAGAATGGGTGTAGTACATATAGGGATTTTTTTTTATTAAAGTCCAACGGATTTAATAAAATGGAAAAAACAACATTTGGCCCACGTATATGGCTTGGGCGGCAAGGCTTACAAAAATGGTCTATTATATTGTTTTTTTAATTTTATTATTTAATTAAATGGAAACTAATCAATTACTTAATTAAAAGTCGAAATCTTTTTCCTTGTAGGAGAAGGTCTCTTAGTGCCATACTAATGTTGGTAGTATAATAAGTATCAAATACTTTATTTGATAAGTAAATAAATAAAAGAAATTTATTTATCTAGTCAAATTAGGAAGTATTTGATATATATCAAAACTCTACAATCAGTCAAATTAGGAAGTTTTTGATAAAGTCACAATTTAATTTTTATTAATAATTAAGTTATTTGATAAATACACTAATGTGTTGGAATAAGAGTCTTGGTGTGGAAAAGAATTCTTTTTTGATCAAGGATTCTTGGCCATCAAGTAAATCATTCTAGAGAGAGGATTCTTGACCACAAAGTAAATCCTCCTTGGAAGAGGATTTGGCCAACTATATATATGGACTTGAAGATTTCTTCCAATGCTAATAGAAATCATAAAGAGATTTCGGCCAAGGGTTGGTGGAGACTTGTGAGAAGTTTTATTTTATTTGCTTATTATAGTTCAAAATAAAAACTTCATCCAACCCATTGTGTGTAGAATTTGGCCAAGCATAGAGAAAAGAAGGAATATTTTTGTTTTCGATAGTGCACTAGGAACCTTTATATCAAAAGGGTTTTGTGTACAAAGATGGAATCGAGTTCATGCGAGTTTAAATCAAATAGATTGATATTTCACAAATGACCAAACGTTTTTGGGTTTTCTCTAGGAGGATCATTGTCACTAACAAAAGAAAAGATTTTGTTTGTTTCCATCCTCAGACATACAATTCAAATAAAGGGAGCCCACACTTCTAGGTGATTTACATTCGTGATTGGATTGGAAGATCGTGAGGATTCAATTCGGCACAACTTCAATCATCATAAGAAAAAGGTACAATACTTTTATTATACATTAATTAATCAAGGGTTAAGGTTCATTCATTTAAAGGAAAGTTTTTTAAGGTATACTAAACCAATTTTCCACTTCCGCAGCGTGATTTTTCATGGATGTTTTCTCTTTGAAGGTTTTACCACATACAAATTATGTGCTAATTTTCTCTGTCTCTATCACTTAATATTTGTATATAGGTTGATAATTTTCTCTATCCCTATCACTTAATATTTGTATATAGGTTTATATATATCTTATTTGATATACTTGTAATTGATATTCATGTTATAACAAGTTTTGTATATGTTAAAGGCTAATGAGTGGTAGCTTATATACAAATTGAGTTTGTACCACTTGCAAGTTGTTATCAACATTGATTTTGTTTGATCAAACATATCTTTAAAGAATAGATTTTGCTTATGTTTAGTTTATAAAATTGTCACACAAGATATCTAGAATGACAAACTTAAATTTGTTTCAAAGGAATGAGAAAGGTGTACTAACCCATTCACCCCCCTCTACGATAGCTTAAGGTAAATTAACCATGTTTGTATTTTCATAGAGGAACCTTGGCATTGATGCCTCACTCAGAAGAATAGAGACTACGTCGGCTCAGATAGCAGGGTCCCTACTCAAGTAGGAAAAAGGAAAATCAGTGAGAGGAAATGAACATGCAAAGGTTGTGGAAGTGGTGCAATATGAGAATGAGGATTCAGATGAGGGAAGAATTGCATTAGAGTCATGAAAATTGGGTGAAAATGCTGAGAATGGGGGGCTAGGTGAAAGGGTGATAACTGCAGGGGATAATGAGCAGTTGGTGAGGGAGACCATCCCATCAAAGTTGGAACTCCCTTGAGTTTCATTATTCTGGTGAGCATAGGAGATTCAAGTATCAGAGAGGCAGTGCACAATATGGGGGCAAGCATCAACATGATGCCCCCCAAGTTTGTAGGCAATTGAAGATTGAATCTATTAAGTTTACCTCCATCACCTTGAGAATGGCTGATAATTCTACTCAGGCCCTAGTTTGCATAGTTGAAAATGCACAGTTTGATGTACATACGCTCAAGGTACCGGTCGACCTTGTGCTTTTGGAAGTAAGAGAACATGGAATTCAGGATCATGATTGGAAGGTACTTTTAGGTAGGTCATTCATGGCCATGGCGGGAATGGTGGTGAATGTAGTTTCTAGACATTTATCATTTAGTTGTGGTGATAAGGGTGTAGAATTCTTTATAGATAGACCTAATGACAAGATGAATAAAAGAGGATTTTTAGTAATGGAAGTGCCAAAAGGTCGGGAGTGGAAAGGCAAGGTTGGTGAGCTTGCTAATGCCTTTGAATTAGCATGTCAAATTTAAGAAGGTCGTCTTGATGGTATTAAAGAAAAATAAGCTTTGAAAATAAAAGATGCAAATTTTAATGAAGAAATGATTGAAGAGATATCTAGAGATTTAAGCAAGAAAAATAGAAAAAGTTAAAAGAGAATAACAAAAAGCTTAATCAAGAAATTAAACTTCTTAAGGAGGAGAATGGGACTTTGAAGAAGAAAGTACAAGAACTCTCCCACCTCAACAAATAGATGGAGAAGCAAAATGTAGAGGTTCAGGGTGAAAAAAAGGTGATTTCACAAGACCTAGTAGAGATTGCTAAACTCTCGGAAGAGTTAGAAAAAGAATACACAAGAAAAACTAGGACGGTATTGATGGAAGTTGAAAAGAAATGAAGGGAAAATTACGCAACGGAAGCGTAAAATTTATAAATTAGGGTTTGGTATAAATATTTTTTTCTTTTTTAATAACAAGAACCTTAACCCTAGATTAATTGATGTATATAAAAATTGTCGTACCTTTTTCTCGTGACGATTGAACTAGCACCGAATTGAATCCGTAAGATCTTTCAATCCAATCACGAACATTAATCACCCAAGAGTGTGGGCTCCCTTACTTTAAATTGTATACCTAAGATTGGAAACAAACAAAATCTTTTTTTTTGTTAGTCACAATTATCCTCCAAGAAGAAAACAAAGAACGTTAGGTCACTTGTGATTTGTCAATCAATTTGATTGAAACTCGGGTGAATCTTGATTCGATGTTGTACACAAAACCTTTTAATGTAGAGGCTACTAGTGTACTATCGAAAACTAAACGTTCTTTCTTCCTTTTCTTCATTGTCGAATCTCACACTATTTCTTAGAGTTGATCGAATTTTGTTTAGAGTAAAAATAAATTTTTCTATTAAAATTCTTATGGTGGCCGAATTCTCTCCAAGTAGAATTCTTAGGTTAGCCAGAATTTTCTTTTATATAGAACTAGGTCTGGCCGAAATTCCTTCTTAGAATTACTATGCCTTACCGAATTTAAGAGATGTATATAGGATCACAAATCCTTTCCTAAGAAAGATTTACTTGGTGGGTAAGAATCCTATCCTTATGTGGATTTACTTGGTGACCAAGAATCCTTTTCCAAAAAGAATTCTTTCGTACACCAAGACTCCTAGTCCAACTCAATAGAGTATTTGTAGCCATATTAAAGATTTCCTAATTTGACTACATAAACAATTCTTTTTATTTATCTACTTATCAAATATAATCTTTAATATTAATTATACTACCAACAATAGTATAATATTAGGAGACCTTCTCCTACTAGAAAAAAGATTTTGATTTTGATTTAAATAATTAATTAATTACAAAATTATTTAATTTCCATTTAATTAAATGATAAAACAAAAACAATACTATTAAGCTAAACTATATAGCTTTGCCGCCCAACACCATATATGGGTCATTATATTATTTTTTCTATTTTATTAAATCCATTGAACCTTAATAAAAAATCCACATGTGAACTAGACCCATTCTTACAAAAAGAAACAAGTTCACATGCCTCAATACAATTCTAGATGGACCCCTAAAATTGTCCGGTAGAAAATATCAAGCGAACCATGCAAGTTCGTTTGGATTGGGGATCTTGGCGGGCTATCTAAATTTAAGCTCCAATAGACAACCCAATCACAATTAACAATTGATTCACTTAGGCCCGATCTATTAATTTTAGTTCATTCCACTAAATAACTAAAATTGCACTCTTAAATAAAGATAGAATAAGTTAATATTTCTTACTCATACTTTAGACAACCTTATTGGAGAAAGTGTATCCTCGTGAAGAATATCAGTAATCGCCAAGAGCTCAAAGACCACCTATAGCTCTCCAAGTTACCATATTTACTCATATGACCACATTTTGAACTTAGATATTTAGACTTGTCCAAAAGCGATGTTTCAATAAACACTATTGAAAACTTAACGTTAAGATTTAATATTCAATACCTCAAAACATCCATATGATGATATTCTACTCTCATTTAATAAATGGAACCACGATGTCAATATCTATAAATGAAGTCCTTTATCGATTAACAAATAAATACCACTAAACTATCGAGGATAGACTATACTATATAATTGTACTCATTGATAGCTCGAATGATAACACTTGCAACCATAAGTCCATCATTTATCTCAGGAATGAGATAGACTTCCCAATTGTCTTCAAGTGAAAACCTTTATCCATTGACTGTTCTAACTAAAGATTTCACTATGACCCAATTCAATACACCCAGTGCACTAGATTCTTTTGCCAAAGACACCACACTTTTATGATTTTAGACTCATCATAACACATTTTATCCCACTCAAATGCTAGCAAAAGAATGTACCACTTTGACAAGATAAAGGCGCTCAACCTTTATCTTAAGTTGTGCATATTATTCAAGACTAACTAAAGAAATGTGTCTAGCTCATGCATATCTTAATGTATGAACAATTCTTCTTTTCTCATAGTTTTTTGGCCTTATGAGTATTTACTTTTGACATTTATAATAATTAAACTATAAATGCAATAGATTTGTTAAACTAGAAATCACTTTATTAATATGACAAGAATGTCAAATACAATATTATACTCTTGCTATCAAGCATAATCTCAACAATATCCCACTTTCTCTATAGCAAACGTGTCATATCTTTCATCCCCATATTCTTTAGACGCCCATAAAAACTCTTTTGTGGAAGAGACTTTGTAAAGGGATCTGATAGATTATCTACTGACGCGATCTTGGTAATCGTCATGTCACCTCTATGTACAATTTCCCTCAAAAGGTGATACTTTCTTTCAATGTGTTTCCTTCTCTTATGACTTCTTGGTTCTCTCGAATTAGCCATTGCTCCACTATTGTCACCAGAGATAGTGATCTGCTTATTCACATCAGGAACCACTTCCAAGTCAATAAAGAATTGTCAAAACTAGACAGCCTCTTTAGCAGCCTCGCATGCGGCAACATACTCGGCTTCCGTGGTGGAATCAGCAATACAAGATTGCTTGATACTCCTCCATATGACTGCCCCTCCTCCAATAGTAAACACAGATCCTGATGTTGATCTCATAGAGTCAGAATTTGTATACCCAACGGGAGTTAAATCCCTTCTAGAGTATACAAGCATATAATCTCTTGTTCTCATGAGATACTTGAAAATATGTTTGACTGCCGTCCAGTGATCAGGACCAGGCTTTGATTGAAACATGCTAACTATGCCTACATCAAAACAAATATCTGGTCTAGTACAGAGCATTGCATACATGAGACTTCCAACTGCCGGTGCATATGGAACCCTACTCACAAATTGCTTTTCATGCTCATTCTTAGGAACTTGTTCCTTAGAAAGTTTGATTCCATGTCTGAAAGGTAACATACCTAATTGATTCTCAACTTCAGCTCAGAATTCTTTGAACTTTTCAAATATTTCTGACTTTCGTTGCATCAGATAGACGTATCCGTATCTTGAGTAGTCATCTATAAAGGTGACATAATACTCATAACCACCCCTAGCTTTAACATTCATCGGTTCACAGACGTCTGTATGTATAAGCTCTAGCGGTTCTTTAGCTCTAAGACCTTTTCCAGTAAAAGGTCTCTTAGTCATCTTACCTTCCAGACAAGATTCGCAGACAGGTAAGGTGCAAACCTTTAACTCACTTAAAGGTCCGCTTTTTACTAATCTGTCTATTCGGTCAAGGTTGATATGACCAAGCCTTAGATGCCAGAGATACGTGTCATTATCTAGAGAAATCTTATGTCGTTTAGTTTTTGGTTTTTCAACCTTAAACATTTCAGTATTGAGCAATGTAGTATGTTTTAACGGTCTTAACACATACAAATTGTTTTCATTAATTCCTAAACAAATATTCAGACCATTCTTTCCTATAATAACATACTTATTATTAAAAGAAACAGAATATTTTTGTTCTAACAACTTAGAAATGGAAATCAAATTTCGTGTAAATCCAGAAATATAAAAAACATTGTTTAATAATAAAAAACTATTATTATTACAAAATTGCAATCTTATTGCTCCCACTGCTTTGGTCGATACGACATTCCTCGACCCCACACGCATTGAGAAGGCTCCCTCTTCTAGCTGTGTCCAAGAATCAGTCCACTGCAAAGAAGAACAAACATGATTAGTGGCCCCCCGAATCAACTATCCAAGGTGAAGAATCATCTTCCACTAAACAAGATTCAAGAACAAGTAAATCATATTTACCTTTCATCTTTTTCTTCTTGGCTACCTCTTTCAGATACTGAGGACAGTTCCTCTTTCATTGCCCGACCTTGTTACAATGGAAACATTTTCCTTTGTCTTGATCAGTGGAGGTGCCCTTCTTTTTGCTTTGGGCTTTCTTGGGTTTGGGCTTTCTTTTTGCCTTCCCAGCGGACCTTTTCCTCTTATTATTAATAGAGGAAGATGGTTCGGCAACATTTGCCTCACCGATCTTGCCTTTGTCGTCATTAATCAAGGACTCAAAGGTAGCGAGCTCATTGAGCAACTGTGTAAGACTGAACTTTAACTTGTTCATCCCATAGGTGCTTTTAAACTGATCGAAACTCTTCAAAAGAGTCGTCAATATGATGCTCACCTGACTGGGTTCGTCAATGGCCCCGCCATTGACTTCTACTGTGTTGAAGTAGGATATCATGCTCAAGACATGTTCTCGAACCGACATTCCTTCCTTCATGCGAGCGAGCAGATCGGAATGAACAACTTCATGTCGCTTTTGCTTAGAGGGCTGACTCCATGATTTTGAATGCTGAAGTCATTGCATCGTGCTTTGTGACAAGCACGTCTGTCATAGATGCCAACAGATATGTTCGGGTTTTCTCATCAGATGAGACCCATCGCTGGTATGCCTCATAAACAGTTCGTGTGGCATTGGCAGTAGGCGCTGGAGGACATTCCTCCGTAAGCACAAACTTGAGGTCTTTGGTGACCAAAATTGCAATAATATTTAGTTTCCACTTTGTGTAGTTATCACCAGTTAATTTGTCGTTTGCAAGAAGTTGAAGTAATGCAGAAGACATTGCTGAAATAAATAAAACATTCATTCAGTCATTTATTTAAAACAAGTGCGGCTACTTCTGTATAAATTTAAACATGATGCATGAACATGTTTAATGAACTAGAACTACCATAAAAATAGTTACTATACCACGACAATCCAACATACCACAAAAAGGTGCCGCCTTAGGGTCGGTCAAATCATTGCATGTTGGACCGAGACATTCTCAATCAAATGATATTCTAGAATAACTCTTATTCCATATCACTCAAGCATCGTTTATTCAGTCAGGTTTTTAATTAACAAACTTAATCAAAACCTTCGTGAGTGTAACCCACCATTTCAGATCTCATGAGCTTAACTCAATAATTGCCGCCTTAGGGTCGATCAATCCCGAAATACCCTTAGAAATCCTATCTATTAGGTAGTCAACCTTGGTATCGACCTTTGTGGAAACCCTCCTTATGGGGGGACGAAAGCAAAGCCGTCACGAGGCCCCACTCGGATCTCACGGTGTTGAACTAATGATAGAGACAGCGGGATATATATGTCATATATCTCTCTCCCATTCACTATTTTAAAACTAGGGTTTTCTAATATCCGTTAATGCACCTAGACTCTACAGGATCAAACGGCTAACTTTAATCAAGTTATCCAGTGAATTAATTAATTCATTATTAGAAACAATTTCTAATTAACTAATAAATTATTAATTATTTTTAACAATTAAAAATCTAATCTATTAGTGAATAATCTAAGTCTTTGTAAACTATTTACTTCAGATTATTATGAAAATGTTTACCAAGTTTTAACTATTAAAACTCTAACACAATTTTCGGTTCATTTATAATTAGGCAATTAATCAAATTAATCATAATTGCTATAAATGACCCTATTAATCTAACTTATTAAACTCTTTAATAACTAGAATAATATTTATGAGAATTACCAAGTTTTTTAACAATTAAAAAACTAATCCCATTTTTATAGCCAATTTATGTATTTATCCATTTTAAAAATATTGGCTATGATGCATGTATGACATATCAAATATATTTGTGTAGGCACTTCTAATCTAAATGACATACGTATGCATGACAATGCTTTTTATCATCACATAATATAAAGCATACATGAATTGACCGAGTACTATTGATTATTTAACATAAAAAAAATAGAATCTAAAATTACAAAAATACCCCCAAGGCATTCCTTGGTCTTCTTGTAATTTCCAAGTCTTCCAGTCTCTTCAGGTCACCTAAATTCATCTCATGAATCTTTCTTCGTGATTTTTCCAATCTTCAACATAGGTTACATTTTTTTTTTACAATCCAATAATAGTTAAATATATATATATATAATAAAAAAAATTATACAACCCATAAACCCTAAATCCACAGTACCATATAATTAACGATCAATCACATTTTTGTAAATTAAAAAAAATTAATATACATACAAAAACATCATACAGTCAATTTAAATCGTGCCTACACAATCATACATACAGAAGCATCGAAAACAATTTCCTATTCCGAAAATAAAATTGGCTCTGATACCAATTGTTGATACCAATTACCATCTCATGGGTGTAGGAACTGTCCCAACTCCTTGGGGTGACACCCACAGATACCTATCAGAGCACTCATCTAAGAAGCCCCCGGGCGGAGAGCCACCCTTCATCACACGATCACGCCTGAGAGTTCCCAGGAATCAGCCAGCCGCCACTGCCTTTGCTCTGATACCAAGATTCGGAACCCCGTTCACCGGTCGCGCAGTGGAAACGGGTTTTAATTTTTTTTTTACAGATCGTAATCTGTATCTGAGACAGGTGAACTTTTGATCGTATCTATTTTCGGAACAAATACATATACTAATTATTACACTAATAAAATATATATGTAAATACAGGAAATTGTAATCAATAATAAAAAGGAAGATTAAAAGATAGAACAATACCAACATTTGGAGGCTCCTTCACTTTTCGATTTGCTCCTGGTCTGTACCACAGATCTTCCTCGCTATATCCCGGGACTGGTAACTGCGTGTGGGTGCGTCACGAACTCAGGAACTAGAATGGAGGATGTCAAAAAGAGAAGAAAAAGTACAACACTTGCACACTTTTCTCTCTTATTGGTGTATTTCATGCACACACTTGTACACAATAACTCACAATAACTCACACACACTTCCTTTGATTCACGCACCACTTAATGCGTTTGAAAAAAAAAACAACAATTCTTTTATCATTATTTTGTCAAAAAAAAATTGATTGATATTTGTGATAAAAAACAAAACCAACCTCTTTTTTTTTTGTTAATGCGTGAACCCTTTCTTTCTCTTTTGCAAAAAATATATCAAATTATATATATGTGTGTTGTTCTATGCACAACACCTTTTTCTATTTTTTATTATTATTAAACAATATATATCACATATATAATATTTAAATTTTAAAAACTTTCAAATAAAAAATATCTCATATCTTTTATTTGATTTTTAAAACTATCAAATAAAAAATATCTCATATCTTTTATTTGATTTTTTAAAAACTTTCAAAAAAAAAATATCCCATATCTTTTATTTGATTTTAATTTTTAAATTCAAACTATTTAAATTCAAAAATAAAATATTTAATTAAATAAAATAAAATAATCATATTATCTTATTTTATTCAAAAATAAATATCAACATACACCCTCCATTTAGTGATTAATAACATAATTAAATAATCTCATTATTTAAGTTATTTAATCGCCATTATCTATTAATTAAATAATCTCATTATTCAATTAATTCCTGAATAAATACGTGTCACTTTCGTAATACAATTAACTGGATAATCCAATTAATTAACCGTGACCTATGTTACCTAAATCGATCGGGGCTAGCAAGGGGACCTAATAGACCCACAGTATTTTGAGCTCCAATAATCCTCGGAATCATTAATTTAAACTCTTTAATTAATATTCCTTGATTATTAACTCCGGTGTTTTTCCATTAAAAACCCAAAGCTGCACTCTCTCAACTGCAGACGTTTTTACACAGACCGATACAACTCGGTGTCCATCGATATAGCTATTACACATGGTGCGATCCTCTACAATAGTTCATTATTAGAGCTGGGTCATAATGTTCGTTATACCCCTCTAATTACATATATCCTTTAAGTACTATTGATTCTTTAATGGACAATAAATCCTACTTCCTCACGGAATTAGAAAAGAGCTCATATTGTCCAAGCCCCGAATCAACCCTTAAGGGAACTACCATCTACTTCTCACAAGAAGAAGTGGATTCCACTATTGTGTACAAACCTTCCCAGCCACAAGCCAAACCGCAATCCCAACATACAAAGTATATTGATCAGGAAATGCATCTGACCTCACCCATGGTATATCAAAGACCACGATCTAACCTGAAGGAGTCGACAAGACACTCAGGATTAATATCACCCATATATAGCCATCATTAGTTGATATATATGAATCTCATCGGTAAACCGATCTTTGTGTGAGATTCATATAGATCATGGCCCAGTCTTATATGATCACATCATACAAGGTGCCTCCATTCCCATATCTCACATGAATGATTCAGGATAGAATCACTGTACATTACGGAATGGACCACAGCTATAGATTAACCACAAATAAAGTACCCAACTTTATTTGCTATCTATGGACTCTTTAGATTGCACGTCTCTTACTGTATCCATCCGTATATGACACTCATATACACAGTTCGTGATTACATCCGGCAATCCAGGATGTTAATATGTACACAAGTTTATAAAATAAATAACATAATAGAATGAATTGAACCTTTTCTTTTATTTCCTTCATCAATCCATTTACAAATTTCATGCTTATGGCATAAACCCCAACACTAGCCTTGTGCACTAACCACTTAGCCACAAGCTAAAACAACAATGAAGAGATAATGGCAACCTAAGTGAATATGTAAGAATATTCAATATGCAAAAATGCTAGGTCAATACATTCTTGCTTATCTAGGATTAATAATGACAATTAAAGCAAATCCTAGATATCAATGTTCTAAATGCAAAGGCAAGAAGAATTAGCTAGAAGGGCAAAATCGTCCTAAATGCTAGCTATCACAAATTAATGCATCTCAACCAATAATCAAAACACAAGCATGTTATAAAAGCAATTAAACACTCAAGCAAGCAATTAATGTGCAATAAAGACTAAAACCCTAGGTATACATGTCTTAGTAAAGAAAACATAGAGATTAGAACATGTAGAGAATACCTAGTCATGAACAAACAAGAAACCCATGCTTGAAATATGCTTGATGCTTTGGATTTTAAGGATGGTTGAGTAAAAATTCCTTCTTGGAGCTTCTCTCTCTAAGGAACCTTTTCTTACTCTCAAAATTAGGTTTGGAAGCTCTTAAAACGAATTGGGAAGAATACGATGTATATAAATGAAGCCTAAAGTGAAATTGCGTCGTTTTTGGCAAAACGCAACCAAAACACATTAGGACAGCTGGTTGTACCGCGGTCCAGGAAAATGTCCAGACCGCGCCACAGAGAGCGGTGTATCGTCTGGACAATGTCGTTCTGTAGGCCGCTGTGCATGCAGCGTGCACAGACCACGGACTGGACAACATGCATCCTCTGTGAAACTCCGCTTGGGAGGCCACTGTATAGGCAACATGCATAGACCACCGTAGACACAGCGTGCATCCTCTACCAAACACCGTTGTGCAGGCCAGGGCTGGGGCACTGTACATAGAGCGGTCTAGACCGCGGTAAAGAGGAAAAAATACTCTTTCTAAGGCACAAACATACATTCACACTCAAATAAAAAAAAAAGACTTACAAGGCACTCAAAAAGGAAAATAAGCATGCAAGCAGGATAATTAAAATAAAATGCATGAGTGATAATTAAAATAAATTGCATGGGTGTGAGTGTGTGAACTAAATCTCTTCAATAAAGTTAAGCAAGTGATTTTACCTTTGATGCTTGAGCTTGGTTACGAACAATGAAGCCCTAAACTACCCTCACATATTGATCCCAAAATGTGGTTGTCAACAAAATAAGCCAATCAAAAATCGAGAAACTTACACAACTTGTTATTTTTGTTTAAGGAAAGGGAACGTTTAAGCCTATTGTTTCAAAATTCAAAAAATTAGAGAGAATAGAAATAGGTCTAAGAAAAACACATCAAAAGTCAAGAAAGTATGGGTATGGAAAGACCTAGCGGATATAGTAAGGTCAAATGAGATAGAAAGGGTATGAGAGTCAAGAACACCCATTTGGGTAGTTCGTAAGGGTGTATTCCCACTTCCAACAAAACCACCTTTACTTGGCTGAAAGTCCACCCAAGTTGCATGTTCATGACCATTTTGATGCATGTTTTATGTTACACAATTTATTTTCTTGTTGCCTTTAGGATGCCCTCCATATTGATTACCTAAGCTTGATTGTTTGAGGATAGATTTAAATCAGAATAAAATCTATTGTGTAATGTGTTTTTAAAATTTTTTCATTTATTTTCATAGATGTTTTGTACTTAACAAAGATCAGTGAAAAAAAGTAGTTTATCGTGATTTTTGTGTGTGCAGGGAATCATGTAAAAAAATGGAAAATCTGGAAGAGCAAGAGAAAGGTGCAAGTGCAAATGGGTGACAACAGGTGTAGTGCACGGGTAGTATATGCGTGCACAACCCACTGCACTATCTATGCACCGAGATAGAACAAAACCATAGATTGGTTGTGCATGGGTAACTGCACAGGTGATTATGCTAAACTCGTGCACCATGAACATATAAATATGACAATTCACTCATGGTAGGGCTCACAACTCTCAAAAGAAATCAATTTTTTCTTCCTCCCTCTCTTGTAAATAACTAAAGGTATTCCAAGAGATTCACGTTTTCAATTTTCAAGATCAAAGGTATGGATTCTTTCTCTATAAACTTGTTTCCAATTGTTAAAAGAGTGATTGCACATTCTTCTCTTCTCAAACTCTCTAAAATTTGCGTGAACTTTAACCTAGGAAGGATCCATAAATTTTTTAAAACTTCAGTGAACCTTCTTTGATAATTTATGATGGTTTATGTAAATTGTTACATGTTAGAGTAAAATTGTTAAACTTTTAACATTGATTAATCATTTTTGCTCATACATTGAAAACCTTGGGGTTTGTTTGAGTTAGCCTAAATTGAAGTTATTTTTGCTTGAAATTGTTGTTCGGAATGGGCTTATTTAATAGTAATATGTTACATGCGCAAGTAATTACTTAATTGTGTATATTGTGCATCATGCCATGATCATTATCAAAGGATAATCGAACTTCTTGGAAACTACACAAGTAATGCATGGGTCAGTGACCCGTGCACTGGGCAATAAGGCCCATTGTTTCCTACTTGAATTTTTTTTGCTTGAATTATGTTATCCAAATGCTTGCTTTTAGCTGTGATGTTTCCTTAATGAGTGTTTTCTTTTGCATATGACAAAAAGAACTAAGGCTTCGGCTAATAAACTCGATGCTAATGGGAGTAAGAAGAAGAAAACATCCACACCTACTCCATTGCCTCCAAGCACACTGAACCTCAGATTTGAAGACCTTTTAGAGTATTTCAGGTGGTGTGACATGGTATTAGAATGAGGAATTGATCTATCCAAGCTCGCAAGCACCCCAATCTCGGAGAAGGTGACCAAAGAGGTGGCAAACTTGTGTTCACACTTCTCCTAATTTTTGCATAAGGATTGTGTAGGAATTTTATGCTGGAATAATACAGGATGACTTTATCTGGGTGTTAAATTTATGGTGAAAAGGGTTGAGGTTCGGATGATATTGACAGACATTTAGAGTTATTACAGAACCGAGCTTCGGGATGATCAGAATGAGATTAGGAGAATTTGATTTGTAGTCACTTGGGATGAGAGCTTTGCTAAGCAAAATCTTGAGCTAGCAAATGTATTGGTCATCACACCGATGGATTTTTTGTTGACCTTAGCATACCCAGTCAAACACTTCAATCTTAAATGTGAATTGGGTTTCTAGAACATGTTCATTTCTCACTATTTCAAACCCTGTATATATAGAACTATTGTAGTCTTTGAGACTAAAACCATCCTACATTGCCTCATGCATAACAAACTAATAAATATTGCTTGGATTGTGAAGTCAGAGATCTCAGCGGTTGGGAACAAAAGGTTGGAAAAGCAGGCTCTAATTTTTCTTTGCATGATTACTGAGTTCTGCTGGCAAGTTGGGGTGGATTTCAAGAATGATGATTTTGAGTGGCCCTAAGGTAACTTAGATATGCAAACTTGGAAGAGTTTGGATTTAGAGAGGGACTAGACTAGCAGAAAAAGAATAACAGGGAAGAAGAAAACCTAAGTAGGAGCAGGGTCAAGCATACAACAACAACAACAACAATATCATGAAGCAGAACAGATGGAGTATCGCCAGATACCTTTAGTCCCTGATTTTGTTGGCAGTAACCAGGTTCCGTGGCAGACACACATTTCGAGAATTGAAAACCTTCTGATCGGACCCAAATTGTCATATATTTTGGCCCTCAATTCCATTTCCTTTAGCTTGTTTCTAAGCATAATTGGTGTCTAATGGCTCATTGTATAGTGATTACAGGCATTCAATGGATTTCATATGCTGAAGGTAGAAACCGAAAGTATTATGCACAAACGAGCATAATTTGTCAAGGAAATGAGCCTAGTGTACGAGTCACTATGCGGGTTATTAACAGCGTAATACCAGCGCACCGTCCACGTATTTCACCAAACCTGAGTGTGAGATTTCAGGCATCAAGTCCATACGCAGGTCACTGCATGGGTAAGTACACCCGCACAAATCAGCTTACCATACCTTTCAGTTGAGCAAAAGTTATGTTTTTAGAGGGGCAAAGCCGTTCTTTCTCGCCTATTTCGTGCCCTAGCCTTTTCAAGCCTATAAATACTTCACTTTTGCCACAAGACCTAATATCTTTGATTTCAAAAAGTCATTCTTTAATCCACACATCATCTTCTCCACCAAATTAAGAGAGATAGGAGCTTCCAAAGGAATCCGTGGAGGTTTTTCTTCCATGGATGCCTCATCATCATCACCTTCTACCTTTAACCACCCATCTTTGAAGAAGTTTCAAGAGGAAAAAATACCATACCTTGTCTATGAGGAGGAGGAGTTTCAACGAAGCTTGGAGATCCGAGATGACAATTGGACCCCTCTCCTAGCCTAGAGATCCGGGATAGACAACTTTGGGTTTCTTCTATTTACTCTTCTCTTGTTATTTATTCACTAATATGTATCCCTATTTGGGAAATATGTAAATCCTAATATTAGCCCTATTTATTTAATTGAATAGTATTTTGATTTCTTCTTTTATTGTCCCATTCAATTTGCACTTAATTGATTCTTGATTTGTATTGAGGTGGATTGGCAACCCAACTCTTGATGCATGTTTAGGGATAGCTCTTGTCTTTACATTCATGGCATGTAGGGTAGAAATTGATGTGTGTTTATGATTGGGATTAGGAGTAGATTATTGTAATTTAGGAGTAGATTAATTAAGCATCCCATGATTGCTCATATGTTGATGGATTATTCGAAATGCATGATTTGGATTGGCATGAGTACTTTTGTTTGTTTGGGTGGAAAACATGAATAGCATACATCTGCATTTATGGGTTTCGGTTAAATAAGCCTACGTGCTTATGCAACCCTTGAGCATTGCTTGTACGATACATCTCGATGAGTAGCACTCAGGTTGCAACTATTGGCCATTGCTCATACGATACATCCAGGCGAGTAGTGGTTGAGGGTCCGTTTATGCTTAGTGCTTCCATTGGTAGTTACTCGCACGATACATCTCAGTGAGTAGCAATCGGTGGTCGATCATATGTTTTTATATTTGTGCTTAAACATGGTCCTTGCAGTTGCTCATATGATACATCTCGGTGAGTAGCGTTATAGGATCAGTCGACTCTCTTATTTCCACATTTAGAGGTCACACTTAAGGCTAGGTTGAACCCAATATAGGAGTGTCTTTGAGGTTAGTTATTTTAGGTGGCACAAATGTTTTTGGTGGTCATGAGTACCATATGTATCCATTCTATTGCATCTCTCTTATCCATCATTTTATATTTATCACTTTAATCACCTTTCTCACCCATCCATATTCTCTTATCTTTCCTTTAATTGTTTCTTTGTTCTCTCTCACACACACAACCAACATTTTACACTTCACACACACCACTCTCACCCTTGCCATGTTCTTATTTACATTGCTTTCAATAAACACTAAAACGTGAAACAATCAACGGATGACACCTCCCTGTAGAAGATACCCTTGCTTACAGCTTTACTAGTTTTCAAAACTTTAGATCACATTGTGTAGGACTTTTTGTTAATATTCTTTTGATATGTAACTTCTTAAAGACAGAAAAAGTGTTTATCACCATCAAACTTCAGTTAATCAGATGAGCACAAACTTCACCAATGCAATCAGGGGCAATAATCAGAGGGTCGACCAGCTTCACAACGATGTTATGGATAACTTTGAAAATTTATGGACAAACATCACCGGAATGAGGTTGGATCTAAACCCGATGCCATGCTCGATGAATAATAAGAGGACCACTCTACTGCCAACCCCTCTAGGAGGATTGTTGATCGATGTTTATGGAGTAAAGTATCAGGTAGCATTGGAAAGACCTAGAAGAGAGTTTGAAGAAAGAGCAAGAGCTTAACTGGATCCAAAGGGTAAAGGGCTACAAATAGACGACATGGCTGAGTCATCGGATGACGATTGACACCTATCTCCCAAGCTCATGATTTTTCTAGCATTGATATTTGAACTGTTTAATTCTTTAAGTAGTATTCAGTTAAACTTGTTGAATTCAGTACTTTTAGTATTTTATTTTAGGTTTGTTATTTGTTTTACTTAGGTTATAGTGGGTGATTTGGATGGCTGTTGATAATATTTGACTAGAGAGTTATTTGATTTTGAGATATTTTATGGTTGTTAACCCTTTTGGTTAAGAGTTATGCTCTAAGGATACGTTCTTCATCTCTTGCATTAGAAACACCAACAACTTGTAAGTCTTGGTGGGACAAGCAAGCCAAGAGTGCTCATAAAACGAGTGAGAACCTACTCAAATTTGGGATTATAAGAAAGCAACCACCTCAGTTTCATCATTTCATCTCAATCTCATGCACTATATCTCTCTATTTTGTTCTTAGATGTATGTGAATGATTGGTGAATGTGAATGTGAATATCTTATTAAATGTCACTTTTGGGTTGCATGTGTGGATAGTTGTGAATGGAAACACATGTGAATGATGATACAATTTTGGTTTCCAATTTTTGCATTTAATGATTATTTCATTGTTGATTGGATGAGCTGAAGGCTCTTGTGGACATTGTATATGATTTACAGGCTTTCTTTTCATATAGTCCAATTCGATTTAGGGTTTTTACAATCATGCATATATCATGTATAGATTTTGAGATTATAGTACAAAATGGTTTAGGGGGTCATTTTCTCCTCATTCCAATAATTTTGAGTGTGAATGCTTGATACGGTTAGGACTTTGAACTTAATTGCCATATTCATCAATAATGCCTTATTTTATTTTTACGAGCCTACTTTTGAATCTTTTTATTTTGTTAGGCATTTGTTGTGATTGATTACTGCCTAGGTTTGCATTGAGTCAGTTAGGTGTGCGCCACTTTGCCGGACTCTCTTGTCTTCAAAACTGAGGACAATGTTAGGTTTTGGCTTGAGGGTGTAGATGCCTTTTTTTAGTCATTTTGAGTCATTTTTAGTTATTTTGGTCCAAATTTTTTGATTTGTCGCAATGGCCAATTGTTCGAGCTTTAACTAGCTTGGATATGATGCCTTGAGCATGTGCTTTTGGCGAGTTTATAGATGCATTATGAGCTTGTGTAGCATCATTGTCACTCGTGGGTTTTACTTGCATTGTCATAGGCTTATCCCATCCTTTGGCTTAATTTGAGGGGAATCGGTGCCCTTTCACCTTGTTATAATAGTAAAGACTACCTATGAGTTCACAAACACAAGCCTATTAAATAGTGCATCAAGTGTATAATTTTTTATCTATTCTTTAAACACTTTTCTCGGCATTTGCATCACATGCCATAGGAATTATATTTCATACATATTGTGAATTGCTTGATGGATGCATTCATTCCCTTGAGAGACTAATTAAGGAAGTGATTTTAGGCAATGGGTGATATTAACTGCTTAAAATGCTTAAAATATTCATTTATCTCTTATGTGTGCTTCAAAGCCAATTTTGTGGCCAAACACTTATCTTTCATTTGGAACCAAAACAATGTTGGGATTATGCTCGACAGCAAGAGAATAATAATGTATTTGACAATATTTTTGTATTAATAAAGTGATTTCTAGTTTAAAAAATCTTATAGCATTTATAGTTTAATTGTTATAATTGTCAAAAGTATATAATCATAAGGTCAAAAGAATATGAGAAAAGAAGAATTGTCCAAACATCTAGATATGTATGAGATAGACACAATTCTTTAGTTAGCCTTGAATAATATTCACAAGTTAAGATAAAAGTTGGGCGTCTTTATCTTGTCAAAGTTTTAGATTCTTTTGCTAGCATTTGAGTGGGATAAAATGTGTTATGATGAGTCTAAAATCATCAAAGTGTGGTGTCTTTGGGCAAGAGAATCTAGTGCACTGGGTGTATTGAATGGGATCACAGTTAAATACTTTATCTAGAACCGTCAATGGATACAATTTTTCATTTGAAGATAATCGGAGAGTCTATTACAATCCTGAGATAAAGGATGGACTTATGGTTGCAAGTGTTATCATTTATGCTATCAATGAGTACGATTATATAGCATAGTCTATCCTTGATAGTTTGGTGGTATTCATTAGTTAATCGATAGAGGACTTTATTTATAGATATGGACTTCATTTATAGATATGGACATCGTGGCTCCATTTATTAAATGAGAGTAGAATATCATCATATGAATGTTTTGAGGTATTGGATATTAAATCTTAACGTTAAGTTTTTAATAGTGTCTATTGAAACATGGCTTCTGGACAAGTCAAAATATCCAAGTTCAAAATGTGGTCATATGAGTAAATATGGTAACTTGGAGAGCTATTGGTGGTCTATGAGCTCTTGGCGATTACTGGTATTCTTCACGAGGATACACTTTCTCCATTAAGATTGTCTAGGGAATGAATGAGAAATATTAACTTATTCTATCTTATTTAAGAGTTCAATTTTAGATCGGACCTAAGTGAATCATTTGTTCTAAAATTAATAGATCGGACCTAATTGAATCATTTGTTGATTGTGATTGGGTTGTGTCTATTAGAGCTTAAATTTAGATAGCCCGCCACGATCCCCAATCCACACGAACTTGCATTGATCACTTGATATATTCTACTTGACCAATTTAAGGATCCATCTAGAATTGTATTGAGGCATGTGGACTTGTTTCTTTTTGTAAGAATGAGTATAGTTCACATATGGACATTTTCTTAAGGTCCAATGGATTTAATGAATTAGAAAAAAATAATATAATGGCCCATATATGGTGTTGGGAGGCAAAGCTATATAGTTTAGCTTAATTATATTATTTTTTATTTAATTATTTAATTAAAAGGAAATTAATTAATTCAGAAATTAATTAATTATTTAATTAAAAGTCAAAATCTTTTTCTAGTAGGAGAAGGTCTCCTAATATTATACTATTGTTGGTATTATAATTAATATTAAAGACTATATTTGTTAAGTAGATAAATAAAAGGAATTATTTATCTAGTCAAATTAAGAAATCTTTAATATGGCTACAAATACACTATTTGAGTTCGATTAGGAGTCTTGGTGTAGGAATGAATTCTATTTGGAAAAGGATTCTTGGTCACCAAGTTAATCCACCTAAGGATAGGATTCTTACCCACCAAGTAAATCCTTCTTAGGAAAGGATTTGTGAACTTATATATATATCTCTCTTAATTTCAGTCAGCTCTAATAAATCTAACAAGGAATTTCGGCCAGCCCTAGATAATTCTAGGAGAGAGAATTCGGCCACCATAAGAATTTTGGGAGAAAAAATTGTTTTTCCTCTAGACGAAATTCGATCAACTCTAAGAAATAGTGTCAGATTCGGTAAAGAAGAAAAGGAAGAAAGAACGTTTAGTTTTCGATAGTACACTAGTAGCCTTTACATTAAAAGGTTTTGTGTACAACATCGAGTCAAGGTTCAGGCAATTTTCAATCAAATTGATTGATAATTCACAAGTGACCTAACGTTCTTTGTTTTCTTCTTGGAAGATTATTGTGAATAACAATGAGAAAGATTTTGTTTGTTTCCATCCTCCGGTATACAATTTAAAGAAAGGGAGCCCACACTCCTAGATGATTCACATTCGTGATTGGATCGAAAGATCTTAAGGATTCAATTCGGCGCTTGTTCAATGGTCACGAGAAAAAGGTATGACTCTTTATATATATATATATATATATATATATATATCAATTAATCTAGGGTTAAGATTCTTGTTATTATAAATGAAAATTTTTATTTATACCGAAACCCTAATTTTATTTTTTCACGCTTCCGTTGTGCGGATTTTCCCTTCAGATAAACCTTATAACCATAGCCAAACACAAGCTTACCTTTATTGCCAATCATGTGGGGGTGTGTGTGTTGTGCATGTGGTTGAAAGATAAGAGCTCTAATGTATGCATGCAATTATATGAATTGTGAATGAAACTACTCAACATGTAAAAATGCCCAAGATTACACTTAAGAGATTAATGGTCAAAGTGTAAATGATGTTGAGCAAAAGAAAAAAAAAAAGGCAAAGAAAAAAATCGGAAAGGAAGGAAAAAGAATATTGTAAAAAAAAAATGATCCTTGTGAAATTGATGTAAAGTACTCATAGTTGTATTGTACAATTAAGGAGTACAAATGTGTATGTAAGCAAATGCCTAGTCACTAAGTGTAATTTATGATTAATAGAGCTTTGTGTGGGGTGTGTAACTATAATTAAGCATGATTGGTGATCTTTGAATTCATATTTTTCCTATTTCTTTGTTCACCACATCTAACCCCATGGCCCTTTTAAAACCAAATGGAAAAGTCCTACTTGATCTATGATATGTCTTGATTGGGAATGTTTGTTGATTGCATGATCTTCCACGTTCAAGGCATAGTTAATCATTCTTAGGCTAGTTCACAAACATTATCAGTTTTTAAATGTACACTGTAGGCAATGCATTAGAAGTCTATGCATAAATTTCATCTTAGCATACATTGAATGAGTATGAACTTGGGACTCTGAGCAGAAGAAAGAGAGTAAAGTCGGGTAAGGAGTAGAGTTGAAGCGAATCATGCTCAAGGAGTGGGAGTAAGTATTTCTCGATATGAGAGCATTGGTAGGTGTGGGATTTATGATACTACGAGTTTCCCTCAAGCGCCTTCGAGTTGTTTTAGATTACTTTGCATAAGTCTACTTCTCTCTATCACACATCCTTGCATCTTATCACCGGCTGAACATGCGACTTGTTGAATTATTTGTCTATAGTCTAGGAGAGTTTAGATTGAGTCATTATTTTATTTATTATTTTATTTGTTTTGTTTTGAGGTTTGCTCGAGGACGTGCAAAGGTTTGGTTTGGGGGTAATTGATCAGACCAAATTTGTTATATAGTTTGGCCATCATATCCTTATTCTTTGTCTCGTTTTCAGGTGGTTTTATGTGTCTTATGGCTCTTGTATTCTAATTACAGGCATTAGTTGAAAAATCAACGAATATGGTCAAAAAAGGCAATTTGGTCAAAAAAAGGAAGTATTTAAGGCCATAGTGCATGGGTCCTTTACCCATGCACTAATTGCGCACAAACCGTGCACCGAAGCATGGTAAAATGGAAGATCCTCAGTACACAAGTACTGCACAGGTTCTAACCTGGACACCACTCATGCAGCTATAAAAACCAGGGAGCAAATCAGATCTGAAGCCCTCGATGCATGGGTTCTTACCCACACATAACCTATGCACAATGCCCATACCAGAAAGCAAGAAGCAGACTGTATGGGTATAGCACAGGTCCCTTACTCTTGTATAACCCGTGCATCAGGTGCTGGCACAGTAGCGAAATCAGACCTATTTTTGAGACATGTATAAATATCTTGGATTCTGATTATTCCCACACACGACACATCATTTACATCACATTTTTTCTCTTTCTAGATCTAATAATCATTTTGTCTACCAAAACCCATTCAAACCTTACATCATCTTCATTTTCTCTACTCATAAAGGACATTGGAGATGGAAGTAAGCTCAAGGAAAGAAGGTCTTCATATGGGTCCCTTCTATTTCTCTCCATTTATTCATTTTCTTACAATTGTCATGAGTAGCTAAACCCAATATGTGAGTGATGTAAAAACACATGAATTATGGGTGATCCATTATATTTTTGTTATTTGATTATTGATTTTCATTCAATGAATTAATTGTTATTTTATTATCTCTTGAATTGATTAGTTATACCCTCTCTTAGTTCTTGTTGATTATCCATCTCTTTTGAGTTTTTAAAATTGTAATATACAACTTCTTGGATTGGGTAGATATGCCCTATCTCAAGCAAAGTTAGATACTTACTTTTAAGGTGTTTAAACTAGCTAAATTGATTGGAATGAATGTGTAGTGAATATGCCCTTCCTATACATTTGGGGCTCAATGGAAGGGGGTGGAGTGTGAATATGCCCTTCCAACCCATCCTTAACCATTAGAATCTATCTAGCCTTCAAGAGTAACTCTCTCATAAGCCAACCAAATAGTTGAGTAGTAGAGAGTTGATGTGATTAGAGTCTCCAATTTTCCAAATCTGGCCTAGTAGTCGCGAGTGAGCATTATTGACTCCAAATCACTCCTAAAGATATATTGATCCTCATTAATCAAATGTTTTGTAAAGGTTAAATAGATGCCCCATCATTCATGTTATGATTACATCACCTCCCATTCCATTATCATATCTTATCACTTCATATCTTATCACTTCATATCACATTCTTGTAGTTTAAATTGCGTTTACTTTTATTTGTTAAATTCAAATCAACAACCATTTCATTTTACTTTTAATGCATTCAGTTTTATAGTAACAATTGGATCATAGCTATATCTCGATCTCTGTGGAGGATACTTTAACTTGCCACGATACTTGTTTTACACATTTGATTGCGCAGTTGTGGTTTTATAAATTTTGTTTTGATATTGCGTATATGGCAATTGCGACCGTCAAAGAGCAACACCTAGAAAAGAAAACAAATCCATGAAAGAGTGAAGCACAAAACTGAGTACTGGCAAAAACCGAAGATCCCGTGAAAATTTTCTAAATGGTGTAGAGATTTGGTGACCTGAGTGTCGTCTACTTCTTCTTCTACTACTACAAGAAAGGTTTCAATTGGTGATGGTGGTTTGTAATTAAGTTGTTGGGATTTATGCTCTAAAGATGTAATTTGTAAATGGATTTATGAAATAAATAAACATAAAAGTTCAATTCATTCTTGTTGTGTTAGTTATTTTATAACTTGTGCTTATTAACATTCTAGATTGCAGGATGTAATCTCAAACTATGTATATGAATGTCATATACAGATGGATATAGTAAGAGACGCACAATCTAAAGAGTTCGTAGATAGAAAATAAAGCTAGGTACTTTATTTGTGGTTAATCTACAGTTGCGGTCCATTCCGTAGTGTATGGTGATCCATTCCTAGATCATTCATATGGAAATATGAGAATGGAGGTACCTTGTATGATGTGATCATATAAGACTGGGACATAATCTATATGAATCTCTCACCAGGATCTGTTTACCGATGAGATTCATATATATCAACTAATGATGGCTATATGTGGGTGATTTTAATCCTTAGAGTCTTAACGATTCCTTTAGGTTAGATCGTGATCTTTGATATACCGTGGGTGAGGTCGGATGTAGTTCCTTATCAATATGCTTTGTATGTTAGGATTACGGTTCGGCTTATGGCTGGGAAGGTTTGTACACAATAGTGGAATCCACTCCTTCTTGTGAGAAATAAATGGTTGCTCCCGTAAGGGTTGATTAGACAATATGAGTGCTCTCTTGATTCCATGAGGAAATAGGATTTATTGTCCATTAGAGAATCAACGGTACTTAAAGGATATATGTAATTAGAGAGGTATGACGGACATTATGACTCAGCTTAAATTATGAATTACTATGGATGATCACATCATGTGTAATAGCTATATTGATAGACACCGAGTTGTATTGGTCTACAGTTGAGAGAGTGCAGCTTCGGGTTTTAGTGGAATAATACCGGAATTAATAATTAAGGAATATTAATTCAAAAGTTTAATTAATGATTCTAAGGATTATTGGAGCTCAAAATACTATGGGTCCATTAGATCCCCTTGCTAGCCTGATCGATTTAGGTAACAAGGGTCACGGTTAATTAATTGGATTGTCCAATTAATTTTGTTACGAAAGTAACACGTATTTATTCAGGAATGAATTGAATATTGATATTATTTGATTAAAGAATAATGGTGATTAAATAAATTAAAGAGTAAGATTATTTAATTATGTTATTAATCACTAAATGGAGGATGTTTGTTGATATTTGTTTTTGAATAAAATAAGATAATATGATTATTTTATTTTATTAAATTAAATATTTAATTTTTTAATTTAAATAGTTTAAATTCAAGCCAAATCAAATAAACAAAATATTAATCAATGTCTTTAAAGATATTTGATTTCTTAAAAGATTAAATTGACTGGTTTAATTGAATGATTTTAATTAAATATTGTTTTTAAATTTTAAAAAAGATATCATACTATAACAAAATATATATCAAACGCACACATCAATATTAAAAAGTCAACACGACATGCAATTTTGATGCAATTATGTGCATGAGTTGAAAGAGAAAAGAGAAAACAAAATGTAAAATATTTTTTGTGAGCGTGTTCTTGCACAGTAAACACAAAGAGAAAAAAGAATATTTTTATTCATGCTTTTGTGATTTTGAAACACTTGGAAGAAATAGTTTCTTCTTCTTTTCTCTACATCCTCCTAAGTTCCTGAGAACGTGACGCTCCCACACGCGATTACCAATTTCAGGAATAGCTAGAAAGATCGATGGTACAAACCAAGAGCATATCGTAAAATGAAGGAGCCTCCTACGTAGGTATGAAGAATTGATTTCTTCTCTTATTTTGATTATTGATTTCAATTTCTTGTGTGTACATATATTTTATTATTGTAATAATTTTACATGTATAAATTCCAAAAAAATTCGATCTCATGTTCACTGGTCCCAAATCGTCTGTGATCTGTATAAAAATTTTAAAACATATTTCCGTTGCATTACAAGTGAACGGGGTTTCAACAATTGGTATCAAAGCCAATTTTTCAAAACCGAAAATTGTTTTCGATGCTCCTGTACGCATGATTGTGAAGGCACTGTTTAAATTGACTGTATGTTGTTTTTGCATGTAAATTAAATTTGTTAATTTACAAAAACATGATTGATCGTTAATTATATAGTACTGTGGATTTAGGGTTCACGGGTTGTATAATATTTTTTTAATTTTTTTTAATTTTTACTGTTATTGTATTGTAAATAGAAAAAAAAATGTAACGTATATTGAAGACCTGGAAAAATCACGAAGAGGGGTTCTTGAGATGAATTGAAGTGACCTGAAGAGACTAAAAGATTTATGAAGTTACAAGAAGACCAAGGAATGCCTTGGGGGTGATTTTATAATTTTAGATTCCAATTTTTTTAGGTTAAATAATCCAATGTACTCAATCAATTCATATATACTTTATATTATGTGACGATAAAAGCATTGTCATGGGTACGTATGTCATTTAGATAAGATGTGCCTACACAAATATATTTGATATGTCATATATGCATCATAGCCTAATTTTTTATGTATTTTTTAAAATATGATTAAAATCAGTAAGTACATTATTGGCTATGAAAATGAGATTAGTTTTTTAATGTTAGAAAACTTGGTAATTCTCATTAATGTTAATCTAGTTATTAAAGAGTTTAATAGGTTAGATTAATAGGGTCATTTATTGTAATTAGGATTAATATGATTAATATCTTAATAATAAATTAACCAAATAAAATGTTAGAGTTTTAATAGTTAAAACTAGGTAAACACTAACATAATAATCTGACCTTAGTAAATAGTTTACTAAAGCTTAGATTATTCACTAATATATTAGATTTTTAATTGTTAAAAATCATTACTAATTTAATATTTCATTAAAATTTGATTCTAATAATGAATTAGTTAATACACTAGATAACTTGATTAAAGTTACCTGTAAAATCTAGGTGCATTAACAGATAATATAAAACCCTAATTTTAAAATAGTGAGTAAGAGAGGGATATATGATATATATATATATCCCGCAGTCTCCTTCATTAGTTCAACACCATGAGATCCGAGTGGGGATGATGAAAGCAAAGTGGGTTTCCACAAAGATCAATACCAAGGTTGACTTCTTAACGAATAGGATTTCTAAAGTTATTTAGGGATTGATCGATCCTAAGGTAGCAATTCTCGAGTTAAGCTTGTGAGATCTGAAATTGTGGGTTACACTCACAAAGGTTTTGAATTTTGATAAAGTTATGGTAATTAAAAACATGATTGAATAAACGATGGTTGAATGATATGGAATAAGAGTTATTCTAGAATATCATTTGATTGAGAATGTCTCAGTCCAACATGCAAAGACTTGACCGACCCTAAGGCAACACTTTTTTATGGTGTGTTGGATTGTCGTGGTATAGTAACTGGTTTTAGAGTAGTTCTAGTTCGTTAAACACGTTCATGCATCATGTTTAAATTTATGCCAAAGCACTCGCACTTGTTTTTAAAAAATGACTGAATGAATGTTTTATTTATTTCAGCAATTATGTCTTCTCCATTACTACAAATTCTCGCAAACATCAAATTAACTGGTGATAACTACACTAAATGGAAACTTAATATTAATGCAATACTGGTCACCAAAGACCTCAAGTTTGTGCTTATGGAGGAATGTCCTCCAGCGCCTATTGCCAATGCTTCGCAAAGAGTTTGTGAGGAATATGAGCGATGGGTCTCATCTGACGAGAAGGGTTGAACATATCTATTGGCTTCTATGACATGTAGGAAAAAACCGTGCAGCGGAAGCAGAAAAATAGTTTTCTTTTACAAAAATTCCTTTAAAAGAATGAACCTTAACCCTTGATTAATTAACATATAATAAAGTATCGTACCTTTTTCTCCTGACAATTGAAGTTGCATCGAATTGAATCCGTAAGATCTTCCAATCCAATCATGAATGCGAATCACCTAGGAGTGTGGGCTCCCTTTCTTTGAATTGTATACCTGAGGATGAAAACAAATAAAATCTTTTTCTTTTGTTACAATAATCCTCCTAGAGAAAACCCAAGAACGTTTGGTCATTTGTGAATTTTCAATCTATTTGATTGAAACTCGCATGAACCTGATTCGATTTTTGTACACAACCCTTTTGATGTAATGGATACTAGTGCACTACCAAAAACAAAAACTTTCCGTCTTTTCTCGATGCTTGGCTGAATTACACATACACTTATCTTAGAGTTGGACAAATTTAGCTAGAGTAAGAACCGAATTTTCTTCACTCAAAATTCTAAGGTTCCAAAACCTCTCTTGGCCGAAATCTCTCTTGGATTTCGTATGGCTTGGCCGAATTCTACATAGCCATTTTCTTCACTCAAAATTCTAAAGTTCCAAAACCTCTCTTGGCCGAAATCTCTCTTGGATTTCGTATGGCTTGGCAAAATTCTACATAGCCATATATATATTGGTGTCCAAATCCTCTCCTAAGGATGATTTACTTGGTGGGCAAGAATCCTCTCTCTAGGTGGATTTATTTGGTGGCCATGAATCCTCACTCAAAGAAGAATTATGTTCCACACCAAGACTCATATTTCAACTCAATAGTGTATTTATCTAATAACCAATTATTGCATATAAATGAAATTGTGATTTTATCAAAAACTTCCTAATTTGACCATTAGTCAATTAGAGTTTTGATAGATATCAAATACTTCATAATTTGATTAGATAAATAAATTCATTTTATTTATCTACTTAACAAATAAAGTATTTGATACTTATCATACTACCAACAACAGTATGACACAAGGAAACCTTCTCCTACTAGGAAAAAGATTTTATCTTTAAATTTATCAATCAATTAATTAATTTCGATTTTATTAAATAATGAAATAAAAACAATATATTAAGTTATTTTATAAGCCCAAATTGCCCAAGCCTATACATGAGCCAAATATTGTTTTTTTTTTTCATTTTATTAAATCGATTGGACTTTAATAAAAAGTCCACATGTGAACTATATCCATTCTTACTAAAAAAAATAAACAAGTCCACATGCCTTAAATTAATACATTAATATAAGTTAAGCAGTCCGTTTAATTAAAATGTGTAAATTATATTCATAATGTGTTGATAGAATGCTAATTGAACCTCTTTAGGGCAGCCCAAGAATTCCCACATCCTTGACCGCCCATTCCAGGTATCTTGAAGAGTTTCCACGTGTCTTAATCACACATGATCGAACCTCTCCAAAGCTTTTGGATGCCGAAATCGAAAACAATTATAGATAGACCCATAAATCGGTCTGGTAGAATATACAAGTGATCCACGCAAGTTCGTGTGAATTGGAGATCTTGGCAGGCTATCTAAATTTACACTCTAATAGATATAACATAATCACAATCAATAAATGATTCACTTAGATCCGATCCATTAATTTTAGTTCATTCCACTAAAGAACTAAAATAGAACTCTTAAATGAAGATAGAATAAGTTAATGTTCCTCATTCGTACCTTAGACAATCTCATTGGAGATAGTGTATCCTTGTGAAGAATACCAATAATTGTCAAGAACTCATAGACTGCCTATAACTATCCTAGTTACCATACTTACTCATATGACCACATTTTGAACTTGGATATTTTGACATATCTAGAAGCCATATTTCAATAGACACTATTGAAATATTAACGTTATGATTTATTTCCAATACCTCAAAATATTCATATGATGATATTCTACTCAAATTTAATAAATGGAGCCATGATGTCTATATCTATAAATGAAGTCCTCTGTCGATTAACAAATGAATACTACCAAACTATCGAGGATAGATTAGGCTATATAATCGTATTCATTGGTAGCTCAAATGATAACACTAGCAACCATAAGTCCATAATTTATCTTAGGATTAAGATAGACTCTCTGATTGTCTTCAAGTGAAAACTTTTATCCATTGACGGATCTGGATAAAATATTTCACTGTGATCATATTTAATGCACCTAGTGCACTAGATTCTTTTGTCCAAAGTCACCACACTTTGATGATTTTAGACTCATCATAACACCTCTGATCCCACTCAAATGCTAGCAAAAGAATCTATAACTTTAACAAGGTAAAGGCGCACAAACCTTTATCTTAAGTTGTGAACATTATTCAAGACTAACTAATGAATTGTGTCTACCTCATACATATCCAAATGTACGAACAATTCTTCTTTTCTCATAGTCTTTTGACCTTATGACTATTTACTTTTGACAATTAAAATAATTAAACTATAAATGCTATAAGATTTGTTAAACTAGAAATCACTTTATTAATATGAAAAGATTGTCAAATACTTTACTACACTCTTGCTATTGAACGTAATCCAGCATGACAAACATGCTTATTACAAAGCACAAAGCAACGACTTCAACATTTGAAATCATGGAGTCATTACAAGCTATGTTTCGGCAGCCTTCCAAGCAAAAGCGATACGAAATTGTTCTTTTCGCTATGCTTGCTCGTATGAAGGAAGGTACATCAGTTCGGGAACATGTTATGAGCATGATGTCCTACTTCAACAAAACAGAAGTCAATGATGAACCTAGTCAAGTGAGCATCATACTGAAGACTCTTTTGAAGAGTTTCGATCAATTTAAGAGCAACTACGGGGTAAACTTGTTAAGGTTGAGTCTCATATAGTGGCTAAGGACTGTAAAGGTAAGACCGATAAGGTAAATGTTTCCAAACCATCTTCTTCCAATAATAAGAAGAGAAAGAGGTCTGCTAGGAAGCCGAGGGGTAGGCCCAAACCCAAGAGAATGGTAAATATGATTCACTTGTTCTTGAGTCATGTTTAGTAGAAGATGATTCTTTAACCTGGATAGTTGATTAGAGAGGCACTAACCATGTTAGTTCTTCTTTTCAGTGGACTAATTCTTGGACACAGCTTGATGAGTGAGCCTTTTGTATGTGTGTGGGGTCAAGGGATATCGTGTCGGCATAAGCAATGGATGTAATCAAATTACATTTTTGTAATCATTATATATTGTTGGACAATATATTTATATTCCTGGATTTACACGAAATTTTATTTTCATTTCTAAATTGTTAGAACAATTATATTTTGTTTCTTTTAATAATTAGTTTGTTAATATTGGAAAGAATAGTCTGAATATTTGTTCAAGAATTAATGAAAAAAATTATGCGTGTTAAGATCGTTAATACATAACACTGCTCAACACCGAAATGTTTAAGGTTGAAAAAACAAAAAAAAATAACTACATAAGATTTATCTAGATAATGACATGTATCTGTGTCATCTAAGGCTTGGTCATATAAACGTTGACCGAATAGACAAACTAGTAAAAAGTGGAATTTTAAGTGAGTTAAAGGTTGGCACCTTACCTGTTTACGAATCCTATTTAGAAGGTAAGATGACTAAGAGACCTTTTACTGGAAAATGGTTTAGAGCTATAGAGCCATAGAGCCACTAGAGCTCATATATACAGACATCTGTGAACCGATGAATGGTAGAGCTAGGGGCAGCTATGAGTATTATGTCACCTTTATAGATGACTACACAAGATACAAATATGTTTACCTGATGCAACGAAAGTAGGAAACCTCAAAAAGTTTAAAGAATTTTGAGATGAAATTGAGAATCAATTATGTAGGACTATCAAATCACTACAATCGGATTGTAGAGGTGAGTACTTTGACCAAGAGTTTGAAGACTTCATGGTCGAGCATGGGATAGTTTTCTAACTCACATCTCCTGGTACAACTCAGTAAAATAGTGTAGCGGAGAGGAGAAATAGAACCCTGATGGAAATGGTAAGATCTATGATTAGTTTCTCATCATTAACAAATTACTTTTAGGGATATATGTTACAAGTAGCGGCATACATTTTAAATGTAGTGCCATCTAAATCTGTTCCTAAGACTCTCCTAGAGTTGTGGAATGGTCGTAAAGCTAGTTTACGACATTTCCATGTATGGGGTGTATAGCACACGTGCTAAAGAACAGAAGTGGAAAGCTGGACTCCAAGTCTATGGTCTGTCTATTTGTAGGATACTCTAAGTTGACCAGAGGTGGACACTTCTATAGTCCCGAAGATAACAAAGTATTTGTATCAACAAATACAACGTTTCTTGAGGATAATTATATTAGTGACCATAAACCTCGTTCTAAGATTGTATTAAATGAGTTAGAGCTTGGTGAGACTAGTTCTTCATCAATAAGATTTGTTGATCCATAAACATCTGAGAGTCAAATGATTCCTCATCAGGATACACTACCACCTAGAAGTAATGGAAGGGTTGTAAGGCAACCTGAACGCTATTTAGGTATAGGTAAGGGACAATGTGTTATCTTTACTGATAGTGTGGATGATCCATTGAATTTTAAGAATGCAATGGAAGACCCTAATAAAGAGGAATGACTTAAAGCCATGAATCTCAAGATGGAGTCTATACACTCGAACTTAGTCTGGGATCTTATAGATTTACCGGATGGGGTAAAATCCATAGGGTGTAAGTGGATCTACAAGAGAAAGAAAGGAGTAGATGGGGAAAGTAGAGACCTTCTAATCAAGGTGAGTGGCTAAGGCTTATACGTAGAAAGAGGAGGTCGGTTATGAAGATACCTTCTTGCCAGTAGCCATGTTTAAGTCTATTCGGATTCTCTTTTCCATTGCTGCTTATTTCGATTTTTAAAATTGGCAAATGGATGTCAAGACTGCATTTTTGAATGGTAATCTTGACAAGAGCATCGATATGATGCAACCAGAGGGATTCATGTTCCCAGATCAAAAACAAAAGGTTTGCAAGCTATAAAGGTCCATCTATGGACTAAATCAAGCATCTAGATCTTAGAACATTAGGTTTGATGATATGATCAAAACCTATAGCTTCGAGTAGAAATTCGATGAGCCTTGTGTCTACAAGTGCACTATTGATAAAAGGTTGTTTTCTTGGTCCTATATGTGGATAACATCCTACTCATTGGGAATGATATGGGAGTGTTATCTGAGGTAAAGGGCTGGCTAGCTAGCCAATTCCAAATGAAAGATTTAGGAGATGCGAGTTATGTTCTAGGGATTCAACTTATTAGGGATCGTAAGAACAAACTCATAGCACTATCTCAGGCATCGTATATCAATAAGATTCTTGTGTAATTTTTGATACAGAACTCCAAGAAAGGTAATTTACCTTTTAGGCATTGAGTTCACTTGTCTAAGGAACAGTATCCTAAGATGCCTCAAGAAGTTGTGGATATGAGTCGTGTACCCTATGCATCGTTAGTAAGTAGTCTCATGTACGTTATGTTATACACAAGACCGGACATCTGCTATGAAGTGGGAGTAGTCAGCAGATATTAGTCCAACCAAGGATTGGGTCATTAGGTTACCGTCAAGACTATTCTCAAGTATCTTCAGAGAACGAGAAACTATATGCTAGTATTTTCCAGACATGATTTGATCTCGTTAGGATACATGGATTATAATTTTTAGTCAGACATGGAGTCTAGGAAATCCATATCTGGATCAGTATTTACCCTAGGTGGTAGAGCCATTATGTGGAAAAGTAATAAGCAATCTTGTATTCCTGATTCAACCGTGGAAGCCTAACTATGTAGCCGCTTGTGAAGATGATAAAGAGATTGCTTGGCTCTGTATCTTGAGTGATCTGAAAGTTGTTCCAGATCTGGATAAGCCAATCACACTTTATTGTGATAACAATAGTGTTGTGGCAAATTCCAAATAACCAAGAAGCCACAAGAGAGAGAAGTATATAGAGAGAAAGTATCATCTCATTAGAGTGATAGTGCACAGGGGAGATGTGATCGTTACCAAGCTAGCCTCACAAGAAAATCATACTGATCCATTTACAAAGACCTTATGAAACATGCCTCACATGCTTTAGTGCAAGTGGGAGATTGTTGGGGTTTATTCCTTAAAGCTGTAATTTGTAAATGGATCTTTGAAATAAGTAAAAAGTAAAGTTCAAATCATTCTTGCTGTGTTGTTTATTTCATAACATGTGTATATTAACATGCTAGATTGTCGGATGTAATCTCAAACTTTGTATATGAATGTCATATACAAATAGATACAATAAGAGACGTGCAATCTAAAGTGTTCGTAGATATTAAATAAAACTGGTTACTTTATTTCTGGTTAATCTACAACTATGGTCCATTCCGTAGTGTACGGTGATCCTATCCTGGAACATTCATATAGAGATATGAAAATAGAGGCATTTTGTATGATGTGATGATATAGGACTAGGCAATGTTCTATCTGAATCTCTCACCAAGATATGTTCATCGATGAGATTCTTATATATCAACTAATGATGGATATATGTGGGTAATCTTAATCTTAAGGGGCTTTTTGGTATGGGGTAATCAAAATAATATGATTCCTGGGAAAGTGAAACCCAGTAATGTGATTCTTGGGAAACTAGTACACTTGTGTTTGGTTGTGTATGAGAATATTATGTAGGATTCATGGGACTATCAAATAACAATGTTTGGTTGTACATGGGAATTTGTTTTTTTTTTAATATTAAAAACTAAAAAAATAAAATGAAAGTAAAGTCAATATAAGCATAAAAGAGGGAATGGATCTAGACTCACAAGATCTTTCCATCTTTCCATCTCTCTATCCGTTTATTTCCATCTCTCTCTACCTTTCTCTCCAGATCGTCTCCTCTTCACGCCGTCGTCATCGTTGCCTCCATCAAATCTCGTTGTTGCCTCATCACCTCCATCAAAGCTCACAGTCGCGTTATTGCCTCCATCGAAGCTCGTCGTCGCGTTGTCGCCTCCATCGAAGCTCGTCATCGCGTCGTCATCTTCATCCTTGATCTTCATCATCTTCATCGAAGCTTGCCATCACCGTCGCCGTCTTTATCGAAGCTTGTCGTCGCCATCTTCGTCTAACCTTGTCATCTTCAGCATCATCATCGATTTTTTTTTATACTTGCTGTTGCAATTTTTTTGTCTTTGTTGCAATTTTTTTCTTTTTTGTATTGGTGATGATGTTTGAGATACTGATTCGATAATGGCTTTATATAAGATTATTTATATGTTCTGACTGTGTTTTTTATAGGGATTTTAGAAAGGAAATTGAGGATGTTTGGTATTATTTTTAAGAAGTAACGTGAAAACAGAGAACAAGAAAAAAAAAAAAAATTAATGATGGTGGGTCCCACAATGGGAATCAGATGGAGGTAATATGAAACCCGCCTATTTTGATGGGAATCATATTACCCCTCTAGCGGGTAATGTGATTCCTGTGGGATTCACTTTCCCGGGAAACAAAAAACCCAAACCTGCTACCAAACACGGGAATTTTTTAAGATTCCCATTCCCATCCAAAGATGCCACCATACCAAACGGCCCATAAGTGTCTTATCAACTCCTTTAGGTTAGATCGTGGTCTTTGATATACCATGGGTGATGTCAGATGTAGTTCCTGATCAATATGCTCTGTATGTTGGGATTACAATTTGGCTTTGTAGGGAAAAATCGATTCAAAACGCGACGAAAGCGTAGAATGAGGGTTTGAAATATTTTAAAAATTTTCCCTTTTATAAAAGAACCTTAACCCTAGATTAATTGACGTATAATAGAAGTGTCGTATCTTTTTTTTTGTGACGATTGAACTAGCGCCGAATTGAATCCGCAAGATCTTTCAATCCAATCACAAACGTGAATCACCTAAGAGTGTGTGCTCCCTTTCTTTCAATTGTATACCCAAGGATGGAAACAAATAAAATCTTCTTCTTTGTTAGTCACAATAATCCTCCAAGAGAAAGCCCAAGAACTCACGTGAACCTTGATTCGATGTTGTACACAAAACCTTTTGATGTAAAGGCTACTAGTGCACTATCGAAAACAAAACGTTCATCTTTTCTCTTCTCCTTGGCCGAATTCAATACACAATATCTATGAGTTGGGCGAAGTTTTTTTTGGTAACTATAAAAAAATAAATAAAAAACAACTTCTCACACAAAAAATTAGGTCCTGGTCGAAATTCTATATAGAAGTATATATAGGTGGCCGCCAAAAATCCTCTTAGAAAGATGATTTCTACTTCACTAGGACTTCTATCAAAATTTGGATTAAATCCTCTTAAAAATAGAATTTATATTACACACTAAGACTTCTAATCCAACTCAAATAGTTTATTTATTCAATAACCAATTATTAAATATAAATTAAATTGTGACTAAATCAAAAACTTCCAAATTTGACCAATTATCAATTAGAGTGCTAATAGAAACCAAATACTTCATAATTTGACTAGATAAATAAATTCCTTTTATTTATCCAATTATCAAATATAGTATTTGATACTTATCATAGTACCAAAAATAATATGACTCTAGGAGACCTTCTCCTACTAGGAAAAAGATTTTGACATTTAAGTAAATAATTAATTTATACTTAATTAAGTAATAAAATAAAAAACTGTATAGTAAGCTATTATAAATAGCCTTAGCCGCCCAAGCCAATATATATGGGTCAAATATTATTTTTCCTATTTTATTAAATCCATTGGACTTAAGTAAAAAGTCCATTTGTGAACTAAACTCATTCTTTCTAAAAGAAACAAGTCCACATGCCTTAAAACAATTCTAGATGGACCCGTAAATTGGTCCGGTCTAATATATCAAGTGATCCATGCAAGTTCGTGTGGATTGGGGATCTTGGCAAGCTATCTAAATTTAAGCTCCAATAGACATAACCTAATCACAATCAACAAATGATTCACTAAGGTTCGATCTATTAATTTTAGTTCATTCCACCAAAGAACTAAAATTGAACTCTTAAATAAAGATAGAATAAGTTAATATTGCTCATTCATACCCTAGACAATCTTAATGGAGAAAGTGTATCCCCGTGAAGAATACCAGTAATCGCCAAGAGCTCATAGACCAGATATAGCTCTCCAAGTTACACTATTTACTCATATGACCACATTTTGAACTTGGATATTTTGACTTGTCCAGAAGCCATATTTCAATAGATACTGTTGAAAACTTAACGTTAAGATTTGATATTCAATACCTCAAAACATCCATATGATGATATTCTACTCTCATTAAATAAATGGAACCACGATGTCCATATCTATAAAAGAAGTTCTCAATCAATTAACAAATGTAAACCACCAAACTATCGAGGATAGACTATGCTATATAATCATACTCATTGATAGCTCAAATGATAACACTTGCAACCATAAGTCCGTCATTTATCGCAGTATTGAGATAGACTCTCCGATTGTCTTTAAGTGAAAACTTTTATCCATTAACGGTTCTAGATAAAGTATTTCATTTGATCTAATTCAATGCACCCAGTGCACTAGATTCTTTTTCCCAAAGACGGCACACTTTTATGATTTTAGACTCATCATAACACATTTGATCCCACCCAAATGCTAGCAAAAGAATCCACAGCTTTGACAAGATAAAGGTACCCAGCCTTTATCTTAAGTTGTGAATATTATTCAAGACTAACTAAAGAATTGAGTCTACCTCATACATATCCTGATGTATGAACAATTCTTTTTTTCTCATAGTCTTTTGACCTTATGACTATTTACTTTTGATAATTATAAAAATTTAACTATAAATGATATAAGATTTGTTAAACTAGAAATCACTTTGTTAATACGAAAAGATTGTCAAATACATTGTTACACTCTTGCTATCAAGCATAATCCAAACAATCTCCCATTTGCGTTATAGCAAATGTGTCATATCTCTTATCCCCATATTCTCCAAGTACCCATCAAAATTCTTTTGTGGAAGAGCCTTTGAAGGGATCCACTAGATTTTCTACTGACGCGATCTTGGTTATCGTTACGTTTCACCTATGCACAATTTCCCTTAAAAGGTGATACTTTATTTCAATGTGTTTCCCTCTCTTATGTCTTCTTGGTTCTCTAAAATTCGTCACTGCTCCACTATTGTCATATTAGATAGTGATCTGCTTATTCGTATCAGGAACCACTTTCAAGTCAATCAAGAATTAATGGAGCCAGATAGTCTCTTTTGCAACCTCGCATAGGAAATCTACTCAGCTTTCATGGTGGAACCAACAATACAAGATTGCTTGATATTCCTCCATATGACTGTCCCTCCTCCAAGTGTAAACACAGCTCCTGATTTTAATCTTTTGGCATCAGAATCCGATTGGAAATCGGAATCTGTATACCTAACAGTAATTAAGAGACACTTGAAAATATGCTTGACTGTCGTCCAATGATCAGGAACAGGTTTCGATTGAAACCTGCCAACTATGCCAACAGTAAAAAAAATATCTAGTCTATTGCAGAGCATTGCACACATGAAACTCCACATTATCGAGGCATATGGAACCCTACTCATGAATTGCTCTTCATGCTCATTCTCATGAACTTATTCCTTAGAAAGTTTGATTCCATGTCTGAAAGGTAACATACCTTTCTTGGAATCTAGCAAGGAAAAGCTAGACAGGATTTTATATATGTATGAAGCTTAGGATAATGCAATTGTTCTATTCTTTCCATCCCATATGACTTGGATACCAAGAATATAATTTGGTTCTCCTAAGTCTTTCATAGCAAATTATTTTGCCAACCATTCTTTTAATGATGTCAATAAACCTACATCGTTTCCGATGAGTAATATATCATCAAGGTAAGGAACTAGAAACCAACTTGTCACCTTTAATCTTTTTGTATACACAGGGTTCATCAAGATTTTGATTAAATCCTAAATCCAAAACTTTGCACGGCTTGATCAAACCTTATGTTCCAGGATCTGGATGCTTACTTCAATCCATATATGGATCTTTGTAACTTGCATACCCTTTCCTCTTGGCGTTTTTCAATGAATCCTTCTGGTTGTTTCAGATAGATGCTTTCGTCAAGAGTTCCATTAAAGAAAGCTGTCTTGACATCCATTTGCCAAATCTTTAGGTCTAGAGATGCCGTAATAGATAAGAGTATCCTAACGGATTTAAGCATGGCCACAAGAGATAAGGTTTCGTCATAATCAGTACCTTCCTTTTGTGTGTAACCTTTAGCTACCAATCTAGCTTTAAAGGTTTCCACATTTCCATCCATTTCTTTTTTTCTCTTGTATACCCACTTGCACCCCATAGGTTTTATCCTTTTAGGCATGTCCACAAGAGACCAGACTTTGTTTTTGAACATAGATTAAATTTCGGAATGCATTACCTTTTACCAATGGCGATAATCAACATCTTCCATTGCTTCCTTGTATGTATAGGGATCATCGTCATCCGAGAGATTCTCTACAGATTCTCCTAGACTGATGTATCTCTCAGGTTATCTACTAAACCTCCCACTAAGACGAGGTATGGTAGATTATTGATTTATGTTGGTACAGAACTTACAATTGGGCTAGGTTGTGAAACCTCTTGTGAAATTGTATCTCCTAAAAGCTCATTCAGGACAATTCTACTTTTAGGAAAAAAAATTATTCATATAGTTCTCTTCCAGATATTTAGCATTTACCAAAACAAATACTTTAAGATCTGAAATACTATAGAAATAATATCCTTTGGTTCCTTATGGATATACTATAAATATGCATATTTATGAACAGGACTCCATCTTTTGTCTTTCCTTTTAACACGTGCACAGGACATCCAAATATCCTTGTAAACTAGGCTTTCGCCCGGTCCAGAACTCATGCAGTGTTTTGGGAACTAACTTAGATGGTACAACATTTTGAATGTACATAACGGTTTGTAAAGCATATCCCCAAAAAGAATTAGGGAGTGTTGAATAAATCAACATATACCTAACCATGTCCAAAATAGTTCTATTTCTCATTTATGGCCCCCCATTTTTTTAGGTGTACCATGTGCTGAAAACTGAAAAAATTTCCAATTATCATAAAGATATTGCAGAAATTCACCAGATAAATATTCTCCCCCATGATCAGACCTCAAGATTTTTATGCATTTCTCAAACTGATTTTCTACTTCAGCTTTAAATGCTTTGAACATGTCAAAAGCATCCAATTTATGTCTCATGAGATACACATAGCCAAATCTTGAGTAATCATCTGTGAATGTGATGAAGTACTCATATCCACCTCAGGACAACACACTTTAGTGTGTATCAATCCTAAACAATCAGTGGCTCTTGTACCTTTGGGCGTGAAAGACCTTTTGGTCATCTTACCTTCCAAACAAGATTCACAAGTTGGTAGATCATTAACCTTTAAGTCACTTGAAGGTTCATCACTAACCAATCGTTTGATCCTATTAAGGTTAATATGACCTAGGCGCAAATGCCATAGGTAGGTTTCATCTTTTGATAATTTTACTTTTTTATGATTAGTTTGTGTTGATTATGTGTCTAGCAAGTGAGAGATACTTCTATGCAAGTAGAATGAATTGTTTTCCAATGTACCTTTGCAAACAAATATGTTATTCTTACTAATAATAAAAGCTTTATTAAAAGTAACCGAATATCCAAATTTATTTAAACAAGAAACTGAAATTAAATTCCTCTTGAATTGAGGTACATAATAAACATTTATTAAATCTAAAGACCAACTATGAATCTAAACTAATTCTAATATCTCCTACTACACTAGCAGACACCAACGCTCCGTTGCCTAAATGCAAGTTGAATTTATTCACATTCAGTCTATTCCTTTGACCCTTTTCACCACAAAGGAAACACTTCCCTTAGATCTTGGTTACTTTCTTGGTCTCCTTTTAGGCAGGCTCAAGTTGCTTTTTCTTCTGTTGACTCTTGACCTTCTTACGGGTCTTAACAGTAGCAACTTACCAACCATATGAATCGCTTGACCCTTGCCTTTCACAAGGATTTTCTTGGCGCTTTAAACATCTTGCATCAGGCCTTGCAAGATGTATTCCTTATTGTTTAAGGTGTAGTCCAACTCGAACTTATCAAAGGAATCTGATAAGGAGTTGGTGATCATGTCAATTTTCGTCTCACAATCTATCTCAACACCATTGAGTTCAACAATGTTGAGATGTGCTATGACTCTCATCATGTGATCTTTCACAGCCTATCCAGGTTTCATCCTAAGATTCATGAAAACAATACCTCTCTCTTATTCGTCCTAGACTTCATAGCAAACATCACTTCCAGAGACATCATTTTACCTGCACCATACTTCAATCCTTCATGTTGCTATTGTAACACGTCAAAGATGGTGGCCATAATGTAACATTTATCCATCTCATCTGAAGTTACCCCTTACTGATACTCGTCTCTTTGCATCTCATTAGATTCATTAGTAAGAGTTGGTGGTTTAGGAATAGATAAAATGAACTTATGTTTTTCAGCTTGCAACAACAACCCTATTTTCCATTTCCAAGTGACATAATTATCATCAGTTAAAGTATTATCTTTTAAGATTTCGATTAGTGATGGGGACATGGTTTCTTTATAATAACAAAAATTATATAAGTAAACAATCACGATAAAGCACTTTCGAATATTTTTCTTGAATTAAATAAAATAATTCAATTGTAAAATTCAACGGTGATCCAACACCTATAAATGTCAAGCCTCCTTTGGGAGTTTGCACCACTTGCTAGTTGGACTAGGTCCCACCTAATTGTTAACATAACAACCAGCATTTTCAATTTTAGCCTTACGATTTTATTAACAAGAACTCTTGGAAGGATATTAATAAAATCACATTGAGAGTGTTACCAAGTTATCGACCTTCAATATATTCCCTCGCGAATATCCCTCATTTGGGAGTAGATATCGTTTGGATCAATTGTCTAGTCTATCCTTGTAAGGAAGTATCTTGCTAAATTCCGATCATGAATACCCCTTGGAGGCTTATTACAAGAAACATAAAGCTTAACAAAACTTGGAGGCCGTAAGTGTTCCGAAACACCTTCTCCCACACAATAGTTTATGGCGTTTGATCGAATTCCATAGAATGATTTACCAAGTTATCTATATGCAAATTAGATTCCTAAACCATTCAATGCATGTGCATACAAACAGAGATATATGAGTGGCAGTCCTATTCTATATGATATGTTATCAAACAATGACAAACATTACAGTATTTATAAAAATAAAAATAGCAACAATTTTGATCCATCCTAGAAAAGCAAGTAAATTACATATGTCTAGGAATGCAAAAACAAATTACTTGGTGAACAAGTCTTCACGTAACCATCGTCCATTTCGACATCCCTCGATTGCCTCCCATAGGCGTGCACACTCTTGGCTCCAGAAAGGGCTGTCGTGCGCAGCCCCTGGGATCCATCAGGCTGCCGTGCACAACCCATGGCATCCATGGGGCTGCCGTATGCAGCCCATGGCATCCATGGGGCTGCTGCGCGCAGCCCATGCCACAACAATCGTGGCCGCACTTTTTTTTGCATGCACGATTGTTGCTATGGCGCCACACTGTATCAAACTTGTTCCAGTTGCTTCCAATTTTTCAAACCTTCGAGTCTTCATTACTTGAATGTATTACAGAAGAATTTTAAATAATAAAATACTGCAGTTTTTATTTTTGTTACAACAACAAAATAAAAAAAACTTATAAACTACTAAGAAGGAAATTATGGCGATGATAGACCACCCTTCTTGTTAGAATCCTAAAACAAAAATACATTGAAATTCTAGGACCAAAAATGAGCAATAACAATCCATATATAAAACATATATATATACATATATACATACATTCCAATGTAAATATATACGTGAATACCTAGAGTGCCATCTCTTTCTAAAGCATGCATATTAACATTAAAAAGAAATAGATCCAAGTCCACATACATCAATTAATCAAGGGTACAACCAGGCTCTGATACTAATTGTAGGGAAAAATCGGTTCAAAACGCGACGGAAACGTAGAATGAGGGTTTGAAGTATTTTAAAAATTTTCCCTTTTACAAAATAACCTTAACCCTATATTAGTTGAAGTAAAATAAAAGTGTCGTACCTTTTTTATATGACGATAGAACTAGCGTCGAATTGAATCCGTAAGATCTTCCAATCAAATCATGAATGTGAATCACCTAGGAGTGTGGGCTCCTTTTCTTTTAATTGTATACCTGAGGATGGAAACAAACAAAATCATCTTATTTGTTAGTCACAATAATCCTCCAAGAGAAAATCCAATAACATATTTATTCAATAATGAATTATTGATTACTAATCCAACTCAAATAGTGTATTTATTCAAGAACAAATTATTGAATATAAATTAAATTGTGACTAAATCAAAAACTTCCTAATTTGACCAATTGTCAATTAGAGTCCTAATAGAAATCATATACTTCCTAATTTTACTAGATAAATAATTCATTTATTTATCTACTTATCAAATATAGTATTTGATACTTATCATATTACCCAAAATAAAATGACTCTAGGAGAATTCTCGTACAAGGAAAAAGATTGTAACTTTTAATTAAATAATTAATTAATTAACAAATTAATTAATTTTTATTTAATTAAATAAAAAAATAAAAAACAATATAATAAGCTATTTTATATAGCCTTAGCCGCCCAAGCCAATATATATGGGTCAAATATTGTTTTTACAATTTTATTAAATCCAATGGACTTAAATAAAAAGTCTACAAGTGAACTAGACTCATTCTTACTGAAAAATCCCTTAAAACATATGTCTACAACATAGAGCCGGGGTGAATAGGTTTTAATAAAGTCAATTACCAATTTTTCTTGATTAGTCAATATTCAATATTCACCCAACAAAATAAACATAAAACATCAAGTGTAAAAATACAGAAATATAAACAACACAAGGCGTATATGTGGAAAACCCTCCAAACGGGTAAAAAACCACGGGCTGTTAAGTGCGCCACACTCGATCATAGAAATCCACTATATGAGTAAAGGTTACACCCTCAAGTGATTCTCGGACTCTCACTCTCGATAACCTCAGGCTATGGCCAACACTACTCACCACTTTTGGTTCAATCCCTAGTGATATCCTCTGATACACTCCTCTTGGCGTGAATGTCTCCTACTCTACCCCCTTGGTTCTTTTATAGTTGCACCTAACCAATTGCTTGCCAACCCATCTTTGGTTGCAAGACTTGAATTGCTTGTGCACTACACACCGGTAGCCACAAGGCTTACTTCTCAATGAAGAGATAAAAAACCAATGTGAATATGTAACAATATTCTAAATGCAAATAATGCTTATCTAGGAATTTAAGAATGTCACTAAGTACAATTCCTAGATATCAAAGTCTAAATGAATTCTCATAAAGACTTAACTAGATGTAGATATGCAATCCTAAAATCTAGTTATCAAACACATGCCAATCAACAAGAGTTGTCATTAAACATGGCAAGGTCACTGAATATAATCATAAAATGCAATCAATATGACCTAATCAACATCCAAATGCAAAGCATATAGATTTAGCTAGAAGTGTAAAATCGTCCTAAATGCTAGCTATCACTAATCACTACTCTTAACCAACAACCAACAACACAAGCATGTGATAACTGCAATCAAACATAACAACATGCATTTAATTAAAAATAAAAGCTAAACATAGGCATATATGTCATATGATTGAAAAGAGGCAATCTAGAATATGTAAAAGTCACCTAGTCAAGAAACATAAGAAAACACATGCTTGAAAGATGAAGAATGATGCTAGATGTGCATGAATAGGAGTTTGGATGTGTAAAAAAATGTTCTTTGAGCTCTTTCTATCTCTAGGAGTCTACAACAAATATTATGGTGTGTTTAATTTTAATATAGAAAGAGGGTGAATAGATTTAAATCAAATTTTACCCAATTTTTGTTAATGGTCAATTAGACGAAAATACCCCTAACAAGTCACAATAATATCACAAGTGTAATAAGTGCGGAAATAATAAAGACACTTGAGATATACGTGGAAACCCTCCAAATAGGAAAAACCACGGGCTATTAAGTGCGTCACACTCGAACAACGAATCCACTGATGATAGAGGCATTACAACCTACTCCTGGTATATAACCCACTACCACTACCTAATCCCCGGTATTAAGTGGGTCTAGTCTAATTTACTTACGCTTGAAGCAACCTACTCCCGGATGCAACGCAAGACTTACTTCTCTTCAATGAAGAGATAAACACACTATGTGAATATATGATGATATTCAAACAACAAACAAGGCTAGGGTACTTTATATGCTTATCTAGGATTATGAGGTGGAAATAAATGCAATCCTAGATATCAAGAGCTAAATGACATGTCATAAAGCTTAGCTAAACATATAACAAGCAATCCTATGAAGCTATCATAAAAGCCATATCAACACATGTTGTCATCAAGCATGGCAAGGACTATAATGCACTCACAAAATGCAATCAATGAGTCCTAAACAATTTCTAAATGCAAAGCATAGAGATTTAGCTAGAAGTTATCAATAACAACAATCCTAGATATCACAAACAAACACAATGAATCAACAAATATGCTTACAATGTATTCAACATATACTTAGTATATATTCATGTGATTGAGACAAAGCATTTAACCACACAATAAATGCAAGTTTTAGACTAATGTCTATCAATAACAAACTCAATTAGTTATGTAGAGATTTTCTAACAAACTAATTGTCACAAAAACATCACATAAACATTCAAAAGCTTAACAACTTGATTAATGAACAATCTATCAATCCAGTCAACAATGAATCACACAAGAATGTTTATGACCTAGCTTTTAAGTAAAAATGACCAAATCAATTAAGCTTTCAAAATACAAACCCATTAATGTCATCATTCAACAAAAAATATGCATTCAAAAATGATTTCTATAAATCCTGTGCAATAAAAATGAAGTCTTAGAGTTTAAGAACAATAATCAAAGATAAAAGTTTGATCTTACTTACCAAGTCATGAATAATGAAGACCCATGTCTAAAGATGATCAATACTGCATGAAGAATGATGATTTTTGGGTTTGGAGAGCTTAAAACTTGTTTCTTAGTGAGAGAAAATATTTCCTTTGAGGGAGAAACTCCAAGAGTGGTTCTTTAACTCTCCGAACCCAAAACCCATCATCCTTGATGCATTATTGATCATCTTTAGACATGGGTCTTCATCATTCACGACTTGGTACGTAAGAACAAACTTTTATCTTTGATTATTATTCTTAAACTCCAAGAGTTCGTTTTTATTGCATAGGATTTATAGAAATCATTTTCGAATGCATATTTTTGTTGAATGATATTGTAAAGTCTTCATTATTGATTGACTTATTTCATGAACAAACCATATTTTTGGGGTTATAAGCTTAGGCACTCAAGACCTTAAGAGAAGAAGCACCAAAGGTATGTTTCTTGTTCTTACTTACTTACTTTGAAGAGATATAGTTGCACACACTCACAACTCATGCATATTTTTTATTCGTATATGTTGTGTGTTTATATGAGTGTGCATTCATGTTTTGATAACTCTTCTTGGATGTTTATATTAATCACATCTTTGCATTTGTATTGACATAAATTATGTGTTGCTCACACAAAAACTTACTTGCATTTGATTTGTTATGCATGTGTGCTTTATTGTTGTCTATGTGCATTCATGGTATGGTTTTGTGTGTTATTCACGCCTGCATGATGGTGTGCTTGTCTTAGCGCATTGAGTGACCATTTGAGAAGGTCGTATTCTTCTCTTGGTTTGGTTATGTGGAGTAAGGTGTTTAGTTTCAAAAAGTGGATTTCTATGATTTAAATGTTTTTCAAAACTGACCTTTGTATGGTCTTGTGGCCATATCTTTTTATAAATTGATTTAAAATGAGTTTTGAAAATTTCTGTATAAACTAGACACCCATACCTTAACAACGGTATATTATTCATAATATTTCATGACCGTTTGGATTGGTTTTGAAATCTCCAAAGTGACCAAAAAACTAGGGCATTTCTGTTGTTGTCCATTTCTGAACTTTGGTCACTTAAATGACCATAACTTTTTCTATAGACATCCAAATGAAGTTTTTACAATTTTAAAATAAATAAGACTTCCATACCTTTCTAACAGTATATTATACGAAATGTTTAGATGTGGTTTGGTCATGTTTTGGGTCGCTCAAATCTCAAGCTTTTGTGCTGTCGCGGCTGCGCTGGTCCATAAGTGCACCTCACCAGCACCCCTGGACAGTAGATGTGCACTAGTGTGGCACTTATCGACCAGCGTAGCTCACCATCTCACTGAGTAAAATTCTGGGAATTTTCAAAACGACGTAGTTTTGTTCTAGAGCTCATATTTATGTACCATCTTCTTCCTCACTCATTTTTTAGAGCTTAAAAACCATTTCTTAGTAAGAGAAAATATTTCCCTTAAGAGAGAAGCTCCAAGAGTGGTTCCTTAACTCTCCAAACCCAAAACCCATCATCCTTCATGCATTATTGATCACCTTTAGACATGGGTCTTCATCATTCATGACTTGGTAAGAAAGAACAAACTTTTATCTTTGATTATCGTTCTTAAACTCCAAGAGTTCGTTTTTATTGCATAGGATTTATAGAAATCATTTTTGAATGCATATTTTGTTGAATGATGACATGATTGGGTTTGTATTTTGATAGCTTAATTGATTAGGTCATTTTTGCCTAAAAGCTAGGTCATAAACATTCTTGTGTGATTCATTATTGACTAGGTTGATAGATTGTTCATTAATCAACTTGTTAAGATTTTGAATGTTTATGTGATATTTTTGTGACAATTAGTTTATTCAAAAATCTCTACATAACTAATTAAGTTTGTTATTGATAGACATTTGTCTAAGACTTGCATTTATTGTGTGGCTAAATGCTTTATCTCAATCACATGAATATATACTAAGTATATATTGAATACATTGTAAGCATATTTGTTGATTCATTGTGATTGTTTGTGATAGCTAGGATTGTTGTTATTGATAACTTCTAGCTAAATCTCTGTGCTTTGCATTTAGATATTGTTTAGGACTCATTGATTGCATTTTGTGAGTCAATTATAGTCTTTGCCATGCTTGATGACAACATGTGTTGATATGGCTTTTATGATAGCTTCATAGGATTGCTTGTTCTATGTTTAGCTAAGCTTTATGACATGTCATTTAACTCTTGATATCTAGGATTGCATTTATTGCCACCTCATAATCCTAGATAAGCATATAAGGTACCCTAGCCTTGTTTGTTGTTTTAATATCATCATATATTCACATAAGGTGTTTATCTCTTCATTGAAGATAAGTAAGTCTTGCATTGCATCCGGGGGTATGTTGCTTCAAGCATAAGCAAATTGGAGTAGGTCCGCTTAATACCGGGATTTTGTAGTGGTAGTGGGTTATATACCGGGTGTAGGTTGTAACGCCTCTATCATCAGTGGATTCGTTGTTTGAGTGTGGCGCACTTAACAGCCAGTGGTTTTTTCCATTTGGGGGGTTTCCACGTATATCTCAAGTGTCTTTATTAGTTCCGCACTTATTACACTTGTGATATTATTGTGACTAGTTAGGGGTATTTTCGTCTAATTGACCATTAACAAAAATTGGGTAAAATTTGATTAAAATCTATTCAACCCCCCCCCCTTCTCTCCCCTTATAGATTAATATTAAACACACCAGAATATTTGTTTCAATTGGTATCAGAGCGGGTTCCTAGACATACATAGGTGATCCTTGCTCATTTTTGGTGTGCTTTGCATTTTGTCTGATTTTGATCATTCATACATTTGCATTCATTTGAACTCATTTTACCCAAAACACTATATGTGATTTTGAGAGACTTACGGGTGCGTTGATCTCTGAACCATCTACGCTCACCAAGGATACCTACCCCTCTTGAAAAGTGAGGATGGAGTTCTTTTTGTGTGACCTTGATGAGCATGTGTGGATGTGTGTGGAAGAAGGATACTCACCTCCCATAGAGACACAAGAGAATGGGGCTTCTATGCCTAAACCCAAGTCCAAGAGGACTAATGATGAACTCGAGGCTACCGAATGGAATTCAAAGGGCCTTCGTGCCGTATATTGTACAATGGGTGAGAGTCAAGCAAAGCTCATCCAATCCACCCCAGATGTTCGAGAAGCTTGGGAGATTCTACGAATCACCCACGAAGGTACCATGAAAGAAAAAGACAAGAATTTAGGTACCTCGAAGAACAAGCTTCGATGTTTTAATTATGGCGACTATGGGTACATTTCCACGGATTGTGGATATTCAAAGAGCAAGAGTCAAAGAGGTAAATCAAAGGCCTACTCTTCTAGTAAAAGTGAAGAAATCTCTTCGGGTTCCAAGGGATGTGAAAGGAATCATATAGCCGTGTACGCTTTACACGATGACAACTCTAAAGCGGCCACAATACACCCATCGCTCAAGGTTGACATTGAAGAAGCTAGTTTAGATGATGATTGCCACGAGAGTACAAGTGGTAGAAGCTTCGATGAAGAAAGTTCAAGCTCCAAGAACTTGAATGATGAAGAGTTTGGTTACAAAGACTTCATTAAAAGTCTTCAAAGGTCTTTGAAGAAAAAAAAAAGAAATCAAGAAGTTGAAGGACGAAAATCATCAACTAAGGACCAAGTTAGATAACTCCTTGAAGATGGACATAGTTGATGTGTCCAAGTATGAGAAGGAGATTGATGATTTCCATCAAAGGATGAAGGCAATGAAGGATGAACTTGCCAACAAAGACAATTCCTTGAAGATCATCAAGGAGAATGAGATGAGGTGCCTTGGAGAATTGAAGAAAGCTAAGGTCATGCAACCTCAAGCTCAAGGCAAGAAAAGATCTTTACCTCCATAACATCCTAGGAGGAAGATTGATCTTGGAGAGACATCCAAGAATGGCCAAGTGAAGAGGCCAATAAAGAATGGAGATAAACCTCAACAATCAAGAGCTCTACTTCCAAGCCTTCCTCAACCAAGAAAGCATGTTCAACAAGTTCATCCATCTCAACAAGCTAGACCACAAAGGTGCCACCAATTGGCTCAAGCTCCAAGAAAAAGCCAACCGGTGCATCACCAAAGACAACCTCATCGACATGGCGATCCATGGATGAGATCACATTGCAAAGGTATAAATTCTCATTTTGTACCTACTTGTCATTTTTATGGTATGATTGGTCACTTAAGACCAAATTGCTTTAAGTACATTAAGATGTGTAGAATAGAGAGCATGAAAGAATATCGGTTGAAAAAATGGGCAAGTATGCATGAACCTAGGGTTGTTAGAAATATATGTTTAACCACTAGAAATGAGAAAGTGGAACCTAAGTGGGTTTGAAAGAATGAACCCGCTTGCCTTAGTGCCTATGAGATAACCGTAGATGCAACTAGGTCCTTTGGACTTGGTAAGTTTATAGGAGCACATGTTTCCCAATGACTTGGTTAAATTTTGACCCCATATGGGGAACTCAAGCAAAGAGAGCTTTTGTGTACTTATTGCATGCAAAAATTTGGAAATGTTTATGCTCTTTTATTGATTGCTTGAGTAGCTTGGTTGCACTTATATTATATTTTCTTCAATAAGTGTGAACTCTGCTTTGATTACAATCCATGTCATATTTATGTTCAAACATGCATTTTTTGACCAGGAGATCTATATAGGAAGTACATGTTGAATGATCTATAGTTATCTCCATGACATAATGAATCTTTAATATCATGCTAAAAAAAATGGTAAAGCATGCAAAACATGGTGTGAAAATGCTATTGAGATTAAAATGTTTAATGAATGTCTCTCTTTCTTTATTAAGTTGAACATGGCTACTATCATACAGGTATCTTACCTGAAAAAATCAAATAGAGTGCAAAGTTGCTCATGCCATGTTTCGCTTATAAAGTTGGATATAGTGCTCTTAAAATTTTACTTCTATGACAACTATATATCCTTGCTTCTCTCATCATGAATGGTGAAATTGGTTTGAATTCTATTGAAAACCTTTGTCATTTGCTTTGCCAAATACCGTTGTTTTTGGACTTGAATACAACATGTCTTGTATGAAAAGCATTTTTGATTCACACATTTTCTTCCAATAAATCTCCTTGTTACTCTCCTATTAATTGAGTTGCATAAATGTAGCTTATATGATTATGCAAATATCTTGTATACTCCTTTCTTTCTTTGCCTTGAGTGACCCGGTTGAGGACTTCTCCTTTGCCTATATCATGACAAAAAAGGGGAGTAACATTTGTGGTGTTAGGGGGAGTAGCATGTGTTGGTTTTAAGGGGAGTAGTACTTGTTGGAGAGATTACATTTAGGGGGAGTAACCCTTTGAGGGAGAGCATTGCAAGATGTGGAGCATTACATGATGTCATACTCATATTCTTGAATGCAAATGCTTTTGTTTTATATTCACTTGATCATCTCACATGCACTTGGTTTGGAAAGTGTATTTGTGTTTGTTTTGTGTGTAGGTTTGATAGTTCTACAAGAGATTGAAGATTTGAAGTTTTTTTTTCATGTATATCTCTTTGTAATGTAGAATATCTTCCCAGTGTTTTATTTTGTTTTGTGAGGATCAATGTGAGTGGTGGTTTTGTCATAAAATAGCCAAAGGGGGAGATTGATTGGCTTATTTCGTGAACAAACCACATATTGGGGTTTTATGTAAGGGTAGCTTAGGCTCTCAAGACCTCAAGAGAAGAAGCACCAAAGGTATATTTCTGTTGCTTACTTGCTTTGAAGAGATATAGTTACACACACTCATAACTCATGCATATTTCTTATTCGTATATGTTGTGTGTTTATATGAGTGTGCATTCATGTTTTGATAACTCTTCTTGCATGTTTATATTGATCACATCTTTGCATTTGTATTGACATGCATTATGTGTTGCTCACACACATACTTACTTGCATTTGATTTGTTATGCATGTGTGCTTCATTGTTGTCTATGTGCATTCATAGTGTGGTTTTGTGTGTTGTTCGCGCTTGCATGATGGTGTGCTTGTCTTAGCGCATTGAGTGACCATTTGAGAAGGTCGTATTCTTCTCTTGGTTTGGTTATGTGGAGTAAAGTGTCTAGTTTCAAAAAATGGATTTCAATGATTTAAATGTTTTTCAAAATTGAACTTAGTATGGTCTTGTGACCATGTCTTTTTAAAAAATGATTCAAAATGAATTTTGAAATTTTTTGTATAACCTAGATACCCATACCTTTCAAACGGTATATTATTCATAATATTTCATGACCGTTTGAATTGGTTTTGAAATCTCCAAAGTGACAACAAAAACAGGGCATCTCAGTTGTTGTCTGTTTCTGACCTTTGGTCACTTAAATGACAATATCTTTAACTACAGACATCTAAATCAGGTTTTATAAATTGTAGTAGAAAGTATACTTCCATACCTTTCCAACGGTATATTATACGAAAGGTTTGGATGTGGTTTGGTCATGTTTTTCGTCGCTCAAATCTTGAGCTTTTGTGCTATCTCGGCTGCGCCGGTCCACAAGCGCACGTCACCAGCGCCCTTGGATAGTAGGTGTGCGCTGGTATGGCGCTTGTCTACCAGCGCAGCTCACCAGCGCACTGAGTAAAATTCTGGGCATTTTCAAAACGATGTAGTTTTGTTCTAGGGCTCATATTTATGTGTCATCTTCTTCCTCACTCGTTTTTTAGAGCTTAAAAACCATTTCTTAGTGAGAGAAAATATTTCCCTTGAGAGAGAAGCTCCAAGAGTGGTTCTTTAACTCTCCAAACCCAAAACCCGTCATCCTTCATGCATTATTGATCATCCTTAGACATGGGTCTTCATCATTCATGACCTGGTAAGTAAGAACAAACTTTTATCTTTGATTATTGTTCTTAAACTCCAAGAGTTCGTTTTTATTGCATAGGATTTATAGAAATCATTTTTGAATTCATATTTTTTTGAATGATGACATGATTGGGTTTGTATTTTGATAGCTTAATTGATTAGGTCATTTTTTCCTAAAAGCTAGGTCATAGACATTCTTGTGTGATTCATTGTTGACTAGGTTGATAGATTGTTCATTAATCAACTTGTTAAGCTTTTGAATGTTTATGTGATGTTTTTGTGACAATTAGTTTGTTAGAAAAGCTCTACATAAATAATTGAGTTTGTTATTGATAGACATTGATCTAAGACTTGCATTTATTGTGTGGCTAAATGCTTTGTCTCAGTCACATGAATATATATTAAGTATATGTTGAACACATTGTAAGCATATTTGTTGATTCATTGTGATTGTTTGTGATAGCTAGGATTGTTGTTATTGATAACTTCTAGCTAAATCTCTATGCTTTGCATTTAGATATTGTTTAGGACTCATTGAGTGCATTTTGTGAGTGCATTATAGTCCTTGCCATGCTTGATGACAACATGTGTTGATATGGCTTTTATGATAGCTCTTGATATCTAGGATTGCATTTATTGCCACCTCGTAATCCTAGATAAGCATATAAGGTACCCCTAGCCTTGTTTGTTGTTTGAATATCATCATATATTCACATAAGGTGTTTATCTCTTCATTGAAGAGAAGTAAGTCTTGCGTTGCATCAGGGAGTAGGTTGCTTCAAGCGTAAGCAAATTTGACTAGGTCCACTTAATACCGAGATTAGGTAGTGGTAATGGGTTATATACCGGGAGTAGGTTGTAACGCCTCTATCATCAGTGGATTCGTTGTTCGAGTGTGGCGCACTTAACAGACCGTGGTTTTTCCCATTTGGGGGGTTTCCACGTATATCTCAAGTGTCTTTATTATTTCCGCACTTATTACACTTGTGATATTATTGTGACTTGTTAAGGGTACTTTCGTCTAATTGACCATTAAAGAAAATTGGGTAAAATTTGATTAAAATCTATCCACCCCCCCCCCCCTCTAGATTAATATTAAACACACCATAATTATTTTTTCAGAGTCAATTTCTCTCTCTTGGGGATTTAATTTCAAAGCTCTAGGTCTGATTTGGGAAGAAAATGATATATATAAGGTGTAAAAACGAGTTGCACAGGAAAATATGTTTTTGCCAAAATCAGGTTTTTCGCTATAGGTTTCGCACCAGGAGGAGGCAAAAAGTTTTGAAGGGAAAATTGCTGCCAAGTTTTTTGGGTCCATCTTCGCACGTGGATGGGGTAAAATGTTTGGAAGAAAAAATTGCTACCAAGATTTTCAGGGTCATTTTCACCGAGCCTCGTAGGAATTTCACTCTCAGCACACCAGCTTGAAATTCAAGCGGATCAAAGCATGACCAAACGACTTCAAAACTTTTCGTATAATATACCGCCTGTAAGGTATAGAAGTATACTTTCTACTCCAATGTACAAAACAAGATTTGGATATCATTAGAAAAAAATATGACCATTTTAGTGGCCAAATGTCAGAAACAGATAACAACAGAGTTGCCCTGTTTTTATGGTTACTATGGAGATTTCAAAACATATCCAAAAAGTCTTGAAATAATATGAATAATATACCGTTGGAAAGGTATGGGTGTCTAGTTTTTAAAAAACTTTTATAACTCATTTTAAAGCAATGCATAAAAAGTTACGGTAACAAGACCGCACAAAGGTCAGTTTTGAAAACTCTTAAATCGTTGAAAACCGTTCTTTAAAAACTAGACACATTACTCCAAATAACCAAACCAAGAGAAGAATGAGGCCTTCTCAAAAGGTCAGTCAACGCGCTTAAACAAGCACACCATCGTGCACTCGCAGACGTATTCGATCAAATAACGGAATATGAATTAAACACATAATAAACACACTTAGAACTAAAAATTAAATGCAAGATGACACATGCAACAACTCATACACATGTAAGTGTGTTTGTGTGTGTGTGTAGTAATAAATGCATGTCAACGTAAATGCATATATATGAAATGTGAGTGTGTACAACTAATTCTCTTCGATAAAAATAAGCACAAGTGAACTTCCTCTTGAAGCTCAATGGGATCTTGGACGTTTGCCATCAAAAGTTTAATCTAACCATTGCACATTGAATCCCCAATATGGTTTGTCATGAAATAAGCCAATCATAAAATTAAGTTTCTTACAATCGCCCCATTTGTCTATTTCATGACAAAATCACCACTCACAAAGCAATCCTTATAATACAACAAAAAAACTAGGTCTGATTTTGGATGAATATGATTTATATATATATATATAAGTCGTAAAAACGCGTTGCACAGGAAAAGATGTTTTTGCCCAAATCAGGTTTTTTGCTACAGGTTTAGCACCATGAGGGGGCGAAATCTTTGGAAGTGAAAATTGCTGCCAATATTTTTGGGGCCATCTTCGTACATGGAGAGGGCGAAATGTTTGGAAGCAAAAATAGCTGCCAAGATTTTCGAGGTCATTTTCGCTCGTGGCTCGTGCAAATTCCTCTCTCAGCACACCAACTTGAAATTCATGTTGATCAAAAAATGAACCAACGACTTTAAAACCTTTCGTATATTGTACCATTGGAAAGATATGGAAGTCTACTTTCTACTCTAATGTACAAAGCATGATTTGAATATCTGTAGAAAGAGGTATGGTCATTTTAGTGACCAAAGTTCAGAAACAGATAATAACAAAGTTGCCCCATTTTTATGGTTACTTTGGAGATTTCAAAACCAATCTAAACTATCAGGAAATATTACGAATAATATACCGTTGGAAAGGTATATATGTCTAGTTTGTACAAAATCTTTCAAAACAAATTTTAAAGTAATTGATAAAAATTTATGGTAACAAGACAGTACAAAGGTCAGTTTTGAAAAACACTTAAATCGTTGAAAATAATTCTTTAAAAACTAGACACGTTACTCCAAATAACCGAACCAGGAGAAGAATGAGACCTTCTCAACTAGTAACTCAATGCGCTAAAACAACCACACCATCGTATGGACATATCCAAACAAACAATGGAATACAAATTAAAACCACTTAGAACTAAGAATGAAATGCATGGTGACACATGCAACAACTCAAACACATGTAAGTGTGTGTGTACTGTAATAAATGCATGTCAATGTAAATGCATATATATGAAATGTGAGTGTGTGCAACTAAATCTATTCAATAAAAAATAAGCACAAGTGAACTTCCTCTTGAAGCTCACTAGGATCTTGGACTTTTGCAATCAAAAGTCTAAGCTACCCATTGCACATTGAATCCCCAATGTGATTTGTCATGAAATAAGCCAATCATAAAATTGAGGTTCTTACAATCTCCCCCTTTGGCTATTTCATGACAAAATCACCACTCACAAAGCAATCCTCACAATGCAATAAATAAACTAGGTCTGATTTTGGATGAATATGATATATATATATATATATAAGTGTATATATATATATAAGTTGTAAAAATACGCTGCACAGGAAAAGATGTTTTTGCCCAAATCAGGTTTTTTGCTACTTTTTAAGGTTCTTGCAATCAAAAGTTTAAAAAAGAAAATTGCTACCAAGTTTTTTAAGGCCATCTTCGCACGTGGAAGGGCGAAATGTTTAGAAGCGAAAATTGCTGCCAAGATTTCCGGGGTCATTTTCGCTCGAGGCACACGCGAATTCCACTTTCAACACACCAACTTGCAATTCAAGTGGATCAAAAAATGAACCAACGGCTTCAAAACCTTTCGTATATTATACTGTTGGAAAGGTATTGAAGTATACTTTGTACTCCAATCTACAAAACATGATTTGAATATCTGTAAAAAGAGGTATGGTCATTTTAGAGACCAAAGTTCATAAATAGATAATAACAGAGTTGTCCCGTCTTTTATGGTTACTTTGGTGATTTCAAAACCAATCTAAATTGTCATGAAATATTACGAATAATATACCTTTGGAAAGGTATGGGTGTATAGTTTGTACAGAAACTTTCAAAACTTGTTTGGAAGCAATTTATAAAAAGTTAAGGTAACAAGACCGTACGAAGGTTAGTTTTGAAAAACACATAAATCATTGAAAACCATTCTTTAAAAACTAGACACATTACTCCAAATAACCAAACCATGAGAAGAATGAGAACTTCTCAACTGGTCACTCAATACGCTAAAACAAGCACACTATCATGCACCATGGACGTATCTGATCAAACAAAGGAATACGAATTAAACACACTTAGAACTAAAAATGAAATGCATGATTACACATGCAACAACTCAAACACATGTAAGTGTGTGTGTGTGTGTGTGTGTGTGTGTGTGTGTGTGTGTGTGTGTGTGTATTGTAATAAATGCATGTCAATGTAAATGCATATATATGAAATGTGAGTGTGTGCAACAAAATCTCTTCAATAAAAAATAAGCAGAAGTGAACTTGCTCTTGAAGCTCACTAGGATCTTGGACATTTGCCACCAAAAGTCTAAGCTACCCATTGCATATTGAATCCCCAATGTGATTTGTCATGGAATAAGCCAATCATAAAATTGAGGTTCTTACAATCTCCCTCTTTGGCTATTTCATGACAAAATAACCACTCACAAAGCAATCCTCACAATACAATAAAAAAACTAGATCTGATTTTGGATGAATAAGATATATATATATATATATGTGTGTGTGTGTGTGTGTGTGTATAAGTCATAAAAACGGGTTGCACAGGAAAAGATGTTTTTGCCCAAATCAGGTTTTTTGCTACATGTTTCGCACCAGGAGGGGACGAAAAGTTTGGAAGTGAAAATTGCTGCCAAGTTTTTTAGGACCATCTTCGAACTTGGAGGGGGTGAAATATTTGGAAGCGAAAATTGCTGCCAAGATTTTCAGGGTAATTTTCGCTCGAGGCTCGCACGAATTCCACTCTCAGCACACCAGCTTGAAATTCAAGTGGATCAAAACGTGAACCAATGACTTCAAAACCTTTCATATATTATACCATTGGAAAGGTATGGAAGTCTACTTTCTATTCCAGTGTACAAAACATGATTTGAATAACTGTAGAAAGAAGTATGGTCATTTTAGTGACCAAAGTTCAGAAACATATAATAACAGAGTTGCCTCATTTTTATGGTTACTTTGGAGATTTCAAAAACAATCCAAACTATCATGAAATATTATGAATAATATACCGTTGGAAAGGTTTGGGTGTCTAGTTTGTACAAAAAATTTTAAAACTCATTTTAAAGCAATTTATAGAAATTTATGGTAACAAGACCGTATAAAGGTCAGTTTTGAAAAAAACCCAAATAATTGAAAACCATTCTTTAAAAACTAGACACATTACTCCAAATAACCAAACCAAGAAAAGAATGAGACCTTCTCAAATGGTCACTCAATGTGCTAAAACAAGCATACCATCGTGCATGCATGGACGTATCCAATCAAACAGCGGAATACAAATTAAACACACTTAGAACTAAGAATGAAATGCATGATGAGAAATGCAATAACTCAAACACATGTAAGTGTGTGTGTACTGTAATAAATGCATGTCAATGTATATGCATATATATGAAATGTGAATGTGTGCAACAAAACCTCTTCAATAAGAAATAAGCACAAGTGAACTTCCTCTTGAAGATCACCGGGATCTTGGACGCTTGCCATCAAAAGTCTAAGCTACCCATTGCACATTGAATCCCTAATGTGATTTGTCATGAAATAAGCCAATCATAAAATTGAAGTTCTTACAATCTCCTTCTTTGGCTATTTCATGACAAAATCACCACTCACAAAGTAATCCTCACAATACAATCAAAAAACTAACTATTAATCAAGAGTTCAAGAGAGTCTAAGTCTAAGTCTTCATGGTCTTCAGTCTGTTCGTAGATCTTCATAACTACATACAATAGCAAGAAAGCCCTTTCTAAGTACAAGTGCATGTGAGGTGAAAAAATACAAAAAACACAATTGCACGCAATAAAGCAATATAAAGAAATACATGTGCAATGCTCCCCCTAAATGTTTACTCTCTCTCTCTCAAGACTACTCCCCAAAACATAAACAATGCTCCCCATATATCTCTCAAGACTTCTCTCCCTTTTTGTCATGAGATAGGCAAAGGAGCTCCCCTTATCGGGTTGCTTTAGCAAAGAGAGTTATTAGCACAATTACGATGCATAATCTTATAAATGAACTTTATGCAGCATAAGTAATTGAGAGAGATTCAAGGAGTTTAATTTTAAAAAAATGCTTGATAAGGATGCTTTGCAAACAAGACATGTTGCATTCAAATCCAAACCAAGTGGTATTTGGCAAAGCAAACATCAAAAGGGTTTCCAAAAGAATTGAAACCAATTTGTACCCTTTTGTCATAAGCAAACAAGATATAGTTTCAAAATTTTGAAAATAAAGCAACTATATCAATCCTTAAAGGCAAATCAAGACTATGGATCAAGAGATCCTACTAGATTTTTCTGGATAATTATCTGTATGATAGTTGTCTTGGTTTACATTAAGAAAAGAGAGAAGACTAATTTGAATATAAAATCCTTATTAATTGCATGGATACAAGATCCTTATTGATTAGTCTTCTCATTTGCACTCATACACATTTGCATTAAAGCAATCAAACTCAATTCATACATATCATTTAAAGCATGTCATAATAAGCAAGTTCACATGTCATGGAGATAAATTATAGGTGATTCAAATGTACTTTCCCAGTTAAATCTCCTAGTCCAAAAATGCATGTTTGAACATAATTATGACATGGGTTGCAAACAAAGCAATGGTACACACTTATTAAAAAAACATATAAGCATATGTGCAACCAAGAATCTCAAGCAATTAACAAAAGAGCATAAAACAAATTAACTTTTTGCATATAGCAAATCATGCAAGTTTGCTCTCTTTTCTTGAGCTCCCTAAATGGGGTCAAATTCAACCAAGTCAATGAAAGGAATGAGCCCCTATAAAATTACAAAGTCCAAAGGACCTAGTTGCATATACGGGTGTCTCATGGGCACTAAGGCAAGCGGGTTCATTCTTTCTAACCCACCTAGGTTCCACCTTTTCATTTTTAGTGGTCATAAGTAAATTTCTAAACACCCTAGGTTCATACAGACTTGCCCCCTTTTTCAACCATTTTACTTGCATGCTCTCTAATCTACACCTCTTAATGTATTTAAAGTAATTTGGTCGTAAGTGACCAATCATACCACAAAAATGACAAGTTGGTACAAAGTAAGAATTCATATCACTGCATTGTGATCTCATCTGGGCATCGTCATATTGATGAGGTTGTCTTTGATGGTGCATCGGTTTACTTCTCCTTGGAGCTTGAGCCGATTGATGACATCTTTGTGGTCTAGCTTGAGGTGGTTGAGCTGGTTGAGCTGGTTGATCTTGCCTCCTTGGTTGGTCATGCTTCTTGTGATCACCTCCTTTCCTCATAGTTGGTTTGATATAGGAGGTGATTGACTTCTCAATTCTTGAATTTCCTAGGTTCTGGTTGAGTTGCCAAGGCTTGTGTGGACTTTCCTTGAGTTAAAGGTTGCTTGGATAAAGCCTTACTTTTGCCTTGAGCTTAAGGTTGTTTGACCTTGGCCTTCTTTAATTCTTCAAGGCATTTCATCTCTCTTTCCTTGACAATATTCAAGAAGTTCTCTTGGTTGGCAAGTTCATCCTTCATCGCCTTAATCCTTTAGTGGCAATCTTGAATCTCCTTTTTATACTTGGACACATCAATCTTGTCCATTAATAAGGAGTCATCAATGGAGGTCACTTTCTCCATGGTCTTCAATTTGGAAACAAGAATGGAGATGTATTTCATTAGGTCTTCCATGATCTCTTTGTACCGATGAAGTTGATTTTGACAATTTTGTTTGCTTTCTTCAAGGGTACTGATCTTTTCTTCTGAGGAAACCTTCCATAATCTCAAAGTCTAATTCTCCTTAGATAGCTTTTCGTTTTGCTTCAAAACTTTGAGAAGGGTCACTTGACATTCATTAATTGAGTCAATTTCCTCATCAAGGCATTTGCCTTGATCACTTATTGCCACACCAACCCTTCCCTCTATATTGGAGTCAAGATTCAAGACCATGTTGCCTTCATCAAAGTCTTCTTCATAAGAGGCTCCATAGGCCGTGAAGTTAGGCACATGCTCTTCACCTTTGGAAAAGTCCTCTTCACTCTTCTTGGATAAGGTCTTCTTCTTTACCTCATTTTCTTTTGAGTTCATGTTCTTCTTGTGAGATTTTATGAATCTCCTAAATCTCTCCACCATGAGAGTCACCTGCTTATCGGAGTCATATCTCTCCCTCTCACCTTTAGAGGTCACCACATCAATACCAGCTTAAAGTTTTTCACTCTCACACATGGTGTTTAGGTGAAGTGAATGAATGAATGCAAATAACAAAAATGCACATAAACATAAGACACACAAACAAGAGCTTGGATCACCTATGCATGTTTAGGAACCTGGTCTGATACCAATTGAAAAATTCCTGAAAACATGTATCTACAACCTAGAGGGGTGAATAGGTTTTAATCAAGTCAATTACAAATTTTTATTGATTAGTCAATATTCAATATTCACCCAATAAAATAAACATAAAACATCAAGTGTAAAAATGCGGAAATATAAACAACACAAGTTGTATATGTGGAAAACCCTCCAAACGGGTTAAAAACCATGGGTTGTTAAGTGTACCACACTCAGTCACATAAATGCACTATATAAGTAAAGGTTACACCCTTAAGTGATTCTTGGACTCTCACTCTCGACAACCATAAGATATGGCCACTACCAATCACCACTTTTGGTTCAATACCTAATGATATCCCCTGATACACTCCTCTTGGCGTGAAAGCCTCCTACTCTACCCCCTTAGGCCTTTTATAGTAGCACCTGACCAATTGCTTGCCAACCCACCTTTGGTTGCAAGACTAGAATTGCTTGTGCACTACACACTGGTAGCCACAAGGCTTACTTCTCAATGAAAATATCAACAACCTATGTGAATATGTAACAATATTCTAAAAGCAAATTGTTAGGATTATGCTCGATAGCAAGAGTATAATAATGTATTTAACAATCTTTTCATATTAATAAAAAGATTTTTATTTTAAAAAATCTTAAAATACTATGAGAAAAGAAGAATTGTTATAGTTTAATTATTATAATTGCAAAAAGTAAATAATCATAAGGTCAAAAGACTATGAGAAAAGAAGAATTGTTCATACATCTAGATATGTATGAGGTAGACACAATTCTACAGTTAGTCTTGAATAACATTCACAACTTAAGATAAAAGGTTGGGCACCTTTATCTTGCCAAAGTTGTAGATTCTTTTGCTAGCATTTAAGAGGGATCAAATGTGTTATGATGAGTCTAAAATCATCAAAGTGTGGTGTCTTTGGGCAAAAGAATCTAGTTCACTGGGTGCATTGAATAGGATCAAAATGAAATACTTCATCTAGAACCGTCAATGGATAAAAGTTTTCATTTGAAGACAATCGGAGAGTCTTTCTCAATCCTAAGATAAATGATGGACTTATGGTTGCAAGTGTTATCATTTGAGCTATCAATGAGTATGATTATATAGCATAGTCTATCCTTGATAGTTTGGTGGTATTCATATTTTAATCGATAGATGACTTCATTTATAGATATGGACATCGTGGCTCCATTTATTGAATGAGAGTAGAATACCATCATATGGATGTTTTGAGGTATTGGATATTAAATCTTAACGTTAAGTTTTCAATAGTGTCTATTGAAACATGGCTTCTGGACAAGTCAAAATATCCAAGTTCAAAATGTGGTCATATAAGTAAATATAGTAACTTGGAGAGCTATAGGTGGTTTATGAGCTCTTGGCGATTACTGGTTTTCTTCACGAGGATACACTTTCTCCAATAAGGTTGTCTAGGGTACGAATAAGTAACATCAACTTATTCTATCTATATTTAAGAGTTCAATTTTAGTTCTTTAGTGGAATGAACTAAAATTTAATAGATCAGACCTAAGTGAATCATTTGTTGATTGTGATTGGGTTGTGTTTATTGGAGCTTAAATTTAGATAGCCCGCCAAGATCCCCAATCCACACGAACTTGTATGGATCACTTGATATATTCTACCAGACCAATTTAGTTGTCCATCTAGAATTGTATTGAGGTATGTGGATTCATTTTTTTTTTTTTTGTAAGAATAGGTCTAGTTCACATGTTGACTTTTTATAAAGGTCAAATAGATTTAATAAAATAAGAAAATAATATATTGGCCATTATATGTGTTGGGCGGCAAGGCTATTTAGAATAGCATAATTATATTATTTTATTTTATTATTTAATTAAATCAAAATTAATTAATTTGGTGATTAATTAATTATTTAATTAAAAGTCAAAATATTTTTCGATTAGGAGATGGTCTCCTAAAATTATACTATTGTTGGTAGTATAATTAATATTAAAAACTATATTTGATAAGTAGATAAATAAAAGGAATTATTTATCTAATCAAATTAGGAAGTCTTTAATATGGTTACAAATACACTATTGAGCTGGATGGATATAATTCTTTTTAGAAAAGGATTCTTAACCACCTAGTAAATCTACCTAAGGAAATGATTCTTAACCACCAAGTAAATCCTTCTTAAGAGAGGATTTGGTCTCCTATATATAAATACTTGTAAATTTCGACTAAGCACGAATTTTTGGTGTGAGAAGTTGTTTTTTATTTGCTTTTTTATTGTTATAAAAAAAAACGTCGTCCAACTCATCGTGTGAAGAATTCGGCCAAACATAGAGAAAAGATGGAGCATTTTTGTTTTCGATAGTACACTAGTATCCTTTGATGTGTACAACATCGAATTAAGGTTCACTCCAGTTTCAATCAAATTGATTGATAATTCACAAGTGACCGGACGTTCTAGGTTTTTTCTCTTGAAGGATTACTGTGACTAACAAAGAAGAAGATTTTGTTTGTTTCCATCCTTTCGTGATTGGATTAGAAGATCTTGCGGATTCAATTCGGCGCTAATTCAATTGTCACGAAAAAAAAGGTACGATGCTTTTTATATGCATCAATTAATCTAGGGTAAGGTTCTTGTTATTAAAGGGAATTTTTTATTTCTAAACGCAAACCCTAATTTTCGTTTTCTCACATTCTATTGAGTTTTAAACCGTTTTTTCCCTACAAGTGGTATCAGAGTCTGGTTGCACCCTTGATTAATTGATGTATGTGTTCGTGAATCTCTTTCTTTTTATTGTATATATGCATGTTTTAGAAAGAGATGGCACTCTAGGTATTTGCATATATATTTACATTGGTATGTATGGATATATATATATATATATATATATATATATATATATATATATATATATATATATGTTTTATATGTGGTTTTTTATTGCTCAATTTTGGTCCTAAAATTTCAATGTATTTTGTTTTGGGATTGTAACAAGAAGGGTGGTCTATCATCGCCATAATTTCCTTCTTGGTAGTTGCTAAGTTTTTTTTTTTGTTGTAATAATAATAATAAAAAACTGCAGTGTTTTATTATTTAAATTCTTCTGTAATACATTCAAGTATTGAAGACTCGAAGGTTTGAAGAATTATGAGCAACCGGAACAAGTTTAGAACCGTGCGAGCCGTAACAACTAACGTGCGTGCGAAGAGCACGCAACCACGTTTTGTTGTGGCATGGGCTGCGCACTGCAGCCCTATGGAAGCCATGGGCTGCGCATGGTAGCCCTATGGAAGCCATGGGCTGCTCATGGCAGCCCTTTATGGGTTTGTGGCATGTGCACACCCATGGGTAGAGGCTAAGGGTGTGTATGCCCATGAGAGGTAGCCGAGAGAGTCCGGACGACGAAGGTCGCGTGAAGACTTGTTCACCAAGAAATGAGTTTATGTATTCCAAGACATGTAATTTACTTGTTTTTCTAGGATGGACCAAAATTGTAGCTATTTATATTTTTGTAAGTATTACATTGTTTGTCATTGTCTGATAACATGTCATATAGAATAGGAGTGCCACTTATATATCTGTTTTGGTATGAACATGCATTGAATGGTTTAAGTATCTAAATTGGCATCTAGATAACTTGGTAAATCAATCTTTGGAATTCGATCACACACCTTAAATAATTGAGTGGGAGAAAGTGTTTTGGAACACCTACGGCCTCCAAGTTTAGTTGAACTTTATGTTTTGTGAATAACCCCCCAAGGGGTATTCATGAATGGAATTTAGCAAGATACTTCCTTACAAGGATAGACTAGACAATTAGCCCAAACGATATCTACTCCCAAAGGAGGGATATTCGTGAGGGATTATATTGAAGGTCGATAACTTGGTATTACACTCGATGTAATTTTATTAATATCCTCATAAGAGTTCTTGTGAATAAAAATTACAAGATTAAAATTGAAAACGTTGGTTGTTATGTTAACAATTAGGTGGGACCCAGTCCAACTAGTAAATGTTGCAAACTCCCAAATGAGGCGTGACATTTATGGGTGTTGGATCACCGTTGAATTTTTACAATTGTATTATTTCATTTAATTCAAGATAAATATTCAAAAGTGCTTTATCATGAATATTTACTTATATAATTTTTGTTAATATAAAGAAATCATGACCCCATCCCTAATCAAATTCCTAAAAGATAATACTTTAACTGATGATAATTATGTCACATGGAAAAGGAAAATTGGGTTGTTAATACAAATTGAGAAACATAAAATTCGTTATGTCTCTTCCCTAACAACCAGACTAATGAATCTACTAAAGAGCAAAGAGATGAGTATCAGTAGTGGAAGTCTTCAAATGAGATGGCTAAAGGTACGTTACATTATGGCCACCATCAACGACGTGTTGCAACAACAACATTTTGGAATGGAGACTGTTGCGGATATAATGATGTCTCTAGAGGAGATGTTTGCTATGAGGTCTAGGACGACTAAGAGAGAGGCAGTAACTGCTTTTATGAATCTTAGGATGAAACTTGGACAAGGTGTGAAAGATCACATGATGAAAGTCATAGCACATCTCAACATTGCTGAACTGAATGGTGCTGAGATAGATGGTGAGACCAAAATTGACATGATTGTCAACAAACTATCAAATTCCTTTGATCAAATTAAGTTGGGCTACAACTTGAATAATAAGGAATACACCTTGCAAAGGCCTGATGCAAGATGTTCAAAGCATCGAAAAGATTCTTATGAAAACCAAGGGTCAAGAGATTCATGTGGTTGGTAAAGTTGCTACTGTTAAAACTTGTCAGAAGGTCAAGTAACAACTGAAGATAAATAAACTTGAGCCTTCTTAGAATGAGACCAAGATAGTAACCAAGATCAAATGAAGTGTTTCCTTTGTGGTGAAAATGGTCAAAGGAATAGACTGAATAAGAACAAATTCAACTTGTATTTAGGCAATGGAGCATTGGTATCTACTAGTGTAGTGGAAGATATTAGAATCAATTTAGATTCTTATAGGCATTTAGATTTAATAAATGTTTATTATGTACCACAATTCAAGAGGAATTTAATTTCGGTCTCTTATCTAAATAAATTTTGTTATTCGGTTACTTTTAATAAACTTTTATTATTAGTAAGAATGACAAAATTATTTGCAAAGGTACATTTGAAAACGGTTTATTCTATTTGCATGGAAATATATCTCACTTGTTAGACACATAATCAACGAAACCTAATCATAAAAGAGTAAAATTATCAAAAGATGAAACCTACCTATGGCATTTGCGCTTAGGTCATGAAACAAATATTATGGTGTGTAATATTAATCTAGAGGGGGTAAATAGATTTTTAAAAAAATTTACCCAATTTTCGTTAAAGGTCAAGTTGACAAAAATGCCCCTATCTAGTTACAAAAAATACCACGAGTGTAATAAATACGGAAATATAAAGACACTTGAGATATACGTGGAAACCCTCCAAATGGGAAAAACCACGGGTTGATGAGTGCGCCACACTAGAACCTCAAATCCACTAATGGCAAAGGAATCACAACCTAATCCCGGTTTAATCCACCACCACTACCTAATCCCGGTATAAGTGAACCTAGTCCATCTTGCTTGTGATTTAAGCTACCTACTCTCGGAATCAACACAAGTCTTTCTTCTCAATGAAGAGAAAAAAATGTCCTAAGTGAATATATGATGATATTCAATGAATAAACAAGGCTAGGAAACCCTATATGCCTATCTAGGAAAGAGATGATAATTAATGCAATCCTAGATATCAAGAGCTAAATGACATGTTCAAGAAGCTTAGCTAAACATAGATTAAGCAATCCTATGAAGCTATCACAATACAACACTCAATCATGGCATCACAACAATCTCTAATTTGTATCTAGAAAATGTTCTAAAAGCATACAAATAATTAAAGAGAATGCTTAGCAAGTAAAACACTTAACTTGTAAGATGATAGTGAAGAACTTACCAAGCAAGATGTGATGAAGCAAACCTATCCATAGATGCACTCTAAATGAACTTAGATGATGCAAGATGAAGCTTTTGTGCACATGGGAATGCTTTGAGTGATTAAAAATGATTTCTTGGAAGAGTTTTTCCTTTGAAATGTGTTCTAAGGAAAATATATGATATTCTGAACTCTTTCACGACCTTAAACCAAAGAATTATATATACATATGAGATCCAAACAAAGTGAGGTCGTTTTGAAAAAAATGTTCCAGCTTCCTCTGTGTGCGTTGGTGACGTGCGTTGGTGACGTGAGCTGGTTGAGTAGCGCACCACAAGCGCATAGCCTATTTTTACAATAGGCGATGGATGACTGATGCAGTTCAGTGGTGCCATACATTCGACGATCCACTGGAATGTTACGTTGGTGAGGATGCGCTAGTCGAGTAGCGCACTGCCCATTTTTACATCTTTGCGCGGGTGCAGCAGAGCAACTCAACGGCGCAACACATGCGACAATCCACTGGAATGTTACGCTGGTGAGGTGCACTGGTCGAGTAGAGCACCATCAGCGCAATGCCTATTTTCAACACTCAAACACACATAATCAATAAGTTCAAGAGTGATGAAAAATGCATCCTATTCTAATGCCAAACATGACATAAAATATTTAATTCCAAGATGAAAATAAACCAATAAGAGTCATTTAAACCAAAATGCACACAAGTAAACACACAACATATAAGAATTAAAGTTATGCATGAATTTGTGAATTTGTGCAACTATCTCTTCAAAGTAAGTAAGCATAAGAATTTTACCTTCAGTGCTTCTCCTCTTGAGGTCTTAAGAGCCTAAGCTACCCTTACATAATACCCAAAAAATGTGATATGTTCACGAAATAAGCCAATCAATAAATGAGGACTTTACAATCTCCCCTTTTGGCTATTTCGTGACAAAACCACTACTCACATTGATCCTCACATAACAAAATAAAACACTGGGAAGATATTCTACATTACAAAGAGATAAACATAAAAAAAAAACTTCAAATCTTCAATCTCTTATAGAACTATCGACCCTACACACAAGGCAAGCACATATACACTTTCCAACTAAGTGCATGTGAGATGATCAAGTGAATATAAAATAAAAGCAATTGCATTCAATAATATGAGTATGACATCGTGAAATGCTCATGCAATGCTCCCCCTCAACGGGTTACTCCCCCTACATTTAATCTCCCACTCAAACAAGTATTACTCCCTTTAAAGCCAACACATGCTACTCTCCTAACACCACAAAGCTAGGTCAATGCTACTCCCCCTTTTTTGTCATGATATAGGCAAAGGAGAAGTCCCCAACCGGGTCACTCAAGGCAAAGAAAGCAAGGAGCATACAAGATTGTTGCATAATTATATAAGCCACATTTATGTAACTCTATTAAGAGGAGAGAAACAAGGAGATTTATTTGAAGAAAATGTGTGAATCAAAAATGCTTTGCATACAAGACATATTGCATTCAAGTCCAAAAACAGTGGTATTTGGCAAAGCAAATGACAAAGGTTTCCAATATAATTCAAACCAATTTCACCATTTGTCATAAGAGAAGCAAGGATATAGAGTTTTTATAGATATCAAGTTTTAATGGCACTATATCCAACTTTATAAGCTAAACATGGCATGAGCAAGTTTGCACCCTATTTGATTTCTCCGGGAGGATACCCGTATGATAGTAGCCATGTTCAACTAATAAAGAAAGAGAGACATTGATGCAACATTTTAGTCTCACTAGCTTCTTTTCACACAATATTTTGCATTCAACAATTGCAATCATCAATTCATGCTTTATCATTTTTCATTAGCATGTCATTAAAGAATCATCATGTCATGGAGATAATTATAGGTCATTTAATATGTACTTCCTATGTAGATCTCCTAGTCCAAAAATGCATTTTTGAACATAAATATGACATGGATTGTAATCAAAGCAAAGTTCACACTTATTGAAGAAAATACAATATACTAAAGTATAAGTGCAACCAAGCTACTCAAGCAATCAATAAAGGAGCATAAACATTTAAAAAAAATTGCATGCAACAAGTATAAAATAGCTCTATTTGCTTGAGTTCCCCTTATGCACTCCATTAAACAAATCCCAATAGATCTACTAAGAGTCTTGAAAAGAGTAGCATCTAAGGGTTTAGTAAATAAATCCGCTAGTTGATCATTAGTACCTACATGCTCAAGCACTGTGTATTTGTTCTCAACTAGTTCTTTAATGAAATGATGACGGATGTCAATATGCTTAGTTCTAGAATGTTGAACAGGATTCTTGGAAATATTAATTGCACTCATGTTATCACAAAAGAGAGTAAGAGTACCTTGATTGAATCCATAGTCAACTAGCATTTGCTTCATCCAAAGGAGTTGTGTGCATCCACTCCCAGCAGCTATGTATTCGGCCTCAGCCGTGGACAAGGAAATCGAATTTTACTTCTTGCAAAACCAAGAGACAAGGTTGTTCCCAAGGAAAAAGCAACTGTCCGATGTACTTTTCATATCATCACAATTTCCTGCCCAATCTGTATCACTAAAGCCTACAAGACTAGCATTAGTGTCAAAAGAGTACCAAATTCCATAGTTAGATGTCCCATTCACATAACAAATGATTCTCTTGACAGAAGAGAGATGAGACTCCTTAAAATCCGATTGGTACCTAGCACACACACCCACACTAAAAGAGATATCGGGCCTACTTACGGTCAAATAGAGCAAGCTACCAATCATGTCACGATATAAAGTTTGTTCTACACTTTTACCACTAGCATCCTTGCTTAGCTTCAAAGTGGTACTCGTGGGTGTATCACAATGTTTGGCACTTTCAAGGCCAAATTTCTTCACTATGTTTTTGGCATACTTAGCTTGGGATATGAAAATCCCATCATCCATTTGCTTAATTTGTAAACCTAGAAAGTAACTTAGCTCAACAACAAGACTCATCTCAAACTCATGAGACATGACATCAACAAATTGTTAGACTTTGGTGTCATTTGTAGAGCCAAAGACTATATCATCAACATAGATTTAAGCTATAAAGAGCTCATCTTTGTATTTCTTGATGAATAGAGTCATGTCAACACTACCTATAGTGTAGCCATTGTCTATGAGATATTAGGTGAGACGTTCATACACAGCCCTTGGTGCTTGTTTCAACCCATATAAAGCTTTGTTGAGGTGATAGACATGATTAGGGTGGTGAGGATCCACAAACCCTTTGGGTTGCTCAATAAACACTTCCTCTTGCAAGAAACCATTGAGGAAGACACTCTTAACATCCATTTGATATAATTTGAACTTGTGCAAACAAGAAATGGATAAAAGAAGCCTAATGGACTCAATACTAGCAACGGGAGCAAATGTCTCCTCAAAATCAATACCCTCAATTTGAGAGTACCCTTGTGCTACAAGCCTAGCCTTGTTTCGCACAATTTTGCCATCCTTATCGGATTTGTTCCTATATACCCACTTGGTGCCTATCACATTGGTGTTCTTAGGCCTAGGAACTAGAGTCCAAAACTCATTCCTTTCAAATTGGTTAAGCTCTTCTTGCATAGCAAGAACCTAAAATTCATCCTTTAAGGCTTCATCTACCTTCTTGGGTTCTATTTTAGAGATGTAACATGTGTAGCTAATTAGATTAGCCATTTGATGCCTAGTCCTAACACCCTCACTAACCTTTCAAATAATGTCATCTTTGTCATGGAGTTTCCTAACCCATGGAGCAGGTTATTTTGAGTTCAAGAGAGGAATCTTATCAATAGGTTGTGTTATGTCATCATCAAGGTTAGTCTTTTCAACATTAGAAACATCAACAACCTTCTGCAAATGGGAGTCATCAACTAGATCTACCTCTTCCTCATGGTCATTAGATTTGAGCCTAGTATCATCAATGACAACATTAGATGATTCCATTACAGTCATAGTTTTTAGATTGAAAACTCTATAGGCTCTACTATTCAAGGCATTGCCAATGAAGATACCCTTATCACTCTTAGCATCAAATTTGCCAAGTTGATCATGTTCATTCAAAATGTAGCATTTGCTTCCAAAGGTGTGGAAGTAGCTAACATTTGACTTTCTACCTTTCCATAAATCATAGGAGGTTTGCCTAGTGTGGGGCCTAAGAAAAACTCTATTTCCTATATAGCATGTCGTATTGACGGCTTCGGCCCAAAGATTCCTAGGGACATTGTTGCTAAGCAACATCACACGGGCCATTTCTTGAAGAACCCTATTTTTCCTCTCAATAACTCCATTTTGTTGAGGTGTCCTAGGAGCCGAAAACTCATGAGAGATGCCTAGACTATTGCAATAGTTTTCAAAATGGGCATTCTCAAATTCCTTCCCATGGTCACTCCTAATCCTTTTAATGCTTTTAATCTTGGAGTTCATTTCATTTTGAATTTTGGAACAAAGCATTTTAAACTTGTCAAAGGTTTCAGATTTTTCTCTAAGAAAATAAGTCCATGTGTACCTAGAGAAGTCATCTACACATACAAAAATGTATCTCTTTCCACCTAAACTCTCGGTTTGCAAAGGACCCATAAGATCCATGTGGAGAAGATCTAGAGGTTCCTTGGTGGATAAATACTTGCCGTTTTTGTGCATACTTTTGGTTTGCTTCCCTTGTTGGCAAGGTCCACAAACACCATTTACCTTTTTCCCAAGCTTGGGAAGGCCTCGCACAACATTGAACTTATCTAAGATTCTTAAATCCCTATAGTTCATGTGACCAAGTATTTTGTGCCACAACTCAATTTGTTCATCCTTGGACACATTACAAGACACACCTCTAGCCTCAAGACAATAGCAATTGTCACTAGATCTCATACATTTTAACAAGGTTTGTCCATTAGGCAATAGGATAGAACAATCATCTTTCCTAAACAGGACGGAAAGTCCTTCATCACTAAGATGTGAAATGCTTATCGAATTGGCTTTTAAACTATCGACAAGCATTGGACAAGGAGTGTAATCTAGGAATGGAAATGGTTCCCTTTCCTTTAACCTTCTTTTTGAATCCATCACCAAAGGTGACATTTCCTCCCTCCTCCATCACAAGAGTTTCAAAGAAACTCTTATTTCCAGTCATGTGCCTAGAGCACCCACTATCCATATACCAAAAATCACAAGAATGAGCTTTCAAGGCAATTTATGCAACATGGCAAAAGAGTTCATCCTTTCTAATCCACCTATGTGCATTAATTTTCTTCCTAGTGGTCAATGGTACATTGGCTCTAAGTGTCCTAGGATCATGCAAAATTGTTTCATTTTTCCTAGTGACATGCATCATGGCTCTAGCCTTTTTCTTCTCTATCATGCTTTCAATTCTACAAAATTTGATATATCTAAAGCAATTTGGTCTAATATGACCATCAATACCACAAAAATGACATATGGGAATAAAGTTAGGAATCATACCATATCCTTGAGGATATATTGGAGCCTTTCTATGTCTTTGTGGTTGTCTTGATTGTTGATGAGGAGCTTTCCTTCTTTGTTGTTGAGCAAGACTTGATTGCTTCCTTGATTGAGCTTTCTTGATTGAGCTTCCATGGTAGGTATCTTCAATTTATGAGCTTTCGGTTAAGGGAAGTTAACTTGAGGAGCCCTTGTAGGATAGGCTTGAGGTAGGCTTCTTGGTGCCACATTCACTTGAGCACTACTTGAACATTCTCCTAGGTCAAGTTTCTTCCTAGGAGATTGATGAGAAGAGGACCCATTGAAGTTCATGCTTCTTACAAAAATGGTCTTGCTTGGAGTAGGGGACACCTTGTCATCTTCAAATCCAAACCCCTTCTTGTCACTTGGCCTCTTTCCAACATCTAGCATATGGTCAAGTTTTTTGGTGCTAGAGTTCATCTTGGCCAACAACTCTGTAGCTTCTTCATGCTCTTTCTTTAACCCTTCTTCACTCCTCTTAGATCTCACCAACTCTTCATTTAGTTGGTCAACTTGAGTTGAGAGGTCTAGGTTTCCTTCTTTCAATCTCTTGATTTCATTCTTGTTCTTCATCCTTGAACTCTCAAATTTAGCCATGTAGTCCATGAGATCCATCCTATCCACACTTTCATTTGTGGATTGTGATGAAGATCCATCATCACTTGAGTAGTTTTTCTCTTGAATTTCATTCTCTTCTTCACTAGCATCTTTGCTCCTAAGAGAGGATGTAAAGGCTATGACTTTCATTCTCTTCTTAACTAGCATCTTTGCTCCTAAGAGAGGATGTAAAGGCTATGAAGTTATCCATGAGTTCTTCATCATCCGAAGACTCATCTCCTTCATTGGAGTTATCACTTTCACTCCATGTGGCAGCCATCACTTTTCCCTTTCTCTTGACCTTGTGATTTGCACATTCTGGGGCAAAGTGACCTACCCCACCACATCTATAGCATTGGACTCCTTTCTTCTCGATCTTTTCTTGCCTAGGCTCAAACTTTTTGAAGGGATCCTTTTTCTTCAAATCTAGACCCTTGGATCCAAAACCTTTCCTCTCGGACTTGTAAAATTTCTTAAACTTCCTCATTAGCAAGGCCATTTCTTCATCCGAGTCATCACTCTCCTCTTTCTCAACTTTGGAGGCTTTCAAAGCAATATCCTTTTGCTTTTTCAGTGGTGTGGGGTTAGGACATTTCCTAGATTCATAAGCTAGAAGCCTCTCAATCATTTCACTTGGCTTTATATCCTTATAACCACTATTCTCTTCTAAAGCCATCACCTTAGACTCAAATCTATCGGGTAGAGATCTCATAATCTTCTGCTTGATCTTCCTATCCGAATAAGGATCACCAAGTTGATGACTTTGATTCACAATGTCCATCAACCTCACTTCAAAGTCATTGAAGCACTCGTTCTCATCCATCTTGAGCAATTCAAATTGTGTTTGGAGAACTTGAAGCTTCGACTCCTTTACCACATTAGTTCCATCATGTGCAACTTCTAAGATATCCCATGCCTCTTTAGCATCCATTGCACATAGGATGGCATGCATTGCCTTCCTATTCCACTTCGATGCCTCAAACTCTTGTGCGTTCCAATGTGCCTCTGGCATGAGTACATCATCTCCTCCATCTGTATGAGTCATTATGTGTAGAGTGTAGCCATCTTCAACCGCCATCCATGCCCTGTCATGAATTTGGAAAATATACCACTCCATCTTGCCTTTCCAAGAGGCATAATTCAATCCGGTGAGAAGTGGAGGTCTAGTGCTAAAAGCTCCCTCGTTACTACCGTTTCCACTCATTGTGTTTAATGAATGAATGATATGAATGCAAATGTATGAATGATCAATACACACACAAAATGCAACACATACCAAACTGAGCAAGGATCACCTATGTATGTCTAGGAACCTTCTCTGATACCAATTGAAACAAATATTATGGTGTGTAATATTAATCTAGAGGGGGGGTGAATAAATTTTACCCAATTTTTGTTAAAGGTCAAGTTGACAAAAATGCCTCTATCTAGTTATAAAAAATACCACAAGTGTAATAAATACGGAAATAATAAAGACACTTGAGATATACGTGGAAACCCTCCAAATGGGAAAAACCACGAGCTGATGAGTGCGCCACACTAGAACCTCAAATCCACTAATGGCAAAGGAATCACAACCTAATCCCGGTTTAATCCACCACCACTAGTTAATCCCGGTATAAGTGAACCTAATCCATCTTGCTTGCGATTTAAGCTACCTACTCCCGGAAGCAACACAAGTCTTACTTCTCAATGAAGAGAGAAAATGTCCTAAGTGAATATATGATGATATTCAATGAACAAACAAGGCTAGGAAACCCTATATGCCTATCTAGGATAATGAGATGACAATTAATGCAATCCTAGATATCAAGAGCTAAATGACATGTTCAAGAAGCTTAGCTAAACATAGATTAAGCAATCCTATGAAGCTATCACAATACAACACTCAATCATGGCATCACAACAATCTCTAATTTGTATCTAGAAAATGTTCTAAGAGCATACAAATAATTAAAGAGAAGGCTTAGCAAGTAAAACACTTAACTTGTAAGATGATAGTGAAGAACTTACCAAGCAAGATGTGATGAAGCAAACCTATCCATAGATGCACTCTAAATGAACTTAGATGATGCAAGATGAAGCTTTTGTGCACATGGGAATGCTTTGAGTGATTAAAAATGAGTTCTTGGAAGAGTTTTTCCTTTGAAATGTGTTCTAAGGAAAATATATGATATTCTGAACTCTTACACGACCTTAAACCAAAGAGTTATATATATATGAGACCCAAACAAAGTGAGGTCATTATGGAAAAAATGTTTCATCTTCCTCGGTGTGCGTTGGTGAGGTGTGCTGGTCGAGTAACGCACCACCAGCGCACAGCCTATTTTTACAATAGGTGCTGGACGACTGGCGCAGCTTAGTAGCGCAACACATGCGACTATCCACTGGAATGTTGCGCTGGTGAGGCTGCGCTAGTCGAGTAGTGCACCACCAGCGCACTGTCCATTTTTGCATCTTTACGCAGGTGCAGCAGCGTAACTCAGTGGTGCAACACATGCGACAATCCACTGGAATGTTGCGCTGGTGAGGTGCGTTAGAATGCCTATTTTCAACACTCAAACACACATAATCAATAAGTTCAAGAGTGATGAAAAATGCATCCTATTCTATTGCCAAACATGACATAAAACATTTAAATCCAAGATGCAAATAAACCAACAAGAGTCATTTAAACCAAAATACACACAAGTAAACACACAACATATAAGAATTAAAGTTATGCATGAATTTGTGAGTGTGTGTAACTATCTCTTCAAAGTAAGTAAGCACAAGAATTTTACCTTTGATGCTTCTCCTCTTGAGGTCTTGAGAGCCTAAGCTACCCTTACATAATACCCCAAAAATGTGATTTGTTCACGAAATAAGTCAATCAATAAATGAGGACTTTGCAAGTCATATCAACCTTAATAGGATTAAAAGATTGGTATGTGACGGACCTCTACGTGACTTAAAGGTTGATGATCTACCAACTTGTGAATCTTGTTTGGAAGGTAAAATGACCAAAAGGTCGTTTACGACCAAAGGCACAAGAGCCATTGAATGTTTAGGATTGATACACACTGATGTGTGTGGACCTATGAGCATTCAAGCTAGAGGTGGATATGAGTACTTCATCACTTTCACGGATGATCACTCAAGATTTGGCTATGTGTATCTCATGAGACATAAGTTGGATACTTTTGATATGTCCAAATCATTTAAAGCTAAAGTAGAAAATCAGCTTGAGAAACGCATAAAAATCTTGAGGTCTGATCTTGGTGGAGAGTATCTGACTGGTGAGTTTCAGCAATATCTTATTGATAATGGGATAATTTCTCAGTTTTCTGCACCAGCCACACCTCAACAAAATGGGGTGGCAGAAAGGAGAAATATAACTCTTTTGTATATGGTTAGGTCTATGTTGAGTTATTCAGTGCTCCCTAATTCTTTTTTGGGGATATGCTTTACAAACTGCAATGTATATTATAAACGATGTACCATTTAAGTCGGTTCCTAACACACTGTATGAGTTGTGGACCGGGCGATAGCCTATTTTACAACACTTAAGGATATTTAGATGTCCTACGCACGTGTTAAAAGGAAGACAAAAAAGATGGAGTCCCGTTCAGAAACATGTATATTTTTAGGGTATCAAAAAGGAACAAAAGGATATTATTTTTATAGTCTTTCAGATCTTAAAGTATTTGTTTTGACAAATGTCTAGAAGAGGACTATATGAATAATTTTGTGCCTAAAAGTAGAATTGTCCTGAATGAGCTTTTAGGAGATACAATTCCACAAGAGGTTTCGCAGCCAAGCCCAGTTATAAGTTCCTTACCAACACAAGATCAACAATCTACCATACCTCGACGTAGTGGGAGGGTTGGTAGACAACCCGAGAGATACATCAGTCTAGGAGAATCTGTAGAGAATCTTCCAGACAATGATGATCCCTATAGGTACAAGGAAGCAAAGGAAGATGTTGATTGTCACCATTGGCAAAAGGCAATGCAATCCGAAATTGAATCTATCTTCAAAAACAAAGTCTAGTCTCTTGTAAACTTGCCTAAAGGGATAAAACCCATCGGGTGCAAGTGGGCATACAAGAGGAAAAGAGGAATGGATGGAAATGTGGAAACCTTTAAAGCTAGATTGGTAGCAAAAGGTTATACATAGAAGGAAGTTGTCGACTATAAAGAAACCTTCTCTCCTGTGGCCATGTTTAAATCCATTAGAATACTCTTATCCATTGCGGCATCTCTAGACCTAGAGATTTGGCAAATGGACGTCAAGATAGCTTTTCTTAATGATAGTCTTGACGAAAGCATATATATGATGCAACCAGAAGGATTCATTGAAAAGGGCCAAGAGGAAAGGGTATGCAAGTTGCAAAGATCCATATATGGATTAAAGCAAGCATCCAGATCCTGGAACATAAGGTTCAATCAAGCCGTAAAAAGTTTTGGATTTATTCAAAACCTTGATGAACCTTATGTATACAAAAGGAATAAAGGCGACAAGTTGGTTTTCCGAGTTCTTTATGTTAATGATATACTACTCATCGGAAACGATGTAGGTGTATTGAGATCAATAAAAGAATGGTTAGCAAAATAATTTGATATGAAGGACTTAGGAGAAGCAAGTTAAATTCTTGGTATCCAAATCATAAGGGATATAAAGAGTAGAATGATTGCATTATCCTAAGCTTTATCCATAGATAAAATCTTGTCTAGGTTTTCCATGCAAGATTCCAAGAAAGGTATATTACCTTTCAGACATGGAATCAAACTTTCTAAGGAACAAGTTACTAAGAATGAGCATGAAGAGCAATTCATGAGTAGGGTTCCATATGCAACGGTAGCTGGAAGTCTCATGTATGCAATGCTCTGTACTAGACCAGATATTTGTTTTGTTGTGGGCATAGTTAGCAGGTTTCAATCGAAGTCTGGTCCTGATCACTGGACGATAGTCAAGCATATTTTCAAGTATCTAAGGAGAACGAGAGATTATATGCTTGTATACTCTGGAGGGGATTTAATTCCCATTGGGTATACTGATTCTGATTTTCGGTCAGATTCTGACTCCAGGAGATCAACATCAGGATCCGTGTTTACTATTGGAGGAGGGGCAATCATATGAAGGAGTATCAAGCAATCTTGTATTGCCGATTCCACCATGGAAGCTGAGTATGTTGCCGCACGCGAGGCTGTAAAAGAGATTGTCTAGCTCCGCCAATTCTTGATTGACTTGGAAATGGTTCCTGATGCAAATAAGCAGATCACTATCTATTGTGACAATATTGGAGCAGTGGCTAATTCGAGAGAACCAAGAAGCCATAAGAGAGGGAAACACATTGAAAGAAAGTATCACCTTCTAAGGGAAATTTTGCATAGGGGTGACGTGACAATTACCAAGATCGGGTCAGTAGAAAATCTAGCGGATCCCTTTACAAAGGCTCTTCCACAAACCAGTTTTGATGGGCATCTAGAGAACATGGAGATGAGAGATATGACACATTTGCTATAGAGCAAGTGGGAGATTGTTAGGATTATGCTCGATAGCAAGAGTATAATAATGTATTTGACAATCTTTTCATATTAATAAAGTGATTTCTATTTTAGCAAATCTTATAGCATTTATAGTTTAATTATTATAATTATCAAAAGTAAATAATCATAAGGTCAAAAGACTATGAGAAAAGAAGAATTGTTCATACATATAGATATGTATGAGATGGACACAATTCTTTAGTTAGTCTTGAATAATATTCACAACTTAAGATAAAAGGTTGGGTGCCTTTATCTTGTCAAAGTTGTAGATTCTTTTGCTAGCATTTGAGTGGGATCAAATGTGTTATGATGAGTCAAAAATCATCAAAGTGTGGTATCTTTGGGCAAAAGCATCTAGTGCACTGGGTGCATTGAATAGGATCAAAATGAAATACATTATCAAGAACTGTCAATGGATAAAAGTTTTTATTTGAAGACAATAGGAGAGTCTATCTCAATCCTGAGATAAATGATGGACTTATGGTTGCAAGTGTTATCATTTGAGCTATCAATGTGTACGATTATATAGCATAGTCTATCCTCAATAGTTTGGTGGTATTCATTTGTTAATCGATAGAGGACTTCATTATAGATATGGACATCGTGGCTCCATTTATTGAATGAGAGTATAATATCATCATATGGATGTTTTGAGGTATTGGATATTAAATCTTAACGTTAAGTTTTCAATAGTGTCTATTGAAACATGGTTTCCAGACAAGTCAAAATATCCAAGTTCAAAATGTGGTCATATGAGTAAATATGGTCACTTGGAGAGCTATAGACGGTCTATGAGCTTTTGGCGATTACTGGTATTCTTCACCAGGATACACTTTCTCCAATAAGGTTGTCTAGGGTACGAATGAGTAACATCAACTTATTTTATCTTTATTTAAGAGTTCAATTTTAGTTCTTTAGTGGAATGAACTAAAATTAAATAGATCGGATCTAAGTGAATCATTTGTTGATTATGATTGGGTTGTGTTTATTGGAGTTAGATATCTCGCCAAGATCCCCAATCCACACGAATTTGTATGGATCACTTGATATATTCTACCGGACTAATTTAGGGGTCCATCTAGAATTGTATTGAGGTATGCGGACTTGTTTCTTTTTGTAAGAATGGGTCTAGTTCACATATGGACTTTTTATAATGGTCAAATGGATTTAAATAAATAAGAAAATAATATATTGGCCCATATATATGTGTTGGGCGGTAAGACTATTTAGAATAGCTTAATTATATTATTTTATTTTATTATTTAATTAAATTGAAATTAATTAATTTGGTGATTAATTAATTATTTAATTAAAAGTCAAAATCTTTTTCTATTAGGAGATAGCCTCCTAAAATTATACTATTGTTGGTAGTATAATTAATATTAGAGACTATATTTAATAAGTAGATAAATAAAAAGAATTATTTATCTAATCAAATTAGGAAGTATTTAATATGGTTACAAATATACTATTGAGTTGATTAGGAGTCTTGGTGTAGGATAGAATTCTTTTTAAAAAAGGATAGAATTCTTTTTAAAAAAGGATTCTTAACCACCAAGTAAATTATTCATAGGAGAGGATTTGGTCTCCTATATATATATTACTTGTAAAATTTTCGACAAAGCCTTAGTTTTTGGTGTGAGAAGTTGTTTTTTATTTGTTTTTTTATTGTTATAAAAAAAACTTCGTCGTCCAACTCATTATGTGAAGAATTTGGCCAAGCATAGAGAAAAGATGGAACGTTTTTGTTTTCGATAGTACACTAGTATCCTTTGCATCAAAAAGATTTTGTGTGCAACATCGAATCAAGGTTCACGCGAGTTTCAATCAAATTGATTGATAATTCAAAAGTGACCGGACGTTCTTGGTTTTTCTCTTGGAGGATTATTGTGACTAACAAAGAAGAAGATTTTGTTTGTTTTCATCCTCAGGTATACGATTTAAAGAAAGGGAGCCTACACTCCTAGGTGATTCACGTTCGCGATTGGATTGGAAGATCTTGTGGATTCAATTCGACGCTAGTTCAATCGTCACGAAAAAAAAGGTACGATACTAGGGTTAAGGTTCTTGTTATTAAAAGGGAAATTGTTTTTTTTTATTCTCAAACCCTAATTTTCATTTTCTCATGCTTCTGTTGCATTTTGAACCGTTTTTTCCCTACACAAATAATGCCAGACAAAACACTAAATGTTTATCTATGAATTTAAGAATGTCACTAAGTACAATTCCTAGATATCAAAGTCTAAATGAATGCTCTTAAAGATTTAACTAGAAATTGATATGCAATCCTAAAACCTAGTTATCAAACACATGCCAATCAACAAGAGTTGTCATTAAACATGGCAAGGTCACTAAATATAATCATAAAATGCAATCAATATGACCTAATCAATATCTAAATGCAAAGTATAGAGATTTAGCTAGAAGGGTTAAATCGTCCTAAATGCTAGCTATCACTAATCACTACTCTCAACCAACAACTAACAACACAAGCATATGATAAATGCAATCAAACATAAGACCATGCACTTAATTAACAATAAAAGCTAAACCTAGGCATACATGTCATAAGAAGGAAAATAGACAATCTAGAACATGTAAAAGCTACCTAGTCAAGAAACATATAAAGACCCATGCTTGGAAGATCAAGAATGATGCCAGATGTGCATGAATGACAGTTTGGTTGAGTAAAAAAGTGTTCTTAGAGCTCTCTCTCTCTAGGAGTCAATTTCTCTCTCCTGTGGATTTAATTTCAGATCTCTAGGTTTGATTTGGGAAGAAGATGATATATATATATAAGGTGTAAAAACAAACTGCACAGGAAAAGATGTTTTTGCCAAAATCAGGTTTTTCGCTACAGGTTTTGCACCAGGAAGGGGTAAAATGTTTGGAAGTGAAAATTGATGCCAAGTTTTTCGAGGCCATTTTCGCTCGAGGCTCGTACGAATTCCACTCTCAACACACCAGCTTGAAATTCAAGCAGATCAAAACATGACCAAACGACTTCAAAACCTTTTGTATAATATACCATTGGAAAGGTATAGAAGTCTACTTTATACTCCAATGTACAAAACAAGATTTGGATATCTGTAGAAAAAGGTATGGTCATTTTAGTGACCAAAGGTCAGAAACGGATAACAACAGAGTTGCCCTGTTTTTATGGTTAATTTGGAGATTTTAAAACCAATCCAAACAGTCATGAAATATTACGAATAATATACCGTTGGAAAGGTATGGGCGTTTAGTTTGTACAACAAATTTTAAAACTTATTTTAAATCAATGTATAAAAAGTTATGGTAAAAGGACCGTACTAAGGTCAATTTAGAAAAACACTTAAATCGTTGAAAACCATTCTTTAAAAACTAGACACATTACTCCAAATAACCAAACCAAAAGAAGAATAAGACCTTCTCAAATGGTCAGTCAATGAGCTAAAACAAGCACACCATCATGCATGTGTGGACGTATCCAATCAAACAATAGAATACGAATTAAAAACACAATAAACAAACTTAGAACTAAGAATGAAATGCATGATGACCCATGAAACAACTCAAACACATGTAAGTGTGTGTGTGTATGTGTATAGTAATAAATGCATGTCAATGTAAATGCATATATATGAAATGTGAGTGTGTGCAATTAAATCTCTTCAATAAGAAATAAGCATAAGTGAACTACCAGTTGAAGCTCACTGGGATCTTGGACGCTTTCCATCAAAAGCCTAAGCTACCCATTGCACATTGAATTCCTAATGTGATTTGTCATGAAATAAGACAATCATAAAATTGAGGTTCTTACACTTACTAAAAGAAACAAGTCCACATGCCTTAATACAATTCAATGCACCCAGTGTACTAGATTTGTTTTTTTCCCAAAGACAACACACTTTGATGATTTTAGACTCATCATAACACATTTGATCTCACTCAAATGCTAGCAAAAGAATCTACAACTTTGACAAGATAATGGCACCCAACCTTTATCATAAGTTGTGAATATTATTCAGGACTAGCTAAAGAATTGTGTCTACCTCATACATATCCAGATGTATGGACAATTCTTCTTTTCTCATAGTCTTTTGACCTTATGATTATTTACTTTTAACAATTATAATAATTAAACTATAAATGCTATCGGATTTTATAAATCATTTTAATAATATGTAAATATTGTCAAATACATTATTACACTCTTGCTATCGAGCATAATCCCAACAATCTCCTACATGCTCTATAGCAAATATGTCATATCTCTTATCCCTATATTCTTCATATGCATATCAAACTCTTTTGTGGAAGTGCCTTTGTAAAGGGATCCACTAGATTTTTTGCTGACACAATCTTGGTTATCGTCACGTCTCCCCTATGCACAATTTCCCTTAAAATGTGATACTTTCTTTCAATGTGTTCCCTTCTCTTATGACTTCTTTGTTCTCTTGAATTAGCCACTGCTCCACTATTGTCATAATAGATAGTGATCTGCTTATTCACAACAAGAATCACTTCCAAGTCAATCAAGAATTAGCAGAGCCAGACAGCCTCTTTAGCAGCCTTGCATACGGCAACATACTCAGCTTCTATGGTGGAATCAGCAATACAAGATTGTTGATGCTCCTCCATATGACTGCCCCTCCTCCAAGTGTAAACACAGTTCCTGATGTTGATCTTCTAGAGTCAGAATCCGTTGGACATAAGAATCTGTATACCTAACGGGAATTAAATCCCCTTCGGAGTATACAAGCATATAATCTCTCGTTCACATGAGATACTAGAAAATATGCTTGACTGTCGTCCAATGATCAGGACTAGGTTTTGATTAAAACTTGACAACTATGCTAACAACAAAACAAATATATAGTCTAGTGCAAAGCATTGCATGCATGAAACTCCCAACTGACGAGGCATATGAAACCCTACTCATGAAATTTCTCTTCATGCCTATTCTTAGGAAATTGTTCCTTAGAAAGTTTGATTCCATGTCTGAAAGGTAACATACCTTTCTTGAAATCTTGTAAAGAAAATCTAAATAAGATTTTATCTATGTAAGAAGCTTGGTATAATGCAATCGTTCTATTCTTTCCATCCCTTCTGACTTGGATACCAAGAATATAACTTGCTTCTCCTAAGTCCTTCATATCAAATTGGTTTGCCAACCATTCTTTTATTGATGTCAATACACATACATCGTTTCCGATGAGTAGTATATCATCAACATAAAGAACTAGGAAAACCAACTTGTCACCTTTAAACCTTTTGTATACACAGGGTTTGTCAAGATTTTGAATAAATTCAAAACTTTTCCCAGCTTGATCGAACCTTATGTTCCAAGATCTGGATGCTTGCTTCAATCCATATATGGATTGAAGCAACTTGCCTACCCTTTCCTCTTGGCCTTTTTCAATGAATCTTTCTTATTGCATCATATGGATGCTTTCGTCAAGACTTCCATTAAGGAAAGTTGTCTTGACGTTCATTTGCCAAATCTCAAAGTCTAGAGATGTCGTAATGGATAAGAGTATCCTAATGGATTTAAGCATGGCCACATAATAGAAGGTTTCCCCATGCGATACCTTCCTTCTATGTGTAACCTTTAGCTTCCAATCTAGCTTTAAAGGTTTCCACCTTTCCATCCATTCCTTTTTTCCTCTTGTATAACCACTTACACCCGATGGGTTTTATCTTTTTAGGTAAGTCTACAAGAGACCAGACGTTGTTTTTGAACATAGATTCAATTTCGGATATTGCCTTTTGCCAATGATGAAAATAAACATCTTTCATTGCTTTCTTGTATGTTTAGGGATCTTAGTCGTCCGGAAGATTCTCTACAGATTCTCCTAGACCGATGTATCTCTCGGGTTGTCTACTAACCCTTCCACTACGATGAGGTATGGTAGATTGTTGATCTTGTATTGGTACGGAACTTACAATTGGGCTAGGTTGTGAAACCTCTTGTGGAATTGTATCTCCTGGAAGCACATTCAAGCAATTCTACTTTTACATAAAAAATTATTCATATAGCTCTCTTCTAGAAATTTAGCATTTGTCGAAACAAATACTTTAATATCTGAAGAACTATAGAAATAATATCCTTTGGTTCCTTTTGGATACCCTATAAATATGCATGTTTCTGAACGGGGACTTCATCTTTTGTCTTTCTTTTTAACACGTGCACAGGACATCCAAATATCCTTAAGTGTTGTAAACTAGGATTTCGCCCAGTCCAGAACTCATGCGGTGTTTTACAAACTAACTTAGATGGTACATCGTTTAGAATGTACATAGCGGTTTGTAAAGCATATCTCCAAAAAGAATTATGGAGCGTTGAATAAATCAATATAGACCTAACCATGTCCAAAAGAGTTCTATTTCTCATTTCTGCCACCCCATTTGTTGAGGTGTACCACATGCAGAAAACTGAGAAATTTTCCCTTTATCGATAAGATAATGTTGAAACTCACCAATTAAATATTCTCCACCACGATCAAACCTCAAGATTTTTATGCGTTTCTCAAGCTAATTTTCTACTTCAGCTTTAAATGCTTTGAACATGTCAAAAGCATCTGAATTATGTCTCATGAGATTACATATAGCAAAATCTTGAGTAATCATCTGTGAAAGTGATGAAGTACGCATATCCACCTCAAGCTTGAATGCACATAGGACCACATACATCTGTGTGTATCAATCCTAAACAATCAGTGGCTCTTATGCCTTTGGTCGTGAAAGACCCTTTGGTTATCTTACCTTCCAAACAAGATTCACAAGTTGGTAGATCATTAACCTTTAAGTCACTTACAGGTCCATCACTAACCAATCTTTTGTTCCTATTAAGGTTAATATGACCTAGGAGCGAATGTCATAGGTATGTTTCATCATTTGATAATTTCACTCTTTTATGATTAGTTTGTGTTGATTCCGTGTCTAACAAATGAGAGATATTTCTATACAAGTAGAATAAACCGTTTTCCAATGTACTTTGCAAAAAATATGTTATTCTTACTAATAATAAAAGCTTTATTAAAAGTAACCGAATATCCAAATTTATTTAATCAAGAAACTGAAATTAAATTCCTCTTGAATTTTGGTACTTAATAAACTTTTATTAAATCTAAATGCAAACTAAGAATCTAAACTAATTCTAATATCTCCCACTAAACTAGCAGACACCAACGCTCAATTGCCTAAACGCAAGTTGAATTCATTCACATTCAGTCTATTCCTTTGACCCTTTTCACCACAAAGGAAACACTTCCCTTAAATCTTGGTTACTTTCTTGGTCTCCTTCTAGGTAGGCCCAAATTTCTTTTTCTTCTATTGTCTCTTGACCTTATAACGGGTCTTAACAGTAGCAACTTACCAACCATATGAATCTCTTGACCCTTGCCTTTCATAAGGATTTTCTCGGTGCTTTGAACATCTTGCATCAAGCCTTGCAAGGTGTATTCCTTACTGTTCAAGGTATAGTCCAACTTGAACTGATCAAAGAAATCTGATATTGAGTTGAATATCATGTCAATTTTTGTTTCACCATCTATCTCAGTACCATTGAGTTCAGTAATGTTAAGATGTGCTATGACTCTTATCATGTGATCTTTCACAACCTATCCTGGTTACATCCTAAGATTCATGAAAGCACAGCCTCTCTCTTAGTCGTCCTAGACTTCATAGCAAACATCTCTTATAGAGACATCGTTATATCGGCAGCATACTTCATTCCTTCGTGTTGTTGTTGCAACACGTCTGAGATGGTTGCCATAATATAACATTTAGCCATCTCATCTGAAGGTACCCACTATTGATACTCATCTCTTTACACCTCATCAGATTCATTAGTAAGATTTGGTGGTTTAGGAATAGACAAAAAGAACTTATGTTGTTCAGCTTAACAACAACCCAATTTTCCTTTTCCAAGTGACATGATTATCATCTATTAAAGTATTATCATTTAGAATATTGTTTAGGGATGGGGTCATGATTTCTTTATAATAACAAAAATTATACCCATAAACAATCACAATAAAGCACTTTAGAATATTTATCTTGAATTAAATAAAATGATTCAATCGTAAAACTCAACGGTGATCCAGCACCCATAAATATCATGCCTCCTTTAGGAATTCGCATCATTTACTAGTTTGACTAGGTCCCACCTAATTATTAACATAACAACCAGCATTTTCAATTTTAGCCTTGCGATTTTATTAACAAGAAATCTTGGGAGGATATTAATAAAATCACATTGAGTGTGTTACCAAGTTATCAAACTTAATATATTCCCTCGCATATCTCTGCTTTGGGAGTAGATATCGTTAGGGTCAATTGTCTAGTCTATCCTTATAAGGAAGTATCTTGCTAAATTCCATTCATGAAAACCCCTTGGGGGATACTACACGAAACATAAAGCTCAACTAAGCTTGGAGGCTGTAGGTGTTCCGAAACACCTTCTCCCACTCAATTGTTTAAGGCGTGTGATCGAATTCTATATAATGATTTACCAAGTTATCTAGATACCATTTAGATACCTAAACCATTCAATGCATATTTTTACCAAAAGAGATATATGAGTGGCACTCTTATGCTATATGACATGTTATCAAACAATGACAAACATTGCAATATTTATAAAAATATAATTAGCCACAATTTTTGTCCATTCTAGAAAAACAATTAAATTACATATGTCTTGGAATACAAAACTCCTTTCTTGGTGAACAAGTCTTCACGCGACCATCATCCGTTTGGACATCCCTCGATTGCCTCCCATGAGCATGCGCACCCTTGGCTCCTTAAAGGGCTGTCGTGCACAGCCTATGGGATCCATCGGGTTGTCTTGCACAACCCATGACATCCATGGGGCTACTGTACATAGCCCATGCCATCAACGGGGCTGCCATGCGCAGCCCATGTCACAACAATCGTGGCCGCATGCTCATTTGCTAGCACTATTGTTGTTATGGCGCGTACGATACCAAACTTGTTCCGGTTGCTTCCAATTCCTCAAACCTTTGAGTCTTGGATACATGAATGTATTACTGAAGAATTTTAAATAATAAAATACTGTAGTTTCTTTTTACTACAATAACAAAATTAAAAAAAACTTTTCAACTACCAAGAAGGAAATTATGGCAATGATAGGCTACCCTTCTTATTACAATCCCAAAACAAAAATACATTGAAATTCTATGACCAAAATGGAGCAATAACAATCCATATTTAAAACACACACACACACACACACACACACACACATATATATATATATATATATATATATCCATACATTCCAATGTAAATATATATAAAAATAGATATGCGAATACCTAGTGTATCATCTCTTTCTAAAACATGCATACTAACAATAAAAAGAAATAGATTCACGCACACATACATCAATTAATCAAGGGTAAAACCAGGCTCTGATACCAATTTCAGGGAAAAATTTGTTCAAAACGCGGCGGAAGCGTAGAATGAGGGATTGGAATATTTAAAAAAAAATTCCCTTTCCCTAGATTAATTAACATATAATAAAAGTGTCGTACCTTTTTTTTCGTGATGAGTGAACTTGCACCGAACTTAATACGCAAGATCTTCTAATCCAATCACGAACGTGAATCACCTAGGAGTGTGTGCTCCCTTTCTTTTAATTGTATACCTGATGATGGAAACAAACAAAATCTTCTTCTTTGTTAGTCACAATAATCCTCCAAGAGAAAACCCAAGAACGTTCGTTCACTTGTAAATTATCAATCTATTTGATTGAAACTCACATGAACTTTGATTCGATGTTGTACACAAAACCTTTTGATGTAAAGGCTACTAGTGCACTATCGAAAACAAAACGTTCCTCTTTTCTCTTCTCCTTGGCTGAATTCAATACACAATATCTATGAGTTGGACGAAGTTTTTTCTTATAACTATAAAAAAAACAAATGAAAAACAACTTCTCACACAAAAAATTAGGTATTGGTTGAAATTCTATATAGGAGTATATATATATGACCACCGAAAATCCTCCTAGAAAGAGGATTTCTACTTCACCAGGAATCCTATCAAAATTTGGATTCAATCCTCTTAAAAATAGGATTTATATAACACACCAAGACTTCTAATCCAACTCAAATAGTATATTTATTTAATAACCAACTATTGAATATAAATTAAATTGTGACTAAATCAAAAACTTCCTAATTTGACCAATTGTCAATTAGAGTCCTAATAGAAATCAAATACTTCATAATTTGACTAGATAAATAAATTCCTTTTATTTATCTACTTATCAGATATATTATTTGATACTTATCATATTACCAACAATAATATGACTCTATGAGACCTTCTCCTACTAGAAAAAATACTCTGACATTTAATTAATTAATTAATTAACAAATTAATTAATTTCCATTTAAATAAATAATAAAATAAAAAACTGTATAATAAGCTATTATATATAGCCTTAGCCTCCCAAGCCAATATATATTGGCCAAATATTATTTTTTCTATTTTATTAAATCCATAGGACTTAAGTAAAAAGTCCACATGTGAACTAGACTCATTCTTACTAAAAGAAACAAGTCCACATGCCTTAAAACAATTATAGATGGACCCGTAAATTGGTCCGGTAGAATATATCAGGTGATCCATGCAAGTTCGTGTGAATTAGGGATCTTGGCGGGCTATCTAAATTTAAGCTTCAATAGACATAATCTAATAACAATCAACAAATGATTCACTTAGGTCCGATTTATTAATTTTATTTCATTCTACTAAAGAACTAAAATTGAACTCTTAAATAAAGATAGAATAAGTTAATATTGCTCATTCATACCATAGACAATCTTAATGGATAAAGTGTATCGTCCTGAAGAATGCCAGTAATCGCCAAGAGCTCATAGACCGTCTATAGCTCTCCAAGTTACCATATTTACTCATATGACCACATTTTAAACTTGGATATTTTGACTTGTCCATAAGCCATATTTCAATAGACACTATTGGAAACTTAACGTTAAGATTTAATATCCAATACCTCAAAACATCCATATGATGATATTTTACTCCCATTAAATAAAAGGAGCCACGATGTCCAAATCTATAAATGAAGTCCTCTATTGATTACCAAATGAATACCACCAAACTATCAAGGATATACTATGCTATATAATTGTACTTATTGATAGTTCAAATGATAACACTTGCAACCATAAGTCCATCATTTATCTCAGGATTGAGATAGACTTTCCGATTGTCTTCAAGTGAAAACTTTTATCCATTAACGGTTTACATAAAGTATTTCACTTTGATTCAATTCATTGCACCCAGTGCAATAGATTCTTTTACCTAAAGACACCACACTTTGATGATTTTAGACTCATCATAACACATTTGATCCCACTCAAATGCTAGCAAAAGAATCTACAACTTTGACAAGATAAAGGTGCCCAACATTTATCTTAAGCTGTGAATATTATTCAAGACTAACTTAAAAATTGTGTCTACCTCATATATATCCAGATGTATGAACAATTCTTCTTTTCTCGTAGTCTTTTGACCTTATGATTATTTACTTTTGACAATTATAATGATTAAACTATAAATTCTATAAGATTTTTTAAACTAGAAATCACTTTATTAATATGAAAAGATTATCAAATATATTATTATTATACTTTTGCTATCGAGCATAGTCCCAACAGGCTTATGGCTTGGAAGGTTTGTACACAATAGTAGAATCCACTCATTCTTGTGAGAAATAGATGGTTGTTCCCTTAAGGGCTGATTCGTGGCTTGGACAATATGAGTGCTCTTTTGATTCGGTGAGGAAATAGGATTTATTGTCCATTAGAGAATCAACGGTAGTTGAAGAATATATGTAATTAGAGGGGTATTACAGACAATATGACCCCAATTCTAATTATGAACTACTGTGGAGGATCATACCATGTGTAATAGCTTTATCGATAGACACCGAGTTGTATCGGTCTGTGTAAAAGCATCTGCAGTTGAGAGAGTACAACTTCAGGTTTTTAGTGAAATAACACCGGAGTTAATAATCAAGGAATATTAATTAAAGAGTTTAATTAATGATTCTGAGGATTATTGTAGCTCATAATATCGTGGGTCCATTAGGTCCTCTTGCTAGCCCAATCTATTTAGGTAACAAGGGTCACAGTTAATTAATTGAATCGTCCAATTAATTGTGTTATGAAAGTAACATATTTATTCGGGAATTAATTAAATAATGAGATTATTTGATTAATGAATAATGGTGACTAAATAAATTAAATAATAAGATTATTTAATTTTATTATTAATCACTAAATGGAGGATGTTTGTTGATATTTATTTTTGAATAAAATAAGATAATATGATTATTTTAATATATTAAATTAAATATATAATTTTTGAATTTAAATAGATTGAATTTAAATCAAATCAAATAAACAAAATATTAATCAATATCTTTAGAGATATTTGATATCTTAAAAGATTAGATCGATTGGTTTATTTGATTGGTTTTAATTAATTATTGGTTTTTAATTTTATAAAAGATATCAAACTAAAACAAAATATATATCAAACGCACACGTCAATATTTAAAAGTCAACATGACATGCAATTTTGATGCAAGTATGTGCGTGAGTTGAAAGAGAAAAGAGAAAACAAAAGGTTATTTTTTTGTGAGTGTTTGTTCGTACACAGTAAACACAAAAAAAAATAAGAATATTTTTATTCATGCTTTTATGTTTTCAAACACCCAGAAGAAATAGTTTCTTCTTGTTTTCTCTACATCCTTCTAATTTTTTCTCTACATCCTTTTAATTTTCTGAGTACATGACACGTTTATACGCAGTTATCTGTTTCGATAATAGCTAGAAAAATCATTGGTATAATATCATGAGCATATTGTAAAGTGAAGGAGCTTCATACGTAGGTATGAAGAACTGATTTCTTCTATTCTTCTGATTATTGATTTCAATTTATTATGTATATGTATATTTTATTATTGTAATGATTTTATATGTATAAGTTCTGAAAAATTACGATTCAAAGTTCACTAGTACTAGATAGTTTATAATCTGCATAAAGATTTTAAAACCTATTTCCACTGCGTTACCGGTGAATGAGGTTCCAACATGAACGGAGTTCTAGCATAAGCACCGTCGAATTTGTTAGAAGAGAATGTTTCAACAAAGAGAGAAAAAAAAACTGGTTTCAGTTTAATTGGTTGAATTGGAACTTGAACAGAGAAGAATGTTTTAGTGTGAGTTTGTACACGCATACACGTAGTTATGTCTCCTCTTTGAAGTTTGAAATTTGTAGTTGAAAAGTGTGTGAAGTGTAACTTTTACATTTTTCAATTTTAGGTTCAACATATCAAAATATCTTAAATATTATGATATTTATTCAAATGCATAAAAAGAACCATAAGAAGGAAAATTTTTGACCGGCTGCCGGCTTACCGTCGATAAGCCAACAACCGACTTCTGACCATCCACCTAGTCTCTGACTAGTCCCCGACTAATCTCCTTAGACGCTATGCGATGGGTTACCGTCTGACTAGCAGCTAACGGCTTTTACAACACTAGAAAAGAGTTGGGAGACAAACCCTTTTTAAAATTTGAAAGGCTTGGCAATATATTTGTAAAGGACAGAGCCACAAGGGAGACAACAAGAACACCACCTGAGCTTATAGAGGAGGCATAAGAAGATAACCATGTTAGGTTGATGATCTAGACGTAGATGGGATTAGCTCGACAACTCCTGGCCATCAAACTCAAAGTACACAACAAAGTTTTCCTCGACAGAAAAGGGCAAGAAAAGAAGACTCGGTAGCTAGTGGATTCAAAGAAGTATTTTGGTCAATGCAACAATATCTTGATCAATCTAAACAAAATATGGAGAAGATAAACCAGAATATGGCAGCTAATAAACAAGAAGAGATATACATCAAGAAGGGAGTACATGGCCGAGGAGTTGGAAAAATGGGTTACTCAACATTTCATAAGATCATACTCATTGTAAAAAATCAAGAAAATGTCGCAGTTTTCAATTCTTTGACGAATGATGATAGGACTATAGGAGGTTGTTTGTTCACCAACTTCTTGAGGAGAACTCTCTCCATGAAGATTGAGATTTTTGTAAGTAATTTCTGTATTTCTACGGTTTCAAATTTTCAAGATTTTATTAATACTTTAATTTGTGGAAAACAGTATGGAAATAGTTAGAGCTAGATTTGGCAAGGGCTATGTTGCTACTAAGTTGAGATTAGAGATTTATCTTATTTTGATATTTATTTTTTTTAATCTAACAATAATACAGGATTTGGGGATGAAGGACATGCTTGGAGCCACAACCTCGAGACGAACTGTTTGACCAACCTCATTTGTGTGTGATTATATTAGTTTATCATGCATTGAAATGTTATGGATTTCAATTTTTTTTTTTTAGTTAATATATTTTGATTTCATATAATGACTGTTATACATGTAATATTTTTTATTAAACTATTGTATGCTTATATTATCTTTTATTATGGCACCAAACATAGTATTATAATCAGGGCCGGTCCTGACTATTTGAAGGTCCGAGGAGAAAATCTAAAATAGGCCCCTTATTCATATTATACCAAAATATCTCGACAACAACTATTTAATAATATTCGAACCATCAAATAATCCTACAATAAAAAATAACAACACGACAGAGAGTAAACATCATTGAAAATGTCTTCTCCTAGTACTTTGAGAAGCAAATTCAAGAATAATATTTCAAATTCAATATTTTCCAACATTTCCTTTTCAATGCATAAGATTGCAAACCTATTTAACCTTTCTTGTGACATAGATGACTGCAAATAAGATTTCAATATTTTTAATTTAGAAAAACTTCTTTCTGCGGATGCCACAGTTACAGTATGAAGTACAAATTCAAGTATTTGAATGGAAGTGTTTTTTTTCTCTTGGTAAAACAACTTATCATACTCTCAATTCAGAAAATAAATCATTTGAATCAATATCACAAAATATATCATGTTTTAAAGCACATCCAAGATTTACACAACATTCTTTCAATTTATCATCATCTAAAGAAATTAACTTCTTTGAATCATATAAGAACCCAAAAATACCATCAAATATTTGCAATTGTTCAAATCTACTCTTCAAGGAAGCAATAGCAATATCAACAACAATAAAAAATAATTCACTCTAAAAGATTCTTCAGTTGATAGTGAAATATCCTCATGTGAATTCTCATCAAACTGTTTCTTTCTACGAATTTGGCGTTTTTTTTAACAAAAATTGGTTCAATTTCCTTTTCAGATGCAATACTTTTAGCACCAGTCATGGCAGATGTAAACCCAGATTCTCTATAATCTTCAAAATAAGAAATGACCCCTTTCAAATGTTGTAAAGCAATATCAATACACATATCTTTAGATTGTAAAATTTTGCTAACTAAGTTAATATTAAACAAGATATCATGCGAAATAAACATTCCTAATAAAAACTCAAAATTTTCAAAATCATTTGCTAAACTTTCAGCCTCACTCTTTGTTTTGGCATCATCGATATTTTCATGTAATTCTAACAAAGCTTCTCTTATTTGAGGAGCTTGATATTTTATGGCTTTCACACTATCGATATGACTTTCCCAACGTGTTGAGGACAATGTTTTGAGAGTTAAGCAGTTAACATGATCTTGAAATTTTTTCTATCTTTTTGTTGAACTAGAAAACAATGAATATATTATTTGAACAACTCCGAAAAAAGATATCGCTTTAACACAAGAGTTAGCCATATCACTCACAGTTAGATTAAGACTATGAGAAGCACAATGCATGTACAACACTTTAGGATTTATTTCAAGTAATCTTTTTTGCACACTTTGGTGTTTCCATTTCATGTTAGATCCATTATCATAACCTTGTCCCCTCACATCATTAATATCAAGACCAAGAGATTCTAGTACAACTTGTAAGGCATTAAAAAGGCCTAACCCAGATGTATCATCCACTTTTAAGAACTCTAGAAAGTACTCTTCTACTTTTATGATGCTAGTGGACATGTCCACACATCGTACTATCAAAGTCATTAGTTCTTTGTGACTTATATCTGGTGTGTAATCAAGTATCACTGAACAATATTTTGCCTCTTTGATTTTTCTGATGATTGCACTTTTGACATTAGAGGCTAACCTAGAAATTAACTCATTTTGAATTTTATGACCAAGATAATGATAATGAATCTCATATCATTAATGCGTCGAATATGTTCTTGCATTACGACATCAAACCCTGCTATCATTTCAATTAAACCCTACTATCATTTCAATTAAACCCAAAAAATTACCATTATTTTCTTGGTAAATTTTCTTATTGGATCCACGAAAAGCTAAATTATTCTTAGCAAGACATTTCACGACGGCGATTATTCTTACAAGAACTTCTTTCCAATGATTTTGCTCTCTTGTAATCTGCTCTTGGATATTTTTAACAATTGTTTCATTCTTTTTTAGCTTGATTTGTAAATCAATCAAAGTACTTATATTAGTGATGTGCTTAATACTATTCTCATGTTCTCTAAGCCTCTCACTAAGATATTTCCAATCATCAAGTCCTTCATGCACTAAAATACTCTTCATATGAACTGACTTAAACACATGACAACAGAAACAATACACTTTGTTTAATGCTTTGAGTACACAAACTATTTCCTATCTTGAGTCTTTCCGTTTAGTAATGTTCGAGTATAATATGAACATGAAAAATATCTACCATTACCATCCAAAGGAAATATAAGATTGGGTTCTCTAATAGGATCTTTTTCCACTAATATAACAATCATTTTATTATCAAGGTTAGTCCAATTTCGTGGATCATAAATATCCACGTAAGGAGTTGGTTGTTCTATTTAATTGCCTAAAGTCTCATTATCATTGATGTTAATCACACCATGATCACTGAGTTGATTTTCATCATTTACAATTTCATTGGCTAAATCTTTATCTGAATTTTCAAGAGAACAACCCGATCCTAATTTTTTAGCAAAGAATTTTTCTAAAGCTCCCTTCTGAGGCAGGGCCAATTGTTCTATTTTTTGTCTCTTTTTTTTTCTTTTTTCAAATCCATATGGATGTTTTTTTAGGAAACATGTTACTAATAACTATATAAAAAAAATACAAATAACAATAAAACTCACTAAAATAACAAATAAAATAACAATCAAAGTGAAATGGAACGATAAAACCTGACAAGCAATTGAATTTAACAAGTCGCACCAGTTCCGCAATGCCACAAGATTGAATTTTTCTCCCTAGCAAATCTGTAAATGCAATTAAAAGAAATATTAGGAAACATACGTAGTATGTTTAAGAGGTTAGCCAAGTAAAATTATCCAATGCAATGCAAGTATTCTACAATCACGGAATCACCAAATCAATCAAACTGCTGGATTCATATTCATATATCTTTTTTTTTTTTCAGGTTCTGATATGTTATAATATTGTAATCAAAATTCTATTATAGTATAATTATGCCTCTATATTTGATATTCCATAACAACAATAATGTCAACAAACAATTAAACAACAAAAAGTATGATGCATAAAAGGCAGTAAAGCAATTATGTTTGCTTCAGTGCCTGCCTCACTGAGTGACTGAGTAACTGGAGTCACTGCCTCCAGATTTATACCTCTAAGGCTCAAATTCTCAAAAGTCCAATTGTCCAAATCAAATCTTATATATACTATAAATCTATAATTATATCTTTATTTCTAGTTTCTTATAATCTCTGCTAAAAACAAATGTGTGAATAACTGAATATAAAAACCTGAAATATACCTAAATTTAAGTCATTTAAGTAGTAAATAGATCACAGATCACTATAGAACCGAAATAGCTAAATATGTCTAACTATCTAATATCTAAGAAACTAAGAAAGATTAAAAAGGAATAAAAATCAGGAAAAAAAATAAAAAAACAAATTACTTGGAGAATTTGTGAAGATTAACAAAGATTGGAGATTTGGAGTGAAGTAAGGAAGTAGACAAGTAGAGCTGTAGAGAGATCAGTAGACAAGTAGAAAATACTAGATTACTAGTCAGTAGTCACCGGAGCCTTGAGACTTCAGACTTGGGAGCCTTGAGAGTTGAGAGATTGAAAGAAAGAAAAAATGGTCGTTGGTGCTTGGCTGCAGCCAGAAAGAAAAATTTCTCTTTGGTAAGAATTGTGTTTTTAGAAACCTTATGGGTGCGTTTGGTACACGAGAAGGGACGGAACGGGACATGACGGGACAACTTTCTCTTGTCCCACGTTTGACACGTTATTAGTGTGGGACGGGACGGGACAAGGTGGGACAAAAACCATAAAATCTTGTCCCACCTCAGACCCTCGGCTAGACTTGTCCCATGCATGGGACAAGTCTTGAAAAGACATTTTTGCCCTCAAAAATTGCAAAAATTACAAAAATACCAAATATAAAAATAAAACCCAGCCCTTCATTCTCTTCCATTCTCACGTCTCTCTCTCTCTCTGATCATTCTCATGTTTCTCTCTCTCTCTCTCCACTCTCTTTTCTTTGGCCGACGGCGAGAAGTAGAGATCTCAGTCTCTCCTGCTTGTCTATCTCTCCTCTCTCTCTCTCTCTCTGTTTGACTTCTTTGTGGTGGCTTTTGTTGATTTCGATTTAGGGTTCTCAATTTGGGGTTCTCAATTTGTCGTCGCCAACCGCTCGATCGATGCAGGACATCGACGCCGTCTATCTTCCTTTCTCGACGTCGCTACACCTCAAATGGGCCATCGTGGTGGCGCATAAGAAGAAGCATTTGTTGATGGAGAAGCCGGTGGCTCTCAACGTCATCGAGATCAATGTGATTGTCAAAGCTTGCGAGGAAAATGAAGTCCAGTTCATGGACGGAACCATGTGGGTACACAATCTCAGGACCACTAAAATGCACGAATTTCTCTCCGATTCAGAGCGTTTTGGTCAGCTCATAGCGGTACAAATTTTTTTAAAATAAATTAAATTTTGATTTTTCGTTTTTGGTTGATGAGTATGTGAGTTTCTTTTTATATAAATTTGTAGTTTATGTTATAATTGTTGGTCTATTTGGCTGAAAATACATAGTTACAAGTTTTCTGTTCTTGCTGTGAGTGCGATTTGTTCTGGTTTTTGCTGACTGGTAATAAACCCACTAAATCAGTTGACACCATGTCAGGCCATATCTTTTGTAAGTTGAGCAGTGGTTGTTTAGATACTTTAAATGTTTGAAGGCTACATTAACATGACTGATAAAGAAATCTTATCTGATGTCTATGTTTCTTATACCGGTTGCCAGCATGTATTGTGTGTGTGACTTATTGCATAGGGATACTGTATGCAGTTTACGGTTGTTGTGGATTATAAGATATTGCTTGCTCGTTGTTGATACTGGCTTTTCAGTCTATGTCTGTATATAAAATTAGAGGGTGGAATAGGGGAACATGATTTGAGGTATGTTTTCTAAGAGGGCAGTGTTTCTGGATTATCAACATTGTTATGCAACTTGAAATTGTGGATTATCAAGTTTTAGTTATTAGATTATAGTTGTTTGTCCAATTGTGATTTTTTCGATCATATATGTTGCTGTTGTGTGGTGGAGTTATAGCAACTTAACGTGATTATATTCGTTTCCAAGATTTGAGGTACTAGTTGTGATTTACTTGAATTGAATTTTGGGTGGCGAGAGATCATTTCTAGTTTTTTATAATTAGATTCTTTCTGGATGTAGCTGATTACTTGTTTGTGTGTAATAGTAACAGGTTCTTAAAGTGGGAAGATGTGGAAATAGGGGAGCCATGTGACAAATTGATTGCTTGTTTGATTGGTTTTTCTAAAATGTAAAATTTGTATATGGATTGGTTTTATGAGACAAATTGATTAGGTGTTTATAAGCAATGTTTTGAGTCCATTTTGCTTTTTCCTGGGTTTGGATGTGAGAAACAGTACATTCCCTTATTTGAGATTGAGGCATCTGGTTTTGTCAAACATCAGTCATCTTTGTCATTAGTCAAGTATGCATAATTATTATTTATTACTATCACCTTTATATATTGAAAACAAGATTGTTTGTTAGTTGTTACGTACAAATTTTGCCTACCCACTTTTGTGTTGTGAGGTTATTCACATTCTCATGTATGTTTAAAAAAATAAAAAATGGAATGGCTTTATCATTAACAATCATACTCATTTATAACATGTCATGAGTTAAAAATAACTTATCAAATTTAATTTAGAGTAATGTTAATACTTTTTTTTTTTCAACTGATGTTGGTATATGACTTTCTATTTTTTTTCAATTTTTGCAAGGCTAATTGTATCTCATGCTTTTAGATGTCCAAAGTAGTTTTGTACATAAGAATGTGATTCGAAAACTAATTAGAAGAATTTGTATGAATATTCTTCGTTTAGTTAATCACTATTTTAGACTAAGTGTGAGAAGTTGTATTGTGCTTAGATATTAGGTACTTTATTATGTAATTAGCTACTATTTTATTTATTTAAAATTATGACACTCGTTATATTATTGAATTAGCTTTATTTGTTTGAATATGAGAGAATACGTGTATATATATATTCTTCTTTTAGTTAATCATTATTTTAGACTAAGCGTGGGAAGTTGTATTGTGCTTAGATATTAGGTACTTTATTATGTAATTAGCTACTATTTTATTTGTTTAAAATTATGACACTCCTTGTATTGTTGAATTAGTTTTAGCAAGATATATGGATTAATTTGACTGAATATATGCTTGTTTTTTTTATTTGTGAAATATGAAGGTATGGATGAATGTGAGAATCACTTGATTTTACTCATTAAAGCGTGGAGGCTTTACGTACATATGATGATGTGAACAAACCGAATTTCTTGAAGACAATTCTAGAGGAGTAAACATGTTTGATATTGTAAACATGTTTGAAACTTATATTTTGTTGGAATTGTGAACATATTTGAAACATGTTTGAAACTTATATTTTGTTGGAATTGTGAACATATTTGAAACTTATATTTTGTTGGAATTGTGAACATGTTTGTGTTATGAATTTTGTGATTAGGTTCGTGAACAAATATATTACATTAACTTTTTTGTTGGATCATGTTATTAAGTATTATCTGTAATTTACTATTATGTGAAAAGAAAAGATGTGTGGTTAAATAATTAAAACTTATAATTGTAGATCATAAGTATTATTTATATGTAATTACTAATTACATGTATTTAAAATATATTTTTCTTTTCTATTATTCACAATTACGAGCATGTAAAATTGAATAATAGTTTTATTTAAAAAAAATTGAGGGAATAATATTATTAATTGATATTATTATTAAAAAAATGAGGGAATAACCATAATAATATTATTATTATTTTAAAAAAAACACATGTCTTCCAAAAAATTATTAATTAAACTATTTTTTAATTACAATATTATTATTTTTATGAAATATGATATATAAAAATATTTTTTTAATAAAATAAAATAAATATTGACTTGTCTTGTCCCAAATATGATATATAAAAATATTTATCACTATTATGTGGTAACAAACATTGGATAGGACAAGAATGACACTCTAGTCATTTGAACCTCTTGTCTCATCATGCCTCAATCATACCAAACATATAACAGTACAGTGAACAGTTCTGTCCCAAACATACCAAATACAATATATAACAGTCTGTTTTGTCCTGTTCTGTCTCGTCCCGTCCTACCTTATCCTGTCCCATGTCCGCGCCAAACGCACCCTATTGGACTATATATTAGACAAGGCATAACAAATATTCTTTTAGATATTAGTTTGTCTCAAACCCATTTTTATTTTGATTTTGGGCCTTTTAAATTTTTGACATTTTATGTTTATAATAAAATTTTGGACCTCTTATAAAGAACATTCTATAAAAATGGGTTCTAAATAAAAACTGAATGCATGTAAAATTGGGCCCCTTTTTTAAGAGGCTCGGGGCAACCGCCCCTCCCGCAACACACATGGGCCGGCCCTGATTATAATACAATACAGTTCAGTACAAAATAGTATGCTACAGCACCAAACACGGGCCGTACTAAGTATAATTTAATCCGGTGGTGTCCGGTCTAATTTTATATAGTTTAATACAATATGACGTTACAAACATGTCCTTACTGGATTTTTTTTTCTTTTATCACTTATTCACCAAGTAATGCATATAAGGAAATTCCAATCAAAATCACTTTAACATTATTACTCTGCATTCTCATTTAATTTATCATTAAAAAAAAAAAAATTCTATCCAAAAAACCCATAAAAAACTTCACTGTTATTATCCTGCAACGTCAGTCGTCAGCAGCAACCATAGCGGGACCGTTACATAAGCAACTAACGTCGTTAAAGATCGTGAATTGGTCCTCAAGCTTAACTTCAGTCAAAGATTATCAAGTCAATTAATGGTCACCTCATCCAACACGCTTTTAAGTTCGACAAACAAACTCCGTTCAAATTCTCTCTCTCTCTCCCTCTCTCTCGTCGAAGTTTCTCGAGAGAATTCCATTTTTCGGAAAAACTTGGAAAGAAAGTCACAGGAAAACTCAGACGCAACTACGTGAGCTTTTTTAATTAAAGACTCATTTCATCTGAACCGATTCTTCCATCATTGCTTTTCAAAGGTACAATATTTTTATTTATTTCTTTGTTCTTTTAAATTCTAAATTGAATTGTAAAGATCTGTTTTTTTTTAATCTGCTTGGTTGCTGAGTAAAAAAGCAGGTGAAGAAATGCATTTGAATCGATCGAGTTTCGAGTTTTTGTCGTCTGAATCAACCTCTTAATTTGGATTATTTTCTAATTTAATCTTATTATTATTTGTATAATTATAATTATCCTGCATTTTCTATTATTTGTTTGGCTGCCAAGAAAATACGAAGGAAATAAAGAAACTAATGTATTGATTTGAGTCTCATCGGACTGTTGAGCTTGGTCAAATTGATTGTATATCTTTTATTGATGTATTTATTGGAAACCAATGAAATGAAGAAAATAAATCTCATCAAGTGTTTTTTTGTCTGCTTTTCGTTTCAATTATTGATTTACTCCGTTTTAAATGGGACTAGGATTTAGGGTTTAAGCCACCATTCTAACAGCACATACATATTTGCAAAAAGATTTGTTTTTCCATTTTGCTCTGTTTAGATATTAATGTCTTGTAGTGACTGATTGAATAAATTTTATGTTGCTTGTAGGGCTTTGTACTTTAACTCTTGGTGAGCCTGCTTAGGCCTTAGGCCCTAACCGTTTTGAGAAACATTTTGCAACAAAGAAGATGGAGAATGTGGTGCCAAACTCCTAGTATAGGAGTTCGAGGTGCAGCAGACACCTTTTTCACTCTGACGAAAGCATTTCGAAGGGTGACACAATACTAAATACTATAGATTTGGTGTCTATATTTAGTGGGAAATGTTTGATTGCATGAGGTTTGGTTCCTTTCTTTGTGGATTTAGGGGTATCACGTGGCTCTAGGATATAGGGTTTAGAAGTTATACTCAGAATTTAGAACATTGAAATAAAGCACACAGGGGTTTAGATCTGCAGAAAGAGAAACAATGTCACTTGCCAGTGTAGCTCTCAGTCCGGTGCTTGAAGAGTCTCGGAGTTTCCCTGAGCTATTCACTCATAATCATGGCCTACCCATGAGTGATTCGATCTTGATTTTTCTGAGTGTCAGTGGTTCTATTATTCCCATGCAAGTTATGGAGTCGGATTCGATCGCTTCTGTGAAATTGAGGATTCAGACTTTCAAAGGTTTTTTTGTGAAGAAGCAGAAACTGGTTTTCGACGGGAGGGAACTGGCTAGGAGCAATTCTCGTGTTCGGGACTATGGACTTGCTGATGGGAATGTTTTGCATTTGTTGGTTAGACTCTCAGATCTCCAAGCTATCAGAGTCACTACTGTTTGTGGAAAGGTGTTTGAGTTTCATGTCAACCGGGGTAGAAATGTGGGTTACGTGAAGCAGCAAATTGCTAAGAAAGGAAAAGGAGTTGTTGATCTCAATAATCAAAAACTGATATGTGATGGTGAGGAGCTTGAAGATCAGAAACTCATAACTGACATATGTAAAAGCAATGATGCTGTAATTCATTTGCTAGTTCGAAAATCTGCCAAAGTAAGGGCTAAACCTGTTGAGAAAGAATTTGAAGTTTCCATTGAGGCTGTAAACTTAAATGAAAAGGAGGATGATATTAAAGGAGAATACCAGTTGGGAAGCTTATTTCTGGGTTGTGAAGCCAGAGAAAGGACACTCTTGCCAAGAAATGTCCTTTTGGAACCTTTTGTTGTTAATTCCAATATTGAACTGCCATTAGTGGTTGTGAAGCTAATTAACTCTACTTTGGATGGCTTAGAGAGGGGTAATAATCCCATTCGCTCATTAGAAGGATCAGGAGGAGCTTATTTCATGCAAGATGCATCTGGTCAGAATTATGTTTCGGTTTTTAAGCCAGTTGATGAGGAGCCCATGGCTGTAAATAATCCTCGAGGGTTACCCTTGTCCATAGATGGTGAAGGATTGAAGAAAGGCACACAAGTAGGAGAAGGAGCTTTGCGAGAAGTTGCAGCATACATTTTGGATCGTCCATGGGGTGCATTTCGCTCTTTTTACATTGAAGATAGGGGCTTTGCTGGTGTTCCCCCTACCGTTATGGTGAAGTGCTTGCACAAAGGATTCAATCATCCAGATGGTTATACAAACACTCTCAAGAACGTTAAGATTGGATCACTGCAGGTGTTTATGAAGAATATTGGGAGTTGTGAGGATATGGGACCTAATGCTTTCCCAGTAGACGAGGTACACAAGATTTCTGTGCTGGACATAAGGTTGGCAAATACAGATAGGCATGCTGGGAACATATTGGTTAGCAAAGATCATGAAGACAGTCAGATGAGGCTTATTCCAATTGATCATGGATACTGCTTGCCTGAGAATGTAAGTGCTTTAATTTTCTTCTGTTTGTGCGGTGATGTACTTCCACTACTTTTATTTTGCTTTGGATTGTTTTCTGTTGATTGCTTATTCTCATTGTATTTTCTTGCTAAATGTCAGTATGTTTTGATTATTGTCATTTTGTTGATTGCTACGCTACAAGCCTACAAGTTTATGCAATGGCTGACTTTTAGGCATCTTAGATGTCATTGGTTGAAGGAAATTGAATGTGACCCTGGAATTTATATTGAATATTGTCTGTCAACCTTCTGTGAGGCATATTGTTTCATTTGCTGACAGATACTTAATGCGTACACTAAGTTATCCGAATTTTGTGGTGGTAAGCTGCTTCCTGATACTATGCGGACAAGGGGACAATCTGTTCTCATTCTGATTATATGTTGATGCTGCTCTGCTCTTCTCAAATAGATTGCTCAATTGTCAGGCAAGAAGTTTGGGCTTCTATGGATCCATGTTTAACACTCTTCTCTCTTCTTTTCTCTGCTTCATTGCAGTTCGAAGATTGCACGTTCGACTGGCTCTACTGGCCACAAGCTAAACAACATTACTCTCCTGACACCATTGACTACATCAAATCACTAAATGCAGAACAGGATATTCAACTTTTGAAGTTTTATGGATGGGACTTACCACCTGAGTGTGCCCGTGTCTTTTTTATATCCACCATGCTTCTAAAGAAAGGTGCAGAGAGAGGGCTTACTCCCTTTGCCATTGGAAGCATAATGTGCCGGAGAACACTGAAGGAGGAATCCATGATAGAGCAGATAGTTCGAGAAGCACAAGGAGCCATGCTCCCAGGATCAAGTGAAGATGGATTTCTCGAATCTGTTGCATCGATCATGGACCATCACCTTGATGAGCTCATCCCATAAGGCAGAGTACATATGCAAAGGTATATAGTGGCAATAGTGCATGTGCTATCATGCACATGAATTATGGGTGATAGTGTTCGTTATCGTTTTTCCTTACTGGTTAGAACTTGTTTCTCATTGCTTGCCTCATCTTGTCAATATTTCCAAGGCTGGTGCAGCTATCATCCCCACACCCTCTCTCTCCACCACACTCTGATACCTGAACATACCTTTTAATAAAAAACATAAAAGATAAAATGTTTTTGGATTTGTTTATATCTTTTTTTTTAATGGTACATTTTCATATCAAATCTGACCTTTCTGAACAACATGATTGAATTGTCGGGGATATAAGACTTCTAATTCCGTAGTTTGTGGCACAATTTAGTTCATGTAAGACTTCTAATTTGAACTGTTAATAATTTTTATTTTATTTTTCCTTAATCAACTCTAGGACAAATTTAATGGACTTTTCTTGAGTTGAAATGCAAGCGTATTCTGTTGATTTATACTTTTTGTGGATGACTTAAGAAATTTAAAAGATTTTGTTAGAATTTTTTTAAAATCGAGCTAGGTTTTTATGAAGCTTTAATTATACACTACTGAGGAAATTTAATTTTTGTACAGGAAAAGTAATTAACGCTAGAATAGAAGAAAGAAAATGAGATTTATTCAGTTTCTTGAAGGTAAGATTTTAACCAACTTTTCTGTAAAAAATATTTTCTGAACATCACGCTTGTAGATATTCTTTGTGCCGTCTTCCATGGTTATAACGGTATCCAAAGTGCTGACACTGACAGATACGGATATTTGTCTCGAAGGTAAGATTTTAACATAATAGGCTAATGTGTATATTGGTAGCATTTTATTTATTAACGGAAGGAGAATATAATAATATATCCAAATCGATTTTTCAACTTCATGTAAAGAATATAATAATAATAATAATAATAAGTTCGTAGAAATTATATAGTGCAGATGGAGACTGGGTGGTAGTTTCCTCCAACCTCAGTGCATTTTAATTTTCGTTAAATTAGAGTACTGTCATTATTTTTAACTAGACTATAAAATAGGTTCAGAAACAATGAAAAAGAAAGTAAATTTTATCTACATCTGTGCTCAACGTAAGTGTAAGGGGGCAACTTTTTCAGGATAAAGACTAGTTCATTTGATTTGATAAGGGTCTTAGTTTGGGTCTGAGTCAGTCAATCTGACATCCGACGTCAAGCTGTGAAGAAAATCTTTAGTGCCGGACCTGAGTTGCATGTTTATATTATATATAATGTAAACGAAAGTTCTTGGGACTTAGCATAGTGAACATGTCCCCTTACAGTCTTAGTGGATAAAGATTATTTGAAAACATATCTGTTTATTTAGAGATGTTAGATGATGGCCCAGGTGGTCCAAATCCTTCAATCTCACTTAATTACTTGGCTTTTATAATCTCTAAGCCATTAAGCATTGTTTGATAATTTATCATCTCACTTTTAACACGCATTAATTGAAGTATTCTTACAGCCAAATTGTTCTTCCTCGGATCATGTTTTTCCAATGGAAAACAGTAGGCAATGCAGCCAATCATTTCCTGCCAGGTCGTCAAACTGTTTCCATGCCATTGAGATGAAATTTTAGGTGTTTCACTATTTTTTTGTTGTATATAGAATTTACCTTTATCCAAGGATTCTGACATTTAACATATTAATAAAAAGTTTAAATTCTTTTGCCTCTATGTAAATTTAACCGAAGTTTATAAATCGTTAATAGAGATGCATATTTTTTCCCGGGATCCCAATTCCCTGCGTCCCCATCCCCATTTGGGGATTTTTTTTTAGGAAAAATGGGGAAATGGGGGAGGGGGGATGGGGATGAATTTCATCCCCAAATTGAAATGGGGATGGGGATGGGGTTGGGGATGGGGGAATCCCTCCCCATCCCCATTTTCCCCACAATTATATTGAAATGGGGATGAAGATGAGATCCCCCATCCCCATTTCCTCATTTCCCCCAAATATAAATAAATATAATATATATTAATAATTATAATATATATTTGTATTTGTAATATATTAATGGGTTTTATTTTGTATTTCTAATGGAATGTTTGTTTTTTTTTTAGTTTAATTTGTAATTTTTAGTTAAATGGCGAAATGGAAAAACGAAAAAAATGGAAAAATGGAAAAATACAAAAAAAAAAACGGGAAAAATGAAGAAATGGGAAAATGGGGATGGGGATGGGGATGGGGATGGGAATAGATATACCTCCCTCCAAAATTTTCCATCCCCATTTTCCCTAAATGGGGAAATGGGGGGATGGGGGAAGAGTATAGGAAGTGGGGATGGGGATGGGGATGGGGATGGGGATGAGGGGACCTATATCCATCCCCATTCTCCAAATATGCTTCCCTAATCGTTAACTTTGCTGTCCAATTTTCCCTTTCCTTTCAAAAGTAACACATGTATTATTTTTAAATGATAAATAAAAAAAAGTTGCACATCACCGCTTAGCAGAACTGGTAGTGCAATTCCCTTATACATAAAAGATGTGAGGTTTAAATCCCACCATACACATTTTACAAGCATGTGTGTGGAGTTTTCTTTCTGGATTATATGAGTAGTTATCTTTCGTTATGAGAGTATATATCCGAGCCGTGCATATATTGTTTGATCAAGCCAGATTCCGGAAGGCCTATTGTAATAATTCTTATAATACTTCCAAAAAAATATTATAAAAAAAGTTTTATGTCTTTTTTTCGTTTTGTGGTATCTAATTAAAAATGAAATTACACAAGCGTATCTAATACAACCTAGAGGGGGTGAATAGGTCTTAGTCCTTTAATTACCTACTTTTTCGATTAATCAAAGTTAAGATAAATCACCCAACACAATGCAAAAACAATCAACGGAATTAAAATACGAAAAACAATAAATAACTCATTGAGTTTTTTTACGTGAGAAACCTTTCACCTGGGCAAAACTCACAGGCTATACATCTAGCCACACACGGTTCTAGAATCCACTATATGTAATGATTTTTACAACCTAAGTTGACCTCTAGTCATCTCAATCTCTAACCCACCACTACTACCCAACGAATCTTTTATAGTCATTCTTGACCAATGCTTGTGAACTATACCATCGTAGTCACAAGTCTTAACACTCAAAGAAGAGAAGAACAACCTATGTTAGGCCATAAATGCTAATCGTTCACTTTGCTGTCCAATTTTCCCCTTTCCTTTCAAAAATCACACACATGTATTAATTTTTAAATCATAAATTAATAAAGTTGCACATCGTCTCTTAGCAGAGCTGGTAGTGCAATTCTCTTCCACAAAAGAGGAGAGGAGTTTAAATTCTATCATACACATTTTACATGCATGTGTGTGGGGTTTTCTTCCCGGATTGTAGGAGTAGTTATCTTTTGTTAGGAGAGTAGATATCTGGCCGTGTATATATTGTTTGATCTCAACAGATTCCGACAAGCCTATTATAATAATTCTCGTAATACTTAAAAAAATGATAAAAAATTCTTTATGTCTTTTTCATTTTGTGGAATCTAATTAAAAATGAAATTACACAAGCGTGTCTAACATAATCTAAAGGGGGTGAATAGGTTTTAGTCCATTAATTACATACTTTTTCGATTAATCAAAGTTAAGAAAAATCACCCAACACAATGCAAAAACAATCAACGAAATTAAAATGCAGAAAATAATAAATAACACATTGAGTTGTTTTACGTGAGAAACCCTCCATCTGGGCAAAACTCACGGGTTATAAATCTAGCCACACAGTCCTCAAATCCATTATATGTAATGATTTATACAACCTAGGTTGACCTCTAGTCACACTATTCTTAGTCACTAACTCATCACTACTACCCAATGGGTCTTTTATAGTGATTCTTAACCGTGTGCACTATACCACTGTAGTCATAGGTCTTAACACTCAAAGACACTACAAAAAAAAGGCTTATTGGGACGATTTATTTTCATCCCAATAGTTCGAAATTCGTCTCTATAGACCTATTGAGATGAAACAAAAAATACATTAGAAAATTATTTTTTTTGGGACGAAATTTAGATTTCGTCCCAATAGATACACTATTGGGACGATTTATTTCATCCCTACAAAGAAAGAGAAAAAAAAATTCAACAGCAGTGAACCATCATACATGCCCCACACACACTACCACCCTACACATCGCCACAGACTAGCACACCCTAACAAATTAATCCCTTCCACCATGTCTTTGGTGGTTGATGAACACATGATCAACAATGTGAATGGTGGGCACACTTTACCACCAGACCAAGTATGCCAATTTGATATTGTTTATACAAAATTTATATTTAACCTATTAAGTTGTTAAATTTTCATTGATGATTCTAAATCAAAGTGTTATTAGAAAAAATAATTGCTTGATAAATTTAAATTTTATTGCACTAATCAAAATTTCTAATTCAATGATGGTTGTGCACATCCCTTCTACACCTAGTGGTTATAGGTTCAAATTTCACCATACATATTTTACAAGTATATATGAAAAGTTTTTTTCTCGAATTGTGGGAGTAGCCCTCTTTTAGGTTGTGAGAGTCGTAGTCTATGTGTAACATCTCTCCGATAGTGGAAGTAATATTCTGGGTTGTACTTGTAGATTCTAATTAATTTCGTCAGGTCCCGACAATAGTTGTATTTAAAAAAAAAGTGATAAACTTATTATAAAATTTTAGTTTCTATTGGGACGATTATTTTTCGTCTTTTTACATTCGATGGTGTAGATCTCAATCCATTACACTACACAACTTCAACTTTGATAAATAATTCAAAACAATTTATATATAATGTAAATAAGTTTCTAAATTAAATTTGTATTGAACAATTTTTTTTTAAAATCTTACCAGATAATTTAAATTGATTATAGTTATCTTTATAATTATTTTGTTTGATATACAAATTGCTATTAAAAAACATTTATTAGATAATATTTTATTAAATTGTTAGATCAATGGTTACAAGAATGAATCTGGATTGAAATTCCCACTTTAGTAGAAATTTTTCTCCGCATTTACGATTTAATGAGTAAATTCATCCCAAATTACGTTGCCTAAGGTAGGTCACAATAGGTTCCTCAGGACGAAAATTAAAATTCATCCGAAATACTACTTATAGAGACAAAATAATATAGGGACAATTTTTCTTTTCATCCCTATAAAATATCTATAGGGACGAAATTTGGAAAAAAAAAACTTGTTTGTTTGGAACCTTATCATCCCACTACCTACCCAACCCAAGCTCACTCTCACCACAACCTTCCATCGAGCCTCATTTAATGTTTAGCGTCGAACCACTCACCTGAATCTGAAGCAAAGCTTATCCACTTTGCTATTGTTTAGAATTTATTAATTAAAGCATATTATTTATATAGAACCTCTATATGTTATTTAATTTTTACTGTAGATTAATTCCAATAATTTCTTTTCTTGTTAAAAAAAATGTTTATTGTAGCATTTAATTAAACTATTATTCTCAAATCATTTATTGTCATATGAAATGATCTATTGTGTTAGGATTATGCTCAATAGCAAGAGTATAATAATGTATTTGACAATCTTTTCATATTAATAAAGTGATTTCTAGTTTAACAAATCTTATAGCATTTATAGTTTAATTATTATAAATGTCAAAAGTAAATAATCATAAGGTCAAAAGACTATGAGAAAAGAAGAATTGTTCATACATCTAGATATGTATGAGGTAGACACAATTCTTTAGTTAGTCTTGAATAATATTCACAACTTAAGATAAAAGGTTGGGCGCCTTTATCTTGTCAAAGTTTTAGATTCTTTTGCTATCATTTGAGTGGGATCAAATGTGTTATGATGAGTTTAAAATCATCAAAGTGAGGTGTCTTTGGGCAAGAGAATCTAGTGCACCAGGTGCAATGAATAGGATCACAATGAAATACTATATCTAGAACTGTCATTGGATAAAAAATTTCATTTGAAGACAATAGGAGAGTCTATCTCAATCCTGAGATAAATGATGGACTTATGGTTGCAAGTGCTATCATTTGAGCTATCAATGAGTACGATTATATAGCATAATCTATCCTCGATAATTTGGTGGTATTCATTTGTTAATCGATAGAGGACTTCATTTATAGATATGGACATCATGGCTCCATTTATTAAATGGAAGTAAAATATCATCATATGGATGTTTTGAGGTATTGGATATTAAATCTTAACTTTAAGTTTTCAACGGTGTCTATTGAAACATGGCTTCTAGACAAGTCAAAATATCCAAGTTCAAAATGTGGTCATATGAGTAAATATGGTAACTTGGAGAGCTATAGGCGGTCTAAGAGCTCTTGGCGAAAACTGATATTCTTCACGAGGATACACTTTCTCCAATAAGGTTGTCTAGGATATGAATGAGTAACATCAACTTATTCTATCTTTATTTAAGAGTTCAATTTTAGTTATTTAATGGAATGAACTAAAGTTAAATAGATCGGACCTAAGTGAATCATTTGTTGATTGTGATTGAGTTGTGTCTATTGGAGCTTAAATTTAGATAGCCCGGCAAGATCCCCAATCCACACAAACTTCCATGGATCACTTGATATATTCTACTGAACCAATTTAGGGGTCCATTTAGAATTGTATTAAGGCATGTGAACTTGTTTCTTTTTGTGAGAATATGTCTAGTTCATATGTGGACTTTTTATTAAGGTCCAATGGATTAAATAAAATAAGAAAAATAATATATGGCCCATATATATGTGTTGGGCCAGCAAGGCTATTTAGAATAGCTTAATTATATTCTTTTTACTTTATTATTTAGTTAAATAGAAATTTATTAATTTGTTGATTAATTAATTATTTAATTAAAAGTCAAAATCTTTTTCTATTAGGAGACGGTCTCCTAATTTTATACTATTCTTAGTAGTATAATTAATAATAAAAACTATATTTGATAAGTAGATAAATAAAAGAAATTATTTATCTAATCAAATTAGAAAGTCTTTAATAAGGTTACAAACACACTATTGAGTTGGATTAGGAGTCTTGGTGTAGGATAGAATTCCTTTTAGAAAAGAATTCTTAACCACCAAGTAAATCCACCTAAGAAAAGGATTCTTGCCCACCAAGTAAATCCTTCTCGGGAGAGGATTTGGTCTCCTATATATAAATACTTGTAAATTTCGACCAAGCATGAATTTTTGGTGTGAGAAGTTGTTTTTTATTTGCTTTTTTATTGTTATAAAAAAAAACTTCGTCCAACTCATCGTGTGAAGAATTCGGCCAAACATAGAGAAAAGAGGGAGCATTTTTGTTTTCGATAGTACACTAGTATCCTTTGCATCAAAAGGGTTTTGTGTACAACATCGAATTAAGGTTCACGCCAGTTTCAATCAAATTGATTGATAATTCACAAGTGACCGGACGTTCTAGGTTTTTTCTCTTGGAGGATTATTATGACTAACAAAGAAGAAGATTTTGTTTGTTTCCATCATCAGGTATACAATTTAAAGAAAGGGAGCCCACACTCCTAGGTGATTCACGTTCGTAATTGGATTGGAAGATCTTGCGGATTCAATTCGACGCTAGTTCAATCGTCACGAAAAAAAAGGTACGATACTTTTTATATACATCAATTAATCTAGGATTAAGGTTCTTGTTATTAAAAGGGAATTTTTTTATTTATATACAAACCCTAATTTTATAAATTTTCTCACGCTTCCGTTGCGTTTTGAACCGTTTTTTCCCTACAATTGGTATCAGAGCCTGGTTGTACTCTTGATTAATTGATGTATATGTTCGTGAATCTTTTTCTTTTTATTGTATATATGCATATTTTAGAAAGAGATGACACTATAAGTATTCGCATATACATTTACATTGGAATGTATGGATATATATATGTTTTATATGTGGTTTGTTATTGCTCAATTTTGGTCCTAGAATTTCAATGTATTTTTGTTTTGGGATTGTAACAAGAAGGGTGGTCTATCATCGCCATAATTTCTTTCTTAGTAGTTGATAAGTTTTTTTTTTTTTTTATGTTGTAATAAAAATAACTACAGTAGTTTTATTTATAATTCTTCTGTAATACACTCAAGTTTCAAAAACTCGAAGGTTTGAAGAATTAAGAGCAACCGGAATAAGTTTGGGACAGTGCGAGCCGTAGCAACAAACGTGCGTACGACGAGCACGCAACAACGTTTGTTGTGGCATGGGCTGCGCACGGCAGCCCTATGAAAGCCATGGGCTGCCCATGGCAGCCCTTTATGGGTTTGTGGCATGCGCACGCCCATGGGTAGGGGTCAAGGGTGCGCATGTCCATCGGAGGCAGCCGAGTGAGTTCGGACGACGAAGGTCGCGTGAAGACTTGTTCGCTAGGAAAGGAGTTTTTTTGTATCCAAGACATGTAATTTACTTGCTTTTATAGGATTGACCAAAATTGAAGCTATTTATATTTGTTGTAAATATTGCAATGTTTGTCATTGTTTGATAACATGTCATATAGAATAGAAGTGCCACTCATATATCTCTTTTGGTATGAACATGCATTGAATGGTTTAAGTATCTAAATTGACATCTAAATAACTTGGTAAATCATTCTTTGGAATTCGATCACACGCCTTAAACAATTGAGTGGGAGAAAGGTGTTTTGGAACACCTACAACCTCCAAGTTTAGTTGAGCTTTATGTTTCATGTAATAACCTCCCAAGAGGTATTCATAAATGGAATTTAGCAATATACTTCCTTACAAGGATAGACTAGACAATTAGCCCAAACGATATCTATTCCCAAATGAGGGATATTCATGAGGGATTATATTGAAGGTCAATAACTTGGTAACACACTCAGTGTAAGTTTATTAATATCCTCCCAAGAGTTCTTGTTAATAAAATCACAAGGCTAAAATTGAAAACGTTGGTTGTTATGTTAACAATTAGGTGGGTTGTCACATGGAAAAAGGGAAAATTGGGTTGTTGCAAGCTGAAAATAAGTATGTCACATGGAAAAAGGGAAAATTGGGTTGTTGCAAGCTGAAAAACATAAATTTGTTATGTCTATTCCTTAACCACCAAACTAATGAATCTACTCAGGAGCAAAGAGATGAGTATTAGTAGTGGAAGTCTTCAGATGAGATGGCTAAATGTACGTTACATTATGGCCATATCTCCGACGTGTTGCAACAACAACATAAAGGAATTGAGGCTGTTGCCGATAGAATGATATCTCTAGAGGAGATGTTTGCTATGAGGTCTAGGATGACTAAGAGAGAGACAGTGACTGCTTTTATGAATCTTGGGATGAAACCTGGACAGGGTGTGAAAGATCACATGATAAAAGTCACAGCACATCTCAACATTCCTGAACTAAATGGTGCTAAGATAGATGGTGAGACCAAAATTGACATGATTGTCAACTCACTGTCAGATTCCTTTAATCAATTCAAGCTGAACTACTCCTTGAATAATAAGGAATACACCTTCCAAGGCCTGATACGAGATGTTCAAAGCCTGGAAAAAATCCTTCTGAAAGGCAAGGGTCAAGAGATTCATATGCTTGGTAAGTTGCTACTGTTAAGGACCCGTTAGAAGGTCAAAAGACAACAGATGGAAAAGCAACTTGAGCCTTCTTAGAAGGAGACCAAGATAGTGACCAAATCAAATGGAAGTGTTTCCTTTGTTGTGAAAAGGGTCAAAGGAATAGACTGAATAAGAATGATTTCAACTTGTATTTAGGCAATGGAGCATTGGTGTCTACTAGTGTAGTGGGAGATTTTAGAATTAATTTAGATTCTTATAGGCATTTAGATTTAACAAACGTTTATTATGTACCACAATTCAAGAGGAATTTAATTTCGGTCTCTTATCTAAATAAATTTGGATATTCGGTTACTTTTAATAAAAGGTTTTATTATTAGTAAGAATAACAAAATTATTTGCAAAGGTATATTGGAAAACGGTTTATTCTATTTGTATGGAAATATCTCTCACTTGTTAGACACAGAATCAACAGAACCTAATCATAAAAGAGTAAAATTATCAAAAGATGAAACCTACCTATGGAATTTGCGCCTAGATCATATTAACCTTAATAGGATTAAAAGATTGGTAAGTGATATTCTTCACGAGGATACACTTTCTCCAATAAGGTTGTCTAGGGTATGAATGAGTAACATCAACTTATTCTTTCTTTATTTAAGAGTTCAATTTTAGTTCTTTAATGCAATGAACTAAAGTTAAATAGATCGGACCTAAGTGAATCATTTGTTGATTGTGATTGAGTTGTGTCTATTGAAGCTTAAATTTAGATAGCCCACCAAGATCCCCAATCCACACGAACTTCCATGGATCACTTGATATATTCTACCGGACCAATTTAGGGGTCCATTCAGAATTGTATTAAGGCATGTGAACTTGTTTCTTTTTGTAAGAATAGGTCTAGTTCACATGTGAACTTTTTATTAAGGTCCAATGGATTTAATAAAATAAGAAAAATAATATATGGCTCATATATATGTGTTGGGCGGCAAGTCTATTTAGAATAGCTTAATTATATTATTTTTATTTTATTATTTAATTAAATGAAAATTAATTAATTTGTTGATTAATTAATCATTTAATTAAAAGTCAATTTTGTTTTCTATTAGGAGATGGTCTCCTAATATTGTACTATTGTTGGTAGTATAATTAATATTAAAGACTATATTTGATAAGTAAATAAATAAAATGAATTATTTATCTAATCAAATTAGGAAGTCTTTAATATGGTTATAAATACACTATTGAATTAGATTAGAAGTCTTGGTGCAGTATAGAATTCCTTTTAGAAAAGAATTCTTAACCACCAAGTAAATCCACATAAGGAAATGATTCTTGCCTACTAAGTAAATCCTTATTGGGAGAGGATTTGGTCTCCTATATATATATATACTTGTAAATTTTGACCAAGCATGAATTTTTGGTGTGAGAAGTTGTTTTTTATTTGTTTTTTTATTGTTATAAAAAAAAACTTCTTCCAACTCATCATGTGAAGAATTCGGCCAAGCATAGAGAAAAGAGGGAACGTTTTTGTTTTACTAGTATCCTTTGCATCAAAAGAGTTTTGTGTACAACATCGAATCAAGGTTCACGCGAGTTTCAATCAAATTGATTGATAATTCACAAGTGACCGGATGTTTTTGGTTTTTTTTCTTGGAGGATTATTGTGACTAACAAAGAAGAAGATTTTGTTTGTTTACATCCTTAGGTATACAATTTAAAGAAAGGGAGCCCACACTCCTAGGTGATTCACGTTCGTGATTGGATTGGAAGATCTTGCGGATTCAAATCGACGCTAGTTCATTTGTCACGAAAAAAAATGTACGATTCTTTTTATATACATCAATTAATCTAGGGTTAAGGTTCTTGTTATTAAAAGGTAAAAATTTTATTTATACGCAAACCCTAATTTTCTAAATTTTCTAAATTTTCTCACGCTTCTGTTGCGTTTTGAACCGTTTTTTCCCTGCATATTGTTAATCGTACACGAAATAGAGAGACTTTCTTTATATTTTTCAACTTAATCGACAAATGTAATATTTGAATTCTTATCACAAAAGGGAAGGATAAATGTGCAACAACTTTTCTAAAAAGTAGTTTTGTATTTTAGATTTTTATTTATTATATTTATAAAAGTATATGTACAATTTTTTGTAATTTTTTGAATTAATGTACAATAATTAATATTAAAATTGAAGCAAATTTAATTTTGAAATTTGTTTCTTAAGAAAAAATTAAAAAAATAAAGATAAAAATGAAAAATATAATCCTGATAAATCATTATCAGATATAAATATTATTTTTGTCTTAATAAAACAACCTCTATAATTTCTTTTATTTATTTTTTCTTTTCTTTCCAAAAAAAGATGTCAAACATTTTAGGGACGAATAATTTTCATCCCAATAGACTTTCTACTGAGACGAACGATTTATTTCGTCCCAATACACATACTATTGGGACAAATTATTTTCGTCCCTCAATGTCTCGTTAGTTTTGCACTTTTTAGGGATGAATAATTTTTTTCATCTCTAAAGGTTTCCCTAGGTTTGAAATTTTTAGGGACAAATATGTTATTGTGTCTCAATAGATGTTCTGTTGGGATGAAAAAAATTCGTCTCAATAAATTTTCATCCCTATAGGTCAATTTTCTTATAATGAGAAGAGATAAACAACCTATGTGAATATATGTCAATATTCTAACATGCAAGTAATGCTAGGCCACACTAAATGCTTATCTAGAGATTTAGGATAGCAATCAAGCAATCCCATATATCAAAATGTCTATAAGAATGCTCATAAAGACCTAAATAGATAGAAATATGTAAGTCTGAAATCTAGTCATCAAACAAAAGCGAACCAACATAAATTGTCACAAAAGAAGGCAAGGACAATACATGCAATCAAGAAATGCAATCAATGAGTCCTAGTCAACAATATCTAAATGCAACAAATAAAAACTTAATTAGAGGGAAAAAGTGTCCAAAATGCTAGCTAGCTCAAAACAAACCCAACCAAGTCATAACTCATGTGAATATGCAATTAAAGCATGAGTTTTACAATAAATATGTAATAAAGACTAAATCTTAAGTTGATAGAATAATTAATGAAGGATGAAGTTTGTTCTACTTTCCAAGTCCATTAATGAAGAAGACTCATGCCGAATGATGCTCAATAATGCTTGAAAGATGATAGATTTTGGGTTTGGAGAGTTGAAGAACAAAGCTTGAAGCTTTTTTTTCCCTAGAACCACTCACTCTATCTCTCTAGGGTTTTAATTCCGTGGTCTTAATTAAGAAGATGAGAAAGTGATGTATATATAGATGCCTTAAGCGAAACTACATCGTTTTGAAAAAGATGGCTGAAAACATGGACTGTGTGGGTATGGATCAGTGACCCGAGAACCAAAACCAGAGAAGCTGTTGGTGGCACTTCACTGGTGAGTGCACAGGTAGGGACCCACACACTTACCTATGCAATGAGATCCAAGAAGCTGCAAGTGGCACTTTGAAAAAAGGTGTGCAGGTGGGGACCCGTGCACTAGGACCTCCATCGTGCTAAAACAATCACACCATCGTGCATACACAGACATTTTTGATCAAACATTAGGAAAAGAGTTTCAAAACAGAAAACCACACTCATGACTAAAATTGAAGTGCAAGTTGTAGGTCCCGAAGATCGAAAGATCAAGAGTTGTGATTTTCATAAAATCAATGCTGCGGGAAAAATAGAGTTTTAAAATTTTATTTTCAGACCTTGACTTAACATATACACGAATATAAGAAAAGGATTCAAGAATACCTTTTTGCTTTCTTCTTTATTCGTTCTCGATTCATCACCATAAAGCCTTCCAAACTATGACCCGTGATCTAGCAAGTGTGTGTGAGCACGTCATGGATTTTGAGAGTATTGGATGAAGGCTATAGAGATAGAGAAAACAACTAGGGACCAAAGAAGTTTTTTTTCTCTCTCTTTGCGACACTCTTCTATATCTCTACTAGGGTTAGGTTGTTTTGTTTCCTGATATTATATCTATATTTATTTTTAGGAGACTAGGGTTTTAGTAACCCAGTTAAAATAGGAATCTAAATCATATATTAATGTGTATTGTGACTAAGACTTGAACCATTGACCTTTTTAAATGAAATACAAATAATCTCTATTATTTTAATCCATTGCTTTTGTCAAGGTTCGAACTTGCAAACTCCGATTTACATTTAATAATTCTTAATTATTAATTTATCAATTAAATAATCATATTATTTAATTATTAATAATTTATTACTTAAATAATCATATTATTTAATTAATTCCTAGAATAAATCCAAATCACTTTCATAACCTAATTAATTGGACCATCCAATTAACCATGAACCTTGTTACCAATAATCGCAAAGGTCTAGTAAGGGGACCTAATAGACCCACATTTTAAAGCTCCAATAATAATTAGAAAAAATAATCAAAATCTTTAATTAATATTTCATGATTATGAACCTCAGAGTTATTCCACTAAAAACTCGAGGTTGTACTCTTGTTAACTGTAGATGTTTTACACAAACCGAAATATTAGTATCCGTCGATATAACTATTACATATGATATGATCATCCACAAGTAGTTCATAATTAGAGAAAGGTCATAAAGTCCGTTATACCTCTCTAATTATATATTTCCCTTTAAATACCATTGACTCTCTAATGAACAATTATATCCTTCATTTTTTTACGGAAGAAGGAAAGCACTCTTATTGTTCAAGTCCCGAATCAACCCTTAAGGGTACTACTTCTTTCTTTCTTTCTTATAAAAAAGAGTGGATTCCTTTATTGTCTGTAGACATTCCCAGCCACAAGCCAAACCATCATTCCGAGATATAGAGTTATTGATCGTGAACGCTACTCTGATCTCACCCATGGTATGTCAAAAACCACGATCTAACCTGAAGAAGTCAGTAAAACATTAAAACACTCAGGATTAAGATCACCCATATACAAATATCATTTGTCAATATATAAGAATCTCTACGTGCACATAACAGATATTGGTGAGAGATTCATATAGATCAAGACCCGGTCTTATATGATCATATTATATAAGGTGTATCCATTCTCATACCAAAATATGAATGGTCAAGGATAAGACCACCGTACATTACGGAATGGACCGCAATTGTATAGATTAACCAAAAATAAAGTATTCATCTTTATTCGCTCTCTACGAACTCTTTATATTTCACGTCTTAAACCAAATACCTCTGTATATTACATTCATATATTCAGTTTGAGATTACATATACTAATCTTGGATATTTAGCATATATGATATAAACGCACGAGTATTATTTATTTAATGAAATAACTACTTCTTTTACTAATGTTTTTCTAGCATTTGTAAATTACAAGCTTTAGGGCATAAATCCCAACACAAGTGTGATTGTGAAATGAATGCACACATAAGCAATAGGAATAAAAGCATAACGACTTAAATGCGTATAAGTGTGTGTGTGTGTGTGTGTGTGCAATAGCAAATGCATGTCGATACAAATACATATAAGTGTGTGTGCAACTAAATCTTTTCATGAGTTAAGAACAAGTGATCTACCTCTCTTGAAGGTCTTTAGGATCATGAAAGCTAGATGATAAATAATTACAATGAGACCTAAGCTATCCATTACAAATAATATCAATGTGGTTTGTCAAGAATTGTGCCGATCATAAAATAGAGGTCCATACAATCTCCCATTTTGGCTATTTCATGACAAAACAACCACTCACAAAATAATCCTAAAAAAAAAAAATACTCTACGTTACAATAAGAGAAACCTAGGACCTAAGTGTAGGGAAAACTATGCGCATCGAAAGCGTGAAAAATCAAAAGTTAGGGTTTCGGTATAAATAAAAAAATTTCCCTTTATAATAACAAGAACCTTAACCCTAGATTAATTGATGTATATAAAAGTGTCGTACCTTTTTCTCGTGACAATTGAACAAGCGCCGAATTGAATCCGTAAGATCTTCCAATCCAATCACGAACGTGAATCACCCAGGAGTGTGGACTCCCTTTCTTTAAATTGTATACCTAAGGATGTAAACAAACAAAATCTTTTTCTTTGTTAGTTACAATAAATCTCCAAGAAGAAAACAAAGAACCTTATGTCACTTGCGAATTATCAATCAATTTGATTTGTAGAATATATCAAGTGATCCATTTAAGTTCGTGTGGATTAGGGATCGTGGCGGGCTATCTAAATTTAAGCTCCAATAGACACAACTCAATCACAATCAACAAATGATTCACTTAGATCCAATATATTAATTTTAGTTCATTCCACTAAAGAACTAAAATTGAACTCTTACATAAAGATGGAATAAGTTGATGTTACTCATTCATACCCTAGACAACCTTATTGGAGGAAGTATATCCTCGTGACAAATAACAAAAATTTCCAAGAGCTCATAGACCGCCTATAGCTCTCTAAGTTACCATATATACTTATATGACCACATTTTAAACTTGGATATTTTGACTTGTCCAGAAGCCATGTTTCAATAGACACTATTGAAAACTTAACGTTAAGATTTAATATTCAATACCTCAAAACATCCATATGATGATATTCTGCTCTCATTTAATAAATGGAGCCACGATGTTTAAATCTAAAAATGAAGTCCTCTATCGATTAACAAATGAAAACTACCAAACTATCGAGGATAAACTATGCTATATAATCGTACTAATTGATAGCTAAAATGATAACACTTGCAAATGTAAGTCCATCATTTATCTCAGGATTGAGATAGACTCTTCAAGTGTCTTCAAACGAAAAACTTTTATCCATTGATGGTTCTATATAAAGTATTTCATTGTGATCCAATTCAATGCAACCAGTGCACTAGATTCTTTTGCCCAAAGACACCACACTTTGATGATTTTAGACTCATCATAAACCATTTGATCTCACTTAAATGCTAGCAAAAGAATCTACAACTTTAACAAGATAAAGACACCCAACCTTTATCTTAAGTTGTGAATATTATTCAAGACTAACTAAAGACTTGTGTCTACCTCATACATACCTAGATGTATGAAGAATTCTTCTTTTCTCACAGTCTTTTGACCGTATGATTATTTGAAATTTCCCTTTATCTTTATAGTGTAAATATATACCTAGGGGGGGGGGGGGGGTTGAAAAGGTATATGCTCCAATTTTTGTCTTCTTTCAAAACAATGCAATTTTAATAATGCTTAATGAAAATTGCAAACAATGACACACAATATTTACGTGGTAAATCTCCGAAGAGGAAACATCTACTGGTTGATACCATAACCATCGGCGAAAGCAAATCCACTATTTCAAATAAGAGTTACACACTCAAGCAATCAACACATGCTCTCCAAGCTATCACTCTTACTCTACCCTTGAACCTAGTGATCTACTAAGCCAACTTTCTATCCAAGACCTCCTGTCTCTAGGAAGATTCCTTGCTCACCTATCCGGATCCTCCCGACCCTAAGCAAGACTTCTTGCTCAACTATCTGAGTCATCCCGACTCTAGTTGAGACTTCATTGCTCAACAATCTGAGTTCTCACACCTCTTGTCGAGACTTCCACTTGCTTAGCTATCCAAGTCCTCCCGGCTCTAGCTAAGACTTCCAATTGCTCAAATCAAAGAATCACTCTAAGACATGAGACTTCCTACCTCTTCACAAGGCATCTAAGTGATCATGAATGCAAAACGCAAACAAGCACTCAACATAGAAAATGATGATCAACAAATTATATGGACATGCAACTAGATAGCTAGATTATACTTTCAAAGAGCAATCACAAATGTATCTAGACAACCTAAGCATGTTATCAACTAAGAAAATAGATATGAAGATATAGACACCAATTGAAACACAACCTAGTTCTTAGAAAAAATGAAATTAGATTTAGAAATAGTCAATCAAGCATAAGAGTAAAAGATTTCTAGAAGTAATTTCATGTTTATCAAGTTTAGCACAAATCATTCAATTTATCACAAATCTAGCTAAACTTGAAAATCTAATCATCAAACCACAAAATGATATCAAAATCATCCTAGTCATGCTTCTTAATCAAATAGCATCAATCAATAAGAAGATCTAAGAAGAAAACTAAGAAGAAGATGATTTTACCAACAAGGATGAAAATCACGAACTGAAGATATGGTCACAACGAAAATTCTAGACATCCTTTGGTTCTGGAAATGCTTGGGGTTTGTATAACTCTCTAAGACACTCAAAATCAGTTTTTGAATCAAGTGATTTGGAGTAGAAATGAAGAAGTTTTCACAAAAACAAAAAATCACAATGTTGAGAGAAAAATTCTGCACTTGTTCTTCAAATTCGTTTTTCTCAACATCTAATGAATGAGAGGGAAGAAGAGGTTTTAAAGAGAAACAAACCAAAAGACAAAATTGCACTCATGCCTTAGTGCCTCCCCGATATGGCACGTGGGCATCTCGGGGCAGCAAGGCTTTGGGACTGAGATGGCCGCGCGCCATCTCGGGAAGTTGCCAAGTGATGGCTTGTGCCATCTCACCTCTTCCCTTGCGCTCCTTTCGTATTCTTCGACCGTTCTTTGGCCTCCAAACTCTGAATTTAAATCCGTTTGAAGATTACGAACTGGGACTCCCTGATGGACAAGATCATATAAGATACTCAACTCAGAAAATAAGAATTCGATGCGATATATAAAGATGAAGACAATGTATGCAACATGAGTTGAAAGTGTAATTTATTTTGACTTAAACTCAAAATCATTAGTATGAGTAACTGAAATGACCGAAACTGAATCATGAACAATATAAGACTAAAACCAAGTTCAACATCCATGTTATACAAACATATAAACAAACAAACACATTTCACATGCAAACTACATAGAGATAGTCTTCAATCATGCATTTTCCAAAACATGTTACTTTCATACCAGTGCATGAGCATTTGACTTCAAGTATGTGAATGAGTTATACCAAATGATGTGCTACGATGCAGGGACACAAATGTATGATATGTGTGTGTGTGCGCTTAAACCTTGCAAGAGGAAGAAGAATCTCGATACTTTAGCATCCAAGAATAGTACCAATCCTCTTGAAGACTAACTTTGCATCAAGAGAAGTTTTTTTTCTTCCTTGAAGTTCTTATTATCACGAACCACTTAAGCAACTAAGTATTACAAAAAAATGAAGTTTTGTTATATAATCAAGCCAACACAAATCTTAAACCTAACAATCTCCCCCTTTGGCTATTCCATGACAAAACCTCTACCTCACCATACAATGATCACTCACAATCAATGTTGATTGAATTCTCACATCCTCACATTACAAAGAGATATTCCTAGAATAAAATGTCTTCAAGAATCTTCAAGCATATCTTCACACATTCAAAGCACATGTGAGACAAAAACAACCAAAAAATCTACTACAAAGAAGATAGGTGAGATAAACAAACAATATACGAAACAAGACAAAAATTCCCTTATCTCTTCTTATCTTATGTAAACAAGAGTTCTTCTCCCTCTTAAGACAAGAGTTCTTCTCCCCCGTTAAGACAAGATTTCTCTAAAGAATTGTCTCCCCTTTTATATCAAAAGTAAGTAACATGGTAACATGGTGAGGAAAAACACTTTCTCCCTCTTTTGGCAAGGAATAGACAAAAACATATTACACAACCCAGAAAGAGAGAAATAAATGTCAATTGAAAATACCTACAAGGTTATAAGGGATGCATAATGAAATCATGAGATAATGAGCAAACAAGTTGTATAGAGAACTATGTTTAACAAACTAAGCTCCCCCTTAACATATGCTCCACATATTAATAAGCAACTAAACTTGTTCACAAGGGAATCACACAATCACACATTTCAAGCAATAAAAGATAGTAAACCATTATTTTTCTAAATTAATAAGAGAATCATAGATTTTCATTATTCTCTCAAAAATAATCTCTCATTGCTAATGAATCAAGCACATTAAGCAAAAATGTGTGTGTGTGAAAATGCTTCTAGCATATATACAATAAGTGATTGTGATATTAACATGCAAACCACTTCAACACCTATCCATCTAAAGCTTTTCCAATCAAGGTCAAATCGATTATCATCCGGATTTTTGCTTTAAAGAGAATAGATTTCTACATATGAGCGTGCGTGCATGTGGCTCGTCATTCCATTTCTGTTTTTCAACCCGAGCAATCACAATTTTCAACTATACTCCATTTTAAGCCATCCTCCATTTCTTTTTAGGCTTTGTATCAAAGATTTTTTTTAAATGATTCTTTTTAAACACTTCTTTGATTTTTCTTACATAAACATATACTCTTCATGACGACTTTCACTCATCACAATGGTGTAGCCTTTTCCTACATTGGGCGGCTTCACAACGAAGGTGTGTAGCTCTTTCCATGAAGGTGCTCGTTGAGTTCTATGTAGATACCGAAGCAAAATGGATACTAACCATAGGTCATCTATCATGTACTAGACAATGAACTTCAAGATGAATCCATAATCTACATGCTTTCAAACTCAAATACTCAAACTTAGACACATAAGTGAAGCATTTGTGCACTTTTAAAAAACAAGATTTACAAAGACTTAAGTGCATGATCTAGAAGCAATAAAAGCTATTTTATCAAGATCATTACTTCTCACATGAGTAGCTCTCAAAGAAATAAATATACAATATAGTTTTGCTTATCAAGCCACATATAACCACACACAAGCATTAATCAACACAAATCATGGCAATGGATCTTCTAAGAGAAACAAATCTGTCTTTGTCCAAGGGCTTTGTGAACAAGTTCGCAAGTTGATTTTTAGTAGGCATATGTTCAAGAGTTACTATTGAATGTTCAACAAGTTCTCTAATGAAATAATGCCTAATGTCTATATGCTTTGTGCGTGAGTGTTGAACCGGATTTTTAGAGATGTTAATAGCACTCAAATTATCACAATAGAAAGTCATTTTACCTTGATCAATCTCATAACCCTTGAGAATTTGTTTCTGAAAAAAATATTATGGTGTGTATACTATTAATCTAGAGGGGGGGGGGGGGGGGGGTGAATATATTTTAAACAAATTTACCCAAATTTTCGTTAAAGGTCAAGTTTATGAAAATGCCCATAGCTAATTAAAACAAAATCAGATGTGTAAAGATTGTGGAAATATTAAAGACACTTGAGATATACGTGGAAACCCTCCAAATGGGAAAAACCACGGGCTGATGAGTGCGCCACACTAGAACCTCGAATCCACTAATGACAAGAGAATTACAACCTAATCCCGATCTAAATTCACCACCACTACCTAATCCCGGTATAAGTGAAACTAGTCCATCTTGCTTGTGATTTAAGCTACCTACTCCCGGAAGCAACACAAGTCTTACTTCTCAATGAAGAGATAAAGTGTCCTAAGTGAATATATGATGATATTCAATGAACAAACAAGGCTAGGAAACCCTATATGCTTATCTAGGATAATAAGATGACAATTAATGCAATCCTAGATATCAAAAGCTAAATGACATGTTCAAGAAGCTTAGCTAAACATAGATCAAACAATCGTATGAAGCTATCACAATACAACACTCAGTCATGTCATCACAACAATCTCTAATTTGTATCTAAAGATGTTCTAAGAGCATACAAATAATTAAAGAGAAGGTTTAAAAAGTAAAACACTTAACTTATAAGAAGATAGTGAAGAACTTACCAAACAAGATGTGATGAAGCAACCATATTCATTGATGCACTCTAAATGAACTTAGATGATGCAAGATGAAGTTTTGATGCACATGGGAATGCTTTGAGTGATTAAAAATGAGTTCTTGAAAGTGTTTTTCCTTTGAAATGTGCTCTAAGAAAAATATTTGACGTTCTGAACTCTTACACGACCTTAAAACACTGACTTATATATATATAAGATCCAAACAAAGTGAGGTCATTTTGGAGAAAACGTCCCAGCTTCCTCTGTGTGCACTGGTCGAGTCGCGCACAACCTATTTTTACAACAGGCGTTGGATGAGTGGCGCATCCCAATAGCGCAACATATGCGTAAATCCTCTGTAATGTTTACGCTGGTGAGGTGCGCTGGACGAGTAGTGCACCACCAATACACGCCCACTTTTTTCAACTGTGCGTGGGTGCAATGGCGCAACTCAGTGGTGCATGACTATCGGTGTTCCACTGGAATGTTGCACTGGTGAGGTGCGCTGGTCGAGTGGCGCACCACCAGCACACAACCTGATTTCAACACTCAAACATACAATTTCAACAAGTTCAAGAGTGATGAAACATGCATCATATTCTAATGCCAAACATGACATAAAACATTTAATTACAAGATGCAAATAAATCAATAAGAGTCATCAAAATGCATATAAGAAAACACTCAACATATAAGAATTAAAGTTATGCATGAATTTGTGAGTGTGTGCAACTATCTCTTCAAAGTAAGTAAGCACAAGAATTTTACCTTCGGTGCTTCCTCTCTTGAGGTCTTGAGAGCCTAGGTTACCCTTACATAAAACCTCAAAAATGTGATTTGTTCACGAAATAAGCCAATCAATAAATGAGGACTTTACAATCTCCCCCTTTGGCTATTTCGTGACAAAACCACCACTCACATTGATCCTCACAAAATAAAATAAAACATCGGGAAGATATTCTACATTACAAAGAGATAAACATAAAAAAAGGGATAATTACTCTGGTGGCCATCAACTCTTGCCACCACTATCAAAATGGCCACCAGATGGGGAATTGGTTTCAAAATGGTCATTTTTGGTAAACAATGTTACACTAATGGTCATTCCATCCAATTCCATCCAATTCCATCAATTTTCATCCATTTCCATCCAATTTCATCCAATAAGTGGCATTTTGATAAATAAAGGGATATCATTAATTTATTTTAGATTATTTTTGGAAATCAATTTTTCTTTTGTTTTTTTAAACAAATAATTATATTTAGTGTATGTATATACGTATAATATATATATGTTTATATATATATATATACATGTTCCTTTTTTTAGAAGATTAAGGTTACAAAATCTAAAAATTCTAAAAAATATATTTGAGATAAGTTGAAAATATATATATATATATATATTCTTTTTTGAGAAGATTAAGGTTATAAATTCTAAAAATTCTAAAAAAACATTTGAGATATATAATTTTTTTCTTTTTTTAGAAGATTAAAATTCTAAAAGGTATATTTGAGATAAGTTGAAAAGATATATATATATATATATATATATATATGTATATATATATATATATATATGGGATATGCTATACGTATATACACATATTAAATATAATTATTTGTTTTAAAAGTCAAAAGAAAAAATTGATTTCTAAAAAATATCTCAAATAAATTAATGATATCCCCTTATTTGGCAAAATGTCACTTATTGGATGTAATTGGATGGAAATGGATGGAATTGGATGGAATGACCATTAGTGTAACATTGTTTACCAAAAATAGTCATTTTGAAACCAATTCCCCATCCGGTGTCCATTTTGATAGTGGTGGCAAGAGTTGATGGCCACCGGGGTAATTAACCCTAAAAAAAACTTCAAATCTTCAATCTCTTGTAGAACTATCGACCCTACACACAATGCAAGCACAAATACACTTTCCAACCGAGTGCATGTGAGATGATCAAGTGAATATAAAACAAAAGCAATTTCATTCAATAATATGAGTATGACATCGTGAAATGCTCATGCAATGCTCCCCCTCAACGGGTTACTCCCCCTACATGTAATCTCCCCCTTAAACAAGTACTACTCCCCTTAAAACCAACACATGCTACTCTCCTAACATCACAAAGCTAGGTCAATGCTACTCCCCTATTTTGTCATGGTATAGGCAAAGGAGAAGTCCCCAACCAGGTCACTCAAGGCAAAGAAAGCAAGGAGCATACAAGATTGTTGCATAATTATATAAGCCACATTTATGCAACCCTATTCATAGGAGAGAAACAAGGAGATTTATGTAAAGAAAATGTGTGAATCAAAAAATGCTTTGCATACAAGACATGTTGCATTCAAGTCAAAAAACAATGGTATTTGGCAAAGTAAACGACAAAGGTTTCCAATATAATTCAAACCAATTTCACCATTTGTCATGAGAGAAGCAAGGATATGGAGATTCTATAGATATCAAATTTTAATGGCACTATATCCAACTTTATAAGCTAAACATGGCATGAGAAACTTTGCACCCTATTTGATTTTTTCGGGAGGATATCCGTATGATAGTAGTCATGTTCAACTAATAAAGAAAGAGAGACATTGATGCAACATTTTAGTCTCACTAGCTTCCTTTCACACAATATTTTGCATTCAACAATTGCAATCAACAATTCATGCTTTTGCATTTTTCATTAGCATGTCATTAAAGAATCATGTCATGGAGATAATTATAGGTCAATCAACATGTACTTCCTATGTACATCTCTTAGTCCAAAAATGCTTATTTGAACATAAATATGACATGGATTGTAATCAAAGGAAAGTTCACACTTATTGAAGAAAAATACAACATACTATAATAAGTGCAACCAAGTTACTCAAGCAATCAATAAAGAAGCATAAACTTTTTTTAAAAATGGATGCAACAAGTATACAATAGTTCTCTTTGCTTGAGTTCCCCTTATGGGGTCAAAAACCACAACTTATCACTCCATTAAACAAATCCCAATAGATTTACTAAGAGTCTTGAATCGAGTATCATCTAAGGGTTTAGTAAATATATCCGTTAGTTGATCATTAGTACCTACATGCTTAAGTACTATGCATTTGCTCTCAACTAGTTCTCTAATGAAATGATGATGGATGTCAATATGCTTAGTCCTAGAATGCTGAACTGGATTTTTTGAAATATTAATTGCACTCATGTTATCACAAAAGAGAGTAAGAGTACCTTGATTGAATCCATAGTCGACTAGGATTTTCTTCATCCAAAGGTGTTGTGTGCATCCACTCCCAGCAGCTATGTATTCGGCCTCAGCCGTGGATAAGGAAATAGAATTTTGCTTCTTGCAAAACCAAGAGACAAGGTTATTCCCAAGGAAAAAGCAACCACCCGATGTACTTTTCCTATCATAACAATTTCCTGTCCAATCTGCATCACTAAAGCCTACAAGACTAGCATTAATGTCAAAAGAGTACCAAATCCAATAGTTGGATGTCCCATTCATATATCGAATGATTCTCTTAACGGAAGAGAGATGGGACTCCTTAAGATCCGATTGGTACGTAACACATACACCCACACTAAAAGAGATATCATGCCTACTTGCGATCAAATAGAGCAAGCTACCAATCATGCCACGATATAAAGTTTGGTCCACACTTTTACCACTAGCATCCTTACTTAGTTTCAAAGTGGTACTCATGGGTGTATCACAATGTTTGGCACTTTCAAGGCCAAATTTCTTCACTAGGTTTTTGACATACTTAGCTTGAGATATGAAAATCCCATCATTCATTTGCTTAATTTGTAAACCTAGAAAGTAACTTAGCTCACCAACAAGACTCATCTCAAATTCATGAGACATGAAATCAATAAATTGTTAGACTTTGGTGTCATTGGTGGAGCCAAATACTATATCATCAACATATATTTGAGCTATGAATAGCTCATCTTTGTCTTTCTTGATGAATATAGTCTTGTCAACACTACCCCTAATGTAGCAATTATCTATGAGATAGTGGGTGAGACGCTCATACCAAGCTCTTGGTGCTTGTTTCAACACATATAAAGCTTTGTTGAGGTGATAGACATAATTAGGGTGGTGAGGATCCATAAACCTTTGGGTTGCTCAACAAACACTTCCTCTTGCAAGAAGCCATTGAGGAAGGCACTCTTAACATCCATTTGATATAATTTGAACTTGTGCAAACAAGAAATGGATAAAAGAAGCCTAATGGACTCAATCCTAGCAACGGGAGCAAATATCTCCTCAAAGTCAATACCCTCTATTTGAGAGTACCCTTGTGCTACAAGCCTAGCCTTGTTTCGCACAATGTTGCCATCCTCATTGGATTTGTTCTTATATACCCACTTGGTGCCTATCACATTGGTATTCTTAGGCCTAGGAACTAGAGTCCAAACCTCATTTCTTTCAAATTGGTTAAGCTCTTATTGCATGGCAAGAACCCAAAATTCATCTTTTAAAGCTTCATCAATTTTCTTGGATTCTATTTGAGAGGTGTAACAAGTGTAGCTAATTAGATTAACCATTTGATGCCTAGTCCTAACACCCTCACTAACCTCTCCAATAATGTCATCTTTGTCATGGATTTTTCTAACCCATGGAGCAGGTTCTTTCGAGTTCAAGTGAGGAATCCTATCAATAGGTTGTGATCATCAATGTTAGTTTTTTCAACATTAGAGACATCAAATAACCTTCTTAAAGGGGAGTTATCAACTAAATCTACCTCATCCTCATGGTTATTAGATTTGAGCCTAGTATCATCAATGAAAACATTAGATGATTCCATTATGGTCCTAGTTCTTAGATTAAAAACTCTATAGGCTCTACTATTCAAGGCATAGTCAATGAAGATACCCTCATCACTCTTAGCATCAAATTTGCCAAGTTGATCACGGTGTTCAAAATGTAGCATTTGCTTCCAAAGGTGTGAAAGTAGCTAACATTTGGCTTTCTACCTTTCCATAACTCATAGGAGGTTTGCCTAGTGTAGGGCCTAAGGAAGACTCTATTTCTTATGTAGCAAGCCGTATTGACGGCCTCAGCCCAAAGATTCCTAGGGACATTGTTGCTAAGCAATATCACACGGGCCATTTCTTGAAGAACCATATTTTTCCTCTCAACAACTCCATTTTGTTGAAGTATCCTAGGACCCAAAAACTCATGATAAATGCCTAGACTATTGCAAAAGTTTTCAAAATGGGCATTCTCAAATTCCTTTCCATGGTCACACCTAATTCTCTTAATGCTTTTAATCTTGGAGTTCATTTCATTTTGAATTTTAGAACAAATCATTTTAACTTGTCAAAAGTTTCAGATTTTTCTCTAAAGAAATAAGTCCATGTGTACCTAGAGAAGTCATATACACACACACAAATGTATCTCTTTCCACCTAAACTCTCGGTTTACATAGGACCCATAAAATCCATGTGGAGAAGCTCTAGAGGTTCTTTGGTGGTTACATACTTGCCCTTTTTATGCGTACTTTTGGTTTGCTTCCCTTGTTGGCAAGGTCCACAAACACCATTAACCTTTTTCCCAAGCTTAGGAAGGCCTCGCACAACATTGAACTTATCTAAGATTCTTAAATCCCTAAAGTTCATGTGACCAAGTCTTTCGTGCCACAACTCAATTTGTTCATCCTTGGACACATTACAAGATATACCTCTAGCATCAAGACAATAACAATTGTCACTAGATCTCATACCTTTTAACAAGGTTTGTCCATTTGGCAATAGGATAGAACAATCGTTTTTCCTAAACAAGATGGAAAGTCCTTCATCACTAAGATGTGAAATGCTTATCAAATTGGCTTTTGAACCACCAACATACAAAGCATTGGACAAGGAGGGTAATCCGGGAATGGAAATGGTTCCCTTTCCTTTTACCTTCTTTTTGGATCCATCACCAAATGTGACATTTCCTCCCTCCTCCATCACAAGAGTCTCAAAGAAACTCTTATTTCCAGTCATGTGCCTAGAGCACCCACTATCCAAATACCAAAAATCACAAGAATGAGCATTAAAGGCAATTTGTGCAACATGGAAAAAGTGTTCATCCTTTCTAATCCACCTAGGTGCAATATTTTTCTTCCTAGAGGTCAATGGTATATTGGCTCTAAATGTCCTAGGATCATGCAAAGTTGTTTCATTTTTTCTAGTGACATGCATCATGGCACTAGATGTCCTAGGATCATGCACAAGTGTTCCATTTTTCCTAGTGACATGCATCATGGCTCTAGCCTTTTTCTTCTCTATCATGCTTTCAATTCTACAAAATTTGATATTTCTAAAGCAATTTGGTCTAATGTGACCATCAATACCACAAAAATGACATGTAGGAATGAAGTTAGGAATCATACCATAACCTTGAGGATGCATTGGAGCCTTCCCATGTCTATGTGGTTGTTTGATTGTTAATGAGGAGCTTTCCTTCTTTGTTGTTGAGCAAGACTTGATTGCTTCCTTGGTTAAGCTTGTATGATAGGTATCTTCCCGTTGTGAGCTTTCGATTGAGGAAAGTTATCTTGAGGAGCCCTTGTAGGATGAGCTTGAGGTAGGCTTCTTGGTGTCACCATCACTTGAGCACTATTTGAGCATTCTCCTAAGTCAAGTTTCTTCCTAGGTGATTGATGAGAAGATGACCCATTGAAGTTCATGCTTCTTTCAAAGATGGTCTTGCTTGGAGTGGAGGACACCTTGTCATCTTCAAACCCAAGCCCCTTCTTGTCACTTGGCCTCTTTCCAACATTATGGTCAATTTTTTTGGTGCTAGAGTTCATCTTGGCCAACAACTCTCTAGCATCTTCAAGCTCTTTCTTCAACCCTTACTCACTCCTCTTAGATCTCACCAACTCTTCATTTAGTTGGTCAACTTGAGTTGAGAGGTCTAGGTTTTCTTCTTTTAATCTCTTGATCTCATTCTTGTTCTTTAACCTTATGCTCTCAAACTTAGCCATGCATTCCTTGAGATACATCCTACCCACACTTCCATTTAAGGATTGTAATGAAGATCCATCATCACTTGAGTAGTCTTTCTTTTGACTTTCACTCTCTTCTTCACTAGCATTTTTGCTACTAAGAGAGGATGTAAATGCTATGAAGTTAGCCATGAGTTCTTCATCATCCGAAGACTTATCTCCTTCATTACAGTTATCACTTTCACTCCATGTGGCAGCCATCACTTTTCCCTTCTTCTTGACCTTGTGATTTGGACATTCCGAGGCAAAGTGACCTATTCCACCATATTTATAGCATTGGACTCCTTTCTTCTCGGTCTTTTCTTGCCTAGGCTCAAATTTTTTGAAGGGAGACTTTTTCTTCAAGTCTTGACCCTTAGATCCAAAGCCTTTCTTCTCAGACTTGTAGATTTTCTTGAACTTCCTCATTAGCAAAGCCATTTCTTCATCCGATTCATCACTTTCCTCATTCTCAACTTTGGATGCTTTCAAAGCAATATATTTTTACTTTTTCTATGGTGTGGGGTTAGGACATTTCCTAGATTCATAAGCTAAAAGTCTCTCAATCACTTCACTTGGCTTCATGTCCTTGTAACCACTATTTTCTTCCAAAGCAGTCACCTTAGACTCAAATCTATCAGGTAGAGATCTCATAATCTTCTGCTTGATCTTCCTATCCGAATAAGGATCACCAAGTTGATGACTTTGGTTCACAATGTCTATCAACTTCACTTCAAAGTCATTGAAGCACCCGTTCTCATCCATCTTGAGCAATTCGAATTGCATTTGGAGAACTTGAAGCTTCGATTCTTTAACCACATCGGTTCCCTCATGAGCAACTTCTAGGATATCCCATGCCTTCTTAGCGATCCGAGTGTTTTGAACCAATTTGTACTGGTTATCATCCATTGCACATAGGATGGCATGCATTGCCTTCCCATTCCACTTTGAAGCCTCAAACTCTTGTGCATTCCATTGCACCTTTGGTTTGAGTACATCATCTCCTCCATCTGCAGGAGTCATCATGGGTGGAGTGTAGCCATCTTCAACCGCCATCCATGCTCTGTCATGAATTTTGAAAATATATGACTCCATCTTGCCTTTCCATGAGGCATAATTCAACCCGGTGAGAAGTGGAGGTCTAGTGCTAGAAGCTCCCTGGTTGCCACCGTTTCCACTCATTATGTTTAATGAACGAATGATATGAATGCAAATGTATGAATGATCAATACACATATAAAATGCAACACACACCAAAATGAGCAAGGATCACCTATGTATGTCTAGGAACCTGCTCTGATACCAACTGAAACAAATATTATGGTATGTATACTATTAGTCTAGAGGGGGGGTGAATATATTTTAAACAAATTTACCAAAATTTTTGTTAAAGGTCAAGTTTACGAAAATGCCCCTAGCTAATTAAAACAAAATCACAAGTGTAAAGATTACAGAAATGGGAAAAACAACGGGCTGATGAGTGCGCCACACTAGAACCTCGAATCCACTAATGGCAAGAGAATTACAACCTAATCTCGGTCTAAATTCACCACCACTACCTAATCCCGGTATAAGTGAACCTAGTCCATCTTGTTTGTGATTTAAGCTACTTACTCCCGGAAGCAACACAAGTCTTACTTCTCAATGAAGAGATAAAGTGTCCTAAGTGAATATATGATAATATTCAATGAACAAACAAGGCTAGGAAACCCTATATGCTTATCTAGGATAATGAGATGACAATTAATGCAATCCTAGATATCAAGAGCTAAATGACATGTTCAAGAAGCTTAGCTAAACATAGATCAAACAATCCTATGAAGCTATCACAATACAACACTCAATCATGTCATCACAACAATCTCTAATTTGTATCTAAAAATATTCTAAGAGCATACAAATAATTAAAGAGAAGGTTTAGCAAGTAAAACATTTTACTTGTAAGAAGATAGTGAAGAATTTACCAAACAAGATGTGATGAAGCAACCCTATCCATTGATGCACTCTAAATGAACTTAGATGATGCAAGATGAAGTTTTGATGCACATGAGACTGCTTTGAGTGATTAAAAATGAGTTCTTGAAAGTGTTTTTCCTTTGAAATGTGTTCTAAGGAAAATATTTGATGTTCTGAACTTTTACACTACCTAAAGCACTGAGTTATATATATAGAAGATCCAAACAAAGTGAGGTCATTTTGGAAAAAATGTTCCAGCTTCCTCTGTATGCGCTGGTGACGTGCGCTGGTCGAGTAGCACAAAACCTATTTTTACAACAGGCGCTGGACAAGTGGCGCATCCCAGTAGCGCAACACATGCACAAATCCTCTGGAATGTTTACGCTTGTGAGGTGCGCTGGACGAGTAACGCACCACCAGTGCACGCCTGCTTTTTTCAACTATGCACGAGTGCAATAGCGCAGCTCAATGGCGCATGCTAGCGGCATTCCACTGGAATGTTGCGCTGGTGAGGTGCGCTGGTCGAGTAGCGCACCACCAGCGCATAACCTGATTTCAACACTCAAACATACAATTTCAACAAGTTCAAGAGTGATGAAACATGCATCCTATTCTAATGCGAAAAATTACACAAAACATTTAATTACAAGATGCAAATAAATCAATAAGAATTATCAAAATGCACGCAAGAAAACACTCAACATATAAGAATTAAAGTTATGCATGAATTTGTGAGTGTGTGCAACTATCTCTTCAAAGTAAGTTAACACAAGAATTTTACCTTCGGTGCTTCTCCTCTTGAGGTCTTGAGAGCCTAGGCTACGCTTCCATAAAACCGCAAAAATGTGATTTGTTCACGAAATAAGCCAATCAATAAATGAGGACTTTACAGTTTCATCCTTAAAAGTTGTGTGCAAGCACTTTCGACTACAATATAGTCAGCTTCGAATGAAGAAAGAGAGACAGAATTTTGCTTTTTGCCTTGCCAAGTAACCAAATTATTCCCCAAGTAAAAGCAAAAGCCCGATGTGCTTTTACGATCATCAATGTTTCCTGCCCAATCCGCATCACAATAGCCAACAAGAATATCATTAGTATCAAAGGAATATAATAAACCAAGATTATGTGTTCCTTTTATATATCTAATGATTCTTTTAACGACTTTCAAGTGAGATTCTTTTAGATTAGCTTGAAACCTAGCACACAAACCAACACTAAAACAAATATCCGGCCTACTAGCTGTTAGGTAGAGAAGGCTACCTATCATGCTCCTATAGAGACTTTGATCAACATTTTTTCCTTTTTCATCTTTGTCAAGTTTTAAAGTAGTACTCATAGGTGTTTCAAATTCTTTTCCACTTTCAAGGCCAAATTTCTTAACAAGATTTCTAGCATATTTCGATTGAGACAACATGATACCATTGCTTGATTGTTTCACTTGCATGCCAAGAAAGTAATTGAGTTCACTTACCATACTCATTTCTAATTCTCTTGACAAAACATTCACAAAATCATCAACCTTGGTTTTACATGTAGACCCAAAAAAATGTCATCAACATATATTTGTGCAAAAAAAATGTCATTATCATAATTCTTGACAAACAAATTTCTATCAATACCACCTCTCCTATATTGGTTGTCAATAAGATATTGAGTCAACCTATCATACCAAGCTCTAGAGGCTTGATTAAGGCCATAAAGAGCCTTTTTCAACTTAAACACATGATTAGGAGAGTGTGGGTCTACAAAACCCTTAGGTTGTTCAACATACACTTCTTCTTGAAGGTATCCATTGAGAAAAGCACTTTTGACATCCATTTGAAACAATTTATTTTTTTTAAGAATGCAATGGACAACAAAAGCCTAATGGACTCAAGACGTGCAACGGGAGAAAACGTCTCATTAAAGTCTACACCCTCAACTTGAGTGTATCCTTGATCCACTAGTCTTGCTTTATTTATCACTATCTTGCCACATTCATCGGTCTTATTCCTAAACACCTATTTTGTACCAATCACATTGACATCTTTTGGTCTAAGAACTAAGGACCATACTTCATTCCTCTCAAATTGATTTAGTTCTTCTTGCATGGCATTAACCCAATATTCATCAATAATTGTTTCATTAATATTTTTAGGCTCAATTTGAGAAGTGTAGCAAGCATATGAAATTTGGTTAGCTAGTTGCCTTCTAGTTCTAACACCTACATTCAAATCACCTATGATGTCTTGTTGGTAATGCATGTTCCTAAGTCTAGAATTAGAATTTTCAACATCTTGTTGGTTATCATTTAAAATATTTTCTAACTCTTGACTTTATTCTCTAGCAACACTACCATTATCATCATTATGACTAGACTCTCTTTCATCACAACTAGTCACATCAATATGTGCTTTAGTGTCATTCAACAAATGTTTTTTAGGTTCATTGACACCATTCTTATCACACAAATCAAGCATGCTAAGATCATCTATTTTCACATGAATAGACTCCATAATAGTCTTAGTTTTCAAATTGAACACTCTATATGCACGACTATTATTAGTATACCCAAGAAAGTGACCAATATCACTTTTAGCATCAAACTTTCCTAAGTGATCTCTATCATTCAAAATAAAACACTTACTCCCAAAAGTGTGGAAGTAACTCACATTGGGCTTCTTGCCCTTCCAAAGTTCATAGGAGGTTTGTTTTGTGCCGGGCCTTCTAAAAACTCTATTAGTGACATAGCATGCGGTATTGACCGCTTCGGCCCAAAGATTTCTAGGAACTTTCTTCCTATTAATCAAGACCCTAGCCATCTCTTGCAAGACAAGATTCTTCCTCTCAACAATACCATTTTGTTGAGGAGTTCTAGGAGTCGAGAACTCATGTGAAATCCCTTAATCATCACAAAACTCACTAAATCTAGCATTTTTAAATTCACTCCTCTGATCACTCCTAATGCGACATATTTTCTTGATCCTAAGACCTTTTTCATTTTGAACTTGATTACAAAACTTCTTAAAGTAACCAAAAGTTTCGGTATTGTCTCTAAGAAAATATACCCAAGCAAACTGAGAAAAATCATCAACAGATACAAAAATGTATTATTTACCATTTATGCTTTCCGTTTGGATTGGTCCCATTAGGTCCATATGCACAAGTTCTAAGGGCTTCTTGGTAGAAAAATTAGTGCTTTTTTTATGAGACACTTTGGTTTGTTTATCTAATTAACATGGTTCACAAACACCATCAAGCTTTTTACCAAGACTAAGAAGACCTCTAACAATGTTATATTTCTCAAGCTTCTTTAAATCTTTATAATTCATATGGCCCAATATTTCATGCCATAATTCAAGCTTGTTGCACTCATGTGCCATATTACATGTTATTGGATCAACCTCTAAACAATAGCAATTGTCTGAAGACCTTTTGACTTTCAAAACAATTTTGCCCTTATCGATTATTGTGCACACATCCTTGTCAAAGCTAACTTCTTTAAAAATTTCACACAAGTGAGTGATGCTTATTAGATTAGCTTGTAGACCATCTACATACAAGGTGTCACGAATTTTAGGCAATCTGGGGATACAAATTGTTCCCTTGCCTAGAACTTGCTTTATATTGCCATCACCAAATGTTTCCCATCCACCTTCATTCATAACAAGATTCTTAAAGAATTCCTTGTTACCGGTCATGTTCCTAGAGCAACCGCTATCTAGGTACCAACAATAGGATGAATTAGCTCTTAAAGCATATTGTGCAACCAAACATTGTGTTGTGTTTTTCTTAACCCAAACTTTCTTGACAAGTTTCTCATTCCTACATTTATTAACATGCTTTGGCTTTGTAAGTTCCTCAATTCTTGATTGGCTCATTTTGTTGACAACCACATTTGGGGATTATTGTGTAAGGGTAGTTTAGGCCATAATTGCTCAAGACCTAGCTCAAGCTTCAAAAGGTAAATCACTTGCTTAACCTTGTTTGAAGAGTTTTAGTGCATACACACACTCTCATGCATGTTTTTGATCATCTTGCATGAATGCTTAATTGTCATAATTGTGTGTCTTTTTGCCATGACTCTTGCTTGAGTGTTTGTTGCATTTAGTTTGCCCTTAGAAGAGCATTTTCCCCTTGACCGCGGCCGGGACCGCTCCCTGTGCATTGGCTCTACCGCGGTATGCACAACGGTGTTTTCCAAGCGTTGCACGCTGCTGCTACCGCTGCCTGTGCATGTTGCATGCACAGCGGTCTCCCAAGCGGAGTTTCCTAGTGATACACCACTAGCTCTACCGCGGTCTGGACATTGCCTTTACCATGGTTCAGACAGCGGAGATTCCCAGGCGATGCACCGCTCGTGCTACCGCGGTCTGGACGCTTGCCTAGGCCACGACATGCACAACGGTCATGACGGGAATCAGTTGCCCCTTGTCCAAAACAACGTCATTTTGTGTAGGGCTTTTTATATATGTTCTCTTCTTTTTCCTTGCCTTCTTAGAGCTCAAAGAATATATTTTTAGAGTGAGAGAACCTCCATTAGAGAGAGAAAGCTTCAAGCTTTGTTATTTGACTCTCCAAACCCCAAACTCATCTTCATCTTACATTCAAGCATAATTCCAAGCATGAGTTTTCATTTATTGGTAAGTAAAACCACCATTGTTGTTTATTTATTGTTCTAGCTTACCAAGACATGTCATTTATTGCTTAAATTAGCATTTCTTCATATTAATTGCATATTTGTTGAAATTATGACATGTTTGGGGTTTGTATTGTGATAGCTTGCATTATTAGGTCATTTTCGCCTAAATAGCTAATCCATGAATGTTCATGTATACATAATTGATGATTAGGTTGACTTTGTGCATCTAGTCTAGTTTATGAACATTTATGTGTATGCCTCATTGATTGCATTTCTTGATTGCAAAATTGCCCTTGATTATTTGTTGTGACAACTTGTGTTGGTTGGACTTTTATTTACAATTAGGTTGTTAGATTTTATCTACACATCTAATTTAATTCTTTGGTATGGGCATGTAGGCATTGTTTGATAACTAGGATGTTTAATTGCATTATCTACATCTAGTTAAGCATTTTGTGTTTGGTCTTACACATAATTGCATTTGAGCATAGTGTCATATATACACTTAGACTATATACTCTTCATTGAGTCAAGTCTTGTGGCTTCGGTGTGAAGTTGAACAAGCAAGGGAATTCTTGTAACCAATAGTGGGTTGACAAGCAATTGGTCGGGTGCCACTGTAAAAGGCCCAAAGGGGTAGAGTAGAAGGCGTTCACGCCAAGAGTAGTGTATCAGGGGATATCACTAGGGACTGAATCAAGAGTGGTGAGTGGCGGTGTCCATAGCCTGAGGTTGTCGAGAGTGAGAGTCCGAGAATCACTTGAGGGTGTAACCTTTTATTCATATAGTGGATTTCTGTAACCGAGTGTGGCGCACTTAACATCCCGTGGTTTTTCCCATTTGGAGGATTTCCACGTATACATCTTGTGTTATTTATATTTCCGCACCTTACACTTGATGTTGTATGTTTGTTTTATTGGGTGAATTTTGAATATTGACTAATCAAGAAAAAATGGTAATTGACTTGATCAAAACCTATTCACCCCCCCTCTAGGTTTAGACACACACGTTTTTAGAGAACTTTCAGGCTTGTTTTAGGCACATTGACTTCATTAGTCACATTTTCAAACAAATAAAACAAAGTATTATCAACTTTCTTATGCATAGTCGAACGAGGCACAACACAAGATTTAACAAACAAATCATCAACACATTTATTCTCAACATGCATTTCCAAGGTCTTCTTATGTCTAAGTCTAGATCCATACATGGATGATTGCCTAAGACCATTCAAAGACATATCATGCAAATCATTGGCAATTCTACATTTATGAATGTATTCAAAACATCTAGGTCTTATGTGTCCTACCATGTTGCAATAATGACAAATATGTATGAATTTGAGAAGTTTACCATTTGCTTGAGCATTCAACTCATTTTGGCTTCTCACATTTTTACCTTTTTGGAGTGCAACACTAGATGTCTTGCCTTTTGCATTTGATGATGATATAGCTTGTCTTTGGCATTATTTAATCTTTTCCTTAGCCTTCATTGTTGATGTTGAGGCACCTCCGGTAGCATTTATGGCATAACCGTTAGAGAGTGTACCTACAATTAAATTGCTACAAGCTTTGACAAAACTAGATTTGTTAGATGAAAGCGTTGATTTTTCATAAACATATCCTAAACCTCTTTTGTAGCTTGAAGACTTTCCAACCTTAATGAGAGCTTTCACTTTATTAGAACTAGATAACATATTGTTAATCATCTCATTAGCCTCATTAAGCACTTTCTCTTGATTCTCATGCTCATTAAGTTTTGCTTTAAGCACATTTTCAATTCTCCTAGCACGATTAAGAGATTCATCTCTTTGTTCAATTTCATGCTTCAAAATACTTAATCTATCATTGCTATCAATCAATTTTTTCTCAAGATTAAGAATTTTGTCATTAAGATCAACAAAACATTTTGAGCTACAATCATGATTTTCTAACTTCTTAGTGAGAGACTTATTGATCTTAGAGATTCTTTCATTTTCTTGAAAAAAAAATAAGATCTTTGATCTTTTGACCATCTAAGTCAATAGACTCACCTTTAACAAGAGAAGCCACGAAATAATACATCTCTTTAATCATGATGAAACAAAAGAAGATAACAAACACTACAAAGAAGATCTATCTAAGTGCGTCTAGAAACCTGGCTCTGATACCAATTGAAATTTCCTTTTATCTTTATAGTGTAAATATACCTAGAAGGGGGGGGGGGGGGTGTGAATAGGTATTTGCTCCAATTTTTGTCTTCTTTTAAAACAATGCAATTTTAATAATGCTTAATGAAAATTGCAAACACTGACACATATTATTTACGTGGTAAACCTCTGAAGAGGAAACATCCACGGGTTTATACCATAACCACCGGCGAAAGCAAATCCACTATTTCAAATAAGAGTTACACACTCAAGCAATCAACACATGCTCTCCAAGCTATCACTCTTACACTACCCTTGAACCTAGTGATCCACTAAGCCGACTTCCTATCCAAAACCTCCTGTCTCTAGAAAGATTCCTTGCTAAACTATCCGGATCCTCCCAACCCTAGGCAAGACTTCTTGCTCAACTATCCGAGTCCTCCTGACTCTAGTTGAGACTTCCTTGGTCAACAATCCGAGTTCTCACACCTCTTGTCGAGACTTCCACTTGCTTAGCTATCCAAGTCCTCCCAACTCTAGCTAAGACTTCCAATTGCTAAAATAAAAGAATCACTCTAAGACATGAGACTTTCTACTTCTTCATAAGGCATCTAAGTGATCATGAATACAAAACGAAAACAAGCACTCAACATAGAAAATGATGATTAACAAATTCTATGGACTTGCAACTAGATAGCTATATTATACTTTCAAAGAGCAATCACAAATGTATCTAGACAACCTAAGCATGTTATTGACTAAGAACATAGATATGAAGATATAGACACCAATTGAAACACAACCTAGTTCTTAGAAAAAATGAAATTAGATCTAGAAATAGTCAATCAAGCATAAGAGCAAAAGATTTCTAGAAGTAATTTCATGTTTATCAAGTTTAGCACAAATCATTCAATTTATCATAAATCTAGATAAACTTGAAAATCTAATCATCAAACCACAAAATGATATCAAAATCATCCTAGTCATGCTTCTTAATCAAATAACATCAATCAATAAGAAGATCTAAGAAGAAAACTAAGAAGAAGATGATTTTACCAACAAGGATGAAAATCATGAATTGAAGATCTGGTCACAACGAAATATCTAGACACCCTATGGTTCTGTAAATTCTTGGAGTTTGTAGAACTCTTGAGGACACTCGAAATCTGTTTTTGAATCAAGTGATTCGGAGTAGAAATGAAGAAGTTATATCAAAAACAAAAAATCACAATGTTGAGAGAAACATTATGCACTTGTTCTTCAAATTCGTTTTTCTCAACATCTAATGAATGAGAGGGAAGGAGATGTTTTAAAGAGAAATAAACCAAAAGAAAAAATTGCCATCATGCCTTAGTGCCTCCCCGAGATGGGGCATGGGCATCTCGGGGCAGCAAGGCTTTGGGGCCGAGATGGCCACGCGCCATCTCGGGAAGGTACCATGTGATGACTTGTGCCATCGCACCTCCTCCCTTGCGCTTCTCTCACGTTCTTCGACTGCTCTTTGGCCTCCAAACTCCAAATTTGAATATGTTTGAAGATTATAAACTAGGACTCCCTCACGGACATGGACATATTAGATACTCAACCAAGAAAATAAGAATTCGACTTGATATATGAAGACGAAGACAATGTATGCAACATGAGTTGAAAGTGTAGTATCTTTTGACTTAGAACTCAAAATCAATAGTATGAGTAACCAAAATGATCGGAACTCAATCATGGAAAATATAAGACTAAAACCAAGTTCAAGATCATGTTATACAAACATATAAACAAACAAACACATTTCACACAAGAATGCAAACTACATAGAGATAGTCTCTAATCATGCATTTTCCAAAACATGTTACTTTCATACCAATGCAAGAGCATTCAACTTCAAGTGTATGAATGAGTTATATAAAATGATGTGCTATAATGCAGGGACACAAATGTATGATATGTGTGTGTGTGTACGCTTACACCTTGCAAGAGGAAGAAGAATCTCGATACCTTAGCATCCAAGAATAGTACCAATCCTCTTGAAGACTAACTTTGCATCATGAGAAGTTGCTTTTCTTCCTTGAAGCTCTTATCATCACTAACCACTTAAGCAACTAAGCATTGCAATGAAATAAAGTTTTGTTATGGAATCAAGCCAACATAAATCTAAAACCTAACATTATTAACTTTTGACAATTATTATAATTAAACTACAAATGCTATAAGATTTATTAAACTAGAAATCACTTTAGTAATATGAAAAGATTGTCAAATACATTATTATACTCTTGCTATCGAGCATAATCCCAACAATCTCCCACTTTCTCTATTGCAAATGTGTCATATCTCTCATCCCTAGGTTCTCTAGATGTCCATCAAAACTCTTTTATGGAAGAGCCTTTGTAAAGGGATCCGTTAGATTATCTGCTGACACGATCTTGGTAATCGTCACATCACCCCTATTCACAATTTCCCTTAGTACTTTCAATGTGTTTCCCTCTCTTATGACTTCTTGGTTCTCTCAAATTAGCCATCGCTCCACTATTGTCATAATAGATAGTGATCTGCTTATTTGCATCAGGAACCACTTCCAAGTCAATCAAGAATTGGCGGAGCCACACAACCTCTTTAGCAGCCTCACATGCGGCAACATACTCGGCTTCCATGGTGGAATCGGCAATACAAGATTGCTTGATACTCCTCCATATGACTGCCCCTCCTCCAGCAGTAAGCATAGATCCTGATGTTGGTCTCCAAGAGTCAGAATCTGACTTAAAATTAGAATCTGTATGCCCAATAGGAATTAAATCCCCTCAAGAGTATACAAGCATATAATCTCTCATTCTCCTAAGATACTTGAAAATATGCTTAACTGGCGTCCAGTGATCCGAACCAGGCTTCAATTGAAACCTGCTTACTATGCCTACAGTAAAATAAATATCTGGTCTAGTACAGAGCATTACATACATGAGACTTCCAACTGCCGATGCGTATGGAACCCTACTCATGAATTGCTCTTCATTCTCATTCTTAGGAATTTGTTCCTTAGAAAGTTTGATTCCATGTCTAAAAGGTAAAATGCCTTTCTTGGAATCTTGCATGGAAAACCTAGACAAAATTTTATCTATGTATGAAGCTTAGGATGATGCAATCATTCTATTCTTTCAATCCCTTATGACTTGGATACCAAGAATATAACTTGCTTCTCCTAAGTCCTTCACATCAAATTGTTTTCCTAACCATTCTTTTATTGATGTCAATACACCTACATCATTTCCGATAAGTAGTATATCATCAACATAAAGAACTAGGAAAACCAACCTGTCACCTTTAATCCTTTTGCATACACAAGGTTTATCAAAGTTTTGAATAAATCCAAAACTTTTCACGGCTTGATCGAACCTTATGTTCCAGGATCTGGATGCTTGCTTCAATCCATATATGGATCTTTGCAACTTGCATACCTTTTCCTCTTGGTCTTTTTCAATGAATCCTTCTGGTTGCATCATTTAGATGCTTTTGTCAAGACTTCTTGTTAAAATTAGGTGGTAGCTCCCTTAAGTGTTTATACGGGGCTTGGATAATATGAGCGCTCTCCTAATTCCGTAAGGAAATAGGATTTATTGTCCATTAGAGAATCAATGGTACTTAAAGGATATATGTAATTAGAGGAGTATAACGGACATTATGACCCGGCTCTAATTATGAACTATTTTGGAGGATCACACCATGTGTAATAGCTATATCGATGGACACCGAGTTTTATCGGTCTGTGTAAAAGCGTCTACAGTTGAGAGAGTGCAGATTCGGGTTTTTAGTGGAATAACACCGAAGTTAATAATCAAGGAATATTAATTAAAAAGTTTAATTAATGATTCCGAGGATTATTAGAGCTCAAAATACTGTGCGTCCATTAGGTCCCCTTGCTAGCCCGATCGATTTAGGTAACATAGGTCACAGTTAATTAATTGGATTGTCCAATTAGTTGTGTTACGGAAGTGACACGTGTTTATTCGGGAATTAATTGAATAATGAGATTTAATTATTGAATGTTAATAGTTAAATTAATTAAATAATTAGATTATTTAATTAAATTGATAATTATGAATTTTTAATTAACTATTAATTGGAGGGTGTTAGTTGATATATGGATTTAGGTGAAGATAAAATAATAGAATTATTTTATTTTTACTAAATCATTTATCTAAGTATTTGAATTTAAGTTTAAATTTAAAATACTTATTATCACTTTTAATATATTAGATATATTTGAAAAGGATAATTAAAAGATATATATCAATTAATAACATAAGAGATTGCATTGGATGCAAATTGGTGTGTGCACATGAAACATTAGTCAAAAGAAGAATTTGCATAGGATGCAAATACTTGATACACACATAATATATATAAACAGAAGTGCAGGCATGTGATATATAGATTTGTGAAAGAAAAAAAAAAGGTTTTGGCTTGGTGCGTGAAACAAGGCAAAAAAAAAGGTGTTTTATGTGCAGTGTATATATATATATATATAAGAAAGAGTTTCATGTTTCATGTTTTTTTAGATATATATTTTATAAATATCTTGTTTCATGTTTTGTGTGTTTTTAAAACACATAGAAGAATGAGTTTCTTTTATTCTCTCTACATCCTCCATTCAAGTTCCTTAGACCGTGACGTGCCCACACATAGTTACCAGTCCTAGGAGATAGCGAGGAAGATCGAGTGGTTCATACAGGAGCACATCGTAAAGTGAAGGAGCTTCCAAACATTAATAAGATTGGTTCAGACAGGATCATATCGAAAAGTTAAGGAGCCTCCAAACTTTGGTAAGATTTTCTTCTTGATTATACCGTTTTCAATTTCCTGTGTTTACATATTGTATGTATTAGTTTCAAAAAATAATTACGATCCCAAGTTCACTGGTCCCAGATACAGATTATGATTTGTATAAAATTTTTAAAACCTAGTTCCACTGCGTAACCGGTAGAAAGGGTTCCAACATTATTTTGGCCATAGATGATAGTGTTTTGATGGTGATTGAAGATGGATACACACCACCAATCATGACCATGGATGAAGGAAGTAGTGTGCCTAGGCCTAAGTCTCAATGGAGTTCCCAAGAGCTTGACGCATCGAAGTGGAACGATGAGGCAATGAGTGCTTTTCTTAGTGGAATGGATGGGAACAACTACAAAGTCATCCAAATCACCAAAAATGCACAAGAAGCTTGGAATATCCTAGAGAAGGCACATGTGGAAACCAAAGTGATTGGAAGACCATTGGCTTTTGAATCTAGATCGAGTCCTACATCCAAATCACCGAAAAAGCAAAAAGACATACTGTTGAAGACCTCCAAGATTATGAAGCAGGATGATGACTCGGATGAAGACTTGGCTCTAATGGTAAAGAGATTCAAATTTTTTTTGAATCTTCACAAGAATGACACGAAGAAGAAGATTGAGCCAAGACAATAGAAGACTACAAGAAAAGGCATTCAATGCTACGAGTGTAGCGGGATTGGTCACATTTCTTCCAAATATACTAATTTAAAGTGGAAGAAAGGAAAGACGGTGGGAACATAATCTTCTTATAGTAAAAGTAAAAAAGATTCCTTAAGTGATAAGAAGTATGTTCCTGACTGAAAATACAAACACGGTTAAATGCTCAAGGCTAACCTAAAGGGAGGGGGGGGGGGGGGGTGAATAGGTTAGGCACCTTTTTCGAATCCTTTATAAACAAACAAAAGTTTGTCCCTCTAGATTGCTGGTATCACAAGATATATATCAATTAAAGACACTTAATCTATATATAAAACAAGCAAAGTGTGATACAAACAAGTAATCATAACACATACATAATTTTTATTACAGAAAGGAAGTCAACTTACATATAAAGTTCTATCCATAGCATTCAAATAACAAATACAAATATAAGAGATAGGGATAAAGAAAAGTTGACACAAGATATAACGTGGTAGACCTCCGAAGAGGAAACATCCACGGGTTAGCAACCACCGGAAAATAAAATCCACTAGTAGATAAGACGAGTACAATCTCTTAAGTGACCCCTTTACCTAGAAACCACCCTCCTATCCTACTCATGAAGATGTCACCCTCTTGCTTAACAATTTAAGGCCTCACACCTCTTGTCAAGACTTCCTCGCTCACCTTTCCGGATCCTCACGACCCTAGGCAAGACTTCTTGCTCAACTATCCGAGTCCTCCCGACTCTAGTCAAGACTTCCTCGCTCACCCTTCTGGATTCTCACGACCCTAGGCAAGACTTCTTGCTCAACTATCCGAGTCCTCCCCACTCTAGTCAAGACTTTCTTGCTTGACAATTCGAGGTTTCCCATCTATTGCCAAGACTTCCTTGCTCAACAACATAGGTCTCACACCTATTGTCAAGACATTCTTCTCACAAGGCATCTAGGTGATCATGAATGTAAAACAGAAACAAGCACGCAACATAGAATGTTATGATCAGCACATCCTATGGAAATGAGCATGAATGTACAAAACAAATGTAGTCTAGTCAATCATGCATGTTTAATCCATCTAGATCATGTAAGATATGTTCAACATTAATTACAACCTAGATACATGCATAGATCTAAAACTTGAATCACAAGATATGTTCAATTAACACATTATCAAGTTTAAATCTCATATACCAAAAACATGCTAAAATCATGTGACAAATTCATTTAGATTAAAGCAAGAGTTCTAGAGCATATTTCATATTCATAGATTCAACAAAGCACATGAATAGCTCAAAAGAACACAAACTCATGTATTATAGTGAGGTTTCGGCCAAAAAGAGCCTAATACATGTGAGGAACTATTTTTAACAAAATCAATCAATCAAAGATCATCAAATAGTCCTAGAATCAAAGCTAGCACAATACAATCCCAAACATGTGAAAACATAGGCAAAATCAAAACCTAACTCAACATGTGAGATTTCAATTGAAACTCAATCTAGCCTTAAATAAGTTCAAAACTCAAATCAAAACAATCAAAATACACATATATAAGTTGAAGAAGAAAACCCATGGAAATTGACCAAGTTTTAAAAGAAAACTTTGAGAGAAAATCAATACTTTAGTTGATTTGGTGTAGTCCCGCTTTTGTTAGATTAGACTCCAACACAGCAATAAAACTAACTCAAACCTTCAGAGAAAATATGGAGGTTGTATAGACAAACACTCACAACTTTGAATCACTCAAATCGGAGTTCAAATGAAGAAGTTATGGTGTTTGGAATGTGAGAAAACTTGGGAGAAAATTCTGCACTCAAATTTTAATCTCTTCTTAGAATGAAATGTGAGAGGGTAAAGATATATAAAGGAGTGGGAAAATGGACATATGAAATGACTAGAAGGGACAAGAAGCAGCCAAGATTTCTTGCTGCCCAAGATGGCGCATGGGCATCTCGGGGCAGCAAGCCTTCTGCCCCGAGATGGCCACACGCCATCTCGGGAAAGAAGAGCTTTGTTGACTTCTTTTCCCTTGACCTCCCTTCGCGTTCTTCGACCGTTCTTCGGGCTCCAAACTCGGAATTCGAATCCGTTTATGGATTAGGAACCAAAACTCTCTCATAGACATGGATATATAAGATACTCAATCCAGAAAATAATAATTCGACTCGACATACGAAGATGTAGACAATGTATGCAACATGAGTTGAAAATGTAGTATCTTTTGACTTAGAACTTGAAATCAATAGTATGAGTAACCGAAATGATCGGAACTTAATCAAGAATGATTTAAGACTAAATTAAAGTTCAATATCGATGTTATACAAACATATACACTTACAAACACAATTCACACTAGAATGCAAACTACATAGAGATAGTCTCGAAACATGCATTTTCCAAAACATGTTTTTTTCATACCAATGCATGAGCATTCATCTTCAAGTGTGTGAATGTGTTATACATGGTGCACAACGATGCAGGGACACATTTGAATGAATTTTATGTGTGTGCCTATAATGGTGCACAACGATGCAAGGACACAAATGTACGAATTGTGTGTGTGTGTGCCTATAATGGCGCATAACGATGTAGGGACACAAATGTATGAATTTTGTATGTGTGCCTAAGCCTTGTAAGAGAAAGATAAGGTCTTAGTATACCTTTGTAGAACCAAATGGCATCCTTTCTCTTTATAGACTTTGAACTTGCTTTGACTAGTTGTTCCTTCTTCTTTGAAGCATGAATCGTCATGAATCTTAACAACTAAATCATTACAAGTAAACATCATTTTGATATGGAATTAATGTAACAGAATATAAAACCTAACATTGACTACATGGCTTTTGGAGCCTCCCATGTGGAAGTTGTAGAAAAAGTTAACAAGGCTTTAGTTTGTGACCTTGAAGAAGGATATGATGAAAAAGTAGATAAGAGAGTGATCAATGAAACTACTTGTGTTGATGATGTCAATATGGCAACAAGTGAAACTATTGATGACTCTGGTGTTGAGAGCTCTTTATCTTACTCTACAAATGGAAGTGTAAAGAGCATGGATTGTGAAGGGTTCATTCTGAAGATGAAGAAAGAGGTTCTAAGATTAAAGGAAGAAAACCTCAAGCTATCAACAAAGATGATTCACTTGAATAAAAAGAAATGAATCTTTGATGGAAAAGGAGCTTGAAGAAGCAAGAGAAATTATTGCTAAGATGACTTCAAGAACAAAGAAGATTGACCACGTGTTGGGAGTTGGCAGGAAGCCAAGTGACAAGCGAGGTCTAGCCTTTGAAGAAGGCAAGAAGACCTCAATTACTAACAATATGGTATTTTTTAAGAGCATGGACTTCAAAGAGCCCTTTCCTTCACTTCATCCTAGGAAGAAAATTGAACTAGGAGAGTGCTCTAAGAATGTCCAAGTCAAGATGTCACCAAGGAGTCAAGCTCCAGCTCAACCAATAAGAGCACATCAAGCAAGTCTTCCTCAACCTAAATGCCGTCAAGCCAAGAAGCATTTTTTGCATGTTCAACCAGGGAAGCAATCTTCTCATACTCAATAACAAGGGAGAGGAGAACCAACACAACATAAAAATAAAGCTCAAAGACATGGGAATGCACCTTTGTCCTCACAAAAGAATGGTATGACCCCACATTTTATTCCTTCATGTCATTTTTATGGTGTTGATGGTCATATTAGACATAATTTTTTCAAGTACATTAACATGTGTAGAACTAAGAACATGATTGAAAGAAAAAGGGCTAGAGCCAATATGCATGTTCCTAGGAAAGCTAGTGTTAATGATCCTAGGAGTAATATGATGATCTTGACCACTAGGAATGACAATGTGTCACGTAAGTGGATTAGAAAAGATGAACTCACATGCCATTGTGCTAAGGGTTCACCTATAGGCTCAACTAGGTGCAATAAACTTGGTAAGTCTATAGGGACACATATCCCCTCTTGACTTATTTTGATTGACCCCGTATAGGGAGCTCAAGCAAAGAGAGCAAATTGGCAATGCATTGTGCTCGTTGATAATATTTATGCTTCTTTATTAATTTCTTGAGATGATTAGGTGCACATTTTTTGTGTGAGTGTGCAAATTTGCTTTACATGAAATCCATGTCTTATTTATGACCAAACATGCATTTTTGGAATAGGAGAATTGATTGGGAAGTACACTTTGAATGATCTATAATTGATCTCCATGACATGTTGATTTTTTCTATGACATGCTTTAAAGAAATATGCATGATGAAACTATTGAATGCTTTAAAATGAATGCAAAAATGTGTGTGTGAAAGCAATTATGAGACTTTAATCAATAAGGATCTTGTATCTATTTCAAGTATTTTACAATCCAAAAGTCTCTCTCTCTTTACTTGTCGAACAAGGCTACTTTCATACGGGCATTCCACCCGGAAAAATCAAAAAGGGCACAATAGTCACTCATGTCTTGTTTTGCTTGTAAAGTTTGATATAGTTGTTCTTAAAATGAATCTATTTTACAATCTATATTCTGCTTATTCCATGACAAAGGGTGAAATTGGTTTGAATTCTCTTGGGAACCTTTGTTATTTTGCTTTTCCAAATACCATGTTTTTGATTTTGAATACAACTTGTCTTGTATGCAAAGCATCTACGTACACACTTTTCATTTAATAAAACTCCTTGATTCTCTCTTCTTAATTGAGTTGCATAAATTTTCTTATATGATTATGCATATGTCTTATGCCTTAAGCTCTTCTTGCTAATGCTTTCTTACGGGGATACTCCTTTGTCTATCTCATGAAAAAAAGGGGTGTAGTGTGGATTTAAAGAGGGTTGAGAGTGGCATGATTGATGGGGACTTAAGAGTTGCATATGAAGGGAGATTGACTTTTTGAGGGAGAGTTAACCCATTTAGGGGGAGCATTGCACATGTATTTGTTTATATTGCTTTATTGAGTGCAATTGCTTTTTATGTTTGTTCACCTCACATGCACTTGTTCTTGGAAAATGCTTTCTTTCTATTTTGTGTAGGTATGATGATCTACAGAGAGATTGAAGACCTTGAAGACTTAGAATATTAGGTATCTCTTTTTGTAATGTAGAATGGACTCACTTGGACAATACCAAGATTTTTTTTACTGTTTGAGGAATTATTTGTGAGTGGTTGTTTTGTCATGAAATAGCCAAAGGGGGAGATTATAAGGACCTCAGTTTTATGATTGGCTTATTTCATGACAAACAACGCCACATTGGGGATGATTGTATAGTGTGTTAGGAAAAAACCACGCACAGCAGAAGCGTGAGAAAAATTTAATAAATAAGGGTTTGCGTATAAATAAAAAAATTTCCCTTTTAAATAACACGAACCTTAACCCTAGATTAATTGATGCATATATAAGTGTCGTACATTTTTCTCGTGACGATTGAACAAATGTTGAATTGATTCCGTAAGATCTTCCAATCCAATCATGAACGTGAATCACCTAGGAGTGTGGGCTCCATTTCTTCAATTGTATACCTGAGGATGGAAACAAACAAAATCTATTTCTTTGTTAGTTACAAATATCCTCCAAGAGAAAAATCAAGAACATCCGGCCACTTGTGAATTATCAATCAATTTGATTAAAACTCACGTGAACCTTGATTTGATGTTGTACACAAAACTCTTTTGATGTAAAGGATACTAGTGTACTATCGAAAACAAAAAACGTTCTCTTTTTCTCTTTTCTCCTTGGACAAATTCCACATCGTATAACTTAGAGTTGATTGAATTTTATCTAGAGTAAAATACTAAATTTTTATCTCTCAAAATTCTCTCTTGCCAAGAAAAATTCTTTCTTAGAATAACCTTAAGTTGGCCAAAATTTTACTCTAAGAATCATTGGGCTGTCCGAAATTCACAAGGGTATATATATAGGATCACAAATCCTTTCCTAAGAAGATTTACTTGGTTGGCAAGAATCCTTTCCTTAGGTGGATTTATTTGGTAGTTAAGAATCATTTTCTTAAAGGAATTCTATCCTCTTATATATATATATGAGCTGGCCAAAATTCACAAGAATATATATTAGGATCACAAATCCTTTCCTAAGAATGATTTACTTGGTTGTTAAGAATCATTTCCTTAGGTGGATTTACTTGGTGGTTAAGAATCCTTTTTCTAAATGAATTCTTTCCTACACCAAAACTCCTAATCCAACTCAATAGAGTATTTATAACCATATTAAAGACTTCCTAATTTGATTAGATAAATAATTTCTTTTATTTATCTACTTATCAAATATAGTCTTTAATATTAATTATACTACCAACAAAAGTATAATTTTAGGAGACCATCTCCTATTAGGAAAAAGATTTTGACTTTTAATTAAATAATTTATTAATCAACAAATTAATTAATTTCTATTTAATTAAATAATAAAATAAAAATAATATAATTAAGCTATTCTAAATAGCCTTGCCGCTCATACCATATATTATTTTGCTTATTTTATTAAATCAATTGGACCTTATTAAAAAAGTCCATATGTGAACTAGACCTATTCTTACAAAAAGAAACAAGTTCACATGCCTTATTACATTTCTAGATGGACCCCTAAATTGGTCCGGTAGAATATATCAAGTGATCCATGCAATTTCGTGTGGATTGGGGATCTTAGCGGGCTATCTAAATTTAAGATCCAATAGACACAACCCAATCACAATCAATAAATGATTTACTTAGGTCCGTTCGATTTAATTTTAGTTCATTCCACTAAAGAACTAAAATTAAACTCTTAAATAAAGATAAAATAAGTTGATGTTACTCATTCATACCCTATACAACCTTATTAGAGAAAGTATATCCTCGTGAAGAATACCAGTAATCACCAAGAGCTCATAGACCGCCTATAGCTCTCCAAGTTACCATATTTACTCATATGACCACATTTTGAACTTGGATATTTTGACTTGTCCAGAAGCCATGTTTCAATAAACACTATTGAAAACTTAACGTTAAGATTTAATATCCAGTACCTCATAACATCCACAAGATGATATTCTACTCTCATTTAATAAATGGAGCCACAATGTTCATATCTATAAATGAAGTTCTCTATCGATTAACAAATGAATACCACCAAACTATCGGGGATAGACTATGCTATATAATCGTACTCATTGATAGCTAAAATGATAACACTTGCAAGCATAAGTCCATCATTTATCTTAGGATTGAGATAGACTCTCCGATTGTCTTCAAATGAATTTTTTTATCCATTGACGGTTCTAGATAAAGTATTTCATTGTGATCCAATTCAGTGCACCCAGTGCACTAGATTCTTTTGCCCAAAGACACCACACTTTGATGATTTTAGACTCATTATAACACATTTGCTCCCACTCAAATGTTAGTAAAAGAATCTACAACTTTAACAAGATAAAGACGCCTAACCTTTAACTTAAGTTGCGAATATTATTCAAGACTAATTAAAGAACTGTGTCTACCTCATACATATCTAGATGTATGAACAATTCTTCTTTTCTTATAGTCTTTTGACCTTATGATTATTTACTTTTGACAATTATAATAATTAAACTATAAATGCTATAAGATTTGTTAAACTAGAAATCACTTTATTAATATGAAAAGAATGTCAAATACATTATTATACTCTTGCTATCGAGCATAATCCTAACATAATGGGTAGCTTAGGTCCTCATTGGCAAGCTTCCAAGCATCTCCATGACTTCAAGAGTAGAAGGTATATTCAATTGACTTTGCCTCTTGAAGAGTTCAGATGCACACACACACCTCATGCATGCTTTCTTGAAATATCTTCTTTTTTTCGAAGATCCCTAAATCTTTTGTCCTTGAAGCTTTGGATCCTTTTGAGGTAGACTTGGCTTTCAAAATGGGATTCAATTAATTTCCACTTCCGGTAATCTTAGTTCTTCCCATTTGTTCTTGTGTTATAAGATGCTACACACATACAACAAAAGTGAGTGAAAGACAAAACAAGCATATTAGTCACAAAAATATAAAAACAAAGACATATGACTTAAGAATGAATCATCATGCAAGGCAAAGATAGTGAGTAATATCTTACAAGTATCATTAAGTCAAAATATGCCAACATGTAACAAAATGAAGCATCTGAACATATCATAAAAGAGAACAATGTCTATCATACAATGCTCCCCCTTGATAAATGATATAACTAAAATCAATGATAGCATAAAGTTCACAAAGATGTTCACACAATCACACATTCAAGCATTTTGAAGAAATATCAACAAAATAAGCTTCATATGCTAAGTGAGATACATAAAGATTTTTCGAGTTCTCTCATAATTCTTCAACAATTGCTAAAATATCATCATACTCATAAACAAAGTGTGTGTGTGAGAGAGATATGCTTCAAATATATATCAAGAAGTAGTTTGATAATCAACAAGTAAATAATTTCCAATAACTATTCATCTTAAGCTTTTTCCATAAAAAGTCAAACCGATTATCATCCAGAATTTTTTGCTTTTAAGAGAATAGATTTAAACATATGAGCGTGTGTGTGCATGTGGTTCGTTATCCCATTTATATTTTTCAACCTGAGCTCATTTGATTTTCAACTATACTCATTTTTAAGCCTTCCTCATTTTCTTTTTAGGCTTTGAATCAAAGATTTTTTTATTTTTTTTTTACGATTCCATTTCAACACTTCTTTGATTTTTTTCAAATTTGTTTTAACAAAAACAAAATTCACTTCATGGTGGCTTTCACTCATCACAATGGTGTAGCTCTTTCCAACATTTGGTAGCTTTAACAACCAATGTGTGTAGCCCTTTCCATGAAGGTGCTCGTTGAGTTCTATGTATTTGCCGAAGCAAAATGGATACTAACCATAGGTCATTTTAAATGTACGTAAGCACAAAAACTTCAAGGTGTATCCAAAGTTTACATATCAGTAAACTAAACCTACTAGCAAAGCATATAAGAGAAGCTAGGTACAATTTTAGAAAACCAAGATTTTATGGCTCATAAGCACATGATCTAAGAGCAATAAGTAGAGACTTATTCAAGATCATTACTTCTCTAATGAGTAGCTTTCAAAGGATATGAAGCTCATATTTTCAAAAGTAATGCCACTCAATATACTATACACAAACAATCATCAAAGTTAAGATCAATGTGAACAATATCACTATTAGATCATAAAATAGCAAATGTCAATGAGAACCTTATGTATGCTATACAAAATTATTTAACATGACATGTTATGAGATGTATATCAAAAATTGAGTCCAAAGATGAATATATAAGAGAACATGCATTAGAGTATAGAGATACATTTTTGCATATTATATTCACCAAATATAATACTTTCTCCCTTTTAATGAGCACTCTTGCCTTGAATGTCCTCATTACACCAAGTTGACGATTTTTAACAAGAGTATAAAAAGCATAATATCTCAACTCAATCAACACATATTTAAAAAGAACTTCTCTAAAGTTTATCAACAAATTTTGACTATCATAACAACCGTGATGTGAGATAACCAAGTTCATATCCATACATGGAGAATTCAAAGCTAGCAAGCAAGAATTCTCAACACAATTGATATATTTCCTCAAAGCTACCTCACATGTGCTTCTTATATTAGTGATAAGAGTACTCACCCTTGAACCATATGTTCTTGGGTGTACCTACACAAACATTTTAAATATCATCCTTGACAACAATGTTAAATATAGAGTAAAGTCCTTCAATAACTTGATTAACAAGAATATCATTAACACACTCTTCCTTAACATTTTCAACACAAGCTTTGTCAAGTTGAACAAGATTAGCATTCTTTCTACTCCACATCTTCTTCTCATGCTTAGCGATATTATCATGTTTCTCAACTTTCAAGACCTTAGCATATTCAAGTTGAAGTTTAATCTTTTTATCTCTAGATTCATTTCCTAATTTGCATTTTTCAATATATTTATAACACCTAGGCTTAATATGACCTATTGTGTTGCAATAGTAGCAAATTGGAATAAAAGATGATATTGTACCTTTTGGAGTTGAACTAGCTTCACTAGGAGTTTACAAAGATACCTTTTTCACCGACTTCTTCTTGGCTTTTGATCTTCTCTTCTTGTGTGGTTTCTTATCAATCATGACTTCATCCAAGTGAGAAGAAAGTAGTGCTTCCAAGAGCTACTCTTCAACTACCAAGTCATCTTCACCACTATGTGAGTTAACGAGATTCCTAACACTAGACACACTTACCGAATCATTCACTGAGTCCTTGATAGCCTCCTTAGCTGTGTCTATCTATTCCATTAATTCTTGTTCTCTCTTCCTCAAAGAAGATATCACATTATAATTCTCAAGGTTTATCTTTTCATGCTCTCTAAACTTCTTCAAAACATCACCTTTCTCACCAAGAAGTCTACGAGTGACAATCACAAACTCATCTAGTTGTTTCTTGATCAAATCATCCTTCTTAACTACCTCTCTTAGAGCATTATCTCTATCTTCTTCAAGCTTCTCTAACTTGGCTAACAACTCAAGGTTAGTAGGATTAGAACTAGAGCTTCCATGATGATTTGTATCAAAGTTCTTGTTCAAAGATATTGTACCATCAACATCTAGTGGAGAATGAGAAGGCATTAGAGCTACAAAGTTGCTTACCAACTCTTCATCACTTGAAGACTCACTACTAAAGCTCTCATTATCACTAGATTTATCATCACTCCAAGTAGCCACCAACTTTTTGCTTTTCTTGTCCTTCTTTGATGGCTTCTTGGTGCACTCACTAGCAAAGTGACAGAAACCATGATAACTGTAGCATTGAACATCTTTCTTGTTCATGGCTTGACTATTCTTCTCATTCCATGGAGATGATGTTTTCTTAACTCCCTTTTCCTTAGAAGACTTGTCTCTATACTTGGCATTCTTCTTTAGAAACCTCTTGAACTTTCTAACCAAAAGAGCCATCTCTTTATTTTCATCATCACTCTCCTTAATAGCATTGAGAGCGATTCCCTTACTCTTAATCCTTGGGTTCAAGCACATCTTATAAGTTTGGAGAGACCCAAGCAACTCATCAATTTTCATGCTATCCATATCCTTGCTTTCCTCAATAGCCGTCACCTTTGATTTTAATCTCTTAGGAAGAGACGTAAGGATTTTCCAATTTAAACGCTCTTTTAAGATAGGTACTCCAAGTGCTTGACATTGGTTAGCAATGTAAAGAAGCCGGAATTGGAAGTTTTTGAACTTTTCATCTTCACCCATACTTAAACCTTCAAATTGTGATGCCAACATTTGAAGCCTCGATTTCTTCACCACTAAGGTTCCTTCATTAGTAACTTGGAGAGTATCCCAAGCTTCCTTTGTGGATTCAAGATTTTGGATGTAGGAGAATTGATGCCCATCAACTCCTCCAAAGATGGCATTCATAGCACGATGATGCCACTTAGCAACCTCAAACTCATTCGTTGTCCATTCACTCATTGGCTTGAGTATCATGGTTCCATCCTTTTGAACTTTGGTAGGAGGACTATAACCTTCTTCCACTACCATTCAAGCCCTTTCATCAATAGAGCAGATGTAGGATTTCATTCTTAACTACCAATACCTATAGTTGTTGTCTCGAAGTAATGGTGGCCTAGTATTTGAGGTTCTTTTCGCCATTACATCATCTTGAAAACCCATGACTTCAAAAGCTTTGCAAAAACCATGAGTGTATCACCCGGACTCTCACTAAGTACAATCTAGTGTTCTACTATGATACCAACTGAAAATACAAACACGGTTAAATGCTCAAGGGTAACCTAGAGAAGGGGGGGTGAATAGGTTAGACACCTTTTTTGACTTCTTTAGAAACAAACAAAAGTTTGTCCCTCCAGATTGCTTGTATCACAATATATATATATATCAATTAAAGACATTTAATCAATATATAAAACAAGTAAAGTGTGATACAAACAAGTAATTGTAACACATACACAATTTATATTATAGAAAGGAAGTCAACTTACATAAAGAGTACTATCCATAGTATTCAAATAACAAATACAAATATAAGAGAGATAGGGATAGAGAAAAGTTGACACATGATATAACGTGGTAAACCTCCGAAGAGAAAACATCCACGGGTTAGCAACCACTGGCAAACAAAATCCACTAGTAGATAAGAAAAGTACGATCTCTCAAGTGGCTCATCATTCCATTTCTGTTTTTCAATCCGAGCAAACACAATTTTCAACTTTACTCCATTTTAAGCCTTCCTCCATTTCTTTTCATGCTTTGAGTCAAAGATTTTCTTTTATTATTCTATTTCAACACTTTTTTGATTTTCCATACATAAACATAAATTCTTTATGACGGCTTTCACTCATCATAATGTTGTAGCCCTTTCCTACATTGAGCGGCTTCACAGCCAATGTGTGTAACGCTTTCCATGAAGGTGCTCGTTGAGTTCTATGTAGTTGCCGATGCAAAAAAGATACTAACCATAGGTCATCTATCTTGTGCTAAGCAATAAACTTTTAGATGCATCCAAATCTATACATTTTCAAACTCAACTACTCAAACTTAAACATATAAGAGAAGCAAAGTGCAATTTTTAAAAATCAAGTTTTTATGGCTCATAAGAACATGATCTAAGAGCAATAAGTAAAGACTTATTCAAGATCATTACTTCTCTAATGAGTAGCTTTCAAAGAATATGAAGCTCATATTTTCAAAAAGTATGCCACTCATCATTCAGGCAAGCATCTCAAGCATCATAAGTAAGATCTTTGTGAACAAATCACTAAAAGATCTTTAGAGAGCAAATGTCAACAAGGACCATATGAATGCTATACTAGTTCTCTAATATGACATGCTATATTATGCAATGCAAGAGTAGAAATGACTTTCTCCAAAAGTCTTAACAAGATAATCACCGAATAGATTTCATAAGAGTAACTTCTCAAAAGTTAATCAATGGATTTTGACTATCAAAACAAAGTTAAGTGAGATAGCTAAGTTCGTGTCTAGACGTGAAGTATTCCAAGCTAGCTAGCTAGAATTCTTAACACACTTGACACTTAGCCTTAAAGCTAACTCACATGTGCTACTTACACTAGAGGTAAAAGCACTCACCCTTGAACCATTTGTTCTTGGGTGAAATTTTACACAAAAATCATGATCATTTCTCATGGAAAAAATATATCTAGAAGATAAATCATCAACTATCTTCTCTATAAAGATATTACTCATGTAAAACATATCATTATTGCCATCAACAAAATGATCATGTGAAACACTCATTTTCACCCAAATCTTTTCAACTATTTTCTTCACACGATTATCATTATCACACACAAAATTCAAAGTTTTATCATGCAAGAAACATTCATAGAAGATTTTCACATCTCATTAGCATGCATCACATTCCCTAGTTTGCATCATCTAATATACTCATGGTAATATAGCAAAATTAGCAAACCGGAATAAATTTTGAGATGTTACTATTTAGGTGAGAGTGTACTGATGGTGAAGACTCCTTCATTTCCTTGATTTTGCACTTGACCTTGGAAGACATGGCCTTTGAAATCCTCTTGTTCCTTAGTGACTTGCCTTTAGTTGTAGGAGACTCTATTTGCTCATCTACAATGCTTATGCTACTTGAATCTCCATGAATATTACTTAAACTCTTTGGCCTTCATAATTGCCAACTCCTCTTCCTTGCCTTTGATCATTACCTCCAAGATATAAAAACAAATTATTAGCAAAATCATTAGTTAAACTATCTAATACACGAACCTTTTTAACCATCTTCTTGTCTAGACATTTGATCACTTCATTCTTCACTTCAACTTCTTTTAACGCTTCATCTCTTTCCTTGTAAAGAGTTTGAAATCTTACCATCAAGTAGAAGTTGGTGGTCTTTAACATGCAGTTCTCTTCATTGAGTTGCAAAGACAAGTAATCATGTCTAGATCGATCATCCTCCGGAAAAAGCTTCTTCATCTTTGCTTTTGTCACTAACTTTATTTTCAAGCTTATCAACAAAATTATTAGTAGACAAATGAAATATAAAATAAGAAGAACCATTTTCACAACCAACGAAGGAGGACAACCAAAAATAAACAATTGTAGACTAGAGATTGATATCCATGATTAGTAAATAACCTTGTAGATCCCGAATCACACTAACTACTTTAAGTGACCCGCTCTGATACCAATTGAAACTCAACCTAGTTCTTAGAAAATGAAATTAGATATAGAAATAGTCAATCAAGTGTAAGAATAAAAGATTTCTAGAAACAATTTTTATGTTTATCAAGTTTCGCACAAATCAATCAACTTATCACAAATCTAGCTAAACTTGAAACTTCAAATTAACAAACCATAAAATGATATCAAAATCATCCTAGTCATGCTTCTTAATCAATTAACATCAATCAATAAGAAGATCTAAGAAGAAAACTAAGAAGAAGATGATTTTACCAACAAGGATGAAAACCACGAACTGAAGATCTGATCACAACAAATGTTCTAGACATTGTTTGGTTCTAGAAATGCTTGGGGTTTGTATAAATCTTCAATACACTCGAAATCGGTTTTTGAATCAAGTGATTCAGAGTTGAAATGAAGAAGTTATCACAAAAACAAAAATCAAAATGTTGAGAGAAAATTTTTTGCATTTGTTCTTGAAATTCATTTTTTTCTCAACTTGTTATTAATGAGAGGGAAGGAGAGGTTTTAAGGAGACAAAAACAAAAAGACTGAAAAGTCCCCATGCTTTAGTGCCTCCCTGAGATGGCACGTGGGCATCTCGGGGCAGAGCAACTTTGGGGCCGAGATGGCCACGCACCATCTCGGGATGGTGCCAAGTGATGGCTTATGCCATCGCACCTCTTAAATTGGGTCTTTATATAAGACCCATTTTAAAACATTGTAATACTAGTCAGTATAACAAAACTTATGATATATAGATAGATATATCATTTAATTATCAAAACCTAATGATATTATTATGATATCATTAGCCAGAATTGAAAGGTTATTATTATTATTTAGATTGGTATGATATAATTAAATGATAATTGGAATCCAATTATCAAAATTAAATAATTAATTTTGTTAGGTTATAACCTTTCAATTTGAAAACAAATACTATTGTGGAGTCTATTAATGTGAAAATAGATGATCTTAGCATGCCTGATTTGTGTGATAACAAAGGTTTCAATGAACCTAAAAAACATTTGTTGAATGACACTAAAGCACCTATTGATATGGCTAGTTGTGATGAAAGTGAGTCTAGTCATAATGATGATAATGGTAGTGTTGTTAGAGAAGAGAGTCAAGAGTTAGAAAATGGTTTGAATGATAACCAACAAGATGTTGAAAATTCTAATTCTAGACTTAGGAACATGCATTACCAACAAGACATCATAGGTGATTTAAATGAAGGGGTTAGAACTAGAAGGCAACTTGCTAACCAAATTTCATATGCTTGTTACACTTCTCAAATTGAGCCCCAAAATATTAATGAAGCAATTATTGATGAATATTGGGTTAATGCCATGCAAGAAGAACTAAATCAATTTGAGAGGGATGAAGTATGGTCCTCAGTTTCTTAGACCAAAAGATATCAATGTGATTGGTATAAAATGGGTGTTTAGGAATAAAACCAATGAATGTGGCAAGATAGTGAGAAATAAAGCAAGACTAGTGGCTCAAGGATACACTCTAGTTGAGGGTGTAGACTTTGATCAGACTTTTGCACCCATTGCACGCCTTGTGTCTATTAGGCTTTTGTTGTCCATTGCATGTCTTAAAAAATTTAAATTTTTTCAAATGGATGTCAAAAGTGCTTTTCTCAATGGATACCTTCAAGAAGAAGTGTATGTTGAACAACCTAAGGGTTTTGTAGACCCACACTCTCCTAATCATGTGTTTAAGTTAAAAAAGGCTCTTTATGGCCTTAAGCAAGCTCCTAGAGCTTGGTATGATAGGTTGACTCAATATCTTATTTACAACCAATATAGGAGATGTGGTATTGATAGAACATTATTTGTCAAGCATTATAACAATGACATTTTTGTTGCACAAATATATGTTGATGACATTGTGTTTGGGTCTACATGTAAAACCAAGGTTGATGATTTTGTGAATGTTATGTCAAGAGAATTTGAAATGAGTATGGTAGGTGAACTCAATTACATTCTTGGTATGCAAGTGAAACAATCTAGCAATGGTATCATGTTGTCTCAATCTAAATATGCTAGAAATCTTGTTAAGAAATTTGGCCTTAGACAAAGAGATATTTGTATCTCTTAGAAGATCCATTGGCATGATTTGTGTTGATTAATGCTTATGTGTGGTTACGAGTGGCTTGATAAGCAAAACTATATTGCATATCTATTTCTTTAAGACCTACTCATGTGAGAAGTAATGGTTTTGATAAAATAGTTTTTATTGCTTCTAGATCATGCACTTAAGTCTTTGTAAATCTTGTTTTTTAAAAGTGCGCAAATGCTTCTCTTATATGTTTAAGTTTGAGTAATTGAGTTTGAAAGCATGTAGATTATGGATGCATCTTGAAGTTCATTGTCTAGTACATGATATATGACCTATGGTTAGTATCTATTTTCCTTCAGCATCTACATAGAACTCAATGAGCACCTTCATGGAAAGGGTTACACACCTTGGTTGTGAAGCCGCCCGATGTAGGAAAGGGCTATACCATTGTGATGAGTGAAAACCGTCATGAAAAGTATATGTTTATGTAAGAAAAATCAAAGAAGTGTTGAAAAAGAATCATTTTTTTAAAACAAACTTTGATACAAAACCTAAAAAGAAAAGGAGGAAAGATTAAAATGGAGTATAGTTGAAAATTGTGATTGCTCGGGTTGAAAAACAAAAATGGAATGACGAGCCACATGCACACACACGCTCAAATGTTGAAATCTATTCTCTTTAAAGCAAAAATCCGGATGATAATCGGTTTGACCTTGATTGGAAAAACTTTAGATGGATAGGTGTTGAAGTGGTTTACATGTTGATATCACAATCACTCTATTTATATATGCTAAAAGTATTTTCACACACACACATTTTTTTTGCTTAGTGTGCTTGATTCATTAGCAAAGAGGGATTATTTTTGAGAGAATAATGAAAATCTATGATTCTCTTATTGATTTGAAAAATAATGGTTTACTATCTTTTATTGCTTGAAATGTGTGATTGTGTGATTCTTTTGTGAACAAGTTTACTTGCTTATTAATATGTGGAGCATATGTTAAGGGAGATCTTAGTTTGTTAAACTTAGTTCTCTATACAACTTGTTTGCTCACTATCTCATGATTTTATTATTCATCCTGTAAAGTCATCATTTGTTGATTGGATTATTTCTTGAACAAATCACATTTTGGGGTATTATGTAAGGGTAACATAGGCTCTCAAGACCTCAAGAGGAGAAGCACCGAAGGTAAAATTCTTGTGCTTACCTACCTTGAAGAGATAGTTGCACACACTCATAAATTCATGCATAACTTTAATTCTTATATGTTGTGTGTTTACTTGTGTGCATTTTGGTTTAAATGACTCTTGTTGATTTATTTGCATCTTGGAATTAAATGTTTTATGCCATGTTTGACATTAGAATATGATGCATTTTTTAGCACTCTTGAACTTGTTGAATTTGTGTGTTTGAGTGTTGAAAATAGGCATTGCGCTGGTGGTGCACTACTCGACCAGCGCACCTCACCAGCGTAACATTCCAGTAGATTGTAGTATGTGTTGCGCCACTGAGTTACGCTGCTGCACCAGTACAAAGATGCAAAAATGGACAGTGCGCTAGTGGTGCGCTGGTGGTGCGCTACTCGACTAGCGCGGCCTCACCAGTACAACATTCCAGTGGATTGTCGCATGTGTTTCGCCACTGAGCTGCACCAGTCGACCAGCGCCTATTATAAAATTAGGTTGTGCGCTACTCGACCAGCGCATATCACCAGCGCACACAGAGGAAGCTAGAACATTTTTCCAAAATGACCTCACTTTGTTTGGATCTCTTATATATATAACTCTTTGGTTTAAGGCCATGTAATAGTTCAGAATATCATATATTTTCCTTAGAACACATTTCAAAGGAATTTTCTTCCAAGAACTCATTTTTAATCACTCAAAGCATTCCCATGTGCATAAAAACTTCATCTTGCATCATCTAAGTTCATTTAGAGTGCATCAATGGATAGGTTTGCTTCATCACATCTTGTTTGGTAAATTATTTACTATCTTCTTACAAGTTAAGTGTTTTACTTGCTAAGCCTTCTCTTTAATTATTTGTATGCTCTTAGAACATTTTCTAGATACAAATTAGAGATTGTTGTGATGACATGATTGAGTGTTGTATTGTGATAGCTTCATATGATTGTTTGATCTATGTTTAGCTAAGCTTCTTGAACATTTCATTTAGCTCTTGATATCTAAGATTGCATTAATTGTCATCTCATTATCCTAGTTAAGCATATAGGGTTTCCTAGCCTTGTTTGTTCATTGAATATCATCATATATTCACTTAGGACATTTTATCTCTTCATTGAGAAGTAAGACTTGTGTTGCTTCCGGGTGCAAGCAAGATGGACTAGGTTCAATTATATCAGGATTAGGTAGTAGTGGTGGATTAAACCGAGATTAGGTTGTATTTCCTTTGGCATTAGTGGATTCGAGGTTCTAAAGTGGCACTCTCATCAGCCCGTGGTTTTTCCCATTTAGAGGGTTTCCACTTATATCTCAAGTGTCTTTACTATTTCCGCATTTATTACACTTGTGGTTTTTTTTTTGTAACTAGATAGGGGCATTTTCGTCAGCTTGACCTTTAACGAAAATTGGGTAAAATTTATTTAAAATCTATTCACCCCCCCTCTAGATTAATATTACATACCATAATAATTATTTCAATTGGTATCAGAGCAGGTTCCTAGACATACATAGGTGATCCTTGCTCAATTTGGTGTGTGTTGCATTTTGTGTGTGTATTGATCATTCATACACTTGCATTCATATCATTCATTCATTAAACACAATGAGTGGAAACGGTGGCAACGAGGGAGCTTCTAGCACTAGACCTCCACTCCTCACCGGATTGAATTATGCCTCTTGGAAAGTCAAGATGGAGTCGTTTATTTGCTAAATTCATGACAAGTAGATGGCGGTTAAAGATGGCTACACTTCACCTATGATGACTCCTACAGATGGAGGAGATGATGTAATCAAGCCAAAGGCACAGTGGAATGCACAAGAGTTTGAGGCATCGAAGTGGAATAGGAAGGCAATGCATGCCATCCTATGTGCAATGGATGAGAACCAGTACAAGTTGGTTCAAAATACTAGGATAGCCAAGGAGGCATGGGATATCCTAGAAGTTGCACATGAGGGAACCGATGTGGTTAAGGAATCAAAGCTTCAAGTTCTCCAAACGCAATTTGAATTGCTCAAGATGAATGAGAACGAGTGCTTCAATGACTTTGAAGTGAGGTTGATGGATATCGTGAACCAAAGTCATCAACTTGGTAATCCTTATTCGGATAGGAAGATCAAGCTGAAGATTATGAGATCTCTACCCGATAGATTTAAGTCTAAGGTGACATCTTTAGAAGAGAATAGTAGTTACAAGGACATGAAGCCAAGTGAGGTGATTGAGAGGCTTCTAGCTTATGAATCTAGGAAACGTCCTAACACACCATCGAAAAAGCAAAAGGATATTGCTTTGAAAGCCACCAAAGTTGAGAAGGAGGAGAGTGATGACTCAGATAAAGAACTGGCCTTTCTAATGAGGAAGTTCAATAAATTCTACAAGTCTGAGAGGAAAGGTTTTGCATCCAATGGTCAAGACTTAAAGAAAAAGGCACCCTTCAAAAAGTTTGAGCCTAGGTAAGAAAAGACCGAGAAGAAAGGAGTCCAATACTATGAATGCGGTGTGATATGTCACTTTGCCCCAGAATGTGCAAATCACAAGGTCAAGAAGAAAGGAAAAGTGATGGCTGCCACATGGAGTGAAAGTGATAACTCCAATGAAGGAGATGAGTCTTTGGATGATGAAGAACTCATGGCTAACTTCATAGCATTTACATCCTCTATTAAGAGCAAAGATGCTAGTAAAGAAGAGAATGAAAGTCAAGAGGGAAACTACTCAAGTGATGATGGATCTTCATCACAATCCACAAATGGAAGTGTGGATAGGATGGATCTCAAGGACTACATGTCTAAGTTTGAGAGTTCAAGGTTAAAGAACAAGAATGAAATCAAGAGATTAAAAGAAGAAAACCTAGACCTCTCAACTCAAGTTGACCAACTAAATGAAGAGTTGGTGAGATCTAAGAGGAGTGAAGAAGGGTTGAAGAAAGTGCTTGAAGATGCTAGAGAGTTATTGGCAAAGATGAACTCTAGCACCAAAAAACTTGACCACATGCTAGATGTTAGAAAGAGGCCAAGTGACAAGAAGGGGCTTGGGTTTGAAGATGATAAGGTGTTCTCCACTCCAAGCAAGACCATTTTTTAAAGAAGCATGAACTTCAATGGGTCGTCTTCTCATCAATCACCTAGGAAGAAACTTGACCTGGAGAGTGTTCAAATAGTGCTCAAGTGAATGTGGCATCAAGAAGTCTACCTCAAGCCCATCTTACAAGGGCTCTTTAAGCTAACTTTCCTCAACCGAAAGATCATAAAGGGAAGTTACCTATCATTCAAGCTCAACTAAGGAAGCAATCAGGTCTTGCTCAACAACAAAGAAGGAAAGCTCCTCAACAACAATCAAGACAACTACATAGACATGGAAAAGTCCCCAATGCATCCTCAAGGTTATGGTATGATTCCTAACTTCATTCCTACATGTCATTTTTATGGTATTTATAGTCACATAAGACCAAATTGCTTTAGGTATATTAAATTGTATAGAATTGAAAGCATGATAGAGAAGAAAAAGACTAAAGCCATGATGCATGTCACTAGGAAAAATGGAACAACTTTGCTTGATCCTAAGACACTTAGAGCCCATGTACCATTGACCACTAGGAAGAAAAATATTGCACCTAGGTGGATTAGAAAGGATGAACACTTTTTCCATGTTGCACAAATTGCCTTGAATGCTCATTCTTGTGATTTTTGGCATTTGGATAGTGGGTGCGCTAGGCACATGACTGGAAATAAGAGTTTCTTTGAGACTCTTGTGATGGAGGAGGGAGGAAATGTCACCTTTGGTAATAGATCCAAAAAGAAGGTTAAAGGAAAGAGAACCATTTCCATTCCCGGATTACCCTCTTTGTCCAATGCTTTGTATGTTGATGGTTTAAAAGCCAATTTGATAAGCATTTCACATCTTAGTGATGAAGGACTTTCCTTCTTGTTTAGGAAAGATGATTGTTCTATCCTATTACCAAATGGACAAACCTTGTTAATAGGTATGAGATCTAGTGACAATTGCTATTGTCTTGAGGCTAGAGGTGTCTCTTGCAATGTGTCCAAGGATGAACAAATTGAGTTGTGGCACGAAAGACTTGGTCACATGAACTATAGGGATTTAAGAATCTTAGACAAGTTCAATTTTGTGCGAGGCCTTCCCAAACTTGGGAAAAAGGTGAATGGTGTTTGTGGACATTTCCAACAAGGGAAGCAAACCAAAAGTATGCACAAAAGGGGCAAGTATTTATCCACCAAGAAACCTCTAGAGCTTCTCCACATGGATCTTATGGGTCCCATGTAAACAGAGAGTTTATGTGGAAAGAGATACATTTTTATGTGTAGATTACTTCTCCAGGTACACATGAACTTATTTTCTTAGAGAAAAATCTGAAACCATTGACAAATTTAAAATGCATTGTTCCAAAATTCAAAATATAATGAACTCCAAGATTAAAAGCATTAAAAGGATTAGGAGTGACCATGGGAAGGAATTTGAGAATGCACATTTTGAAAACTATTGCAATAGTCTAGGCATCACTCATGAGTTTTCGGCTCCTAGGACACCTCAACAAATTGGAGTTGTCGAGAGGAAAAATAGGGTTCTTCAAGAAATGGCCCGTGTGATGTTGCTTAGCAACAAAGTCCCTAGGAATCTTTGGACCAAAGCCATCAATACGGCGTGATACATAGGAAATAGAGTCTTTCTAAGGCCCCACACTAGGCAAACTTCCTATGAGTTATGAAAAGGTAGAAAGCCAAATGTTAGCTATTTCCACACCTTTGGAAGCAAATGCTACATTTTGAATGACCGTGATCATATTGGCAAATTTGATGCTAAGAGTGATGAGGGTATATTCATTGGCTATGCCTTGAATAGTAAAACCTATAGAGTTTTCAATCTAAGAACTAGGACCGTAATGGAATCATCTAATGTTATCATTGATGATACTAGGCTCAAATCTAATGACCATGAGGAGAAGGTAGATCTAGTTGATGACTCCCCTTTGGAGAAGGTTGTTGATGTTTTTAATGTTGAAAAGATTAACCTTGATGATGACATAACACAACCTATTGATAGGATTCCTCTCTTGTACTCAAAAGAACCTACTCCATGGGTTAGGAAACTCCATGACAAAGATGACATCATTGGAGAGGTTAATGAGGGTGTTAGAACCAGGCATCAAATGGCTAATCTAGCTACACTTGTTACACCTGTAAATTAGAACCCATAAAGGTTGATAAAGCCTTAAAGGATGAATTTTGGGCACTTGTTCCTGGGCCCAAGAGCACCAATGTGATAGGCACCAAGTGGGTATATAGGAACAAATCTGATGAGGATGGCAACATTGTACGAAACAAGTCTAGGCTTGTAGCACAAGGGTACTCTCAAATTGAGGTATTGATTTTGAGGAGACATTTGCTCCCGTTGCTAGTATTGAGTCCATTAGACTTCTTTTATCCATTTCCTGTTTGCACAAGTTCAAATTATATCAAATGGATGTTAAGAGTGCCTTCCTTAATGGTTTCTTGCAAGAGGAAGTGTTTGTTGAGCAACCCAAAGGGTTTGTAGATCCTCACCACCCTAATCATGTCTATCATCTTAATAATGCTTTATATGGGTTGAAACATGCACCAAGGGCTTGGTATGAGCATCTCACCCAATATCTTATAGACAATGGCTACACTAGGGGTAGTGTTGATAAGACTCTATTAATCAAGAAAGACAAAGATGAGCTTTTTATAGCTCAAATCTTTGTTGATGATATAGTCTTTGGCTCCACCAATGACACCAAAGTCCAACAATTTGTTGATGTCATGTCTCATGAGTTTGAGATGAGTCTTGTTGGTGAGCTAAGTTACTTTCTAGGTTTACTAATTTAGCAAATGGATGATGGGATTTTCATAACCCAAGCTAGGTATGCTAAAAACCTAGTGAAGAAATTTGGCCTTGAAAGTGCCAAACATTGTGATACACCCATGAGTACCACTTTAAAGCTAAGCAAGGATGCTAGTGGTAAAAGTGTGGACCAAACATTATACCGTGGCATGATTGGTAGCTTGTTTTATTTGACCGTAAGTAGGCCCAATATCTCTTTTAGTGTGGGTGTGTGTGCTAGGTACCGATCGGATCGTAAGGATTCCCATCTCTCTTCTGTTAAGAGAATCATTCGATATGTGAATGAGACATCTAACTATGGAATTTGGTACTTTTTTGACACTAATGCTAGTCTTGTAGGCTTTAGTGATGCAGATTGGGCAGGAAATTGTGATGATAGGAAAAGTACATCCGGCGGTTGCTTTTTTCCTTGGGAATAACCTTGTCTCTTGGTTTTGCAAGAAGCAAAATTCGATTTCCTTGTCCACGGTTGAGGCTGAATACATTGCTGCTGGGAGTGGATGCACACAACTTCTTTGGATGAAGCAAATGCTAGTCGACTATTGATTCAATCATGGTACTCTTACTCTTTTTGTGATAACATGAGTGCAATTATTCCAAGAATCCGGTTCAGCATTCTAGAACTAAGCATATTGACATCCGTCATCATTTCATTAGAGAACTAGTTGAGAACAAATGCATAGTACTTGAGCATGTAGGTACTAATGATCAACTAGAGGATCTATTTACTATACCCTTAGATGCTACTCGATTCAAGAATCTTAGTAGATCTATTGGGATTTGTTTAATGGAGTGATGTGTTGTGGTCTTTGACCCCATAAGAGGAACTCAAGCAAAGAGAGCTATTGTAAACTTGTTACATCCCATTTTTTTAAAAAATATTTATGCTATTTTGTTGATTGCTTGAGTAGCTTGGTTGCAATTATTATAGTATACTGTATTTTCTTCAATAAATGTGAACTTTGCTTTGATTACAATCCATGTCATATTTATGTTCAAACATGCATTTTTGGGCTAGGAGATCTACATAGGAAGTACATATTGAATGACCTATAATTATCTCCATGACATGATGATTCTTGAATGACATGCTAACGAAAAATGATAAAGCATGAATTGGTGATTGCAATTGTTGAATGCAAAATATTGTGCGAAAAAGCTAGTGAGACTAAAATGTTGCATCAATGTCTCTCTTTCTTTATTAGTTGAACATGGCTACTATCATACGGGTATCCTCCCAGAAAAATCAAATATGGTGCAAAGTTGCTCATGCCATGTTTAGCTTATAAAGTTGGATATAGTGCCATTAAAATTTGATATCTATAAAAACTCTATATCCTTGCTTCTCTCATGACAAATGGTGAAATTGGTTTGAATTATATTGGAAACCTTTGTCATTTGCTTTGCCAATTACCATTGTTTTTCGACTTGAATGCAACATGTCTTGTATGCAAAGAATTTTTGATTCACACATTTTCTTCAAAATAAATCTCCTGATTAATAGAGTTGCATAAATGTGGCTTATATAATAATGCAACAATCTTGTATGCTTCTTGCTTTCTTTGCCTTGAGTGACCCGGTTGGGGACTTCTCCTTTGCCTATATCATGACAAAAAAGGGGAGTAGCATTGACCTAGCGTTGTGGTGTTACTGGAGTAACATGTGTTGGCTTTAAGGGGAGTAGTACTTGTTTAAGGGGGAGCATTGCATGAGAATTTCACGATGCCATACTCATATTATTGAATGCAATTGCTTTTGTCTTCTATTCACTTGATCATCTCATTGGTTGGCAAATGTATTTGTACTTTCCTTGTGTGTAGGGTTGATAGTTCTACAAGAGATTGAAGATTTAAAGGTTTTTTTTTTGTTTATCTCTTTGTAATGTAGAATATCTTCCCGGAGTTTTATTTTGTTTTGTGAGGATCAATATGAGTGGTAGTTTTGTCACAAAATAGCCAAAAGGGGGAGATTTTAAAGTCCTTATTTGTTGATTGGCTTACTTCGTGAACAAATCACATTTTTGGGGTATTATGTAAGGGTAGCTTAGGCTCAAAAGACCTAAAGAGAAGAAGCACCGAAGGTAAAATTCTTGTGCTTACCTACTTTGAAGAGATAGTTGCACACACTCATAAATTTATGCATAACTTTAATTCTTATATGTTGTGTGTTTACTTGTGTGCATTTTGGTTTAAATGACTCTTGTTAATTTATTTGCATCTTGGAATTAAATGTTTTATGTCATGTTTGGCATTAGAATAGGATGCATTTTCCATCACTCTTGAACTTGTTGAATTTGTGTGTTTGACTGTTGAAAATAGGCATTGTGCTGGTGGTGCACTACTTGACCAGCACACCTCACCAGCGCAACATTCCAGTGGATTGTAGAATGTGTTGCGCCACTGAGTTGCGCTGCTGCACCAGCGCAAGGATGCAAAAAATGGGCAGTACGCTGGTGGTGCGCTACTCGACTAGCGCAGCCTCACCAGTGCAGCATTCTAGTGGATCGTCGCATGTGTTGCGCCAATCGACCAGCGCCTATTATAAAATTAGGTTGTGTGCTACTCGACCAGCGCATGTCACCAGCGCACATAGAGGAAGCTGGAACATTTTTTCCAAAATGACCTCACTTTGTTTAGATCTCATATATATATATATATAACTCTTTGGTTTAAGGTCGTGTAAGAGTTCAGAATATCATATATTTTCGTTAGAACACATTTCAAAGGAATTTTTTTTCCAAGAACTCATTTTTAATCACTCAAAGCATTCCCATATGCATAAAAACTTTATCTTGCATCATTTAAGTTCATTTAGAGTGCATCAATGGATAGGTTTGCTTCATCATAACTTGTTTGGTAAGTTTTTTACTGTCTTCTTACAAGTTAAGTGTTTTACTTGCTAAGCCTTCTCTTTATTTATTTGTATGCTCTTAGAACATTTTATAGATACAAATTAGAGATTGTTGTGATGCCATGATTGAGTGTTGTATTACGATAGCTTTATAGGATAGTTTGATCTATGTTTAGCTAAGCTTCTTGAACATGTCATTTAGCTTTTGATATCTAGGATTGCATTAATTGTCATCTCATTATCCTAGATAAGCATATAGGGTTTCCTAGCCTTGTTTCTTCATTGAATATCATCATATATTCACTTAGGACATTTTATCTCTTCATTGAGAAGTAAGACGTGTGTTGCTTCCGGTAGTAGGTAGCTTAAATTGCAAGTAAGATAGACTAGGTTCACTTATACCAAAATTAGGTAGTGGTGGTGGATTAAACCGGGATTAGGTTGTAATTCCTTTGCCATTAGTGGATTCGAGGTTCTAGTGCGGCGCACTCATCAGCCCCTGGTTTTCCCCATTTGGAGTGTTTTCACGTATATCTCAAGTGTCTTTACTATTTCCGCATTTATTAGACTTTTGGTATTTTTGTAACTTGATAGGGGCATTTTCGTCAACTTGACCTTTAACGAAAATTGGGTAAAATTTATTCAAAATCTATTCACCCCTCTCCCCTCTAGATTAATATTACACACAATAATAATTGTTTCACATCCCTTATACCCTTGTAGGTATTTTCATTTGGCATTAATCTCTCTCTAGGTTGTGTAATATGTTTTTGTCTATTCCTTGCCAAAAAGGGGGAGAAAGTGTTTTTCTCACCATGTTACTTAATTTTGATATAAAGGGGAGACAATTCGTTAAGGGAGAGAAAGAATTCTTGTTTGCATGAGATAAGAAGAGATAAGGGAATTTTTTGTTTTGTTTCGTATATTGTTTGTTTATCTCACCTATCTTCTTTGTAGAAGATTTCTTTTGGTTGTTCTTGTCTCACAAGTGCTTTAAATGTGTGAAGATATTCTTGAAGATTCTTGAAGACATTTTAGTCTAGGAATATTTCTTTGTTATATGAGGATGTGAGAATGCAATAAACATTGATTTTGAGTGATCATTGTATGGTGAGGTAGAGGTTTTGTCATGGAATAGCCAAAGGTGGAGATTGTTAAGTTCTAGATTTGTGTTGGCTTGATTCCATAACAAAACTTCATTTCTTTGTAATATTTAGTTACTTAAGTGATTTGTGATGATGAGAGTTTCAAGGAATAAAAGCAACTTCTCATGATGCAAAGTTCGTCTTCAAGAGGATTGGTACTATTCTTGGATGCTAAGGTATTGAGATCCTTCTTCCTCTTGCAAGGTGTAAGCGCACACACACACAATTCATTCATATGTGTCCCTGCTTAGTTGTGCATCATTAAATGCACACACATACACAATTCGTACATTTGTGTCCCTGTATCGTAGCGCATCATTTGGTATAACACTTTCACACACTTGAAGTTGAATGCTGATGCATTGGTATGAAAGTAACATGTTTTGGAAAATGCATCATTGGAGACTATCTCTATGTAGTTTGCATTCTTGTGTGAAATATGTTTGTTTGTTTATATGTTTATATAACATGGATCTTGAACTTTATTTTAGTCTAAGATTATTCATGACTGAGTTCTGGTCATTTCGGTTATTCATACTAGTGATTTTGAATTCTAAATCAAATGATACTACACTTTCAACTCATGATGCATACATTGTCTTCGTCTTCATATATCTAGTCAAATTCTTATTTTTTGGGTTGAGTATCTTATATTTCCATGTCCATAAGGTAATCACAGTTTGTAATCTTCAAACGGATTCGAATTCGGAGTTCAGAGGCCAAAGAACGGTCGAAAAATGTGAGAGAAGCGCAAGGGAAGAGGTGCGATGGCATAAGCCATCACTTGGCACCATCCCGAGATGGCGCGTGGCCATCGGCCCCAAAGCCTTGCTGCCAAAGATTCCCACGCGCCATCTCACGGAGGCACTAAGGCATGAGGGCAAAGTGTTCTTTTGGTTGTTCTCTCTTTAAAACCTCTTCTTCCCTCTCATTCGTTAGATTTAAAACAAGTTGAGAGAAACGAATTTTAAGAACAAGTGCAGAATTTTTCTCTCAACATTTTGATTTTTGTTTTTGTGATAACTTCTTCATTTCAACTCCGAATCACTTGATTCAAAAACCGATTTTGAGTGTCTTGAAGATTTATACAAACTCCAAGCATTTCCATAAAAAAAAGGATGTCTAGAGGTTTAGTTGTGATCAGATCTTCAGTTCGTGGTTTTTATCCCTTTTTTTTAAATCATCTTCTTCTTAGTTTTCTTCTTAGATCTTCTTATGGATTGATGCTATTTGATTAAGAAGCATGACTAGGATGATTTTGATATCATTTTTTGGTTTGTTAATTTGAAGTTTCAAGTTAGCTAGATTTGTGATAAGTTGATTGATTTGTGCTAAACTTGATAAACATGAAATTGTTTCTAGAAATCTTTTTTTCTTTTGCTTGATTGACTATTTCTAGATCTAATTTCATTTTCTAAGAACTAGGTCGTGTTTCAGTTGGTGTCTATATCTTCATATCTATGTATGTTGCTAACCCCCATGGATGTTTCCTCTTCGGAGGTTTACCACGTTATATCTTGTGTCAACTTTTCTCTATCCCTATCTCTCTTATATTTGTATTTGTTATTTGAATACTATGGATAGAACTCTTTATGTAAGTTGACTTCCTTTCTATAATATTGATTGTGTATGTGTTACAATTACTTGTTTGTATCACACTTTACTTGTTTTATATATTGATTAAGTGTCTTTAATTGATATATATATTGTGATACAAGTAATCTAGAGGGACAACCTTTTGTTTGTTTCTAAGGGAGTCAAAAAAGGTGTCTAACATATTCACCCACCTCTAGGTTAGCCTTGAGCATTTAACCGTGTTTGTATTTTCAATTGGTATCAGAGCGGGACACTATATTGTACTTAGTGAGAGTCCAGGTGATACATTCACGATTTTTTTAAAGCTTTTGAAGTCATGGGTTTACAAGATGATGTAATGGCGGAAGGAGCCTTAAATACTAGGCCACCATTACTTCGAGGCACTAACTATGGGTATTGGAAGTTAAGGATGAAAGCCTACATCCACTCTATTGATGAAAGGGATTTGATGGTAGTGGAAAAAGGTTATAGTCCTCCTACCAAAGTTCAAGAGGATGGAACCATGATACTCAAGCCAATGAGTGAATGGACAACGAATGAGTTTGAGGTTGTTAAGTGGCATCATCGTGCTATGAATGCCATCTTTGGAGGAGTTGATGGGAATCAATTCTCCTACATCCAAAATCTTGAATCTGTAAAGGAAGCTTGGGATACTCTCCATGTTACTAATGAAGGAATCTTAGCGGTGAAGAAAATGAGGATTAAAATTTCGGCATCACAATTTGAAGGTTTAAGTATGGGTAAAGAAGTAAAATTTGAAGACTTCCAATTCCGGCTTCTTAATATTGCTAACCAATGCCAAGCACTTGGAATACCTATCTCAAAAGAGCATTTAAATTGGAAAATTCTTAGGTCTTTTCCTAAGAGATTCAAATCAAAGGTGATGGCCAATGAGGAAAGCAATGATGTGAATAGCATGAACATTGATGAGTTGCTTGCGTCTCTCTAAACTTATAAGATGTGCTTGAGGCTAAGGATTAAGAGTAAGGGAATAACTCTCAATGCTATTGAGGAGAGTGATGATGAAAATGAAGAGATGGCTCTTTTGGTTAGAAAGTTCAAGAAGTTTTTAAAGAAGAATGCCAAACCTAGAGGCAAGTCTTCTAAGGAAAAGGAGTTAAGAAAACAACATCTCCAAGGAATGAGAAGAATAGTCAAGCCATGAACAAGAAAGATGTTTAAAGCTACAATTGTCATGATTTCAGTCACTTTGCTAGTGAGTGCACCAAGAAGCCACTAAGAAGGATAAAAAAGGCAAAGTGTTGGTGGCTACTTGGAGTGATGATAAATCTAGTGATAATGACAGCTCTAGTAGTGAGTCTTTAAGTGATGAAGAGGTGGTGAGCAACTTTGTAGCTCTAACTGCTTCTCATTATTCACTAGATGTTGATGGTACAATATCTTTGAACAAGAACTTTGATGCAAATCATCATGGAAGCTCTAGATCCAATCCTACTAATCTTGAGTTGTTAGCCAAGATAGAGAAGCTTGAAGAAGATAGAGATAATGCTCTAAGAGAGGTAGTTGAGAAGGATGATTTGATCAAGAAACAACTAGATGAGTTTGTGATTGTCACTCGTAGACTTCTTGGTGAGATGGGTGAAATTATGAAGAAGTTTAGAGAGCTTGAAAAGATAAACCTTGAGAAGGATAATATGATATCTTCTTTGAGGAAGAGAGAACAAGAATTAATGGAAGAGATAGACACCGCTAAGGAGGCCATTAAGGACTTAGTGAATGATTCGGTAAGTGTGTCTAGTGTTAGGAATCTTGTTAACTCTCATAGTGGCGAAGATGACTTGGTAGTTAAAGAGGAGCTCTTGGAAGTACCACTTCCTACTTACTTGGATGAAGTCGTGATTGATAAGAAACCACACAAGAAGAGAAGATCAAAAGCCAAGAAGAAGTTGGCGAACAAGGTATTTTTGCAAACTCTTAGTGAAGCTAGTTCAACTCCAAAAGGTACAATCTCATCTTTTATTACAATTTGCCACTATTGCAACACAATATGTCACATTAAGCCTAGGTGTTATAAATATATTGAAAAATGCAAATTAGGAAATAAATCTAGAGATAAGGAGATTAAACTTCAACTTGAACAAGCTAAGGTCTTGAGAGTTGACAAACATGATAATATTTCTAAGCATGAGAAGAAGTTTTGGTGTAGAAATAAAACTAATATTGTTCAACTTGACAATGCTTGTGTTGAAAATGTCAAGGAAGAGTATGTTAATGATATTCTTGTTAATCAAGTCATTGAAGGACTTTACTCTATATTTATCATTGTTGTCAAGGATGATATTGAAAATGTTTGTGTAGGTACACTCAAGAACAAGTGGTTCAAGGGTGAGTGCTCTTATCACTAATATAAGAAGCACATGTGAGGTAACTTTGAGGCAATATATCAATTGTGTTAAGAATTCTTGTTTGCTAGCTTTGAATACTCCATGTATTGATATGAACTTGGTTATCTCATATCATGGTCGTTATGATGGTCAAAATTTGTTGGTTAACTTTACAGAAGTTTTTTATATATAAGTGTTGGTTGAGTTGAGATGTTGTGCTTTTTATACTCTTGTTGTGAAACATCGTTAACTTGGTGTCATGAGATCATTCAAGGCAAGAGTGCTCATAAAAAGGGTGGAAGTATGATATTTGGTGAATATAATGTGCAAAAGGTATCTTTATCCTCTAATTCATGTTCTCTTAGATATTCATCTTTTGTCTCAATTTTTGATATACATCTCATAGCATGTCATATTAGAGAATTTTGTATAACATACATATGGTTCTCATTGACATTTGCTATTTTAGGATCTAATAGTGATATTGTTCACATTGATCTTAACTTTGATGACTGTTTGTGTACAGTATATTGAGTGGCATTACTTTTGAAAATATGAGCTTCATATTCTTTGAAAGCTACTCATTAAAGAAGTAATGATCTTGAATAAGTCTCTACTTATTGCTCTTAGATCATGTGCTTATGAGCTATAAAATCTTGGTTTTCTAAAATTGCACTTTGCTTCTCTTATATGTTTTGCTAATAGGTTGAGTTTACTAATATGTAAACTTTGGATACACCTTAAAGTTTTGGTGCTTAAGTACATTTAAAATGATCTATGGTTAGTATCCATTTTGCTTCAGCAAATACGTAGAACTCAACGAGCACCTTCATGGAAAGAGCTACACACATTGGTTGTGAAAGCTACCCAATGTTGGAAAGAGCTACACCATTGTGATGAGTGAAAGCCACCATGAAGTGAATTTTGTTTTTGTTAAAAAAACAAATTGCAAAAAAATCAAAGAAGTATTGAAATGGAATCATAAAAAAAAATAAAAAATTCTTTGATTCAAAGCCTAAAAATAAAAGAAGAAATACTTAAAAATGAGTATAGTTGAAAACCAAATGAGCTCGGGTTGAAAAACAGAAATGGGATGACGAGCCACATTCACACACATGCTCATATGTTGAAATCTATACTCTTAAAAGCAAAAACTTCCGGCTGATAATCGATTTGACTTTTTATGGAAAAATCTTAAGATGAATAGTTGTTGGAAATTGTTTGCATGTTGATTATCAAACTACTTCTTGATATATATTTGAAGCATATCTCTTATACACACACTTTGTTTATGAGTATGATGATATTTTAGCAATTGTTGAAGAATTATGAGAGAACTTGAAAAATCTTTGTGTATCTCTCTTAGCATATGAAGTATATTTTGTTGATATTTCTTAAAATTGCTTGAATGTGTGATTGTGTGAACATCTTTGTGAACTTTATGCTATCCTTGATTTTAGTGATAGCAATTATCAAGGGGGAGCATTGTATGCTAGACATTGTTCTCTTTTATGATATGTTCACATGCTTCATTTTGTTACATGTTGGCATATTTTGACTTAATGATACTTGTAAGATATTACTCACTATAATTGTCTAGCATGATGATTCATTCTTAAGTCATATGTCTTTGTTTTTATATTTTTGTGACTAATATTCTTGTTTTGTCTTTCACTCACTTTTATTGTATGTATATAGCATCTTATAACACAAGAACAAATGGGAAGAACTAAGATTACCGGAAGTGGAAATCAATTGAATCCCGTTGTGAAAGCCAAGTCTACCTCAAAAGGATCCAAAGATTTAAGAACAAAAGATTTAGGGATCTTTGAAACAAAGAAGATATTTCAAGAAAGAGGCATTGACTTAGGTAAGTGTAAAAAACTTATGATCTTAAGTGCTTAAAGGATAGAAATTGGGAATCTTGGTGAGCATGTTAGGAATTGTGAATGATACTCTTGTTAGAGAGTTTTATCTTGAATATAGGGAAAGTGCCACCTTATTGGATGCTTTGATTGAGATTAGGGGTGTTGTGTTTAGGGTTAACCTGGAAAACATTAACAAGTTTCTTGGGTTATCTAATGATATAGATTCTAGTTTCCTAGATGTGGATGTCATTGAGAATCTTAATATCATGGGTAGAACTCTTTGTGACAATGCCTCATTTGAGTGGAAAGGTAGATCATATATTAGTCAACATGAGTTAACTAAAGCTAGTGCATTTTGGCATCTATTCATTTGCACTAACATTACTGGATCTTCCAATTCAACTGAGTTCAACCCTTGGAAAACTATTGTGATAAACTTGTGTCATACATGTCATATAAGAATAAGGGTAAGACTTTTGATACTTTTGGACTATTTAGTAGTTGTCAAGTTGATAGTCATGTGATTAGCACAAATATTCTTCTGGATTAGGCTATACAATTGAAGAAGAAGATTGACGAACTTAGGGCTATAGTTGTTCAACAAGATGCTAGGATAAAAGAGTTGGAGGAGTGTATTGCTTCAGGTTCAAGACCACCTCTCAAGCATTATGTTAGATCAACTAATCACACAACTTTCTTTGGTGGAACAAGTAGCAAGTATTTGAGTCTTATGGTATATTTCTTAACTTTTGGCATCATTTCATGTCGAAAAGGGGGAGAAAGACATTCTAGTTACTTAGTTTATTTTTATGTTGTTTTTGTGAACTTTTGAACTTTCAATGGCATGTAATAATTAGCCTTAAGATTTGGTTAAGAATTCTTATGTTTTGGCATGTATTGAGGGGGAGATACATGTGTTTGTGGACTAAATTGTATATTATTATCCATATTATATGTTGTCATTTGTTGTTTTTCTCTTGTATATGCATTGTGCTTTGAGATGATTTGTAGGTTACTTCAAGAGAAGATCAAGATGAATTTCAAGAGTTGATGAAGATTAGTTATAGGAATCTCACTCATCTTAATGTTAGGGAGTGATTTTGTGACCTATCTTCATTTTTATATTTGTAGTAAATGTATAGGTGTTATCTCGGGGAAGCATTATCAAAGGAGGTCTTTTCATTCTTTTTGCCTCATTCTTTCCCTCTCCTTTATATTTTCCTTCCCTCTCACATTTCATTCTAAGAAGAAATTTAAAACTTGTGTGCAGAATTTTCTCTCTACATTTTCTCACCCTCCAAACACCATAACTTCTTCATTTGAACTCCGATTTGAGTAATTCAAAGTTGAGATTGTTTTTATATTCATCCTCCATCTTTTCTCTAAAGGTTTAAGTGAGTTTTATTGCTGTTTTTGGAGTCTAAACTCACAAAAACTGGACTGCACCAAAATCAACTAAGGTATTGATTTTCTCTCAAAGTTTTCTTTTAAAACTTGGTCAATTGCCTTGGGTTTTCTTCTTCAACATATATATGTGTCTTGTGATTGCTTTGATTTAAGTTTTGAACTCATTTAAAGCTAGGTTAAGTATCAATTGAAATCTCACATGTTGAGTTAAGTTTTGATTTTGCCTATGTTTTCACATGTTTGGGATTGTATTGTGCTAGCTTTGATTCTAGGACTATTTGATGATCTTTGATTGATTGATTTTGTGAAAAATAGTTCCTCACATGTATTAGGCTCTCTTTGGCTGATTTCTCACAATGATACATGTGCTTATGTTCTTTTAAGCTATTCATGTGTTTTGTGGAATCTATGAATAGGATTATGCTCTAGAACTTTAGCTTTAATCTAAATGACTTTGTCATATGATTTTAGCATGTTTTTGGTTTATGAGATTTAAGCTTGATTATGTGATTAATTGAACATAATATGTTATTCAAATTTTAGATCTATGCATGCATCCAGGTTGTAATTAATGTTGAACATATCTTACATGATCTAGATGGATTAAACATGCATGATTGACTAGACTACATTTGATTTGTGCATTCATGCTCATGTCTAGTATTTTCTATAGGATGTGTTGATCATAACATTCTATGTTACGTGCTTGTTTGCGTTTTGCATTCATGATCGCCTAGATTCCTTGTGATAAGGAATTATTGATAATAGGTGTGAGACCTATGTTGTTGAGCAAGAAAGTCTTGGCCAGAGGTGGGAGACGTCGGATTGTCAAGCAAGGAAGTCTTGACTAGAGTCGGGAGGACTCGGATAGTTGAGCAAGAAGTCTTACCTAGGGTCGTGAGGATCCGGAAGGGTGAGCGAGGAAGTCTTGACAAGATGTGTGAGGCCTCAGATTGTTGAGCAAGAGGGCGACATCTTCACGAGTAGGATATGAGGGTAGTTTCTAGGAGAAGGGGCCACTTGAGAGATTGTACTTGTCTTATCTACTAGTGGATTTTGTTTACCAGTGGTTGCTAACCCGTGGATGTTTCCTCTTTGGAGGTTTACCATATTATATCTTGTGTCAACTTTTCTCTATCCCTATCTCTCTTATATTTGTATTTGTTATTTGAATACTATGGATAGAACTCTTTATGTAAGTTGACTTCCTTTCTATAATATAGATTGTGTATGTGTTACATTTACTTGTTTGTATCACACTTTACTTGTTTTATATATTGATTAAGTGTCTTTAATTGATATATATATTGTGATACAAGCAATATATAGGGACAAACTTTTGTTTGTTTCTAAGGGAGTCGAAAAAAGTGTCTAACCTATTCACCCCCCGCCTCTAGGTTAGCCTTGAGCATTTAACCGTGTTTGTATTTTCAATTTGTATCAGAGCAGGACACTAGATTGTACTTAGTTAGAGTCCAGGTGATACATTCACGGTTTTTTCAAAGCTTTTGAAGTCATGGGTTTACAAGATGATGTAATGGCGGAAGAAGCCTCAAATACTAGGCCACCATTACTTCGAGGCATTAACTATGGGTATTGGAAGTTGATGTTGAAAGCCTACATCTGCTCTATTGATGAAAAGGATTGGATGGTAGTGGAAAAAGGTTATAGTCCTCCTGCCAGGGTTCAAGAGGATGGAACCATGATACTCAAGCCAAGGAGTGAATGTACAACGAATGAGTTTGAGGTTGCTAAGTAAAATCACCGTGCTATGAATGCCATCTTTGGAGGATTTGATGAGCATCTATTCTCCTACATCCAAAATCTTGAATCCGTAGAAGGAAGTTTGGGATACTCTCCAAGTTACTAATGAAGGAACCTTAGCGGTGAAGAAATCGAGGCTTCAAATGTTGGCATCACAATTTGAAGGTTTAAGTATGGTTGAAGAAGAAAAGTTTAAAGACTTCCAATTCCGGCTTCTTAACATTGCTAACCAATGTCAAGCACTTGGAGTACCTATCTCAAAAGATCGTTTAAATTGGAAAATCCTTAGGTGTCTTCCTAAGAGATTTAAATCAAAGGTGACGGCCATTGAGGAAAGCAAGTATGTGGATAGTATAAACATTGATGAGTTGCTTGGGTCTCTCCAAACTTATGAGATATGCTTGAAACAAATATTATGGGGTGTTTAATATTAATCTAGAGGGGATGAATAGATTTTAATCAAATTTTACCCAATTTTCGTATATGGTCAATTAGAAGAAAATACCACTAACTAGTCACAATATTATCACAAGTGTAATAAGTTCGGAAATAATAAAGACACTTGATATATACGTGGAAACCCTCCAAATGGGAAAAACCACAGGCTGTTAAGTGCACCACACTTGAACAACGAATCCACTGATGATAGAGGTGTTACAACCTTCTCAAGTATATAACCCACCACCACTACTTAATCCCGGTATTAAGTGGACCTAGTCCAATTTGCTTACGCTTGAAGCAACCTACTCCCGGATGCAACACAAGACTTACTTCTCTTCAATGAAGAGATAAACACCCTATGCGAATATATGATGATATTCAAATATCAAACAAGGCTAGGGTACCTTATATGCTTATCTAGGTTATGAGATGGCAATATATGCAATCCTAGATATCAAGAGTTAAATGACATGTCATAAAACTTAGCTAAACATAGAACAAGCAATCCTATGAAGCTATCATAAAAGCCATATCAACACATGTTTTCATCAAGCATGGCAAGGATTATAATGCAGTTTATAAATGCAATTAATAAGTCCTAATCATTTATGTCCAAATGCAATGCATAGAGACTTAGCAAGAAGGGAAAAAATGTCCTAAATTCAAGCTATCAACAAACAAACTCAATCATGCAAAGGAACTCATAAATAGATGCAATGAATGAAGTCCTAGCATTTAATCAACTAATAAATGCAATAAAAACATCATCTTGGAAAACATGAACCAATGACAAAGATGAGATTTTTATTCAACTTACCAAGTCAATTAAAGATGAAGACCCATGCCTAAAGATGCTCAATAATGCATGAAGGATGTTGGGTTTTGAGTTAGTAGAGTTAAAGAATAACTCTTGGAGCTTCTCTCTCAAAGCAAATACTTTCTCACTCTAAAAAATGGTTTGGAAGGTCTGAAAAACGAGTGAGGAAGAAGATGGCACATAAATATGAGCACTAGAACAAAACTACATCATTTTGAAAAATGCCCAAAATTTACTCAGTGCGCTGGTCGACAAGTGCCACACCAGCACACACCTACTGTCCAAGGGGCGCTGGTGAGAGTGCTTGTGGACCGGAGCAGCCGTAACAACGCAATAACCCGAGATTTAAGTGACCCAAAAAATTACCAAACGACATCCAAACCTTTCGTATAATATACTGTTAGAAAGGTATAGAAGTATAAATTATAATCCAATTTAGAAAGCATGATTTGGATGTGTGTAGAAATGGTTATTGCCGTTTAAGTGACCAAAGGTCAGAAAAAGACAACAACAGAGATGCCCAGTTTTTATGGTCACTTTGGAGATTTCAAAACCAATCCAAACGGTCATGAAATATTATGAATAACATACCGTTGGAAAGGTATGGGTGTCTAGTTTGTACAAAACTTTTCAAAACATATTTGGAAGCATTTTATAAAAAGTTATGGTCATAAGACCATACAAAGGTCATTTTTGAAAAACATTTAAATCTTTGAAATCCATATTTTGAAACTAAACACCTTACTCCACATAACCAAACCAAGAGAAGAATACGACCTTCTCAAATGGTCACTCAATGTGCTAAGACAAGCACACCATCATGTAAGCATGAACAACACACAAAACCACACTATGAATGCACATGGACAACAATGAAGCACACATGCATAACAAATCAAATGCAAGTAAGTGTGTGTGTGAGCAACACCAAATGCATGTCAATACAAATGCAAAGATGTGATCAATATAAAAATGCAGGAAGAGTTATCAAAACATGAATGCACACTCATGTAAATACACAACATATCAGAATAAGAAATATGCATGAGTTGTGAGTGTGTGCAACTATATCTCTTCAAAGCAAGTAAGCACAAGAAATATACCTTCGGTGCTTCTTCTCTTGAGGTCTTGAGAGCCTAAGCTACCCTTACATAAAACCTTAATATGTGGTTTGTTCATGAAATAAGCCAATCAATAAATGAGGACTTTATAGTAATTGAAGCCAAAGATTAAGAGTAAGGGAATCGCTTTCAATGCTATTCAGGAGGAGAGTGATGATGAAAATGAAGAGATGGCTCTTTTGGTTAAAAAGTTCAAGAAGTTTCTACAGAAGAATGCCAAACTTAGAGGCAAGTCTTCTAAGGGAAAAGGAGTTAAGAAAACATCATCTCCAAGGAATACGAAGAATAGTCAAGCCATGAACAAGAAAGATGTTCAATGTTACAATTGTCATGATTTTGGTCACTTTGCTAGTGAGTGCACCAAGAAGCCATCTAAGAAGGGCAAAAAAGTCAAAGTGCTGGCGGCTACTTGGAGTGATGATAACTCTAGTGATAATGAGAGCTCTAGTAGTAAGTCTTCAAGTGATGAAGAGTTAGTGAGCAACTTTGTAGCTCTAACGGCTTCTCATTATTCACTAGATGTTGATGGTACAATATCTTTGAACAAGAACTTTGATACAAATCATCATGGAATCTCTAATTCCAATCATACTAATCTTGAGTTGTTAGCCAAGATAGAGAAGGTTGAAGAAGATAGAGATAATGCTCTAAGAGAGGTAGTTGAGAATGATGATTTGATCAAGAAACTACTAGATGAGTTTGTGATTGTCACTCGTAGACTTTTTGGTGAGAAAGGTGATATTATGAAGAAGTTTAGAGAACTTGAAAAGATAAACCTTTAGAAGGATAATGTGATATCTTCTTTTAAAAAGTGAGAATAAGGATTAATGGAAGAGATAGACATGGCTAAGGAGGCCATTAATGACTTAGTGAATGATACGGTAAGTGTGTCTAGTGTTAGGAATCTTGTTAACTCTCATAGTGGTGAAGACGACTTGGTAGTTGAAGGGGAGCCCTTGGAAACACCACTTCCTACTCACTTGGTTGAAGTCGTGATAGATAAGAAACCACACAAGAAGAGAAGATCAAAAGCCAAGAAGAAGTTGGCTAACAAGGTTTCTTTGCAAACTCCTAGTGAAGCTAGTTCAAATCTAAAAGGTCAATCTCATCTTTTTTTCCAATTTGCCACTATTGCAACACAGTAGGTCACATTAAGCCTAGGTGTTATAAATATATTGAAAAATGAAAATTAGGAAATGAATCCAGAGATAAGGAGATTAAACTTCAACACCTACACAAACATTGTTGTCAAGGACGATATTGGAAATGTTTGTGTAGGTACACCCAAGAACTAGTGGTTCAAGAGTGAGTGCTCTTATCACTAATATAAGAAACACATATGAGATAGCTTTGAGGCAATATATCAATTGTGCTGAGAATTATTGCTTGATAGCTTGGAATACTCCAGGTATTGATATGAACTTGGTTATCTCATATCATGGTTGTTATGATGGTCAAAATTTGTTGGTTAACTTTACAGAAGTTTTTTATATATAAGTGTTGGTTGAGTTGAGATATTATGCTTTTTATACTCTTGTTGTGAAACATCATCAACTTGGTGTCATTAGGACATTCAAGGCAAGAGTGCTCATAAAAAGAGCGGAAGTATGATATTTGGTGAATATAATGTGTAAAAAGGTATCTCTATACTCTAATGCATGTTCTCTTAGATATTTAACTTTTGACTCAATTTTTGATATACATCTCATAGCATGTCATATTAGAGAATTTTGTATAGCGTACATACGGTTCTTATTGACATTTGCTATTTTAGGATCTAATAGTGACATTGCTCACATTGGTCTTAACTTTGTTGATTGTTTATGTATAGTATATTGAGTGGAATTACTTTTGAAAATATGAGCTTCATATTCTTTGAAAGCTATTCATTAGAGAAGTAGTGATCTTAAATAAGTCTCTACTTATTGCTCTTAGATCATGTGCTTATGAGCTATAAAATCTTGGTTTTCCAAAAATTGCACCTTGCTTTTCTTATATGTTTTGCTAATAGGTTGAGTATACTAATATGTAAACTTTGGATACACCTTAAAGTTTTGGTGCTTAAGTACATTTAAAATGATCTATGCTTATATCCATTTTGCTTCAGCAAATACATAGAACTCAACGAGCACCTTCATGGAAAGAGCTACACACATTGGTTGTGAAAGCTACCCAATGTTGGAAAGAGCTACACCATTGTGATGAGTGAAAGCCACCATGAAGTGAATTTTGTTTTTGTTAAAAAAACAAATTGCAAAAAAATCAAAGAAGTATTGAAATGGAATCATAAAAAAAAATAAAAAATTATTTGATTCAAAGCCTAAAAATAAAAGAAGAAATACTTAAAATGAGTATAGTTGAAAACCAAATGAGCTCGGGTTGAAAAATAGAAATGGGATGACGAGCCACATGCACACACATGCTCATATGTTGAAATCTATACTCTTAAAAGCAAAAACTTCCGGCTGATAATCGATTTGACTTTTTATGGAAAAATCTTAAGATGAATAGTTGTTGGAAATTGTTTGCATGTTGATTATCAAACTACTTCTTGATATATATTTGAAGCATATCTCTCGCACACACACTTTTTTTATGAGTATGATGATATATATTTTAGCATCTATTCATTTACTAACATTATTGGATCTTCGAATTCAACTGAGTTGAATAAGGACAAGATCAAAATAGTGTATGCCTTGGTGACTAGTCAACCTATAAACCTTGGAGATCTTCTAATGTATTATATTGATAGTGCGACTTTCTCTACTAGAAGTGATAAAAAGTTTACATTACCGGGGTTTATAACTTCATTATGTTTAGCTTGTGGGGTTAAGAGTAGAGAAGATGATGTGTTAGTTCAACCCTTGGAAAAGTATTGTGATAAACGTGTGTCATACATGTCATATAAGAATAAGGGTAAGGCTTGTGATACTTTTGGACTATTTAGTATTTCTCAAGTTGATAGTCATGTGATTAGCATAAATATTCTTCCGGATTGGGCTATACAATTGAAGAAGAAGGTCGATGAACTTAGTGCTATAGTTGTTCAACAAGATGCTAGGATAAAAGAGTTGGATGAGTGTATTGCTTCAAGTTCAAGACCACCTCTCAAGCATTATGTTAGATCAACTACTCGCCCAACTTTCTTTGGTGGAACAAGTAGCTAGTATTTGAGTCTTGTGGTATATTTCTTAACTTTTGGCATCATTTCATGTCAAAAAAGGGGAGAAAGACATGCTAGTTACTTAATTTCTTTTTATGTTGTTTTTGTGAAATTTTAAACTTTCAGTGGCATGTAATAATTAGTCTTAAGATTTGGTTATGAATTCTTGTGTTTTGGCATGTATTGAGGGGGAGTTAAATGTATTCGTGGACTTAATTATATATTCTTATCCATATTATACGTGGCCATTTGTTGTTTTTCTTTTGTATATGCATTGTGCTTCAAGATGATGTATAGATTGCTTCAAGAGAAGATCAAGATGAAGTTCCAGAGTTGATGAAGATTAGTTGTAGGTATCTTACTCATTGTAATGTGAGGGAGTGATTTTGTGACCTATCTTCATTTTTATATTTTTAGTAAATGTATAGGTGTTTTGACATGGAATTTGCCAAAGGGGGAGATTGTTAGGTTTTAGATTGTGTTAGCATTGATTCCATATCAAAATGATGTTTACTTGTAATGATTTAGTTGTTTAGATTCATGATGATTCAAGCTTCAAAGAAGAAGGACCAACTAGACAAAGCAAGTTCAAAGTCTTGAAAGAGGAATGATGCAATATGGTTCTACAAAGGTCTTCTAAGAAATTATCTCTCTCTTACAAGGCTTAGGCACACACACACAATTCATACATTTGTGTCCCTGCATCGTTATGTACCATGTATAACACATTCACACACTTGAAGATGAATGCTCATGCATTGGTATGGAAAGTGCATGATTGAAGACTATCTCTATATAGTTTGTATTCTAGTGTGAATTATGTTTGTATTAGTATATGTTTGTATAACATGGATATTGAACTTGATTTTAGTCTTGAATTATTCTTGATTTGAGTTCTGGTCATATCAGTTACTCATCCTATTGATTTCAAGTTCTAATTCAAAAGATACTATACTTTCAACTCATGTTTCATACATTGTCTTCGTCTTCATATATCGAGTAGAATTATTTTTTTTTGGGCTGAGTATCTTTTATGTCCATGTCCGTAAGAGAGTTATAGTTCGTAATCCGTAAACAGATTCAAATTCTGGGTTCAGACGCCGGAGAACAGTCAAAGAACGCAAGAGGAGTGCAAAAGAGTTGCACCATGTCCAAAGGCCATCAATTGGTGCAAGCCCGAGATGGCACGTGGCCATCCTTGCTGCCTCGAGATGCCCACGCGCCATCTCGAGAAAGCATTATCAAAGGAGGGCATTTCGGTCTTTTTGCTTCATTCTTTCCCTCTCCTTTATATTTCCCTTCCATCTCACATTTCATTCCAATCATTTAATGGTATATATTATTATTAAATGATAAGGTTATATCATAAAAACTTACGATGAATGTTTCTCTTTATGTATAATTAATGAAAATATCAGGCTTTGATAACAATTGAAAATACAAACACGGTTAAATGCTAACCTAGAGGGGGGAGGGGGGGTGAATAGGTTAGACACCTTTCTTGTCTCCCTTAGAAACAAACAAAAGTTTGTCCATCTAGATTGCTTGTATCACAATATATATATATCAATTAAAGACACTTAATCAATATAGAAAACAAGTAAAGTGTGATACAAATAAGTAATTGTAACACATACACAATCTATACTATAGAAATGAAGTCAACTTACATAAAGAGTTCTATCCATAGTATTCAAATAACAAATACAAATATAAGAGGGATAGGGATAGAAAAAAGTTGACACAAGATATAACGTGGTAAACCTCCGAAGAGGAAACATCCATGGGTTAGCAACTGCCGGCAAACAAAATCCACTAGTAGATAAGACAAGTACAATCTCTCAAGTGACCCCTTCACCTAGAAACTACCCTCATATTCTACTCATGAAGATGTCGCCCTCTTGTTCAACAATCCGAGGGCTCACACCTCTTGGCAAGACTTCCTTCCACACCCTTCTGGATCCTCATAACCCTAAGCAAGACTTCTTGCTTAACTATCCAACTCCTCCTGACTCTAGTAGAGACTTCCTTGCTTGACAATTCGAGGTCTCCTACCTCTTGTCAAGACTTTCTTGCTCAACAACTTTGGTCTCACACCTATTGCCAAGACTTTTATCTCACAAGGCATCTAAGTGATCATGACTGCAAAACGCAAACAAGCATGCAACATAGAAACTTATGACCAACACATTCTATGGAAAATACTAGACATGAACATGAATGCACAATTCAAATGTAGTCTAGCTAATCATGCATGTTTAATCCATCTAGATCATGTAAGATATGTTCAACATTAATTACAACCTAGATACATGCATAGATCTAAAACTTGAATCACAAGATATGTTCAATTAATCAAATAATCAAGCTTAAATCTCATAAACCAAAAATATGCTAAAATCATATGACAAAGTCATTTAGATTTAAGCTAAAGTTCTAGAGCATATTCCTATTCATTTATTCAATAAAAGACATGAATAGCTCAAGAGAACATAAGCACATGTATTATGTGACAATTCAGCCAAGAGAGCCTGATACACGTGAGGAATTATTTTTCACAAAATCAGTCAATCGAAGATCATCAAATAGTCCTAGAATCAAAGATAGCACAATACAATCCCAAACATGTGAAAACATAGGCAAAATCAAAACCTAACTCAACATGTGAGATTTCAATTGAAACTCAATCTAGCTTTAAATGAGTTCAAAACTTAAACCAGAACAATCACAAGACACATATACATGTTGAAGAAGAAAACCCAAGGCAGTTGACCAAGTTTTAAAAGAAAACTTTGAGATAGAAATCAATACCTTAGTTGATTTTGGTGCAGTCTCGTTTTTGTGAGTTTAGACTCAGAAAAAAGCAATAACACTCACTCAAACCTTCAGAGAAAAGATGGAGGATGAATAGATAAACACTCTCAACTTTGAATCACTCAAATCGGAGTTGAAATGAAGAAGTGATGGTGTTTGGAAGGTGAGAAAATGTAGAGAGAAAATTCTGCACACAAATTTTAAATTTCTTCTTAGAATGAAATGTGAGAGGAGAGGGAAATATAAAGGAGAGGGAAAGAATAGAAGCATGTTAGGTCTGAAAGTTTTGTTGGCATTATTCTATATCAAACAGCATTTATTTTGTATTGTTTAGTTGTCTAGGATTCATGATGATTCAAGCTTCAAAGAAGAAATTACAACAATTCAAGCAAGTTCAAGTCTTCAAAGGGAAAAGTACTTCATGATTCTACAAAGGTATATTAAGACCTTTCTTTCCTATTTCAAGGCTTAGGCACACACATACAATTCATTCATATGTTTTCCTGCATCGTTGTGCACCATGTATAACATATTCACACACTTAAAGATGAATGCTCATGCATTGGTTTGAACATAACATGTTTTGGAATATGCATGATTGGAAACTATCTCTATGTAGTTTGCATTCTACTGTGAATTGTGTTTGTGTATGTATATGTTTGTATAACATGGATATTGAACTTGGATTTAGTCTTAAATCATTCTTGATTGAGTTCTGGCCGTTTCGGTTACTCATACTATTTATTTCAAGTTCCAAGTAAAAAGGTATTACACTTTGAACTCATGTTTCATACATTGTCTTCGTCTTCGTATATCGAGTCGAATTATTATTTTCTGGGTTGAGTATCTTATATGTCCATGTCCATGTGAGAGTTATGGTTTGTAATCTACAAATGGATTTGAATTCTGAGTTCGGAGGCCGGAGAACGGTCGAAGAACACGAGGGAAGTGCATGGGAGTTGTACCATGGCCGAAAGGCCAACAAGAGGTGCAAGCCCGAGATGGCGCGTGGCCATCTCGGCTGCAACTCCTTGCTGCCCCGAGATGCTCACGTGCCATCTCAGGGAAGCATCTTGAAGGGGCAGATTTATTCTTTTCACATATATCTCTTCCCTCTTCTTTATATGTCCCTTCTCTCTCTCATTTCATTCCAAGGAAGAAGAAAACGTAGTGCAGAAAATTTCAGGTTTTTTCTCTCAACTTTGAATCACCATATCTCTCTCATTTCTTATCCGATTAGAGTGATTCAAATTGGAGAAGTTTTGAATTGAAGTCCTCTATCATCTTCAAGCAACCTTGAAGTCATTTGTTCAATTTTTCTTGTGGATCGTACAATTTTCATGGCTGCACTCGAAATTGTCAAGGTAGTTGTTTATCTTTTGATTTCCTTGATTCTAATGTTCAAATGTCTTCTTCATACTTGTGTGTATTTGACTTGAGCATACATGGATATATTGTTTTCTCATAACAATCATGTTGAATGTTAATTTGTATGCTAATCAAGGTTTTGTCACTAGTCTCGAAAGATTTGTTAAATATGAGAGACAACCTATTCACCCCCCTCTAGGTTGTTTAGTATAGCCTTGCACACATTCTTTCAATTGGTATAAGAGCGGGTCACTTAAAGTAGTTAGTGTGATTCGGGATTTACAAGGTTATTTACTAATCATGTATATCAACCTCTAGTCTACAATTGTTTATTTTTGGTTGTCCTCCTTCGTTGGTTGTGAAAAAGGTTCTTTTTGTTTTATATTTCATTTGTCCACTAACAATTTTGTTGATAAGCTTGAAAAGAAAGATAGTGACAAAAGCAAAGATGAAGAAGCTTTTTTTCGGAGGATGATTGACCTAGACATGATTACTTGTCTTTGCAACTTAATGAAGAGAATTGCATGTCAAAGACCACCAACTTCTACTTGATGGCTAGAGTTCAAACTCTTTGCAAGGAAATAGATGAAGCGTTAAAGGAAGTTGAAGTGAAGAATGAAGTGATCAAATGTCTAGAAAAGAAGATGGTTGAAGAAGCTCGTATGGTAGATAGATTAACATATGATTTTGCTAATAATTTGCTTTTGTTTCTTGAAGGTAATGATCAAAGGCAAGGAGGAGGAGTTGGAAATCATGAAGGTCAAAGAGTTTTGGTAATCTTCATGGAGATTCAAGTGACTTAAGCATTGTAGATGAACAAGTGGAGTCTCCTACAACTAAAGGCAAGTTACTAAGGAACAAGAGGATTTCAAAGGCCATGTCTTCCAAGGTCAAGTGCAAAATCAAGGAAATTAAGGAGTCTTCACCATCAGTACACTCTCACCTAAATAGTAACATCTCAAAATTTATTCCGGTTTGATAATTTTGCTATATTGTCATGAGTATATTAGATGATGCAAACTAGGGAATGTGATGCATGCTAATAAGATGTGAAAATCTTCTATGAATGTTTCTTGCATGATAACACTTTGAATTTTGTGTGTGGTAAGGATAATCATGTGAATAAAATAGTTGAGTAGATTTGGGTGAAAATGAGTGTTTCACATGATCATATGTACAGTCTTAATAATATCTTTGTTGATGGCAATAATGATGTGTTTGACATGAGTAATATCTTAATAGAGAAGATAGTTGATGATCTATCTTCTAGATATATTTTTGCCATGAGAAATGATCATGATTTTGTTTGAAAGTTCAACCAAGAACAAATAGTTCAAGGGTGAGTGCTCTTACCTATAGTGTAAGTAGCACATGTGAGTTAGCTTTAAGGCTAAGTGTCAAGCGTGCTGAGAATTCTTGCTAGTTAGTTTGGAATATTCCACGTTTAGACACAAACTTAGCTATCTCACTAAACTTTGTTTTGATAGTCAAAATCCATTGATTAACTTTTGAGAAGTTACTCTTATGAAATCTATTTGGTGATTATCTTGTTAAGACTTTTGGAGAAAGTCATTTCTATGCTTGCATTGCATCATATAGCATGTCATATTAGAGAACTAGTATAGCATTCATATGGTCCTTATTGACATTTGCTCTCTAAAGATCGTTTTGTGATGTGTTCACAAAGATCTTACTCATGATGCTTGAAATGCTTGCTTGAATGATGAGTGGCATACTTTTTGAAAATATGAGCTTCATATTCTTTGAAAGCTGCTCATTACAGAAATAATGATCTTGATTAAGTCTTTACTTATTGCTCTTAGATCATGTGCTTATAAGCCATAAATACTTGATTTTCATAAATTGCACTTTGCTTCTCTTATATGTTTAAGTTTGAGTAGTTGAGTTTGAAAATGTGTAGATTATGGATGCATCTAAAATTTTATTGCCTATTACATGATAGATGACCTGTGGTTAGTATCCATTTTGCTTTGGCAACTTCATCGAACTAAACGAGCATATTCATGGAAAGGGCAACACACTTTGGTTGTGAAGCCACCCAATGTAGGAAAGGGCTACACCATTGTGATAAGTGACAGCAGTCATGAAGAATTTATGTTTATGTATGCAAAATCAAAGAAGTGTTGAAAAAGAATCAATAAAACAAAAAATCTTTGATTATAAGCCTAAAAAGAACTGGAGGAATGCTTAAAATGGAGTATAGTTGAAAATTGTGATTGTTCAGATTGAAAAACAGAAATGGGATGACGAGCCACATGCACACACACGCTCATATGTTGAAATCTATTCTCTTTAAAGCAAAAAAAATCCGGATGATAATCGGTTTGACCTTGATTGGAAAAGCTTTAGATAGACAGGTGTTGAAGTGGTTTGCATGTTGATATCACAATCACTCATTTTATATATGCTTGAAGCGAAATTCGCACACATACTTTTTGCTTATAGAGTATTTTTATATCCTAGCAATTTTTAGAAGAATTATGAGAGAGATTGAAAATCTTGGTGTATCTCTCATAGTTTGTGGAGCTTATTTTGTTGAATTTCTTTAAAATTGCTTGAATGTGTGATTGTATGGATTTATTGTGAAAATGATTCTATCTTGATCTTAGATAGAGCACTTATCAAGGGGGAGCATAGTATGCTAGGCTTTGTGCTCTTTTATGATATGTTCACATGTTTCAAGTTAATATTTGTTGGCATATTCATTCGTTGATATAATGAATCTTGTAGATGCTATTTCATATTTCCTGATTTGCATGATGATTCTTTGTATTGCCATATGCATTTGTATTGTTGATCACAAATAATGCATAAAACATTTTTGTAATAATTGTATGATTGTATTTGCAGTCAACTTCTCCTTATTTGGGGTTGTATAGTAGTTGAGATTACAATCAATTCCTTCATTCTTGAAATTGAAATAAGAATAGTTACAATGAATTCTTCTTTGTTTTGGAGTCGATAGTAATTATAATTGTAATTAATTCTATTGATTGTAGTTATAGTGAATTCCTCTTTGTTTGGGGTCGATAGTAATTGTAGTTGTAATCAATCCAATTGGTTATAGTTGCAGAAAATTCCTCCTTGCATAGGGTGATAGTAATTGTGATTTTAATCAATTTGAATGATAGTAGTTGTGGTTGTAATTAAATCTTTTCTTGTTTGAGGTTGATATAATTGTCGTTGATACCAATTCCTTCATATTTGGGGTTAATATGATTGTTAATGCAATTGTTGAACTTGGTAGAAATGACCTATATGCTTAAGAGTGAAAATTTATGCATTTGTGATTCACTATACCTTGATGAGTTTGTTATGGTGTATAGATTTGAATAACCTTTGATAGGTTAACATGGAAAAGCAAACTAGTATCAAGGTAGAAGATATAGGAGCTAGATGCTTGAAAAAAATGAATTCTTCAAGTAAGGCATCCATCTCCGAACATTATGTGAGATCACCAATTGTTTCATTATTTGATCTCAAGATATCATTTTTTTATTTGGCATAATTTTATGTCAAAAAGGGGGAGAAATATGATATCATTTTAGTATATCTTCTTTGAATATTTGTCAAGTATTGAACTTCTTATGGCATGTAATATTGTGATTTCATTTGGTTAAGATATCTTTAAGATAGCATGTATTAAGGGGGAGATACATGATTCATTTTGGATTTAAATGTTTAATTCTTGCCATGATTGTATATTGCCATATGTGTCTTTCTCTTGGATATGTTTTGTGCTTTAAGTTGATTTTAGGTGGTTACAAGAGAAGATCAAGAAGAATTTCAAGACTTGTTGAAGATTAGTCTTAAGGAACTAACTCGTTGTAATGTGAGGGTGTGATTTTGTGACCAATCTTTATTTTATGTGTTTTAGTATTTTGCATAGGTGTTTTGACATAGAATTTGCTAAAGGGGGAGATTGCTAGGTCTGCTAGTTTTGTTGACATTATTCTATATCAAAACAACATTTATTTTGTATTGTTTAGTTGTCTAGGATTCATGATGATTCAAGTTTCAAAGGAGAAATTACAACTATTCAAGCAAGTTCAAGTCTTCAAAGGGAAAAGTGCTTCATGATTCTACAAAGGTATATTAAGACCTTTCTTTTCTCTTTCAAGACTTAGGCACATACATACAATTCATTCATATGTGTCCCTGCATCGTTGTGCACCATGTATAACACATTCACACACTTAAAGATGAATGCTCATGCATTGGTTTGAACATAACATGTTTTGGAATATGCATGATTGGAAACTATCTCTATGTAGTTTGCATTCTAGTGTGAATTGTGTTTGTGTGTGTATATGTTTTTATAACATGGATATTGAACTTGGATTTATTCTTAAATCATTCTTGATTGAGTTCTGGTCGTTTCGGTTACTCATACTATTGATTTCTAGTTCTAAGTCAAAAGATATTACACTTTCAACTCATGTTTCATACATTGTCTTCATCTTCGTATATCTAGTTGAATTATTATTTTATGTGTTGAGTATCTTATATTTGCATGTCCGTGTGAGAGTTACGGTTCGTAATCCGCAAATGGATTCAAATTCCGAGTTTGGAGGCCGGAGAACGGTTGAAGAACGCGAGGAAAGCGCAAGGGAGTTACACCATGGCCGAAAGGCCAACAAGAGGTGCAAGCCCGAGATGGCACGTGGCCATCTCGGCTGCAACTCCTTGCTGCCCCGAGATGCTCATGCGCCATCTCAGGGAAGCATCTTGAAGGGGCAGCTTTGGCCTTTTCACATATATCTCTTCTCTCTCCTTTATATGTCTCTTCTCTCTCTCATTTCATTCCAAAGAAGAAGAAAATGTAGTGCAGAAAATTTCCAGGTTTTTTCTCTCAACTTAGAATCACCATATCTCTCTCATTTCGTCTCCAATTTGAGTGATTCAAGTTGGAGAAGTTTTTTATTGAAGTCCTCTATCATCTCCAATCAACCTTGAAGTCATTTTTTCAATTTTTCTGGTGGATCGCACCATTTTCGTGACTGCACTAGAAATTGTCAAGGTAGTTGTTTATCTTTTGATTTCCTTGATTCTAATGTTCAAATACCTTGGATCTTCTTCCTACTTGTGTGTATTTGACTTGAACATATGTTGATGAGTGATAGATATTCAATTAAATGCTAGTTGTGCTTAATTAGATACTTGATTGTGAGTTAGGTTTCAATCAAACCTATGTTTTCACATGATTGTGAGTTGTATTGTGCTAGCATCTTATCTAGGACTATTTGTGCTTTGATTGACTTTATTTTCATGATTAATAGTCTTATCATGTGCTAGAACTCATTTGTTGAATAAGTTTAGGATTGGCACATTTGATTATATATTTAGAGTCTATTAGAGTTTAATTGACTATTTTGTGAATATATGCTCTAAATGATTGCTAGAGATTTGATTGATCATATCTTGTGTTTCTAGAATTTTTGTGTTAGTACTAAAGTCTTGAATATGTACTTCATGAACATGTTTATTTCAATCTTTAGTAACATGAATAAAATCTAGGTTTAAAGTCTGTGTTTGGAAATTTGGCATGCTCTAGATTTTTATTCATGCATAAGATCTAGACAATCTTGTTTTATGAACTTTATTGTCTATGTCTAGATCTTCATGGAGTGTACCTAATCCATACATTTCATATGCTCATGAATCATCTTTTGTGGTGTCACTTTTGGATTATAAACTAGAAAACATAATTTGTGTGCTCATTGATTAATTCTAGTTTTCATAGAATTTGTTGATCATCTTATTCTATGTTGCGTGCTTGTTTGCGTTTTGCATTCATGATCACCTAGATGCTTGTGAGAAGGAAGTCTTGACAATAGATGTGAGACCTATGGTGTTGAGCAAGAAGTCTTGGCAAGAGGTGTGAAGCCTTGGAATGTCGAGCAAAGAAGTCTTGGCTAGGGTTGGGAGGATCCGGATAGTCAAGCAAGAAGTCTTTCCTAGAGTTTGGAGAACTCGGATAGGTGAGCAAAGAAGTCTTGACTAGAGTCGTGAGGACTTAGTTGAGCAAGAAGTCTTGCCTTGGGTCATGAGGATCAGGATAAAGTGAGCAAAGAAGTCTTGACAAGAGGTGTGAAGCCTCGGATTGTTGAGCATTAGGGCGACATCATCATGAGTAGGATAAGAGGGTAGTTTCTAGGTGAAGGGGTCACTTGAGAGATTGTACTTGTCTTATCTACTTGTGGATTTTGTTTGCCGGTGGCTGCTAGACCGTGGATGTTTCCTCTTAGGAGGTTTGCCATGTTATATCTTGTGTCAACTTTTCTCTTTCCCTAACTCTCTAGTATTTGTATTTGTTATTCGAATATTATGGATATAACTCTTTATGTAAGTTGACTTCCTTATACAATATTGTTTGTGTATGTTAGATAACTTTGTATCTTGTGATATTTCATTCAAGTTGTAAAGTATCACATTGTAATACTCTAAGTACAACTTATGGAATTTTATCTACATTGAATATATTTGTTCATAAGATACATTGATTCTTGATGTATGTTTTGCAGACTAAGAGTGGAGATTTGAGAATACATGAATATATTGTTTTCTCATAACAATCATGTTGAATGTTAATTTGTATGCTAATCAAGGTTTTTTCACTAGTCTCGAATGATTTGTTAAAAATGAGAGACAACCTATTCACCCCCCTTCTAGGTTGTTTAGTATAACCTTGTACACATTCTTTCAAAGTAAAAGGACTAAAATGCCCTCCTTTGATAATTCTTCCCCGAGATGGCTCATGGGCATCTCGGGGCAGCAAGGAGTTGCAGCCGAGATGGCCACGCGCCATCTCGAGCTTGCACAAATTGATGGCCTTTGGCCATGGTGCAACTCCCTTGCACTCCTCTCACGTTCTTCGAATGTTCTCCGGCCTCCGAACCTGGAATTAGAATCTGTTTATGGATTACAAACCGTAACTCTCTCATGGACATGGAAATATAAGATACTCAACCCAGAAAAGAATAATTCAACTCGATATATGAAGACGAAGACAATGTATGAAACATGAGTTGAAAGTGCAGTATCTTTTGATTTAGAACTTGAAATCAATAGCGTGAGTAACCGAAATGATCAGGACTCAATCAAGAATGATTTAAGACTAAAATCAAGTGCAATATCCTTGTTATACAAACATATATGCATACAAACAAAATTCACACTAGAATACAAACTACATAGAGATAGTCTCCAATCATGCACTTTCTAAAACATGTTATTTCCATACCAATGCATGAGCATTCATCTTTAAGTGTGTGAATGCGTTATACATGGTGCACAATGATGTATCCTACCGTAAATGAGTATATAATAACCATTATAACATTTATCATTTAAGAACCGTACTATTCTTAAAGTTAAATTATTATCCAATCTTGGTCTTAAATGATTATTTCCCAATTGAAAATAATAATTTAAACCTCAATTATTATTTTCAACTGGGAATTAATGCGGTTATACATAGTAATTTATGTATCCAATCATAGTTAGTTTCAATTGTTAGGTTTCAGATTGTGTTGTCATTAATTCCATATTAAAATGATTTTTACTTGTAATGATTTATTGTTTAGATTCATGATGATTCAAGATTCAAATAAAAAGGAACAACTAGTCAAAGCAAGTTCAAAGTCTTCAAAGAGAAAAGATGAAATATGGTTCTACAAAGGTATTCTAAGACCTTATCTTTCTCTTACAAGGCTTAGGCACACACACACTATTCATATATCTACGTCCCTGCATCGTTGTGCACCATGTATATTACATTCACACACTTGAAGATGAATGCTCATGCATTGGTATGGAAATAACATGTTTTGGAAAGTGCATGATTGGAGACTATGTCTATGTAGTTTGCATTCTAGTGTGAATTGTGTTTGTATGTGTATATGTTTGCATAACATGGATATTGAACTTGATTTTAGTCTTAAATCATTCTTGATTGAGGTCCGGTCATTTTGGTTACTCATGCTATTGATTTTAAGTTCTAAGTCAAAAGATACTACACTTTCAACTCATGTTGCATACATTGTCTTCGTATTCGTATATCGAGTCGAATTATTATTTTTTGGGTTGAGTATCTTATATGTCCATGTCCGTGAGAGAGTTATAGTTCATAATCCACAAATGGATTCAAATTCTGAGTTTGAAGGCTGGAAAACGGTCAAAGAACACGAGAGGAGTGCAAGGGAGTTGCACCATGGCCAAAGGCCATCAATTGGTGCAAGCCCGAGATGGCATGTGGCCATCTCAGCTGCAACTCCTTGCTCCCCCGAGATGCCCATACGCCATCTCGGGGAAGCATTATCAAAGGAGGGCATTTTGGTCATTTTGCTTCATTCTTTCCCTCTCTTTTATATTTCCCTTGCCTCTCACATTTCATTCTAAGAAGAAATTTAAAACTTGTGTGCAAAATTTTCTCTCTACATTTTTTCACAAAAAACAACATAAAAAGAAACTAAGTAACTAGCATGTCTTTCTCCCCCTTATTGACATGAAATGATGCCAAAAGTTTAGAAATATACCACAAGACTCAAATACTAGCTACTGGTTCCACCAAAGAAAGTTGTGCGAGTAGTTGATTTAACATAATGCTTGAGAGGTGGTCCTGAACTTGAAGCAATACACTCATCCAACTCTTTTATCCTAGCATCTTTTTGAACAACTATAGCACTAAGTTCATCAACCTTCTTCTTCAATTGTATAGCCCAATCCGAAAGAATATTTATGCTAATCACATGACTATCAACTTGAGAACTACTAAATAGTCCAAAAGTATCACAAGTCTTACCCTTATTCTTATATGACATGTATGACACACGTTTATCACAATACCTTTCCAAGGGTTGAACTAACACATCATCTTCTCTACTCTTAACCCCACGAGCTAAACATAATGAAGTTATAAACCCCGATAATGCAAGCTTTTTATCACTTCTAGTAGAGAAAGCCACACTATCAATATAATACATGAGAAGATCTCCAAGGTTTATAGGTTGATTAGTCACCAAGGCATACACTATTTTGATCTTGTCCTTATTCAAATCAGTTTAATTTGAAGATCCAATAATGTTAGTGCAAATGAATAGATGCCAAAATGCACTATCCTTAGTTAACTCATGTTGACTAATATATGCTCTACCTTTCCACTCAAAAGAAGCATTGTCACAAAGAGTTCTACCCATGATATTAAGATTCTCAATGACATCCACATCTAGAAAACTAGAATCTATATCATTAGATAGCTCAAGAAACTTGTTAATATTTTTCGGGTTAACTCTAAACACAACACCCCTAATCTCCATCAAAGCATCCAATAAGGTGGCACTTTCCCTATATTCAAGATAAAACTCTCTAACAAGAGTATCATTCACAATTCCTAACATGCTCACCCAAGATTCCCAATTTCTATCCTTTAATCACTTAAGAACATAAGAATCCTTACACTTACCTAAGTCAATGCCTCTTTCTTGAAATATCTTCTTTGTTCCCAAGATCCCTAAATCTTTTGTCCTTGAAGCTTTGGATCCTATTGAGGTAGACTTGGCTTTCACAACAGGATTCAATTGATTTCCACTTCCGGTAATCATAGTTCTTCCCATTTGTTCTTGTGTTATAAGATTCTATATACATAGAACAAAAGTGAGTGAAAGACAAAACAAGCATATTAGTCACAAAAATATAAAAACAAAGACATATGACTTAAGAATGAATCATCATGCATGACAAAGATAGTGAGTAATATCTTACAAGTATCATTAAGTCAAAATATGCCAACATGTAACAAAATGAAGCATGTGAATATATCATAAAAGAGAACAATGTCTAGCATACAATGCTCCCCCCTGATAAATGCTATAACTAAAATCAATGATAGCATAAAGTTCACAAAGATGTTCACACAATCACACATTCAAGCAATTTGAAGAAATATCAACAAAATAAGTTTCATATGCTAAGAGAGATACACAAAGACTTTTCAAGTTCTCTCATAATTCTTCAACAATTGCTACAATATCATTATACTCATAAACAAAGTGTGTGTGTGAGAGATATGCTTCAAATATATATCAAGAAATAGTTTGATAATCAACATGCAAACAATTTCTAACAACTATCAATCTTAAGCTTTTTCGATAAAAAGTCAAACCGATTATCATCCAGAATTTGTTGCTTTTAAGAGAATAGATTTCAACATATGAGCGTATGTGTGCATGTGACTCGTTATCCCATTTCTGTTTTTGAACCCGAGCTCATTTGATTTTCAACTATACTCCCTTTTAAGCCTTCCTCCTTTTCTTTTTAGGCTTTGAATCAAAGAATTTTTTATTTTTTTATGATTCCATTTCAACACTTCTTTGATATTTCCAAATTTTTTTTTTAAGAAAAACAAAATTCACTTCATGGTGGCTTTCACTCATCACAATGGTGTAGCTCTTTTCAACATTGGATAGCTTTCACAACCAATGTGTGTAGCCCTTTCCATGAAGGTGCTCGTTGAGTTCTATGCATTTGCCGAAGCAAAATGGATACTAACCATAGGTCATTTTAAATGTACTTAAGCACAAAAACTTCATGGCGCATCCAAAGTTTATATATTAGTAAACTCAACCTAATAGCAAAACATATAAGAGAAGCAAGGTGCAATTTTAGAAAACCAAGATCATTACTTCTCTAATGAGTAGCTTTCAAAGAATATGAAGCTCATAATTTCAAAAGTAATTCCACTCAATATACTATACACAAACAATCATCAAAGTTAAGATCAATGTGAGCAATGTCACTATTAGATCCTAAAATAACAAATGTCAATGAGAACCATATGTATGCTATACAAAATTCTTTAATATGACAAGCTATGAGATGTATATCAAAAATTGAGTCAAAAGATGAATATATAAGAGAACATGCATTAGAGTATAGAGATACCTTTTGCACATTATATTCACCAAAAATCATACTTCCGCCCTTTTAATGAGCACTCTTGTCTTGAATGTCCTTATGACACCAAATTGACGATGTTTCACAACAAGAATATAAAAAGCATAATATCTCAACTCAATCAACATATATATCAAAAGAACTTCTCTAAATTTAACCAACAAATTTTGACCATCATAACAATTATGATGTGAGATAACCAAGTTCATATAAATACATGGAGTATTCAAAGCTAGCAAGCAAGAATTCTCAACACAATTGATATATTGCCTCAAAGCTACCTCACATGTGCTTATTATATTAGTAATAAGAGCACTCACCCTTGAACCACTTGTTCTTGAGTGTACCTACATAAACATTTCCCATATCATCATCGACAACAATGTTAAATCTAGAGTAAAGTCCTTCAATGACTTGATTAATAAGAATATCATTAATATATTCTTCCTTAACATTTTTAACACAAGCTTTGTCAAGTTGAACAAGATTAGTTTTCTTTCTACTCCAAAACTTCTTCTCATGCTTAGCAATATTATCATGTTTCTCTACTTTCAAGACCTTAGCATGTTAAAGTTGAAGTTTAATCTCCTTATCTCTAGATTCATTTCCTAATTTGCATTTTTCAATATATTTATAACACCTAGGCTTATTGTGACCTATTGTGTTGCAATAGTGGCAAATTGGAATAAAAGATGAGATTGTAACTTTTGGAGTTGAACTAGCTTCACTAGGAGTTTGCAAAGATACCTTGTTCGCCAACTTCTTCTTGGCTTTTGATTTTCTCTTCTTGTGTGGCTTCTTATCAATCACGACTTCATCCAAGTGAGTAGGAAGTGGTACTTCCAAAAGCTCCTCTTCAACTACCAAGTCGTCTTCAACACTATGAGAGTTAACAAGATTCCTAACACTAGACACACTTACGTAATCATTCACTAAGTTCTTAATGGCCTCCTTAGCCGTGTCTATCTTTTCCATTAATTCTTGTTCTCTCTTCCTCAAAGAAGATATCTCACTATCCTTCTTAAGGTTTATCTTTTCAAGCACTCTAAACTTCTTCATAATATCACCCATCTCACCAAGAAGTCTACGAGTGACAATTACAAACTCATCTAGTTGTTTCTTGATCAAATCATCCTTCTCAACTACCTCTCTTAGAGCATTATCTCTATCTTCTTCAAGCTTCTCTATCTTGGCTAACAACTCAAGATTAGTAGGATTGGAACTAGAGCTTCCATGATGATTTGTATCATAGTTCTTGTTCAAAGATATTGTACCATCAACATCTAGTGAAGAATGAGAAGCCGTTAGAGCTACAAAGTTGCTCACCAACTCTTCATCACTTGAAAACTCACTACTAGAGCTCTCATTATCACTAGAGTTATTGTCACTCCAGGTAGCCGCCAACACTTTGCCTTTTTTGTCCTTCTTAGATGGCTTATTGGTGCACTCACTAGCAAAGTGACCGAAATCATGACAATTGCAGCATTGAACATCTTTCTTGTTCATGGCTTGACTATCCTTCTCATTCCTTATAGATGATGTTTTCTTAACTCCCTTTTCCTTAAAGACTTGCCTCTAGGTTTGGCATTCTTTTTTAGAAACTTTCTGAACTTTCTAACCAAAAGAGCCATCTCTTCATTTTCATCATCACTCTCCTCAATAGCATTGTGAGTGATTCCCTTACTCTTAATCCTTGGCTTCAAGCACATCTCATAAGTTTGGGGAGACCCAAGCAACTCATCAATGTTCATGCTATCCACATCCTTGCTTTCCTTAATGGTCGTCACCTTTGATTTGAATCTCTTAGGAAGAGACCTAAGGATTTTCCAATTTAAACGCTCTTTTGAGATAGGTACTCCAAGTGCTTGATATTGGTTAGCAATGTTAAGAAGCCGAAATTGGAAATCTTTGAACTTTTCTTCTTCACCCATACTTAAACCTTCAAATTGTGATGCCAACATTTGAAGCCTTGATTTCTTCACCGCTAAGGTTCCTTCATTAGTAACTTGGAGAGTATCCCAAGCTTCCTAAGCGGATTCAAGATTTTGGATGTAGGAGAATTGATGCCCATCAACTCCTTCAAAGATGGCATTCATAGCACCATGATGCCACTTAGCAACCTCAAACTCATTCGTTGTCCATTCACTCATTGGCTTGAGTATCATGGTTCCATCCTCTTGAACCTTGGTAGAAAGACTATACCCTTCTTCCACTACCGTCCAAGCCCTTTCATCAATAGAGCAAATGTAGGCTTTCATCCTCAACTTCCAATACATATAGTTAGTGCCTCGAAGTAATGGTGGCCTAGTATTTGAGGCCCCTTCCGCCATTACATCATCTTGTAAACCCATGATTTCAAAAGCTTTGCAGAAATCGTGAATGTATCACCTAGACTCTCACTAAGTACAATTTAGTTTCCTGCTTTGTTACCAATTGAAAAAACAAAAAAAAAGGTTAAATGCTCAAGGCTAACCTAGAGGGGGGGTGAATAGGTTAGACACTTTTTTCGACTCCCTTAGAAATAAACAAAAGTTTGTCCCTCCAGATTGCTTGTATCACAGTATATATAAATTAAAGACACTTAATCAATATATAAAACAAGTAAAGTGTGACACAAACACAATCTATATTATAGAAAGGAAGTCAACTTACATAAAGAGTTCTATCCATAGTATTAAAATAACAAATACAAATATAAGAGAGATTGGGATGGAGAAAAGTTGACACAAGATATAACGTGGTAAACCTCAGAAGAGGAAACATCCACGGGTTAGCAATCACCGGCAAACAAAATCCACTAGAAGATAAGACAAGTACAATCTCTCAAGTGACCCTTTCACCTAGAAACTACCCTCTTATCCTACTCATGAAGATCTCACCCTCTTGTTTTACAATCTGAAGCCTCACACCTCTTGTCAAGACTTTCTCACTCACCTTTTCGGATCCTCATGACCCTAGACAAGACTTCTTGCTCAACTATCCGAGTCCTCCCGACTTTAGTCAAGACTTCTTTGCTTGACATTTCGAGGTCTCCCACCTCTTGCCAAGACTCTCTTGCTCAACAACATAGGTCTCACACCTATTGTCAAGACTTCCTTCTCATAAGGCATCTAGGTGATCATGAATGCAAAATGCAAACAAGCACGCAACATAAAATGTTATGGAAAATACTAGACATGAGCATAAATGCAGGAATCAAATGAAGTCTAGTCAATCATGCATGTTAAATCCATCTAGATCATATAAGATATGTTCAACATTAATTACAACCTAGATATATGCATAGATCTAAAACTTGAATCACAAGATATGTTCAATTAATCACATAATCAAGCTTAAATCTCATAAACCAAAAACATGCTAAAATCATATGACAAAGTCATTTAGATTAAATCTAAAGTTCTAGAGCATATTCCTATTCATAGATTCAACAAAACACATGAATAGTTCAAAAGAACATAAGCACATGTATCATTGTGAGAAATCGACCAAAGAGAGCCTATTACATGTAAGGAAATATTTTTCACAAAATTAATCAATCAAAAATCATCAATTAGTCCTAGAATCAAAGCTAGCACAATACAATCCCAAACATGTGAAAACATAGGCAAAATCAAAACCTAACTCAACATGTGAGATTTCAATTGAAACTCAACCTAGCTTTAAATGAGTTCAAAACTCAAATCAAAACAATCACAAGACACCTATATATGTTGAAGAAGAAAACCCAAGGCAATTGACCAAGTTTTAAAAGTAAACTTTGAGAGAAAATAAATACCTTAGTTGATTTTGGTGCAGTCCCGGTTTTGTGAGTTTAGACTCCAAACACAGCAATAAAACTCACTCAAACCTTCATAGAAAAGATGGTGGATGAATAGACAAACACTCTAAACATTAAATTACTGGAATCGGAGTTCAAATAAAGAAGTTATGGTGTTTGGAAGGTGAGAAAATGTAGAGAGAAAATTATGCACACAAGTTTTAAATTTCTTCTTAGAATGAAATGTGAGAGGGAAGGGAAATGTAAAGGAGAGGGAAAGAATGAAGCAAAATGATAGAAATGCCCTTCTTTGATAATGCTTCCCTGAAATGGTGCGTGGGCATCTCGGGGCAGCATGGAGTTGTAGCCGAGATGGCCACGCACCATCTCGGGCTTCCACCAATTGATGGCCTTTGGCCATGGTGCAACTCCCTGCACTCCTCTCGCATTCTTCGACCGTTCTTCGGCCTCCAATCTCGGAATTTGAATCCGTTTGCAGATTACAAACCGTAACTCTCTCACGGACATGGAAATATATGATACTCAACCTAGAAAATAATAATTCGACTCGATATATGAAGACGAAGATAATGTATGCAACATAAGTTGAAAGTGTAGTATCTTTTGACTTAGAACTTGAAATTAATAGCATGTGTAACCGAAATGACCAGAACTCAATCAAGAATAATTTAAGACTAAAATCTTATCCATGTTATACAAACATATACACATACAAACACAATTCACACTAGAATGCAAACTACATAGAGATAGTCTCCAGTCATGCACTTTCCAAAACATGTTATTTCCATACCAATGCATGATCATTCAACTTCAAGTGTGTGAATATATTATACATGGTGCAAAACAATGTAAGGAAACAAATATATGAATTGTGTGTGTGTGCCTAATCCATGTAAGAGAAAGATACTGTCTTGGAATACCTTTGTAGAACCATATTGCATCCTTTCTCTTTGAAGACTTTGAACTTGCTTTGACTAGTTGTTCCTTCTTCTTTGAAGCTTGAATCATCATGAATCTAAAACACTAAATCATTACAAGTAAACATTGTTTTGATATGGAGTTAATTCCAACATAATCTAAAACCTAACAATCTCCCTCTTTGGCAAATTCCATGTCAAAAACACCTATACATTTACTACAAATATAAAAATAAAGATAGGTCACAAAATCACTCCCTCACATTTCAATGAGTAAGATTCCTATAACTAATCTTCATCAACTCTTGAACTTCATCTTGATCTTCTCTTGAAGCAACCTATAAATCATCTCAAAGCACAATGCATATACAAGAGAAAACACAACAAATGGCAACATATAATATGGATAAGAATATACAATTAAGTCCATAAATACATGTTTCTCTCCCTCAATTCATGCCAAAACACAAGAATTCTTAACCAAATCTTAAGACTAATTATTACATGCCATTGAAAGTACCAAATGAAAATAATATGTACAAGGTTATACTAAACAACCTAGAGGGGGGGGGGGGGGGGGGGGGGGGAGAATAGGTTGTCTCTCACTTTAGACAAATCTTTCGAGACTAGTGACAAAACTTTGATAAGCATACAAATTAACATTCAACATGATTGTTATGAGAAAATAATATATTCTTGTATGCACAAATCTCCACTCTTAGTCTACAAAACATACAACAAGAATCAATGTATCTTATGAACAAATATATTCAATGTAGACAAAATTCCATAAGTTCTACTTAGAGTATTACAATGTGGTACTTTACAACTTGAATGGAATAACACAAGATACAAAGTTATCTAACATACACAAACAATATTGTGTAAGGAAGTCAACTCACATATAAAGTTCTATCCACATTATTCAAATAACAATTACCAATATAAGAGAGATAGAGATAGAGAAAAGTTGACACAAGATATAACGTGGTAAACCTCTAAAGAGGAAACATCCACGGGTTAGCAACCACCGGCAAACAAAATCCACTAGTAGATAAGAAAAGTACAATCTCTCAAGTGACCCCTTCACTTAACTTTGTTTTGATAGTCAAAATCCATTGATTAACTTTTTAGAAGTTACTCTTATGAAATCTATTCGGTGATTATCTTGTTAAGAATTTTGGAGAAAGTCATTCTTGCATTGCATCATATAACATGTCATACTAGAGAACTAGTATAGCATTCATATGGTCCTTGTTGACATTGCTCTCTAAAGATCTTTCAGTGATGTGTCACAAAGAGCTTACTCATGATGCTTGAAATGCTTGCTTGAATGATGAGTGGCATACTTTTTGAAAATATGAGCTTCATATTCTTTGAAAGCTACTTATTAGAGAAGTAATGATCTTGAGTAAGTCTTTACTTATTGCTCTTAGATCATGTGCTTATTAGCCATAAAAACTTGATTTTCAAAAATTACAGTTTGCTTCTCTTATATGTTTAAGTTTAAATAGTTGAGTTTGAAAATGTGTATATTATGGATGCATCGAAAAGTTTAATGCTTAGTACATGATAGATGACCTATGGTTAGTATCCATTTTGCTTCGGCAACTACATAGAACTTAACGAGCACCTTCATGGAAAAGGGCTACATATATTAGTTGTGAAGCCGCCCAATGTAGGAAAGGGCTACACCATTGTGATGAGTGAAAGCTGTCATGAAGAATTTATGTTTATGTATGCAAAATCAAAGAAGTGTTGAAATAGAACCAATAAAAGAAATCTTTGATTCAATGCCTAAAAAGAAATGGAGGAAGGCTTAACATGGAGTATAGTCAAAAATTGTGATTGCTCGGGTAGAAAAACAGAAATGGGATGACGAGCCACATGCACACACACACTCATAGGTTGAAATCTATTCTCTTTAAAGCAAAAAATCAGGATGATAATCGGTTTGACCTTGATTGAAAAAGCTTTAGATGTATAGGTGCTGAAATGATTTGCTTGTTGATATCACAATCACTCCTTTACATATGATTGAAGCAAAATTTACACACACACTTTTGCTTATAAAGTATTGTGATTTTCTAGCAATTTTTAGAAGAATTATGAGAGAGATTTAAAATCTTGGTGTATCTCTCGTAGTTTGTGGAGCTTATTTTGTTGGATTTCTTTAAAATTGTTTGAATGTGTGACTGTGTACATTTATTGTGAACTTTATTCTATCTTGATCTTAGATAGAGCACTTATCAAGGGGGAGCATAGTATGCTAGACCTTGTTCTCTTATATGATTTGTTCACATGTTTCAAGTTGATATTTGTTGGCATATTCTTTGGTTGATATAATGAATCTTGTAGATGCTGTTTCATATTTCTTGATTTGCATGATGATTCTTTGTATTACCATATGCCTTTGTATTGTTGATCACTAATAATGCATGAAACATTTTGTAATAATTGTATGATGGTATTTGCAGTCAACTTCTCCTTATTTGGGGTTGTAAAGTAGTTGAGATTGCAATCAATTCCCTCATTCTTGAAATTGAAATGAGAATAGTTGCAATGAATTCTTCTTTGTTTTGGAGTCGATAGTAATTGTAATTGTAATTAATTCTATTGATTGTAGTTACAGTGAATTGCTCTTTGTTTGGGGTCGATAGTAATTGTAGTTGTAATCAATCCAATTGGTTATTGTTGTAGAAAATTCCTCCTTGCATAGGGTGATAGTAATTGTGGTTTTAATCAATTTAATTGATTGTAATTGCAGAAAATTCCTCCTTACTTTGAATGATAGTAGTTGTGGTTCTAATCAAATCTTTTCTTGGTTGAGGATGATATGATTCTCGTTGATACCAATTCCTTTATATTTGGGGTTAATATGATTGTTAATGCAATTGTTGAACTTGGTAGAAATGACCTATATGCTTAAGAGTAAAATTTATGCATTTGTGATTCACTATACCTTGATGAGTTTGTTGTGGTGTATAGATTTGAATAACCTTTGCTAGGTTAACATGGAAAAGCAAACTAGAATCAAGGGAGTAGATATGGGAGCTAGATGCATGAAATAAATCAATTCTTCAAGTAAAGCATTCATCTCTGAACTTTATGTTAGATCACCAATTGTTTCACTAATTGATCTCAATATATCATTTTTTTTCCTTTGGCATAATTTTATGTCAAAAAGGGGGAGAAATATGATATTGTTTTAGCATATCTTCTTTGAATATTTGTCAAGTATTGAACTTCTTATGGCAAGTAATATTGTGATTTCATTTGGTTAAGAATATCTTTGAGATAACATGTATTAAGGGGGAGATACATGATTCATTTTGGACATAAGAATATCTTTGAGATAGCATGTATTAAGGGGGAGATACATAATTCATTTTGGATTTAAATGTTTAATTCTTGCCGTAATTGTATATTGCCATATGTGTCTTTCTCTTGGATATGCTTTGTGCTTTAAGTTGATTTTAGGTGGCTACAAGAGAAGATCAAGAAGAAGTTCAAGACTTGTTAAAGATTTGTCTTAAGGAACTAACTCATTGTAATGTGAGGGGTGTGATTTTGTGACCAATCTTCATTTTGTGTGTATTAGTATTTTGTATAGGTGTTTTGACATAGAATTTGCCAAAGGGGGAGATTGTTAGGTTTATGAGTTATGTTGGCATTATTCTACATCAGAACAACATTTTCTTTGTATTGTTTAGTTGTCTAGGATTCATGATGATTTAAGCTTCAAAGAAGAAATGACAACTATTCAAGCAAGTTCAAGTCTTCAAAGGGAAAAGTGCTTCATGATTCTACAAAGGTATATTAAGACCTTTCTTTTCTCTTTCAAGTCTTAGGCACACAAACACATTTCATACATTTGTGTCCCTGCATCATTGTGCACCTAGTATAACACATTCACACACTTGAAGATGAATACTCATGCATTGGTATGGAAATAACATGTTTTGGAAAATGCTTGATTGGAGACTCTCTATATAGTTTGCATTCTAGTGTGAATTGTGTTTGTATGTGTATGTGTTTGTATGTGTTTATGGATATTGAACTTGATTTTAGTCTTAAATCATTCTTGATTGAGTTCTGGTCAATTCGGTTACTCATACTACTGATTTCAAGTTCTAAGTTTAAAGATAATACACTTTAACTCATGTTGAATACATAGTCTTCGTCTTTGTATATCATGTCAAATTATTATTTTCTGGATTGAGTATCTTATATGTCCATGTCCGTGAGAGAGTCTCGGTTTGTAATCTTTAAACGAATTTGAATTCAAAGTTTGGAGGCCAAAGAATAGTCGAAGAACGCGAGAGGTGCGCAAGGGAAGAGGTGAGATGGCATAAGCCATCACTTGGCACCATCCCGAGATGGCGCGTGGCCATCTCGGCCCCAAAGTTGCTCTGGCCCGAGATGCCCACGTGGCATCTCAGGGAGGTACTTAAGAATGGGGGCTTTTTGGTCTTTTGGTTGTTCTCTCTTTACAACCTCTCATTCCCTCTCATTCAATAAGTTGTTGAGAAAAACGAATTTGAAGAATAAGTGCAGAATTTTTCTCTCAACATTTTGATTTTTGTTTTTGTGATAACTTCTTCATTTCAACTCACCTATGATGTCTTGTTCATAATGCATGTTCCTAAGTCTAGAATTAGAATTTTCAACATCTTGTTGGTCATCATTTAAACCATTTTCTAACTCTTGACTTTCTTCTCTAGCAACACTACCATTATCATCATTATGACTAGACACACTTTCATCACAACTAGTCACATCAATAGGTGCTTTAGTGTCATTCAAAAAATGTTCTTTAGGTTCATTGACATCGTTTTTTTCACACAAATCAAGCATGCTAAGATCATCTATTTTCACATTAATAGACTTCATAATAGTCTTTGTTTTCAAATTGAACACTCTATATGCTCGACTATTATTAGCATACCCAAGAAAGAGACCAATATCACTTTTAGCATCAAAATTTCCTAAGTGATCTCTATCATTCAAAATAAAACATTTACTCCCAAAAGTTTGGAAGTAACTTACATTGAGCTTCTTGCCCTTCAAAAGTTCATAAGAGGTTTGTTTTGGGCCAGGCCTTCTTAAAACTCTTTTAGTGACATAGCATGCCGTATTGACCGCTTCGGCCCAAGAATTTCTAGGGATTTACTTGCTATTGAGCATGACCCTAGCCATCTCTTGCAAGACACGATTCTTCCTCTCAACAATACCATTTTGTTGAAGAGTTCTAGGAGCCGAGAATTCATGTGAAATCCAATAATCATCACAAAACTCACTAAATCTTGCATTTTCAAATTCACTCCCATGATTACTCCTAATGCGATATATTTTCTTGATCCCATGACCTTTTTCATTTTGAACTTGATTACAAAACTTCTTAATGTAACCAAAAGTTTCGGTCTTGTCTCTAAGAAAATACACCCAAGCAAACCGAGAAAAATCATCAACACATACAAAAATGTGTTTCTTACCATTTATGCTTTCGGTTTGAATTGGTACCATTAGATCCATATGCACAAGTTCTAATGGCTTCTTGGTAGCAAAATTAGTGTTCTTTTTATGAGACACTTTGGTTTGTTTACCTAATTGACATGACAACAAACACCATCAAGCTTCTTACCAAGACTAGGAAGACCTCTAACAATGTTATATTTCTCAAGCTTCTTTAAATCTTTATAATTCATGTGGCCCAATCTTTCATGCCATAATTCAAGCTTGTTGCACTCATGTGCCATATTACATGTTAGTGGATCAACCTCTAACCAATAGCAATTGTCCAAAGACCTTTTGAATTTTAAAATAATTTTGCCCTTTTTATCGATTATTGTGCACACATCCTTGTTAAAGCTAACTTTTTTAAAAAATTTACAAAAGTGAGTGATGCTTATTAGATTAGTCATACAAGGTGTCACGAAGTTTAGGCAGTCCGGGGATACAAATTGTTCCCTTGCCTAGAACTTGCTTTTTAGTGTCATCACCAAATGTAACCCATCTACCATCATTCATAACAAGATTCTTAAAGAATTCCTTGTTACCGGTCATATTCCAAGAGCAACCGCTATCTAGGTACAAACAATAGGATGAATTAGCTCTTAAAGCATATTGTGCAACCAAACATTGTGTTATGTTTTTCTTAATCCAAACTTTCTTGACAAGTTTCTCATTCATACTATTATTAACATGCTTTGACTTGTTTTTAGACACATTGACTCCATTAGTCACATTTTCAAACAAATCAAACAAAGCATTATCAACTTTCTTATAAATAGTAGAACGAGGCACAACACAAGATTTAACAAACAAATCATTAACACTTTTATTCTCAGCATGCTTGTCCAAGGTCTTCTTAGGTCTAATTCTAGATCCATACATGAATGATTGCCTAGGACCATTCAAAGTCATATCATGCACATCATTGACAATTCTACATTTACGAATGTATTCAAAGCATCTAGGTCTTATATGTCCTACCATGTTGCAATAATGAGAAATAGGTATGAATTTGAGAAGTTTACCATTTGCTTGAGCATTCAACTCATTTTTCCTTCTCACATTTTTACCTCTTTGGCCTGCAACACAGATTTCTTGCCTTTTGCATTTGATGATGATGTAGCTTGTATTTGGCATTGTTGAGTCTTTTCCTTGACTTTCATTGTTGATGTTGAGGCACCTCTGGTAGCATTCATGGCTTTACCGTTAGAGAGTGTACCTATAATTAAATTGCTGTAAGCTTTGACAAAAGTAGATTTGTTAGATGAAGGAGTTGATTTTTCATTAACATTTCCTAAAAGAATACATTTCTTTAATCATGATGAAACAATTGAAGATAGCAAACACTACAAAGAAGATCTATCTAAGTGCGTCTAGACACCAGCTCTGATACCAATTGAAATTTCCCTTTATCTTTATAGTGTGAATATTCCTAGAGGGGGGTGAATAGGTATATGCTCCAATTTTTTTCTTCTTGTAAAACAATGCAATATTAATAATGCTTAATGAAAATTGCAAAAAATGACACACAGTATTTACGTGGTAAACATCCGAATCGGAAACATCCATGGGTTTATACCACAACCAACGGTAAAAGCAAATCCACTATTTCTAATAAGAGTTACACACTCAAGCAATCAACACATGCTCTCCAAGCTATCACTCTCACTTTATCATTGAACCTAGTGATCTACTAAGCCAACTTCTTATCCAAGACCTCCTGTCTCTAGGAATATTCTTTGCTCACATATCCGGATCCTCCCGACCCTAGGCAAGACTTCTTGCTTAACAATTAGAGTCATTCCAACTAAAGCTAAGACTTCCAATCGTTCAAATCAAAGAATCACTCTAAGATATGAGATTTTTTACCTCTTCACAAGGCATCAAATGTTGGGGTTTATGCCCTAAGCATGTAATTTGTAAATGGATTTATGAAGTAAATAAAAAGAAAGGTTCACTTCATTCTTGTTATGTTATTTATTTTATAAACTTGTGTACATATTAACATCCTGGATTGCCGGATGTAAACTCAAACTGTGTATATGAGTATCATATACGTATGGATACAGTAAGAGACGTGCAATCTAAAGAGTCCATAGATAGCAAATAAAACTGGGTACTTTATTTGTGGTTAATCTACAGCTGCGGTCCATTCCGCAACGTACAGTGATTCTATCCTGAATCATTCATATGAGATATAGGAATGGAGGCACCTTGTATGATGTGATCATATAGGACTGGGCCATGATCTATATGAATCTCATACCATGATCCGTTTACCGATGAGATTAATATATATCAACTAATGATGCTTATATGTGGGCGATCTTAATCCTGAGTGTCTTATCAACTCCTTCAGGTTATATCGTGGTCTTTGATATATCATGGATGAGGTCAGAAGCATTTCCTAATCAATATACTCCGTATGTTGGGATTGCGGTTTGGCTTGTGGCTGGGAAGGTTTGTACACAATATTGGAATCCACTCCTTCTTGTCAGAAGTAAATGGTAGTTCCCTTAAGGGTTGATTCGGGGCTTGGACAATATGATCTCTCTCCTAATTCCGTGAGGAAATAGGATTTATTGTCCATTAGAAAATCAATGGTACTTAAAGGATATATGTAATTAGAGGGGTATAACGGACATTATGACCCAGCTCTAATTATGAACTACTGTGGAGGATCACACCATATGTAATAATTATATCGATGGACACCGAGTTGTATCAGTCTGTATAAAAATGTCTACAGTTGGGAGAGTGCAGCTTCGGGTTTTTAGTGGAATAACACCGGAGTTAATAATCAAGGAATATTAATTAAAGAGTTTAATGAATGATTCCGAGGATTATTGGAGCTCAATATACTGTGGGTCCATTAGGTCCCCTTCCTAGCTCGATTGATTAGGTAACAAGGGTCACGGTTAATTAATTGGATTGTTCAGTTAATCGTGTTACGAAAGTGACACATATTTATTCGGGAATTAATTGAATAATGAGATTATTTAATTTATAGATAATGGTGATTAAATAACTTAAATAATGAGATTGTTTAATTATGTTATTAATCACTAAATGGATGGTGTATGTTGATATTTTTTTTGAATAAAATAAGATAATGTGATTATTTTATTTTATTAAATTAAATATTTTATTTTGGAATTAAAATAGTTTGAATTCAAAAATTAAAATCAAATAAAAGATATGAGATATTTTTTATTTGAAAGTTTTTAAAAATCAAATAAAAGATATGGGATATTTTTATTTGAAAGTTTTTAAAATTTAAATATTATATATGCGATATATATTATTTAATAAAAAAAAAAGGTACTGCGCACAACACATCACACACACACATACATATATATATGATATATTTTGTGCAAAAGAATTAGGGTGCACGCATTAAGTTTTCAAAATAAACGTGCATCAGTTTTTTTTGGTTTAAAAAAAAAAAGAGAATTAGGCGCACATCAATTTTGCTATTGAAGCAATTAGTGTGTGCGTAAGACATATATATCAGAATTTGCATGTGATGCAAATGGTGCAAGTGTTGCATAGTAAAAATTAAGAAAGAGTTTCTTAGTTTTCCTACATCCTACATTCAAAGTTCCTGAGACCGTGACCCGCCTATACGCAGTTACAGTTCCGGGACATAGCAAGGAAGATCAATGGTACAGACCAGAAGCATATTGAAAAATTGAAGGAGCCTCCAAACGTTGGTATGGTTCATTTAATCTTTATTTTTATTATTGATTACAATTTCCTGTATTTACATATATATTTTATTAGTGTAATAGTTAGTATATGTATTTGTTCCGAAAATAAATACGATCACAAGTTCACTGGTCCCAGATACAGATTACGATCTGTATAAAAAAAAATTTAAAACCCATTTCCACTGTGTGGCCGGTGAACGGGGTTCCAACAATTGGTATCAAAGCCAATTTTATTTTCGGAACAGAAAATTGTTTTCGATGCTCCTGTATGTATGATTGTGTAGGCACGATTTAAATTGACTGTATGATGTTTTTGTAGTATATATTTTTTCTTAATTTACAAAAACATGATTGATCGTTAATTATATGGTACTTTGGATTTAGGGTTTATGGGTTGTATATTTTTTTTTATTATTATTATATTATTTTTTTACTGTAATTGTATTGTAAAAAAAAATGTAACCTATATTGAAGACCTGAAAAAATCACGAAGAAGGATTGAGATGAATCAGAGTGACCTGAAGAGACTGGAAGACTCGAAAATTACAAGAAGGCCAAGGAATGCCTTGGAGGTATTTTTGTAATTTTAGGTTCTAATTTTTTTAGGTTAAATAATCCACAGTACTCGGTCAATTCATGTATGCTTTATATTATATGATGATAAAAACATTGTCATGCATACGTATGTCATTTAGATTATAAGTGCCTACACAAATATATTTGATATGTCATACATGCATCATAACCTGATATTTTATGTATTTTTTTTAATTGTGATTAAAATTGGTAAATACATAAATTGGCTATGAAAATGGGATTAGTTTTTTAATTGTTAAAAAACTTGGTAATTCTCATTAATATTAATCTAGTTATTAAAGAGTTTAATAAGTTAGATTAATAGGGTCATTTATAGTAATTAGGATTAATTTGATTAATTGCCTAATTATACATGAACCGAAAATTGTGTTAGAGTTTTAATAATTAAAACTTGTTAAACATTTTCATAATAATCTGAGCTTAGTAAATAGTTTACAAAGATTTAGATTATTCACTAATAGATTAGCCTTGTAATTGTTAAAAGTCATTATTAATTTATTAGTTAATTAGAACTTGTTTCTAATAAAGAATTAGTTAATGCACTAGATAACTTGATTAAAGTTAGTCGTTTGATCCTGTAGAGTCTAGGTGCATTAACGGATAATAGAAAACCCTAGTTTTAAAATAGTGAGTGGGAGAGAGATATATGACCGCGGTCTTCATCATTAGTTCAACACCGTGAGATCCGAGTTGGGTCTCGTGACGGCTTTGCTTTCATTCTCCCAAAGGAGGGTTTCCACAAAGGTCAATACCAAGGTTGACTTCCTGACGGATAGGATTTCTGATGGTATTCGGGATTGACCGACCCTAAGGCGACAATTCTCGAGTTAAGCTTGTGAGATCTGAAATGGTGGGTTACACTCACGAAGGTTTTGATTAAGTTTGTTAATTAAAAACCTGACTGAATAAACTGAAACAAATATTATGGTGTGTATAATATTAATCTAGAGGGGTGAATAGATTTTAATCAAATTTTACCCAATTTTCGTTAATGGTCAATTAGACGAAAATACCCCTAACTAGTCACAATAATATCACAAGTGTAATAAGTGCGGAAATAATAAAGACACTTGAGATATACGTGGAAACCCTCCAAATGGGAAAAACCACGGGCTGTTAAGTGCGCCACACTCGAACAACGAATCCAATGATGATAGAGGCGTTACAACCTACTCATGGTATATAACCCACTACCACTACCTAATCCCGGTATTAAGTGGACCTAGTCCAATTTGCTTACGCTTGAAGCAACCTACTCCCGGATGCAACACAAGACTTACTTCTCTTCAATGAAGAGATAAACACCCTATGTGAATATATGATGATATTCAAACAACAAAGAAGGCTAGGGTACCTTATATGCTTATCTAGGATTATGAAATGGCAATAAATGCAATCCTAGATATCAAGAGCTAAATGACATGTCATAAAGCTTAGCTAAACATAGAACAAGCAATCCTATGAAGCTATCATAAAAGCCAAATCAACACATGTTGTCATTAAGCATGGCAAGGACTAAAATGCAATCACTAAATGCAAAGCATTGAGATTCAGCTAGAAGTTATCAATAACAACATTCCTAGCTATCACAAACAATCTCAATGAATCAACAAATATGCTTACAATGTATTCAACATATACTTAGTATATATTTATGTGATTGAGACAAACATTTAGCCACACAATAAATGTAAGTCTTAGACCAATGTCTATCAATAACAAACTCAATTAGTTGTGTAGAGATTTTCTAACAAACTAATTGTCATAAAAACATCGCATAAACATTAAAAAGCTTAACAAGTTGATTAATGAACAATCTATCAACCTAGTCAACAATGAATCACAAAAGAATGTTTATGACCTAGCTTTTAGGAAAAAATGACCTAATCAATTAAGCTATCAAAATACAAACCCAATCATGTCATCATTCAACAAAAATATGCATTAAAAAATGAATTCTATAAATCCTATGCAATAAAAACTAACTCTTGGAGTTTAAGAACAATAATCAAAGATAAAAGTTTGTTCTTACTTACCAAGTCACGAATGATGAAGACTCATGTCTAAAGATGATCAATAATGCATGAAGGATGATGGGTTTTGGGTTTGGAGAGTTAAATAATAACTCTTGGAGCTTCTCTCTCAAATCAAATACTTTCTCACACTAAAAAAATGGGTTTTAAGCTTTGAAAAACGAGTGAGGAAGAAGATGGCATGTAACTATGAGCCTTAGAACAAAGCTACATCATTTTAAAAAATGCCTCAAATTTACTCAGTGCGCTGGTTGACAAGTGCCACACCAGCGCACACCTACTGTCCAAGGGCCGCTGGTGAGGTGCGCTGGTGAGGTGCGCTTGTTCATCGGCGCAGCCTTGACATCACAAAAGCTTGAGATTCGAGCGACCCAAAACATGACCAAACGACATCCAAACCTTTCCTATATTATACCGTTGGAAAGGTATGGAAGTTTACTTGCTAATCCAATTTATTAAACAAGATTTTAAAAGTCTGTAAAAAAAGTTATGGTCATTCGAGTGACCAAAGGTCAGAAACGGACAACAACAGAGATGCCCTGTTTTTGTGATCACTTTGGAGATTTCAAAACCAATCCAAACGATCATGAAATATTACGAATAATATACCGTTGGAAAGGTATGGGTGTCTAGTTTGTACAGAATTTTTCAAAACATGTTTTGAGTCATTTTATAAAAGGTTATGGTCACAAGACCATACAAAGGTCAGTTTTGAAAAACATTTAAATCTTTGAAATCCATATTTTGAAATTGGACACCTTACTCCACATAACCAAATCAAGACAAGAATACGACCTTTTCAATTGGTCACTCAATGCGCTAAGACAAGCACACCATCGTGCAAGTGCGACCAACACACAAAACCACACTATGAATGCATATAGACAACAATGAAGCACACATGCATAACAAATCAAATGCAAGTAAGTGTGTGTGAGAGCAACACATAATGCATGTCAATACAAATGTAAAGATGTGATCAATATAAACACGCAAGAAGAGTTATCAAAACATGAATGCACACTCATATAAACACACAACATATACGAATAAGAAATTTGCATGAATTGTGAGTGTGTGCAACTATATCTCTTCAAAGCAAGTAAGCACAAGAAATATACCCTTGGTGCTTCTTCTCGTAAGGTCTTGAGAGCCTAAGCTACCATTACATAAAACCCCAATTTGTGGTTTGATAACGAAATAAGCCAATCAATAAATGAGGACTTTACATAAACGATGGTTGAATGGTATGGAATAAGATTTATTCTGGAATAAGATTTATTCTAGAATATCATTTGATTGAGAATGTCTCGGTCCAACATGCAAAGATTTGACCGACCCTAAGGCAACACTTTTTTGTGGTATGTTGGATTGTCGTGGTATAGTAACTATTTTTTGGGTAGTTCTAGTTCGTTAAACATGTTCATGCATCATGTTTAAATTTATACCAAATCACTCGTACTTGTTTTAAATAAATGACTGAATGAATGTTTTATTTATTTTAGCAATGTCTTCTGCATTACTTTAAATTCTCGCAAACGACAAATTAACTAGTAATAATTACACTAAGTGGAAACTTAATATTAATGCAACTTCGGTCACCAAAGACCTCAAGTTTGTGCTTACGGAGGAATGTCCACCAGTGCCTATTGCTAATGCCACACGAACTATTCGTGAGGCATACCAGCGATGGGTCTCATCTGATGAGAAGGCCTGAACATATCTTTTAGCATCTATAACAGACGTGCTTGTCACAAAGCATGAAGCAATAAGTTCAGCATTCAAAATCATGGAGTCATTGCAAACTATGTTCGGGTAGCCCACAGAGCAAAAGCGACACGAAGCTGTTCATTCCGCTATGCTTGCTCGTATGATGGAAGGAACGTCAGTTCGGGAACATGTTCTTAGCATGTATCCTACTTCAACATGGCAGAAGTCAATGACGGGGCCATTGACAAACCCAATCAAGAGAGCATCATACTGACGACTCTTCCGAAGAGTTTCGATCAGTTAAAAAGCAACTATGGGATGAACAAGTTAAAGTTCATTCTTACACAGTTACTTAATGAGCTCGCTACCTTTAAGTCCTTGATTAAGGACAACAAAGGCAAGACCGGTGAGGCAAATGTTATCGAACCATCTTCCTCTAATAATAAAAAGAGGAAGAGGTCCACTGGGAAGGCAAAGAATAAGCCCAAACCCAAGAAAGCCCATAGCATGGGCGCCTCCACTGACCAAGGCAAGGGAAAATGTTTCCATTGCGACAAGGTGGACACTGAAAGAGGAAATGTCCTCAACATCTGGAGCAGGCTGCCAAGAAGAAGAAAACGAAAGGTAAATATGATTTACTTGTTCTTGAATCTTGTTTAGTGGAAGATGATTCTTCACCCTGGATAGTTGATTCAGGGGCCACTAATCATGTTTGTTCTTCTTTGCAGTGGACTGATTCTTGGGCACTGCTAGAGAAGGGAGCCTTCTCAATACGTGTGGGGTTAGGGGATGTCGTGTCGGCACGAGCAGTAGGCGTAATTAGATTACATTTTTGTAATAATTATATATTGTTGGACAATGTATTTTATATTCCTGGATTTACACGGAATTTGATTTCCGTTTCTAAGTTGCTAGAATAAAAATATTATGTTTCTTTTAGTAATAAGTCTGTTGTTATTGGAAAGAATGGTCTAAATATTTATTCAGAAATTGATGAAAACAATTTGTATGTGTTAAGACCGTTAATACATACTACACTACTCAACACTGAAATGTTTAAGGTTGAAAAACCAAAAATTAAATGACACAAAATTTCTCCAGATAGTGACACGTATCTCTAGCATCTAAGGCTTGGTCATATCAACCTTGACCGGATAGATAGATTAGTAAAAAGTGGACCTTTAAGTGAGTTAAAGGTTGGCACCTTACCTGTCTACGAATCTTGTCTGTTATATAAGATGACTAAGAGGCCTTTTACTAGAAAAAGGCTTAGAGCTAAAGAACCACTAGAGCTTATATATACAGACGTCTACGGACTGATGAATGTTAAAGCTAGGGGTGGTTATGAGTATTATGTCACCTTTGTAGATGAATACTCAAGATACAGATATGTCTATCTGATGCAATGAAAGTCGAAAACATTTGAAAAGTTCAAAGAATTTCGAGCTGAAGTTGAGAATCAATAAGGTAGAACTATCAAGTCATTACGATCAGATCGTGGAGGTAAGTACCTTGACCAAGAGTTTGAAGACTTCATGGTCGAGCATAGGATAGTTTCCCAACTCACAGCTCCTGGTACACCTCAGTAAAATGGTGTAGCGGAGAGGAGAAATAGAACCCTAATGGAAATGGTGAGATCTATAATTAGTTTCTCATCATTACCAAATTCCTTCTGGGATATGCGTTACAAACAGCGGCATACATTTTGAATGTAGTGCCATCCAAATCCGTTCCTAAGACTCCCATAGAGTTGTGGAATGGTTGTAAAGCTAGTTTGTGACATTTCTGCATATGGGGGTGTCCAGCACACGTGCAGAAGAACAAAACTAGAAAGCTAGACTCCAAGTCTGTTGTCTGCCTGTTTGTAGAATACTCCAAGGAGACCAGAGGTGGACACTTTTATAGTCCCAAAGATAACAAAGTATTTGTATCGACAAATGCAATGTTTCTTGAGGATACTTACATTAGTGACCATAAACCTCGTTCCAAGATTGTATTAAATGAGTTGGAGCCTGGTGAGACTAGTGCTTCATCAAAAAGAGTTGTTGATTCATAAACATCTGAGAGTTAGATGATTCCTGATCAGGATACACTACCACCTAGACGTAGTGAGAGGGTTGTGAGACAACCTGAACGCTATTTAGCTACAGGTAAGGGATAAGGTGTTGTCTCTGCTGATAGTGTGGATGATCCATTGACATTTAAGAATGCAATAAAAGATCCTGATAAAGAGGAATGGCTTAAAGCCATGAATCTCAAGATGGAGTCCATGTACTCTAACTTAGTCTGGGATCTTGTAGACTTACCGGATGGGGTAAAACCCATAGGGTGTAAGTTGATTTACAAGAGAAAGAGAGGAGTATACGGGAAGGTAGAGACCTTCAAGGCAAGGCTAGTGGCTAAGGGTTATACCCAGAAAGAGGTGGTCGATTATGAAGAGACCTTCTTGCCAAAAGCCATGTTTAAGTCTATTAGGATTCTCTTATCCATTGCTACCTATTTCGATTATGAAATTTGGCAAATGGACATCAAGACTGTATTCTTGAATGGCAATCTTGATGAGAGCATCTATATGTTGCAAGTAGAGGGATTCGTGTATCCAGATCAAGAGCAACAGGTTTGCAAGCTGCAAAGGTCCATCTATGGACTTTAGCAAACATCTAGATCTTGGAACATTAGGTTTGATGATGTGATCAACACCTATGGCTTCGAGCAGAACGTCGATGGGCATTGTGTCTACGAGCGCATAATTGATAAAAAAGTAGTTTTCTTGGTTCTATAAGTAGATGATATCCTACTCATTGGGAATGATGTAGGAGTGTTATCTGATGTAAAGGGCTGGCTGGCTAGCCAATTCCAAATGAAAGATTTGGGAGAGGCAAGTTATGTTCTAGGGATCTAAGTTATAAGGGATCATAAGAACAAACTTATAACACTGTCTCAGGAATCATGTATCGATAAGATTCTTATGCGATTTTCGATGCAGAACTCTAAGAAAGGTAATTTACCTTCCAGACATGGAGTTCACTTGTCTAAGGAACATTGTCCCAAGACACCTCAAGAAGTTGAGGATATGAGACGTGTTCCTTATGCATCAGCAATAGGTAGTCACATGTATGCTATGTTATGCACAAGACCAGACATCTGCTATGCAGTGGGAGTAGTCAGCAGATACCAGTCCAACCCAGGATTGGATCATTGGGTTGCTGTCAAGAAAATTCTCAAGTATCTTCAGAGAATGAGAAATTATATGCTAGTGTATTCCGGACATGATTTGATCCCGTTAGGATACGCAGATTCTGATTTTCAGTCAGACAAGGATTCTAGAAAATCCAAGTCCGGATCGGTATTCACCCTGGATGGTGGAGCTATTTTTTGGAGAAGTATCAAGCAATCTTGCATTGCTGACTCCACCATGGAAGCCGAATATGTAGCTGCTTGTGAAGCTGCTAAATAGGCTGTTTGGCTTCGTAAGTTCTTGAGTGAGCTGGAAGTTGTTCTAGACCTGAATAAGCCCATCACACTTTATTGTGATAACAGTGGTGATATGGCTAATGCCAAAGAACCAAGAAGCCACAAGAGAGGGAAGCATATAGAGAGAAAGTATAATCTCATCAGAGAGATAGTGCAGAGAGGAGATGTGATCGTCACCAAGATAGCCTCACAAGACAATCATGTTGATCCATTTACGAAGGCCTTACCAGCTAAAGTGTTTATGGGTCACCTAGATGGTCTAGGGTTACGAGACATGCCCTACATGCTTTAGTGCAAGTGGGAGATTGTTGGGGTTTATGCTTTAAGCATGTAATTTGTAAATGGATTTTTGAAGTAAATAAAAAGAAAGGTTCAATTCATTCTTGTTATGTTATTTATTTTCTAAACTTCTGTATATATTAACATCCTGGATTGCCGGATGTAAACTCAAACTGTATACATGAGTGTCATATACGGATGGATACAGTAAGAGATGTGCAATCTAAAGAGTCCATAGATAGCAAATAAAGCTGGGTACTTTGTTTGTGGTTAATCTATAGCTGCGGTCTATTCCGTAATGTACAGTGATTCTATCCTGAATCATTCATATGAGATATGGGAATGGAGGCACCTTGTATGATGTGATCATATAGGACTGAGCCATGATCTATATGAATCTCACACCAAGATCCTTTTACCGATGAGATTCATATATATCAACTTGTGATGGTTATATGTGGTGATCTTAATCTTGTGTGTCTTATCGACTCCTTCAGGTTAGATCGTGGTCTTTGATATATCATGGGTGAAGATCAGATGCATTTCTTGATCAATATACTCCGTATGTTAGGATTGCGGGTTGGCTTATGGCTGGGAAGGTTTGTACACAATAGTGGAATCCACTCCTTCTTGTGAGAAGTAGATGGTAGTTCCCTTAAGGGTTGATTCAGGGCTTGGACAATATGAGCGCTCTCCTAATTCCGTGAGGAAATAGGATTTATTGTCTATTAGAGAATCAATGGTACTTAAAGGATATATGTAATTAGAGGGGTATAACGGACATTATGACCCAGCTCTAATTATGAACTATTGTGGCGGATCACACCATATATAATAGCTATATCGATGGACACCGAGGTGTATCGGTCTGTGTAAAAATGTCTACAGTTGAGAGAGTGCATCTTTGGGTTTTTAGATAACACCGGAGTTTATAATCAAAGAATATTAATTAAAGAGTTTAATGAATGATTCCGAGGATTATTGGAGCTCAAATTACTGTGGGTCTATTATGTCTCTTTGCTAGCCCGATCGATTTAGGTAACAAGGGTCACGGTTAATTAATTGGATTGTCCGGTTAATTGTGTTACGAAAGTGACACGTATTTATTCGTGAATTAATTGAATAATGAGATTATTTAATTAATAGATAATGGTGATTAAATAACTTAAATACTGAGATTATTTAATTATGTTATTAATCACTAAATGGAGGGTGTATGTTGATATTTATTTTTGAATAAAATAAGATAATATGATTATTTTATTTATTAAATTAAATATTTTATTTTTGAATTGAAATTGTTTGAATTCAAAAATTAAAATCAAATAAAAGATATGGGATATTTTTTTTTTGAAAGTTTTTAAAAATCAAATAAAAGATATGGGATATTTTTTATTTTAAAGTTTTTAAAATTTAAATATTATATATGTGATATATATTTTTTAATAAATAAATAAATAAATAAAAGATTTCTAGAAACAATTTTATGTTTATCAAGTTTAGCACAAATCAATCAAGTTATCACAAATCTAGCTAAACTTGAAAATCAATTCAACAACCACAAAATGATATCAAAATCATCCTAGTCATTCTTTTTAATCAAATAGCATCAACCAATAAGAAGATCTAAGAATAAAACTAAGAAGAAGATGATTTTACCAACAAGGATGAAAATCACGAACTGAAGATCTAATCACAACGAAAAATCTAGACATCCTTTGGTTTTGGAAATGCTTGGGGTTTGTAGAACTCTTCGAGACACTCGAAATCGGTTTTTGAATCAAGTGATTCGTGTTAGGTTTTAGTTTGTGTTGGCATTAATTCCATATCAAAATGATGTTTACTTGTAATGATTTAGTTGTTTAGATTCATGATGATTCAAGCTTCAAGGAAGAAGAAACAACAAATCAAAGCAAGTTCTATGTCTTCAAAGAGAAAGGATGCAATTTGATTCTACAAAGGTATACTAAGACCTTATCTTTCTCTTACAAGGCTTAGGCACACACACACAATTCATTCATATATGTCCCTGCATCGTTGTGCACCATTATAGGAACACACATACAATTCATTCATATGTGTCCCTGCATCGTTGTGTACCATGTTTAACACATTCACACACTTGAAGATGAATGCTTATGCATTGGTATGGAAATAACATGTTTTGGAAAATGCATGATTGGAGACTATCTCTATATAGTTTGCATTCTAGTGTGAATGGTGTTTGTGTGTGTATATGTTTTTATAACATGGATATTGAACTTGATTTTAGTCTTAAATCATTCTTGATTAAGTTCTGGTCATTTTCGGTTACTCATACTAATGATTTCAAGTTCTAAGTCAAAAGATACTATACTTTCAACTCATGTTGCATACATTGTCTTCGTATTCATATATCGAGTCGAATTATTATTTTATGGGTTAAGTATCTTCTATTCCCATGTCTGTGTGAGAGTTATGGTTCGTAATCCACAAACAGATTCAAATTCCGAGTTCGAAGGCCGGAGAACGGTCGAAGAACACCAGGGAAGGTCGGAGAAGAAATAAGCAAGCAAGGCACTTCTTTCCCGAGATGGCGTGTGGCCATTTTGGGGCTGAAGGCTTGCTGCCCTGAGATGCCCATGTGCCATCTCGGGCAACAAGCTTGCTTGGCTACTTCTTGCCCCTCTTGGTCATTTCACATGTCCAAGTTTCCATCTCCTTTATAAACTCTTTCCCTCTCACATTTCATTCTAAGAAGAAATTTAAAACAAGTGTGCAGAAATTTTCTCTCTAAATTTTCTCACCTTCCAAACACCATAACTTCTTCATTTGAACTTTGATTTGAGTGATTCAATTTTAAGAGTGTTCATCTATTCATCCTCCATCTTTTCTCTGAAGGTTTGAGTAAATTTTGCTGCTGTTTTTGGTGTCTAATCATACAAAAACGGGGCTGCACCTAAATCAACTAAGGTATTGATTTTCTCTCAAAGTTTTCTTTTCAAACTTGGTCAATTGCCTTGGGTTTTTTTCTTCAACATATATTTGTATATTGTGAGTGTTTTGATTTGAGTTTTGAACTCCTTCAAAGCTAGGTTGAGTTTCAATTGAAATCATTCATGTTGAGTTAGGTTTTGATTTTGCCTATGTTATCACATGTTTGGGATTGTATTGTGCTAGCTTTGATTCTAGGACTATTTGATGATCTTTGAATGATTGATTTTGAGAAAAATAGTTCCTCACATGTATTAGGTTCTCTTGGCCAAATTTCTCACATAATACATGTGCTTATGTTCTTTTGAGCTATTCATGTGTTTTGATTGAATCTATGATTAGGAATATGCTCTAGAACATTAGCTTAAATCTAAATGACTTTGTCATATGATTTTAGCATGTTTGTGGTTTATGTGATTTAAACTTGATTTTGTGATTTATTGAACATATCTTGTGATTCAAGTTTAGTTCTATGCATGTATCTAGGCTGTGATTAATATTGAACATATCTTACATAATCTAGATTGATTACACATGCATGATTAACTAGACTATATGTGATTTGTGCATTCATGCTCATGTCTAGTATTTTCCATAGGATGTGTTGATCATAGCATTCTATGTTGCGTGCTTGTTTGTGTTTTGCATTCATGATCACCTAGATGTGTGAGACCTATGGTGTTGAGCAAGAGTTCTTGGCAAGAGGCGTGAGACCTTGGATTGTTGAGCAAGGAAGTCTTGGCTATGGTCCTGAGGATCCGGATAGTCGAGCAAGAAGTCGTGCCTAGAGTTGGGAGAACTCGGATAGGTGAGTGAGGAAGTCTTGACTAGAGTTATGAGGACTTAGTTGAGCAAGAAGTCTTGCCTTGGGTCGTGTGGATCCGGATAAGGTGAGCGAGGAAGTCTTGACTAGAGGTGTGAGGCCTCGGATTGTTGAGCATAGGGCGACAACTTCAATAGTATGATAGGAGGGTAGTTTCTAGGTGAAGAGGTCACTTGAGATATTGTACTTGTCTTATCTACTAGTGGATTTTGTTTGCCGATGACTGCTAGCCTGTGGATGTTTCCTCTTCGGAGGTTTACAACGTTATATCTTGTGTCAACTTTTCTCTATCCCTATCTCTCTAATATTTGTATTGTGGATAGAACTCTTTACATATGTTGACTTCCTTTCTATAATATAGATTGTGTATGTGTTACAATTACTTGTTTGTATTACACTTTACTTGTGTTTATATATTGATTAATTGTCTTTAATTAATATATATTGTGATACAAGCAATCTAGAGGGACAAACTTTTGTTTATTTCTAAGGGAGTCGAAAAAGGTGTCTAACCTATTTACCCCCTCCCCCTAGGTTAGACTTAAGCATTTAACTTTGATTGTATTTTCAATTTGGAGTTGAAACGAAGAAGTTATCACAAAAACAAAAATCATAAGTTGATAGAAAAATTCTGCACTTGTTCTGCAAATTCGTTTTTCTCAATAACCAAAGAATGAGAGGGAATGAGAGGTTTTAAAGAGAAACAAACCAAAAGACCAAATTGCCCTCATGCCTTAGTGCCTCCCCGAGATGGGGTGTGGGCATATAGGGGCAGCCAGGCTTTGGGGCCGAGATGGCCACGCGCCATCTCTTGATGGTGCCAGGTGATGGCTTATGCCATCGCACCTCTTCCCTTGCGCTCCTCTCGCGTTCTTCGATCGTTCTTTGGCCTCCGAACTCTGAATTTGAATCCGTTTAAAGATTACGAACCAAGACTCAATCACAAACATGGAAATATAAGATACTCAACCCAAAAAATATGAAATCGACTCAATATACAAAGACAAAGACAATGTATGCAACATGAGTTGAAAGTGTAGTATCTTTTGATTTAGAACTCAAAATCACTAGTATGAGTAACCGAAATGACCGGAAATCAATCTTGAATAATCTAAGAATAAAATAAAGTTTGAGATCCATGTTATACAAACATATAAACAAACAAACACATTTCACACATGAATACAAACTACATAGAGATAGTCTCCAATCATGCATTTTCCAAAACATGTTACGTTCACACATGAATACAAAATGTTTTCAAGAATCTACAAGAATATCTTCACACATTCAAAACACCTGTGAGACAAGAACAACCAAAAGAAATCTTCTACAAAGAAGATAGGTGAGAAAAACAAACAATATACAAAACAAAAAAAAAATCCCTTATCTCTTCTTATGTCATGCAAACAAGAATTCTTTCTCCCCATTAAGAAAAAATTTCTCCCCTTTATATCAAAATTAAGTAACATGGTGATAAAAACACTTTCTCCCCCTTTTTGGCAAGGAATAGACAAAAACATATTACACAACCTAGAGAGAGAGATAAATGCCAAATGAAAATACCTACAAAGGTATAAGGGATGCATTATAAAATCATGAAATAGTGAGCAAACAAGTTGTATAGAGAACTAAGTCTAACAAACTAAGCTCCCCCTTAACATATGCTCCACATATTATTAAGCAAGTAAACTTGTTCACAAGGGAATCACACAATCGCACATTTCAAGCAATAAAAGATAGTAAACCATTATTTTTCAAAATCAATAAGAGAATCATAGATTTTCATTATTCTCTCAAAAATAATCTCTCATTGCTAATGATTCAAGCACATTGAGTAAAAAATGTGTGTGTGTGAAAATTCTTCTAGCATATATAAAAGGAGTGACTGTGATATCAACATGCAAACCACTTCAACCCCTATCCTTCTAAGTTTTTTTAATCAAGGTCAAACAGATTATCATTTGGATTTTTGCTTTAAAGAGAATAGACTTCAACATATGAGCGTGTGTGTGCATATGGCTCGTTATTCCATTTCTGTTTTCAACCCGAGCAATAACAATTTTCAACTATACTCCATTTTAAGCCTCCCTTTTTTTTCTTTTTAGACTTTGTATCAGAGATTTTTATTTTCTTTAAATGATTCTTTTTCAACACTTCTTTGATTTTTCTTACATAAACATATACTCTTCATGACAACTTTCACTCATTACAATGGTGTAGCCCTTTCCTACATTGGGCGGCTTCACAACCAAGGTGTGTAGCCCTTTCCATGAAGGTGCTCGTTGAGTTCTATGTAGATGCCAAATCAAAATGGATACTAACCATAGGTTATCTATCATGTACTAGACAATGAACTTCAAGATGCAACCATAATCTACACGCATTCAAACTCAATTACTCAAACTTAAACATATAAGAGAAGCATTTGTGCACTTTTAAAAAACAAGATTTACAAAGACTTAAGTGCATGATCTAGAAGCAATAAAAGCTATTTTATCAAGATCATTACTTCTCACATGAGTAGCTCTCAAAGAAATAGATATGCAATATAGTTTTGCTTATCAAGCCACTTATAACCACACACAAGCATTAATCAACACAAATCATGCCAATGGATCTTCTAAGAGATACAAATCTCTCTTTGTCCAAGGGCTTTGTGAACAAGTCCGAAAGTTGATTTTTAGTAGGCATATGTTCAAGAGTTACTATTGAATGTTCAACAAGTTCTCTAATAAAATGATGCCTAATGTCTATATGCTTTGTGCGTGAATGTTGAACCGAATTTTTAGAGATGTTAATGGCACTAATATTATCACAATAGAGAGTCATTTTACCTTGATTGATCTTATAATCCTTGAGAATTTGTTTCATCCATAGAAGAGTTGTGCAAGCACTTCCGGCCGTAGTATACTTGGCTACGGATGAAGAAAGAGAGACAAAATTTTGCTTGTTTATTTGCCAAGCAACCAAATTATTCCCTAAGTAAAAGCAACCGCCCGATGTACTTTTACGATCATCAATGTTTCCTGCCCAATCCGCATCACAATAGCCAACAAGAATATCATTAGTATCAAAAGAATAGAATAAACCAAGATTATGTGTTCCTTTTATATATCTAATGATTCTTTTAACGGCTTTCAAGTGAGATTTTTTTTTATTGGCTTGAAACCTAGCACACAAACCAACACTAAAACAAATATAGGTGTTTGATCAACATTTTTTTCCTTTTTCATCTTTGTCAAGTTTTAAAGTAGTACTCATAGGTGTTTCAAAGTTTTTTCCACTTTCAAGGACAAATTTCTTAACAAGATTTCTAACATATTTAGATTGAGACAACATGATACCATTACTAGATTGTTTCACTTGCATACCAAGAAAGTAATTGAGTTCACCTACCATACTCATTTCAAATTCTCTTGACATAACATTTACAAAATCATCAACCTTGGTTTTACATGTAGACCTAAATACAATGTCATCAACTTATATTTGTGCAACAAAAATGTGATTGTCATAATGCTTGACAAATAATGTTTTATCAATACCACCTCTCCTATATTGGTTGTCAATAAGATATTGAGTCAACCTATCATACCAAGCTCTAGGAGCTTGCTTAAGGCCATAAAGAGCCTTTTTTTAACTTAAACACATGATTAGGAGAGTGTGGGTCTACAAAACCCTTAGGTTGTTCAACATACACTTCTTCTTGAAGGTATCCATTGAGAAAAGCACTTTTGACATCCATTTGAAACAATTTGAATTTTTTAAGACATGCAATGGACAACAAAAGCCTAAGTGACTCAAGACGTGCAACAGGTCCAAAAGTCTCATCTAAGTTTACACCCTGAACTTCAGTGTATCCTTGAGCCACTAGTCTTGCTTTATTTCTCAACATCTATCCACATTCATCGGTCTTATTTCTAAACACCCATTTTGTACCAATCACATTGACATCTTTTGGTCTAGGAACTAAGGACCATAATTCATTCCTCTCAAATTGATTTAGTTCTTCTTGCATGGCATTAGCCCAATATTCATCAATAATTTCTTCATTAATATTTTTGGGCTCAATTTGAGATGTGTAGAAATCATATGAAATTTTGTTAGCTAGTTGCCTACTAGTTCTAACCTCTTTATTCAAATCACCTATGATGTCTTGTTGGTAATGCATGTTCCTAAGTCTAGAATTTGAATTTTCAACATCTTGTTGGTCATCATTTAAACCATTTTCTAACTCTTGCCTTTCTTCTCTTGCAACACTACCATTATCATCATTATGACAAGACTCACTTTTATCACAACTAGTCACATCAATAGGTGTTTTACTGTCATTCAACAAATGTTCTTTAGGTTCATTGAGACCGTTGTTATCACACAAATCAAGCATGCTAAGATCATCTATTTTCACATTAATAGACTCCATAATAGTCTTTGTTTTCAAATTGGACACTCTATATGCTCGACTATTATTAGCATACCCAAGAAAGAGACCAATATCACTTTTAGCAACAAAATTTCCTAAGTGATCTCTATCATTCAAAATAAAACACTTACTCCCAAAAGTGTGGAAGCAACTCACATTGGGCTTCTTGCCCTTCCAAAGTTCATAGGAGGTTTGTTTTGTGTCGGGCCTTCTAAAAAAATCTATTAGTGACATAGCATGCGGTATTGACCGCTACGACCCAAAGATTTCTTGGGACTTTCTTGCTATTGATCTTGATAGCCATCTCTTGCAAGACACGATTCTTCCTCTCAACAATACCATTTTGTTGAGGAGTTCTAGGAGCCGAGAACTCATTTGAAATCCTATAATCATCACAAAACTCACTAAATCTAGCATTTTCAAATTCTCTCCCATGATCACTCCCATGATCACTCCTAATGCGACATATTTTCTTGATCCCAAGACCTTTTTTATTTTGAACTTGATTACAGAACTTCTTAAAGTAACCAAAAGTTTTGGTCTTGTCTCTAAGAAAATATACCCAAGCAAACCGAGAAAAATCATCAACACATACAAAAATGTATTTCTTACCATTTATGCTTTCGGTTTGAATTGGTCCCATTAGGTCCATATGTACAAGTTCTAAGGGCTTCTTGGTAGCAAAATTAGTGTTCTTTTTATGAGACACTTTGGTTTGTTTACCGAATTGACATGGTTCACAAACACCATCAAGCTTCTTACCAAGACTAGGAAGACCTCTAACAATGTTATATTTCTCAAGCTTCTTTAAATCTTTATAATTCATGTGGCCCAATCTTTAATGCCATAAGTCAAGCTTGTTGCACTCATGTGACATATTATATGTTAGTAGATAAACCTCTAAACAATAGCAATTGTCTGAAGACCTTTTAACTTTTAAAACAATTTTGCCCTTTTTATCGATTATTGTGCACACATCCTTGTTAAAGCTAACTTCTTTAAAAATTTCACACAAGTGAGTGATGCTTATTAGATTAGCCGTACAAGGTGTCACAAAGTTTAGGCAATCCGGGGATACAAATTGTTCCCTTGCCTAGAACTTGCTTTTTAGTGGCATCACCAAATGTAACCCATCCACCATCATTCATAACAAGATTCTTAAAGAATTCCTTGTTACTGGTCTTATTCCTAGAGCAACCGCTATCTAGGTACCAACAATAGGATGAATTAACTCTTAAAGCATATTGTGCAACCAAACATTGTGTTGTGTTTTTCTTGACCCAAACTTTCTTGACAATTTTTTTCATTCCTACTATTATTAACATTCTTTGATTTGTTTTTAGACACAGTGACTCCATTAGTCGCATTTTCAAACAAATCAAACAAAGCATTATCAACTTTCTTATGCATAGTAGAACGAGGCACAACACAAGATTTAACAAACAAATCATCAACACATTTATTCTCAACATGCTTTTCCAAGGTCTTCTTAGGTCTAATTCTAGATCCATACATGGATGATTGCCTAGGACAATTCGAAGACATATCATGCAAATCATTGGCAATTCTACATTTACCAATGTATTCAAAGCATATGGGTCTTATGTGTCCTACCATGTTGCAATAATGACAAATAGGTATAAATTTGAGAAGTTTACCATTTGCTTGAGCATTCAACTCATTTTTCCTTCTCACATTTTCACCTCTTTGGTGTGCAACACTAGATGACTAGATGACTTGCCTTTTGCATTTGATGATGATGTAGCTTGTCTTTGGAATTGTTGAGTCTTTTCCTTGACTTTCATTATTGATGTTGAGGCACCTCCGGTAGCATTCATGGCTTTACCGTTAGAGAGTGTACCTACAATTAAATTGCTACAAGCTTTGACAAAAGTAGATTTGTTAGATGAAGAAGTTGATTTTTCATTAACATATCCTAAACATCTTTTGTCGCTTGAAGGCTTTCCAACCTTAATGAGGGCTTTCACTTTGTTAGAGCTAGATAACATCTTGTTAATCATCTCTTTAGTCTCATTAAGTTTGTCATTAAGCATTTTCTCTTGATTCTCATGCTCAACAAGTTTTCCTCTAAGCATATTTTCAATTCTCCTAGCACGATCAAGAGATTCATCTCTTTTCTCAATTTCATGATTCAAAATACTTAATCTATCATTGCTATCAATCAAGTTTTTCTCGAGATTAAGAATTTTGTCATTAAGATCAACAACACCTTTTGAGCTACAATCATGATTTTCTAACTTCTTAGTGAGTGACTTATTGATCTTAGAGATCCTTTCATTTTCTTGAATTAGATCTTTGATCTTTTGATCATCTAAGTCAATGGACTCACCTTCAACAAGAGAAGCCATAAAAGAAAACATTTCTTTAATCATGATGAAACAAACGAAGATAACAAACACTACAAAGAAGATCTATCTAAGTGCGTTTAGACACCAGCTCTGATACCAATTGAAATTCCCTTTTATCTTTATAGTGTGAATATATCCAGAGGGGGGGTGAGTAGGTATATGCGCCAATTTTTATCTTCTTTTAAAACAATTCAATTTTAATAATGCTTAATGAAAATTGCAAACAATGACACACAATATTTAGGTGGTAAACCTACAAAGAGGAAACATCCACGGGTTGATACCACAACCACCGGCAAAAGCAAATCCACTATTTCAAATCATAGTTACACACTCATGCAATCAACACATGCTCTCCAAGCTATCACCCTCACTCTATCCTTGAACCTAGTGATCTACTAAGCTGACTTCCTATCCAAGACCTCCTGCCTCTAGGAAGATTCCTTGCTCACGTATCCGGATCCTCCCGACCCTAGGGAAGACTTCTTGCTTAACTATCTGAGTCCTCCCGACTCTAGTCAAGACTTTCTTGTTCAACAATCCAAGGTGTCACACCTCTTGTCGAGACTTCCGCTTGCTTAGCTATCCAAGTCCTCCCGACTCTAGCTAAGACTTCCAAGTGCTCAAATCAAAGAATCACTATAAGATATGAGACTTTCTACCTCTTCACAAGGCATCTAAGTGATCATGAATGCAAAATGCAAACAATCACTCAACATAGAAAATGATGATCAACAAATTCTATGGACATGAAACTAGATAGCTAGAGTATGCTTTCAAAGAACAATCACAAATGTATCTAGGCAACCTAAGCATGTTATCAACTAAGGACATAGATAAGAATAGATAAGGGAATTTTTGTTTTATTTCGTATATTGTTTGTTTACATTTAATTATATCATTTAATCCATAATAATAATTGTATCACCGGTTAATTGAAAAATGATTGTTTATGATATCACGAACAACCAAAAGACCATTTTCCCCTCATGCCCATGCGCCATCTCGGGGAGGCACTAAAGCATGAGGGTAAAATGGTCTTTTGGTTGTTCTCTCTTTAATACCTCTCCTTCCTTCTCATTCATTAACAAGTTGAGAAACACGAATTTGAAGAACAAGTGCAGAATTTTTCTCTCAACATTTTTATTTTTGTTTTTGTGATAACTTCTTCATTTCAACTCCGAATCACTTGATTCAAAAACTGATTTTGAGTGTCTTGAAGAGTTATACAAACCCCAAGAATTTCCAGGTCCAAAGGATGTCTAGCTATTTCGTTATGATCAGATCTTCACTTCATGGTTTTCATCCTTGTTGGTAAAATCATCTTCTTCTTAGTTTTCTTCTAGATTTTCTTACTTTTTGATTGATGCTATTTGATTAAGAAGCATGACTAGGGTGATTTTGATATCATTTTGTGGTTTGTTGAATTGATTTTCAAGTTTAGCTAGATTTGTGATAATTTGACTGATTTGTGCTAAACTTGATAAACATGAAATTGTTTCTATAAATATTTTGTTCTTATGCTTGATTGATTGCTTCTATATCTAATTTCATTTTCTAAGAACTAGGTTGTGTTTCAATTGGTGTCTATATCTTCATATCTATGTTCTTAGTTGATAATAGGCTTAGGTTATCTAGATACATTTGTGATTGTTATTTGAAAGTATAATCTAGTTATCTTGTTGCATGTCCATAGAATTTGTTGCTCATCATTTTCTATGTTGAGTGCTTGTTTGCGTTTTGCATTCATGATCACTTAGATGCCTTGTGAAGAGGTAGAAAGTCTCATATCTTAGAGTGATTCTTTGATTTGAGCAATTGGAAGTCTTAGCTAGAGTCCGGAGGACTTGGATAGCTAAGCAAGTGGAAGTCTCGACAAGAGGTGTAAGACCTCGGATTGTTGAGCAAGAAAGTCTTGACTAGAGTTGGGAGGACTCGAATAGTTGAGCAGAAGGTCTTGCCTAGGGTCGGGAGGATCCGGATAGGTGATCAAGGAATCTTCCTAGAGACAGTAGATCTTGGATAGGAAGTCGGCTTAGTAGATCACTAGGTTCAAGGATAGAGTGAGAGTGATAGCTTAGAGAGCGTGTGTTAATTGCATGAGTGTGTAACTATGATTTGAAATTGTGGATTTGCTTTTGTCGGTGTTGTGGTATCAACTCATGGATGTCTCCTCTTAGGAGGTTTACCACATAAATATTGTGTGTCATTGTTTGCAATTTTCATTAATCATTGTTAAAATTGCATTGTTTTTAAAAGGAGACAAAAATTGGAGCATTTACCTATTCACCCCCCTCTAGGTATATTTGAAAGTTCCCTAAAAATGTGTGCATCTAAACCTAGAGAGGAGGGGGGAGTGAATTGGTTTTGATCAAGTCAATTACCAATTTTTCTTGATTAGTCAATATTCAAAATTCACAAAATAAAACAAACATACAACATCAAGTGTAGGGTGCGAAATATATATATAACATAAGATGTATACGTGGAAACCCTCCAAATGGGAAAAACCACGGGCTGTTAAGTGCGTCACACTCGGTCACAGAAATTCACTGTATGAATAAAAGGTTACACCCTCACGTGATTCTCGGACTCTCACTCTCGACAACCTCAGGCTATGGACACCACCACTCACCACTCTTTGTTCAGTCCCTAGTGATATCCCCTGATACACTACTCTTGGCGTGAACGCCTCCTACTCTACCCCCTTGAGCCTTTTTCAGTGGCACCCAATCAATTGCTTGTCAACCCACTCTTGGTTGCAAGACTTCTCTTGCTTGTGCATCTTCACACCGAAGCCACAAGACTTGACTCAATGAAGAGTATATGGTCTAATTGTATATATGACACTATGCTCAAATGCAATTATGTGTAAGACCAAACAAAATGCTTAACTAGATGTAGATAATGCAATTAAACAACTTAGTTGTCAAACACTGCCTACATGCCCATACCAACACAAGTTGTCACAACAAAACCAATTCACCCCCCCCAACAATACCATGGACTCAATTAGATTTGTAGATAAAATCTAACAGCCTAATTGTCAATAAAATTCCAACCAACACAAGTTGTCACAACAAATAATCAAGGGCAATTTTGCAATCAAGAAATGCAATCAATGAGGCATACACATAAATGTTCATAAACTAGACTAGATGCACAAAGTCAACCTAATTATCAATTATGTATACATGAACATTCATGGATTAGATATTTAGGCATAAATGACTTAATAATGCCAGCTATCACAATACAAACTCCAAACATATCATTATTTCAATAAATATGCAATTAATATGAAGAAATGCTAATTTAAGCAATAAATGACATGTCTTGGTAAGCTAGAACAAGAAATGAACAACAATGGTGGTTCTACTTACCATTCAATGAAAACTCATGTTTGGAATGATGCTTGAATGCAAGATGAAGATGAGTTTGGGGTTTGGAGAGTCAAATAATAGTGCTTGAAGATTTCTCTCTCTAATGAAGGTTCTCTCACTCTAAAAATGTATTCTTTGAGCTTTAAGAAGGCAAGGAAGAAGAAGAGAACATATATAAAGAAGCCCTACACAAACCGGCATCGTTTTGGACAAGGGGCAACTGATTCCCGTCATGACCGATGTGCATGCCGCGTCCAATGAAAGTGTTCTGACCGCGGTGCATCACCTGGGAATCTCCGCTATCTGGACCGCGGTAGAAGCAATGTCCAGACCACGGTAGAGCCAGCCGTGTATCACTGGGAAACTTCGTTTGGGAGATCGATGTGCATGCAACATGCACAGGCCACGGTAGCAGCAACGTGCAATGCCTGGAGAACACCGCTGTACATACCGCATTGGAGGCAATGCATAGGGAGCAGTCCCGGCTGGGGTCAAGGGAAAAATGCTCTTCTAAGGGAAAAATAAATGCAACAAACACCCAAGCAAGAGTTATGGCAGAAAGACACACAATTATGGCAATTAAGCATTCATGCAAGAACATCAAAAACATGCATGAGAGTGTGTGTGCACTAAAACTCTTCAAACAAGGTTAAGCAAGTGATTTACCTTTTGAAGCTTGAGCTAGGTCTTGAGCAGTGATGGCCTAAACTACCCTTACACAATAATCCCCAAATGTGGTTGTCAACAAAATGAGGCAATCAAAAACTGTATTTACAGTCTCCTCCTTTGGGTATTTCGTGACAAAACCACCAATCACAATTCATCCTTACCAAAAAAAACTTAACAAAAATAGGGGTCAACAAAGTCTTTCTACATTACAAAGAGATGCCTAATAAACTAGATCCTCAAGTCATCCATCTCTTGCAGAATCAACAGCTCTACAAAACAGAATAACTACACTTTCTAAGACAAGTGTATGTGAGGTGATCAAAGACATAAAAACAAGAGCAATTTGCATACAATAGAAACAAGCAACATGAATTAACAATGCAAATGCAAATGCTCCTCCTAAATAGGTTACTCTCTCCCCAAAAGTATAACAAATGATCCCCCTATATTTCTCAAGACTTCTCCCTTTTTTTGTCATGAGATAGGCAAAGGAGCTCCCTCTATCGGGTTGCTTTAGCAAAGAGAGCTATTCGCACAAGAACATTGCATAATCATATACACAAACTTTATGCAACTTAAATAATTGAGAGAGATTCAAGGAGTTTTATTAAAAAAAAAATGGGTGACAAGGATGCTTTGCAAGCAAGACATGTTGCATTCAAATCCAAAACAAATGGTATTTAGCAAAGCAAACATCAAAAGGGTTTCCAAAAGAATTCAAACCAATTTGTACCCTTTTGTCATAAGCAAACAAGATATAGTTTCAAAATTTTGAAAATAAAGCAACTATATCAATCCTTAAAGGAAAATCAAGACATGAGCGACTATTGCACCCTTTTTGATTTTTCTAGATAATTATCAGTATGATAATAGTCTTGTTTCACCATTAAGAAAAGAAAGAAGAATAATTTGGATATAAAATCCATATTAATTGCATGGATAAAAGATCCTTAATGATTAGTCCTCTCATTTGCACTCACACACATTTGCATTAAAGCAATCAAACTCAATTCATGCATATCATTTTAAAGCATGTCATTAAAAGCAAGTTCACATGTCATGGAGATAAATTATAGGTCATTCAAATGTACTTTCCCAATTAAATCTCCTAGTCCAAAAATGCATGTTAGAACATAAATATGACATGGATTACAAGTAAAGCAATGGTGCACACTTATTAAAAAAAACATATAAGCATATGTTCAACCAAGAATCTCAAGCAATTATCAAAAGGGCGTAAAACAAATTAACTTTTTGCATATAGCAAATCATGCAACTTCGCTCATTTTGCTTGAGATCCCCAAATGGGGTCACATACAGAACTGTATCAAGGCAAGAGGCAAGTCCCAATAGACATACCAAGTCCATTTGACCTAGTAGAATCTAAGGGAGAAATTTTAGCACAAGGGATAGGATGCATATTTTCCTTATCCAACCTCGGTTCCACTAAATCATTTTTAGTGGTCAAGATTTTATCCTTAATAGGATTCCTAGGATTATTCAATTTAGCCCTACAGTTCATTTTCTTTTCTATCATGCTTTTAATTCTGCATGACTTGATGTAGTTAACACAATTTGTTCGAACATGACCAATCATACCACAATGATGACAAGTAGGTATAAAAGAAGAATTCATACCATTGCATTTAGCTCTCATCGAGGCATGGCCATGTTGATGAGGTTGTCTTTGAAGTTGCACCGGTTGGCTTATACTTGGAACATTCACTGGATGTTGGTGCATTTTTTGTTGAGCATGAGAATTTTGCCTCAAAGGTTGATTTGGCTTTGATTGAGGCATCCTCAAATGTTGAGGTTGAGCTTGTCTCCTTGGAAGCATCTTCAAGGTTGAGCTCTTAGATGATTCACCTACATCAAGAATCTTCTTATGGTGTTGAGACCTAGGTGGACAAGTATGAGCAATCTTCTTTACAAATGTGGGCTTGTCCAAGGATGGTGTGGTCTCATCATTTACAAAACCAAGCCATCGCTTGTCATTTGGCATTAAGTTGATGCCAATCAATTTTGGACCCAAAGTCATCTTAGCAATTGTACTTATTGCTTCTTTGAGTTCCATCTTCAACATGTCTTCACTTTCTTTTAGACATCTCACTTTTTCATCCAAGTGAGTCACTTTGGCCTCTAGTTGAAGGTTATCCTTTTTCAACTCAAGGATATCATTCTCATTCATCTTCAAACATTTTTGAAGAGAGTCAATCAACTTTTGATAATCCACCACATTATCACAAGAGTTGCTCAAGGTGGCGATCATAGATTCTCCTTTCTTCTCGTTCTTCAAGTTACCACACACGGAGACTATATGATCAAGTCCACCATATGCAAAGCATTGGACTCCTTTCCATGCTATCACGACATTTCCTCTCCTATTGTTTTTCAAGTTAATGCACATGGGAGCTATGTGACCAAATCCTTCGCATTCAAAGCATTGAATGACATTTCTTGAAGGCTTGCCTTGACTATCTTTACCATTCTTGATAGGTGCCTTCTTCTTTACCTCAATTTCTTTAGAGTTCATTCTCTTCTCCTCCTTCACATTGGAGGTCATACTCTTCTTATGGGATTTAATGAATCTCTTTAATCTCTTAACCATAAGAGTCATCTCCTCGTCGAAGTCATATTCCTCCAAATCAACTTTGGAGGTCAAATTGCCCCATAACATCTCAATGCCACTCATAGTGTTTAATGAATAAGATGAATGCAAATACATGCAAAAATCAAATGCAAAAAAATACAAGACACACAAACAAGAGTTTGGATCACCTAAGTATGTCTAGGCACATGCTCTGATACCAATTGAAAGTTCCCTAAAAACGTGTGTGTCTAAACCTAGAGGTAGGGTGAATAGGTTTTGATAAATTTAATTACCAATTTTTCTTGATTAGTCAATATTCAAAATTCACAAAACAAAACAAACATACAACATCAAGTGAAAGGTGCGGAAATATAAATAACACAAGTTGTATAGGTGGAAATCCTCCAAATGGGAAAAACCACGGGCTATTAAGTGCGCCACACTCGGTCATAGAAAACCACTATATGAATAAAAGGTTACACCCTTAAGTGATTCTCGGACTCTCACTCTTGACAACCTCAGGCTATGGACACCACCACTCACCACTCTTGGTTCAGTCCCTAGTGATATCCCCTGATACACTACTCTTGGCGTGAATGCCTCCTACTCTACCCCCTTGGGCCTTTTACAGTGGCGCCTGACCAATTGCTTGTCAACCCACTCTTGGTTGCAAGACTTCCCTTGCTTGTGCAATGTCACACCGAAGCCACAAGACTTTACTCAATGAAGAGTATATGGTCTAAGTGTATATATGACACTATGCTCAAATGCAATTATGTGTAAGACCAAACACAAAATGCTTAACTAGATGTAGATAATGCAATTAAACATCCTAGTTATCAAACAATGCTTACATACCCATACCAAGGACTCAATTAGATGTGTAGATAAAATCTAACAACCTAATTGTCAATAAAAGTCCAACCAACACAAGTTGTCACAACAAATAATTTAAGGCAATTTTGCAATCTAGAAATGCAATCAATAAGGCATACACATAAATGTTCTTAAACTAGACTCGATGCATAAAGTCAACCTAATCATCAATTATGTATACATGAACATTCATGGATTAGCTCTTTAGGCATAAATGACCTAATAATGCAAGCTATCACAATACAAACCCCAAACATGTCATAATTTCAACAAATATGCAATTAATATGTAGAAATGCTAATTTAAGCAATAAATGACATGTCTTGGTAAGCTAGAACAATAAATGAACAACAATGGTGGTTCTACTTACCAATCAATGAAAAATCATGCTTGGAATGATGCTTGAATGCAAGATAAAGATGAGTTTGGGGTTTGGAGAGTCAAATAACAAAAACTTGAAGCTTTCTCTCTCTAATGGAGGTTATCTCACTCTAAAAATGTATTCTTTGAGCTCTAAGAAGGCAAGGAAGAAGAAGAGAACATATATAAAGAAGCCCTACACAAAATGGCATTGTTTTGGATATGGGGCAACTGATTCCCGTCATGACCGCTGTGCATGCCGCGGCCTAGGCAAGTGTCCAGACCGCGGTAGCGCGAGTGGTGCATCCCCTGGGAATCTCTGCTGTCTGGACCGCGGTAGAGGCAATGTCTAGACAACGGTAGAGCTAGCGGTGTATCACTGGGAGACTCCGCATGGGAGACTGTTGTGTATGCAACGTGCACAGGCCACAGTAGCAGCAACATGCAATGCTTAGAGAACACCGTTGTACGTACCGCAGTGGAGGCAATGTACATGGAGCGATCTCGACCGCGGTCAAAGGGAAAATGCTCTTCTAAGGGCAAACTAAATTCAACAAACTCCTAAGCAAGAGTTATGGCAAAAAGGTAAACAATTATGACAATTAAGCATTCATGCAAGATGATCAAAAATATGCATGAGAGTGTGTGTGTGTGCACTAAAACTCTTCAAACAAGGTTAAGAAAATGATTTACCTTTTTAAGCTTGAGCTAGGTCTTGAGCAATGATGGCCTAAACTACCCTTACATAATAATCCCAAAATGTGGTTGTCAACAAAATGAGCCGATAAAAAACTGAGAAACTTACAATATTCATACTATAAAGATTAAGGGAAATTTCAATTGGTATTAGAGCCTGGTTTTTAGACGCACTTAGATAGATCTTCTTTGTAGTGTTTGTTATCATCGTTTCTTTCATCATGATTAAAGAAATGTATTCTTTTATGGCTTCTCTTGTTGAAGGTGAGTCTATTGACTTAAATGATCAAAAGATCAAAGATCTTATTCAAGAAAATGAAAGGATATCTAAGATCAATAAGTCTCTCACTAAGAAGTTAGAAAATCATGATTGTAGCTCAAAATGTGTTATTGATCTTAATGATAAAAATCTTAATCTTGAGCAAAAATTGATTGATAGCAATGATATATTAAGTATTTTGAAGCATGAAATTGAGCAAAGAGATGAATCTCTTGATCGTGCTAGGAGAATTGAAAATATGCTTAGAGCAAAACTTGTTAAGCATGAGAATCAAGAGAAAGTGCTTAATGACAAACTTAATAAGACTAAAGAGATGATCAACAAGATGTTATCTAGCTCTAACAAAGTGAAAGCTCTCATTAAGGTTGGAAAGCCTTCAAGCGACAAAAGAGGTTTAGAAAATGTTAATGAAAAATCAACTCCATCATCTAACAAATCTACTTTTGTCAAAGCCTGTAGCAATTTAATTATAGGTATACTCTCTAACGGTAAAGCCATGAATGCTACCGGAGGTGCCTCAACATCAATAATGGAAGTCAAGGAAAATATTCAACAATGCTAAAGGCAAGACATCTAGTGTTGCACGCCAAAGAGGTAAAAATGCGAGAAGGCAAATGAGTTGAATGCTCAAGCAAATGGTAAACTTCTCAAATTTATACCTATTTGTCATTATTGCAACATGGTAGGACACATAAGACCTAGATGCTTTGAATACATTCGTAAATGTAGAATTGCCAATGATTTGCATGATATGTCTTTGAATAGTCCTAGGCAATCATCCATGTATGGCGCTAGAATTAGACCTAAGAAGACCTTGGAAAAGCATGTTGAGAATAAATGTGTTGATGATTTGTTAGTTAAATCTTGTGTTATGCCTCGTTCTACTATGCATAAAAAAGTTGATATGCTTTGTTTGATTTGTTTGAAAATGTGACTAATGGAGTCAATGTGTCTAAAAACAAGTCAAAACATGTTAATAATAGTAGGAATGAGAAACTTGTCAAGAAATTTTCGGTTAAGAAACACACAACACATTGTTTGGTTGCACAATATGCTTTAAGAGCTAATTCATCCTATTGTTGGTAGCTAGATAGCGGTTGCTCTAGAAATTTGACCGGTAACAAGGAATTCTTTAAGAATCTTGTTATGAATAATGGTGGATGGGTAACATTTGGTTATGGCACTAAAACGCAAGTTCTAGGCAAGGGAACAATTTGTATCCCCGGATTGCCTAAACTTCATGACACCTTATATGTAGATGGTCTACAAGCTAATCTAATAAACATCACTCACTTGTATGAAATTTTTAAAGATGTTTGCTTTAACAAGGATGTGTGCACAGTAATCGATAAAAAGGGCAAAGTTGTTTTAAAAGTCAAAAGGTCTTCGGACAATTGCTATTGTTTAGAGGTTGATCCACTAACATGTAATATGACACATGAGTGCAACAAACTTGAATTATGGCATGAAAGATTGGGCCACATGAATTATAAAGACTTAAAGAAGCTTGAGAAATATAACATTGTTAGAGATCTTCCTAGTCTTGGTAAGAAGCTTGATGGTGTTTGTGAACCATATCAATTTGGTAAACAAACCATATTTATATGGACCTAATAGGACCAATTCAAACCGAAACCATAAATGGTAAGAAATACATTTTTGTATGTGTTGATGTTTTTTCTCGGTTTGCTTGGGTATATTTTCTTAGAGACAAGACCAAAACTTTTGGTTACTTTAAGAAGTTTTGTAATCAAGTTCAAAATGAAAAAGGGCTTGGCATCAAGAAAATATGTCGCATTAGGAGTAATCATGGGAGTGAATTTGAAAATGCTGGATTTAGTAAGTTTTGTGATGATTATGGGATTTCACATGAGTTCTCGGCTTCTAGAACTCCTCAACACAATGGTATTGTTGAGAGAAAGAATCGTGGGTATGTTAAAAGTGATATTGGTCTCTTTCTTGGGTATGCTAATAATAGTCGAGCATATAGAGTGTTCAATTTTAAAACAAAGAGTATTATGGAGTCTATTAATGTGAAAATAGATGATCTTAGCATGCTTAATTTGTGTGATAACAATGGTGTCAATGAACCTAAAGAACATTTGTTGAATGACACCAAAACACCTATTGATATGACTAGTTGTGATGAAAGTGAGTCTAGTCATAATGATTATAATGGTAGTGTTGCTAGAGAAGAAAGTCAAGAGTTAGAAAATGGTTTAAATGATGACCAACAAGATGTTGAAAATTCTAATTCTGGACTTAGGAACATGCATTACCAACAAGACATCATAGGTGATTTTTAGAACTAGAAGGCAACTAGCGAACCAAATTTCATATGCTTGCTACACATCTCAAATTGAGGCCAAAAATATTAATGAAGCAATTTTTGATGAATCTTGGGTTAATGCCATGCAAGAAGAACTAAATCAATTTAAGAGGAATGAAGTATGGTCCTTAGTTCCTAGACCAAAAGATGTCAATGTGATTGGTACCAAATGGGTGTTTAGGAATAAGACCGATGAATGTGGCAAGATAGTGAGAAATAAAGCAAGACTAGTGGATCAAGGATACACTCAAGTTGAGGGTATAGACTTTGATGAGACTTTTGCACCTGTTGCACGTCTTGAGTCCATTAGTCTTTTGTTGTCCATTGCATGTCTTAAAAAATTCAAATTGTTTCAAATGAATGTCAAAAGTGTTTTTCTCAATGGATATCTTCAAGAAGAAGTGTATGTTGAACAACCTAAGGGTTTTGTAGACCCACACTCTCCTAATCATTTGTTTAAGTTGAAAAAGGCTCTTTATGGCCTTAAGCAAGCTCCTAGAGCTTGGTATGATAGGTTGACTCAATATCTTGTTGACAACCAATATATGATAATGACATTTTTGTTGCACAAATATGTGTTGATGACATTGTGTTTGGGTCTACATGTAAAATCAAGGTTGATGATTTTGTAAATTTTATGTCAAGAGAATTTGAAATGATTATGGTAGGTGAACTCAATTACTTTCTTGGTATGCAAGTGAAACAATCTAGCAATGGTATCACGTTGTCTCAATCTAAATATGCTAGAAATCTTGTTAAGAAATTTGGCCTTGAAAGTGGAAAAGAATTTGAAACACCTATGAGTACTACTTTAAACCTTGACAAAGATGAAAAAGGAAAATATTTTGATCAAAGTCTCTATAGGAGCATGACAGGTAGCCTTCTCTATCTAACGGCTAGTATGCCGGATATTTGTTTTGGTGTTGGCTTGTGTGCTAGGTTTCAAGCTAATCCAAAAGAATCTCACTTTAAAACCGTTAAAAGAATCATTAGATATATAAAAGAAACACATAATCTTGGTTTATTCTATTCTTTTGATACTAATGATATTCCTGTTGGCTATTGTGATACGGATTGGACAGGAAACATTGATGATCATAAAAGCACATCGGGTAGTTGCTTTTACTTGGGGAATAATTTTGTTGCTTGGCAAAACATGAAGCAAAATTCCCTCTATCTTTCTTCATCCGAAGCCGAGTACATTGCGGCCGGAAGTGCTTGCACACAACTTCTATGGATGAAACAAATTCTCAAGGATTATGAGATCAATCAACGTAAAATGACTCTCTATTGTGATAATATGAGTGCCATTAACATCTCTAAAAATTCAGTTCAAAACGCACGCAGAAAGCATAAAGACATTAGGCATCATTTCATTAGAGAACTTGTTGAACACTCATTAGTAACTCTTGAACATATGCCTACTAAAAATCAACTTGCGGAAAAAAGATATGCCAGTTACTTAGTTTCTTTTTATGTTGTTTTGTGAACTTTTGAACTTTCAATGGCATGTAATAATTAGTCTTAAGATTTGGTTAAGAATTCTTGTGTTTTTGCATGTATTGAGGGGGAGATACATGTATTTATGGACTTAATTGTATATTCTTATCCATATTATATGTTGACATTTGTTTTTTTTCTTTTGTATAAGAATTGTGCTTTGAGATAATTTTTAGGTTGCTTTAAGAGAAGATCAAGAAGAAGTTCAAGAGTTGATGAAGATTAGTTATAGGAATCTGACTCATTGTAATGTGAGGGAGTGATTTTGTGACCTATCTTAATTTTTATATTGTACTAAATGTATAGGTGTTTTGGCATGGAATTTGTCAAAGGGGGAGATTGTTAGGTTTTAGATTTTGCCTATGTTTTCACATGTTTGGGATTGTATTGTGCTAGCTTTGATTTTAGGACTATTTGATGATCTTTGATTGATTGATTTTGTGAAAAATAGTTCCTCACATGTATTAGGCTCTCTTTGGCCGATTTCTCACAACGATACATGTGCTTATGTTCTTTTGAGCTATTCATGTGTTTTGTTGAATCTATGAATAGGAATATGCTCTAGAACTTTAGCTTTAATCTAAATGACTTTGTCATATGATTTTAGCATCTTTTTGGTTTATGAGATTTAAGCTTGATTATGTGATTAATTGAACATATCTTGTGATTCAAGTTTTAGATCTATGCATGTATCTAGGTTGTAATTAATGTTGAACATATCTTATGACTTAGATGGATTAAACATGCATGATTGACTAGACTTCATTTGATTTGTGCATTCAGGCTTATGTCTAGTATTTTCCACGGATGTGTTGATCATAACATTCTATGTTGCGTGCTTGTTTGCGTTTAGCATTCGTGATCACCTAGATGCCTTGTAAGAAGTAAGAAAGAAGTCTTGACAATAGGTGTGAGACCTATGTTGTTTAGGAAGAAAGTCTTGGCAAGAGGTGGGAGACCTCAGATTGTTAAGCAAGAAAGTCTTGACTAGAGTCAGGAGGACTCAGATAGTTAATCAAGAAGTCTTGTCTTGGGTCGTGAGGATCTGGAAGGGTGAGCGAGGAAGTCTTGACTAAAGTTAGGAGGACTTGGATAGTTGATCAAGAAGTCTTGCCTAGGGACGTGAAGATCCGAAAGGGTGAGCGAGGAAGTCTTGACAAGAGGTGTGAGGCCTCAGATTATTGAGCAAGAGGGCGACATCTTTATGAGTAGGATAAGAGGGTAGTTTCTAGGTGAAAAAGTCACTTGAGGGATTGTACATTTCTTATCTACTAGTGGATTTTGTTTGCCTGTGGTTGCTAACCCGTGGATGTTTCCTCTTTGGATGTTTACCACGTTATATCTTGTGTCAACTTGTCTCTATCCCTATCTCTCTTATATTTGTATTTGTTATTTGAATACTATGGATAGAACTCTTTATATAAGTTGACTTCCTTTCTGTAATATATATTGTGTATGTGTTACAATTACTTGTTTGTATCACACTTTACTTGTTTTTTATATTGATTAAGTGTCTTTAATTGATATATATATATTGTGATACAAGCAATCTAGAGGGACAAACTTTTGTTTGTTTCTAAGGGAGTCAAAAAAGGTGTCTAACCTATTCACCCCCCTCCCCCCTTAGGTTAGCCTTGAGCATTTAACCGTATTTGTATTTTCAATTGGTATCAGAGCAAAACACTAGATTGTACTTAGTGAGAGTCCAGCTGATGCATTCATGGTTTTTGCAAAGCTTTTGAAGTCATGGGTTTTCAAGATGATGTAATGGCGGAAAGAGCCTCAAATACTAGGCCATCATTACTTCGAGGCACTAACTATGGGTATTGGAAGTTGAGGATGAAAGCCTACATCCGCTCTATTGATGAAAGGGCTTGGATGGTAGTGGAAGAAGGTTATAGTCCTCCTACCAAGGTTCAAGAAGATGAACCGTGATACTCAAGCCAATGAGTGAATGGAAAACGAATGAGTTTGAGGTTACTAAGTGGCATCATCGTGCTTTGAATGCCATATTTTGAGGAGTTGATGGGCATCAATTCTCCTACATCTAAAATCGTGAATCCATAAAGGAAGCTTGGGATACTCTCCAAGTTACTAATGAAGGAACCTTGCGGTGAAGAAATTGAGGCTTCAAATGTTGGCATCACAATTTGAAGGTTTAAGTATGGGTGAAGAAGAAAAGTTTGAAGACTTCCAATTCCGGATTCTTAACATTGCTAACCAATGTCAAGCACTTGGAGTACCTATCTCAAAAGAGCGTTTAAGTTGGAAAATCCTTAGGTCTCTTCCTAAGAGATTCAAATCAAAGGTGACTGCCATTGACCATACAGGAAGTCAAGTATGTGGATAGCAAGAACATTGATGAGTTGCTTGGGTATCTCCAAACTTATGAGACGTGCTTGAAGCCAAGGATTAAGAGTAAGGGAATCGCTCTCAATGCTATTGAGGAGAGTGATGATGAAAATGAAGAGATGGCTCTTTTGATTAGAAAGTTCAAGAAGTTTCGAAAGAAGAATGCCGAACCTAGAGGCAAGTCTTCTAAGGAAAAGGGAGTTAAGAAAACATCATCTCCAAGGAATGAGAAGAGTACTCAAGCCATGAACAAGAAAGATGTTCAATGCTACAATTGTCAAGATTTCGGTCACTTTTCTAGTGAATGCACCATGAAGCCATCTAAGATGGAAAAAAAAGGTAAAGTGTTGGCGGTTACTTGGAGTGATGATAACTCTAGTGATAATGAGAGCTCTAGTAGTGAGTCTTCATGTGATGAAGAGTTTGTGAGCAACTTTGTAGCTCTAACGGCTTCTCATTCTCCACTAGATGTTGATGGTACAAGAACATTGAACAAGAACTTTTATACAAATCATCATGGAAGCTCTAGTTCCAACCCTACTAATCTTGAGTTATTGGCCAAGATAGAGAAGCTTGAAGAAGATAGAGATAATGCTCTAAGAGAGGTAGTTGAGAAGGATTTTTTGATCAAAAAACAACAAGATGAATTTGTGATTGTCACTCATAGACTTCTTTGTGAGAAATGTGATATTATGAAGAAGTTTAGAGAACTTGAAAAGATAAACCTTAGAAGGATAATGTGATATCATCTTTGAAAAAGAGAGAACAAGACACGGCTAAGGAGGCCATTAAGGACTTAGTGATTGATTCGGTAAGTGTGTCTAGTGTTAGGAATCTTGTTAACTCTCATAGTGGTGAAGATGACTTGGTAGTTGAAGAGAAGCCCTTGGAAGCACCACTTCCTACTAACTTTGATGAAGCCATGATTGATAAGAAACCACACAAGAAGAGAAGATCAAAAGGCAAGAATAAGTCGGTGAACAAGGTATCTTTGCAAACTCCTAGTGAAGCTAGTTCAACTCCAAAAGGTATCTTCATTTTTTATTTGTAGTAAATGTATAGTTGTTTTTGACATGGAATTTCCTAAAGGGGGAGATTGTTAGGTTTTAGTTTGTGTTGGCATTAGTTCCATATCAAAATGATGTTTACTTGTAATGATACAGTTTTCAAGATTAATGATGATTCAAGCTTCAAAGAAGAAGGAACAACAAGTCAAAGCAAGTTCAAAGTCTTCAAAGAGAAAGGATGCAGTATGGTTCTGCAAAGGTATACTAAGACCTTATCTTTCTCTTACATGGCTTAGGCACACACACAGAATTCATACATTTGTGTCCCTGCATCATTTTGCACCATGTATAATACATTCACACACTTGAAGATGAATGCTCATGCATTGGTATGGAAATAACATGTTTTGGAAAGTGCATGATTAGAGACTATCTCTATGTAGTTTGAATTCTAGTGTGAATTGTGTTTATATGTGTATATGTTTGTATAACAAGGATATTGAACTTGAATTTAGTCTTAAATCATTCCTGATTGAGTTCTGGTCATTTCGGTTACTCATCCTATTGATTTCAAGTTCTAAGTCAAAAGATACTACACTTTCAACTCATGTTGCATACATTGTATTCGTCTTCATATATTGAGTCAAATTATTATTTTATGGGTTGATTATCTTATATTTTAATGTCTGTGAGAGAGTCATGGTTTGTAATCCGTAAACAGATTCAAATTCCGAGTTTGGATGCGGGAGAACGCTAGAGGAGTGTAAGGGAATTGCACCATAGCCAAAGGTTATCAATTGGTGCAAGCCCGAGATGGCGCGTGGCCATCTCGGCTGCAACTCCTTACTGCCCCGAGATGCCCATGCGCCATCTCAGGGAAGCATTCTCAAAGGAGGATATTTTGGTCCTTCTGCTTCTATTCTTTCCCTCTCCTCTATATTTCCCTTCCTTCTCACGTTTCATTCTAAGAAGAAATTTAAAACTTGTGTGCAGAATTTTCTCTCTACATTTTCTCACATTCCAAACACCATAACTTCTTCATTTGAACTCTGATTTGAGTAATTCAAAGTTGAAAGTGTTTGTATATTGATCCTCCATCTTTTCTCAGAAGGTTTGAGTAAGTTTTATTGCTGTTTTCGGAGTCTAAACTCACAAAAATGGAACTGCACCAAAATCAACTAAGGTATTGATTTTCTCTCAAAGTTTTCTTTTAAAAATAGGTCAATTGCCTTGGGTTTTCTTCTTCAACCTATATACGTGTCTTGCGATTGTTTTGATTTAAGTTTTAAAATTATTTAAAGCTAGGTTGAGTTTCAATTGAAATCTCACATGTTGAGTTAGGTTTTGATTTTGCCTATGTTTTCACATGTTTTGGATTGTATTGTGCTAGCTTTGATTCTAGGACTATTTGATGATCTTTGATTGATTGATTTTGCGAAAAATTGTTCCTCACATGTATTAGGCTCTCTTTGGGCGATTTATCATAATGATACATGTGCTTATGTCCTTTTGAGCTATTCATGTGTTTTGTTGAATCTATGAATAGGAATATGCTCTAGAACTTTAGCTTTAATCTAAATGACTTTGTCATATGATTTTAGCATGCTTTTGGTTTATGAGATTTAAGCTTGATTATGTGATTAATTGAACATATCTTGTGATTCAAGTCTTAGATCTATGCATGTATCTAGGTTTTAATTAATGTTGAACATATCTTACATGATCTAGATGGATTAAACATGCATGATTGACTAGACTACATTTGATTTATGCATTCATGCTCATGTCTAGTATTTTCCATAGGATGTGTTAATCATCACATTCTATGTTGCGTGCTTGTTTGCGTTTTGCATTCATGATCACCTAGAAGCCTTGTAAGAAGGAAGTCTTGACAATAGGTGTGAGACCCATATTGTTGAGTAAGAAAGTCTTGGCAGGAGGTGGGAGACCTCAGATTGTCAAGCAAGGAAGTCTTGAGTAGAGTCGGGAGGACTCAGATAGTTAGCAATAAGTCTTGTCTTAGGTTGTGAGGATCCGGAAGGGTGAGCGGGGAAATCTTGACTAAAGTCGGGTGGACTCGGATAGTTGATCAAGAAGTCTTGACTAGGGTCGTGAGGATCCAGAAGGGTGAGTGAAAAAGTCTTGACAAGTGGTGTGAGGCCTCGGATTGTTGAGCAAGAGGGTGACATTTTCATTAGTAGGATAGGAGGGTAGTTTATAGGTGAAGGGGTCACTTGAGAGATTGGACTTGTCTTATCTACTAGTGGATTTTGTTTGACGATGGTTGCTAACCCGTGGATGTTTCCTCTTCGGAGGTTTACCATGTTATATCTTGTGTCAACTTTTCTCTAACCCTATCTCTCTTATATTTGTATTTATTATTTGAATACTATGGATAGAGCTCTTTATGTAAGTTAACTTCCTTTGTAAAATATAGACTGTGTATGTGTTATAATTACTTGTTTGTTTCACACTTTACTTGTTTTATATATTGATTAAGTGTCTTTAATTGATATATATATATATATAGATACAAGCAATCTAGAGGGATAAACTTTTGTTTGTTTCTAAGGGAGTCGAAAAAGGTGTCTAACCTATTTACCCCCCTCCCTCTAGGTTAGCCTTGAGCATTTAACCGTGTTTGTATTTTCAAGGTTCATTGACACCTTTATTATCACACAAATCAAACATGCTAAGATCATCTAATTTTACATTAATAGACTCTATAATAGTCTTAGGTTTCAAATTGAACACTTTATACGCACGACTATTATTAGCATACCCAAGAAAGAGACCAATATCAATTTTAGCATCAAACTTGCCTAAGTGATCTCTATCATTCAAAATAAAACACTTACTCCCAAAAGTGTGGAAGTAACTCACATTAGGCTTCTTGCCCTTCCAAAGTTCATAGGAGGTTTGTTTTGTGACGGGCCTTCTAAAAGCTCTATTAGTGATATAGCATGCGGTATTGACCGCTTCGGCCCAAAGATTTCTAGGGACTTTCTTGCTATTGATCTTGACCCTAGCCATCTCTAGTAAGACATGATTCTTCTCTCAACAATACCATTTTTTGAGGAGTTCTAGGAGCCAATAACTCATGTGAAATCCCATAATCATCACAAAACTCACTAAATCTAGCATTTTCAAATTGACTCCCATGATCACTCCTAGTGCGACATATTTTCTTGATCCCAAGACCTTTTTCATTTTGAATTTGATTACAAAACTTCTTAAAGTAATCAAAAGTTTTGATCTTGTCTCTAGGAAAATATACCCAAAAAAACCGAGAAAAATCATCAACACATACAAAAATGTATTTTCTACCATTTATGAGTTCAGTTTGGATTGGTCCCATTAGGTCACTATGCACAAGTTCTAAGGGCTTCTTGGTAGCAAAATTAGTGTTCTTTTTATGAGAAACTTTGGTTTTTTTACCTAATTGACATGGTTCACAAACACCATCAAGCTTTTTACCAAGACTGGGAAGACCTCTAACAATGTTATATTTCTCAAGCTTTTTTAAATCTTTATAATTCATGTGGCCCAATCTTTCATGCTATAATTCAAGCTTGTTGCACTCATGTGCCATATTACATGTTAGTGGATCAACCTCTAAACAATAGCAATTGTCCGAATATCTTTTGACTTTCAAAACAATTTTACCCTTTTTATTGATTATTGTGCACACATCCTTGTTAAAGCTAACTTCTTTAAAAATTTCACACAAGTGAGTGATGCAGATAAGATTAGCTTGTAGACGATCTACATACAAGGTGTCACAAAGTTTAGGCAATCCGGGGATACAAATTGTTCACTTGCCTAGAACTTGCTTTTTAGTGCCATAACCAAATGTAACCCATCCACCATCATTCATAACAAGATTCTTAAAGAATTCTTTGTTACCGGTTATATTCCTAGAGCAACCGCTATCTAGGTACTAACAATAGGATGAATTAGCTCTTAAAGCATATTGTGTAACCAATTATTGTGTTGTGTTTTTCTTAACCCAAACTTTCTTGACAAGTTTCTCATTCCTACTTTTTTTTACATGCTTTGACTTGTTTTTAGGCACATTGATTTTATTAGTCACATTTTCAAACAAATCAAACAAAGCATTATCAACTTTTTTATGCATAGTAGAATGAGGTACAACACAAGATTTAACAAACAAATCATCAACACATTTATTCTCAACATGCTTTTCCAAGGTCTTCTTAGGTCTAATTCTAGATCCATACATGGATGATTGCCTAGGTCCATTCAAAGACAAATCATGCAAATCATTGGCAACTCTACATTTACGAATGTATTCAAAGCATCTAGGTCTTATGTATCCTACCATGTTGCAATCATGACAAATAGGTATGAATTTGAGAAGTTTACCATTTGCTTGAGCATTCAACTCATTTTGCCTTCTCACATTTTTACCTTTTTGGCGTGCAACACTAGATGTCTTGCCTTTTGTATTTGATAATGATGTAGCTTATCTTTGGCATTGTTGAATCTTTTCCTTAAATTTCATTATTGATGTTGAGGCACCTCCAGTAGCAGTCATGACTTTACCGTTAGAGAGTGTACCTACAATTAAATTGCTACAAGCTTTGACAAAAGTAGATTTGTTAGATGAAGGAGTTGATTTTTCATTAACATATCCTAAACCTCTTTTGTCGCTTGAAGGCTTTCCAATCTTAATGAGAGCTTTTACTTTATTAGAGCTAGATAACATCTTGTTAATCATCTCTTTAGCCTCACTAAGTTTGTCACTAAGCACTTTCTCTTTATTCTCATGCTCATTATGTTTTACTTTATGCACATTTTCAATACTCCTAGCACGATCAAGAGAATCATTTCTTTGCTCAATTTCATGCTTCAAAATATTTAATCTATCATTACTATCAATCAAGTTTTTCTCAAGATTAAGAATTTTGTCATTAAGATCAATAACACATTTTGATCAACAATCATGATATTCTAACTTCTTAGAGAGAGACTTATTGATCTTATAGATCCTTTCGATTTCTTGAATAAGATCTTTGATCTTTTGATCATCTAAGTCAATAGACTCACCTTCAACAAGAGAAGCCATAAAAGAATACATTTCTTTAATCATGATGAAACAAAAGAAGATAACAAACACTACAAAGAAGATCTATCTAAGTACGCCTAGACACCTGCTCTAATACTAATTGAAATTTCCCTTTATCTTTATAGTGTGAATATACCTAGAGGGAGGGGGGTGAATAGGTATATGCTCAAATGTTTGTCTACTTTTAAAACAATACAATTTTAATAATGCTTAATGAAGATTGCAAAAAATAACACACAATATATACGCGGTAAACCTCCGACGAGGAAACATCCATGGGTTGATACCACAACCACCGGCGAAAGCAAATCCACTATTTAAAATAAAAGCTACACACTCAAGCAATCAACACATGCTCTCCAAGCTATCACTCTCACTCTACCCTTGAACCTAGTGATCTACTAAGTTGACTTCCTATCCAAGACCTCCTGTCTCTAGGAAGATTCCTTGCTCACCTATCCAGATCCTCCTGACCCTTGGCAAGACTTCTTGCTCAACTATCCGAGTCCTCCCGACTCTAGTTGAGACTTCATTGCTCAACAATCCGAGGTCTCACACCTCTTGTCGAGACTTCCACTTGCTTAGCTATCCAAGTCCTTCGACTCTAGCCAAGACTTCCAATTGCTCAAATCAAATAATCACTCTAAGATATGAGACTTCCTACCTCTTCATACGGCATCTAAGTGATCATGAATGCAAACCGCAAACAAGCACTCAACATAGAAAATAATGATCAACAAATTCTATGGACATGCAACTAGATAGCCAGATTATACTTTCAATGAGCAATCACAAATGTATCTAGACAACCTAAGAATTTTATCTACTAAGAACATAGATATGAAGATATAGACACCAATTGAAACAACCTAGTTCTTAGAAAATGAAATTAGAGATAGAGATAGTCAATCAAGCATAAGAGCAAAAGATTTCTAGAAGTAATTTCATGCTTATCAAGTTTAGCACAAATCATTCAATTTATCACAAATCTAGATAAACTTTAAAATCAAATCACAACCCACAAAATGATATCAAAATCATCCTAGTCATGCTTCTTAATCAAGTAGCATCAACCAATAAGAAGATCTAAGCAGAAAACTAAGAAGAAGATGATTTTATCAACAAGGATGAAAATCACGAACTGAAGATCTGGTCACAACGAAATATCTAGAAATCTTTTGGTTCAAAAAATGCTTGGGGTTTGTAGAACTCTTCAAGATACTCAAAATAGGTGTTTGAATCAAGTAATTTGGAGTAGAAATGAAGAAGTTATCACAAAAACAAAAATCAAAATGTTGAGAGAAAAAATCTGCACTTGTTCTTCAAATTATTTTTTCTCAACTTGTTTTAAATCTAACGAATGAGAGGGAAGGAGAGGTTTTAAAGAGAGAACAACCAAAAGAACACTTTTCCCTTATGCCTTATTGCCTCCCCGAGATGGGACGTGGGCATCTCGGGGCAGCAAGGCTTTGGGGCAGAGATGGCCACGCGCCATCTCGGGAAGGTGTCAATTGATGGCTTATGCCATCGCACCTCTTCCCTTGCGCTCCCCTCACGATCTTCGACGGTTCTTTGGTTTTTGAACTCTGAATTCGAATCCATTTGAGGATTATGAACCAGGACTCCCTCATTGACATGGACATATAAGATACCCAACCCAAAAAATTAGAATTCAACTCGATATATGAAGACGAAGACAATGTATGCATAAGAGTTGAAAGTGTAGTATCTTTTGACTTAGAACTTGAAATCAATAGTATGAGAAACCGAAATGACCGGAACTCAATCATGAATAATCTAAGACTAAAATCAAGTTCAAGATCCATGTTATACAAACATATAAACAAATAAACACATTACACACAAGAATGCAAACTACATAGAGATAGTCTCCAATCATGCATTTTCCAAAACATGTTACTTTCATACCAATGCATAAGCATTCAACTTCAAGTGTATGAATTTGTTATACCAAATGATGCGCTACGATGCAGGGACACAAATGTATGAATTGTGTGTGTGTGTGCGCGCTTATGCCTTGCAAGAGGAAGAAGAATCTCGATACCTTAGCATCCAAGAATAGTACCAATCCTCTTGAAGACGAACTTTGCATCATGAGAAGTTGTTTTTCTTCCTTGAAGCACTTATCATTACGAACCACTTACGAAACTAAGCATTACAAAGAAATGAAGTTTTGTTACTGAGTCAAGCCAACACAAATCTAAAACCTAACAAAAAAAATATATATAAGTAAATAATCATGATAAAGCACTTTTGAATATTTATCTTGAACTAAATAAAATAATTAAATCGTAAAAATTGAACGGTGATCCAACACCCATAAACGTCACGCCTCCTTTGGGAGTTCGCACTACTTATTAGTCGAACTAGGTCCCACCTAATTGTTAACATAATAACCATCGTTTTCAATTTTAGCCTTGCAATTTTATTAACAAGAACTCTTGGGAGGATATTAATAAAATTACATTGAGTGTGTTACCAAGTTATCGGCCTTCAATATAATCCCTCACGAATATCCCTTCTTTGGGTGTAGATATTGAATGGGCTAATTGTCTAGTCTATCCTTGTAAGGAAGTATCTTGCTAAATTCCATTCATGAATACCTCTTGGGAGGTTATTACACGAAACATAAAGCTCAACTAAACTTGGAGACCGTAGGTGTTCCAAAACAACTTCTCCCACTCAATTGTTTAAGGCGTGTGATTGAATTCCAAAGAATGATTTACCAAGTTATCTAGATGTCAATTTAGATACCTAAACCATTCTATGCATGTTCATACCAAAAGAGATATATAAGTGGCACTCCTATTCTATATGACATGTTATCAAACAATGAAAAACATTGCAATATTTACAAAAAAATATAAATAGCTACAATTTTGGTCCATCCTAGAAAAGCAAGTAAATTACATGTCTTGGAATACCAAAAACTCCTTTCTTAGCGAACAAGTCTTCACACGGTCTTCGTTGTTTGGAATCCCTCGGCTGCCTCCCTTGGGCGTGTGCACAATTGGCTTCCTCCAATGGGCGTGTGCACGCCACAACCCCATGAAATCTGTGGGCTGCCACGCGCAGCCCACAGATTTCATGGGGTTGCTGTGCGCAGCCCATGCCATAACAAACGTGGCCACGTGCTCTTCGCACGCACGTTTGTTGCTACGGCTCGCACGGTCCCAAACTTGTTCCGGCTGCTTTCAGTTCTTTAAACCTTCGAGTCTTCGATACTTGAATGTATTACAAAAGAATTATAAGAAAAAAAATACTGTAGTTTTTTTTATTACAACGTAGTGAAAAAAATTTATTACAACAACAAAATAAAAAAAAAATTGTAACTACTAAGAAGGAAATTATGACAATGATAGACAACCCTTCGTGTTACAATCCCAAAACAAAACTACATTGAAATTCTAGGACCAAAATTGAGAAAAAACAAACCACATATAAAACACACACATATATATAGATATATATTGTAGGGAAAAACGGTTTAGAAACGTAAAGAGAACCTTATCCCTAGATTAATTTATGTATATAAAAGTATCGTACCTTTATCGCGTGACGATTGAACAACTCCTGAATTAATTCCGCAAGTTCTTCCAATCCAATCACAAATGTGAATCACCTAAGAGTGTGGGCTCCCTTTCTTTAATTTGTATTCCTGAGGATGGAGACAAAGGAAATATCTTTTCTTTGTTAGTTACAAATATCCTCCAAGAGAATAATCCAAGAACATCCGGTCACCTGTGAATTATCAATCAATTTGATTGTAACTCGCGTGAACCTTGATTCAATGTTGTACACAAAACTCTTTTGATGTAAAGGATATTAGTATACTATCGAATACAAAACTTTCCCCTTTTTTCTCTACTTGGCCGAATTCACACAATATTGCTTAGAGATGATTGAATTTTGTCTAGAGTAAAACCAGATTTTTTTCAATCAAAATTCTAAGATGGCCGACTTCTTCACTAAGAAAAATATTGCTTGGCCGAAATTCACCTCTAATGCCTTCGGGCTGGCCGAATTCATCATCCACATATATATAGGTTCATAAATCCATTCCTAAGAAGGATTCACTTGGTTGGCAAAAATCCTTCCCTTAGGTGGATTTATTTGATAGTTAGAATCCTTATCTTAGAAGAAAACTAACTACTCCTTTAATTATATATTGTGTTGGCCGAACTTCCCTTGTTTGAAGTAGATTAGGAGTGTTTAATCTTTCCTAAGAAAGATTACTTGATGGACAAGAATCCTATCCTTAGGTAGATTAACTTGGTGGTTATGAATCCTTTTCAAATAAAAATTCTACCACTAAGTAGTATTACTTGGTGACCAAGAATCCTTTTCCAAAAAGAATTCTTTCATACACCAAGACTCCTAATCCTACTCAATAGTGTGTTTGTAACCATATTAAAGACTTCCTAATTTGATTAGATAAATAATTCTTTTTATTTATCTACTTTTCAAATATAGTCTTTACCATCAACTATATTACAAACAATAGTATAGTTTTAGGAGACCATCTCCTAATAGAAAAAGATTTCGACTTTTAATTAAATAATTAATTAATCAACAAACTAATTAATTTCCATTTAATTAAATAATAATAAAATAAAAATAATATATTAAAGCTATTCACCATAGCCTTTGCCGCCCATACCTAGTATGAAGGCCATATATTATTTTTCTCATTTTATTAAATCCATTGGACCTTAATAAAAATTCCACATGCAAACTAGACCTATTCTTACAAAAAGAAACAAGTTCACATGCCTTATTACAATTCTAGATGGACCCTTATTTGTCCGGTAGAATATATTAAGTGATCCATGCAAGTTCGTGTGGATTGGGGATCTTGGAGGGCTATCTAAATTTAAGCTCCAATAGACACAAACTAATCACAATCAACAAATGATTCACTTAGGTCCTATCTATTTAATTTTAGTTCATTCCATTAGAGAACTAAATTTGAACTCTTAAATAAAGATAGAATAAGTTGATGTTACTCATTCGTACCCTAGACAACCTTATTGGAGAAAGTGTATCCTCGTAAAGAATACCAGTAATCGCCAAGAGCTCATAGACCGCCTATAGCTCTCCAATTTACCATATTTACTCATATGACCACAATTTAAACTTTGATATTTTGACTTTTCCAGAAGCCATGTTTCAATAGACACTATTGAAAATTAACGTTAAGATTTAATATCCAATACCTCAAAACATCCATATGATGGTATTCTACTCTCATTCAATAAATGGAGCCACGATATCCATATCTATAAATGAAGTCCTCTATCGATTAACAAATGAATACCACAAAACTATCGAGGATAGACTATGCTATATAATCGTACTCATTGATAGCTCAAATGATAACACTTGCAACCATAAGTCCATCATTTATCTCAGGATTAAGATAGACTCTCCGATTGTCTTCAAATGAAAACTTTTATCCATTGACGGTTCTAGATAAAGTATTTCATTTTGATCCAATTCAATACACCCAGTGCACTAGATTCTTTTGCACAAAGACACCACACTTTGATGATTTTAGACTCATCATAACACATTTGATCCCACTCAAATGCTAGCAAAAGAATCTAACTCTTTGACAAGATAAAGGCGCCTAACCTTCTATCTTAAGTTGTGAATATTATTCAAGACTAACTAAAGAATTGTGTCTACCTCATACATATCTAGATGTATGAACAATTCTTCTTTTCTCATAGTCTTTTGACCTTATGATTATTTACTTTTGACAATTATAATAATTAAACTATAAATGCTATAAAATTTGTTAAACTAGAAATCACTTTATTCATATGAAAAGATTGTTAATTACAATATTACACTCTTGTTATCGAGCATAATCCTAACAATCTCCCACTTGCTCTGTAGCAAATGTGTCATATCTCTCATCTCCATGTTCTCTATATGCCCATCAAAACTCTTTTGAGGAAGAGCCTTTGTAAAGGGATCCGCTAGATTTTCTACTGACTTGATCTTGGTAATCGCCACGTCACCCCCCATGCACAATTTCTCTTCGAAGGTGATACTTTCTTTCAATGTGTTTCCCTCTCTTATGACTTCTTGGTTCTCTCGAATTAGCCATTGCTCCACTATTGTCACAATAGATAGTGATCTACTTATTCGCTTCAGGAACCACTTCCAAGTCAATCAAGAATTGGCGGAGCCAGAAAGCCTCTTTAGCAGCCTCGCATGCGGCAACATACTCGGCTTCCATGATGGAATCAATAATACAAGATTGCTTTATACTCCTCTATATGATTGCCCCTCCTCCAATGGTAAACTCAAATCCTGATGTCGATCTCCTGGAGTCAGAATCTGACTGAAAATCAAAATTTGTATACCCAACGGGAATTATACCCCCTCCAGAGTATACAAGCATATAATCTCTCGTTCTCTTAAGATACTTGAAAATATGCTTGACTGTTGTCTAGTGATCAGGACAAGGCTTCGATTGAAACCTGATGACTATGCCAACAGCAAAACAAATATCCGGTCTAGTGCAGAGCATTGCATACATGAGACTTCCAACTGCCGATGCATATGGAACCCTACTCATGAATTGCTCTTCATACTCATTCTTAGGAACTTGTTCCTTAGAAAGTTTGATTCTATGCCTGAAAGGTACCATACCTTTCTTGGAATCTTGCATGGAAAGCCTAAACAAGATTTTATCTTATGTATGAAGCTTGGGATAATGCAATCGTTCTATTCTTTCTATCCCTTATGACTTGGATACCAAGAATATAACTTGCTTCTCCCAAGTCCTTCATATCAAATTGTTTTGCTAACCATTCTTTTATTGATGTCAATACACCTACATCGTTTCCGATGAGTAGTATATCATCAACGTAAAGAACTAGGAAAACCAACTTGTCGCCTTTTATCTTTCTGTATACACAAGGTTCATCAAGGTTTTGAATAAATACAAAACCTTTAACGGCTTGATCGAACCTTATGTTCTAGGATATGGATGCTTGTTTCAATCCATAAATGAATCTTTGCAACTTGCATACCCTTTCCTCTTGGCTCTTTTCAATGAATCCTTCTGGTTGCATCATGTAGATGCTTTCGTCAAGACTTCCATTAAGGAAAGTTGTCTTGACGTCCATTTGCCAAATCTCTAGGTTTAGAGATGCCGCAATGGATAAGAGTATCCTAATAGATTTAAGCATGGCCACAGGAAAAAAGGTTTCTTCATAATTGATACCTTCCTTCTATGTATAACCTTTAGCTACCAATCTAGCCTCAAAGGTTTCCACCTTTCCATCCATTCCTCTTTTCCTCTTGTATACCCACTTGCACCTGATAGGTTTTATCCCTTTAGGCAAATCTACAAGAGACCAGACTTTATATTTGAACATAGATTCAATTTCGGATTGCATTTCCTTTTGCCAATGGCGACAATCAACATCTTCCATTGCTTACTTGTACGTATAGGGATCATCATTGTTCGGAAGATTCTCTACAAACTCTCCTAGACCGATGTATCTTTCAGGTTGTCTAACAACCCTCCCACTACGACGAGGTATGGTAGATTGTTGATCTTGTGTTAGTACGAAATTTATAATTGGGCTTGGTTGCTAAACCTCTTGTGGAATTGTATCTTTTAAAAGCTCATTTAGGACAATTCTACTTTTAGGCACAAAATTATTCATATAGTCATCTTCTAAAAATTTAGCATTTGTCGAAACATATACTTTAGGATCTGAAGGACCATAAAAATAATATCTTTTGTTCCTTTTGGATACTCTACAAATATGCAAGTTTCTTAACGAAACTCCATCTTATCTATCTTTCCTTTTAACACGTGCGTAGGACATCCAAATATCTTTAACTGTTGTAAACTAGGCTTTCGCCCAGTCCAAAACTCATGCGGTGTTTTAGAAACTTACTTAGATGGTACATCGTTTAGAATATACATGGAAGTTTGTAAAGCATATCCCCAAAAAGAACTAGGGAGCGTTAAATAACTCAACATAGACCTAACCATATCCAAAAGAGTTCTATTTCTCCTTTCTGCCACCCCATTTTGTTAAAGTGTGCCTGGTGCAGAAAACTGAGAAATTATTCCATTATCAATAAGATAGTGCTGAAACTCACCAGATAGATATTCTCCACCACGATCGAACCTTAAGATTTTTATGAATTTCTCAAGCTGATTTCCTACTTCAGCTTTAAATGCTTTGAACATATCAAAAGCATCCAACTTATGTCTCATGAGATACACATAGCCCAATCTTGAGTGATCATCCGTGAAAGTGATGAAGTACTCATATCCACCTCTAGCTTGAATGCTCATAGGTCCACACACATCAGTGTGTATCAATTCTAAACATTCAATGGCTCTTGTGCCTTTGGTCGTAAATGACCTTTTGGTCATTTTTCCTTCCAAACAAGATTCACAAGTCGGTAGATCATCAACCTTTAAGTCACATAGAGGTCCATCACATACCAATCTTTTAATCCTATTAAGGTTGATATGACTTAAGCGCAAATGCCGTAGGCAGGTTTGATCTTTTGATATTTTTACTCTTTTATGATTGGGTTCCGTTGATTCCTTCTCTAACAAGTGAGAGATATTTCCATGCAAATAAAATAAACCGTTTTCCAATGTACCTTTGCAAACAAATTTGTTATTCTTACTAATAGTAAAACTTTTATTAAAAGTAACCGAATATCCAAATTTATTTAGACAAGTGACCGAAATTAAATTACTCTTGAATATTGGTACATAATAAACGTTTATTAATACTAAATGCCTATAAAAATCAAAATTGATTCTAATATCACCCACTACACTAGTAGACACCAGCGCTCCATTGCCTAAATGCAAGTTGAATTCATTCTTATCCAGTCTATTCCTTTGACCCTTTTCACCATAAAAGAAACAGTTTCCTTTGATCTTGGTTACTTTCCTAGTCTCATTCTAAGAAGGCTCAAGTTGCTTTTTCTTATGTTATCTCTTGACCTTCTAAAGGGTCTTAACAGTAGAAACTTTACCAACCATATGAATCCTTGTCTAGAGACAACATAATATCGGCAGCAGTCTCAATTCCTTCATGTTGCTGTTGCAACACGTTGGAGATGATGGCCATAATGTAGCGTACATTTAGCCATCTCTTCTAAAGACTTCCACTACTGATACTCATTTATTTGCTCCTGAGTAGATTCATTAGTTTGGTGGTTAAGGAATATACAGAATGAACTTATACTTTTCAGCTTGCAACAATAACCAATATTCATTTTCCATGTGACATAATTATCACCAGTTAAAGTATTATCTTTTAGGATATTGATTAGGGATGGGGTCATGATTTCTTTTTAATAACAAAAATTATATAAGTAAACATATAGCACTTTTGAATATTTATCTTGAATTAATTTAAATAATTCAATAGTAAAAATTCAACCGTGATCCAACACCCAAAAATGTCACGCCTCCTTTGGGAGTACGCACCATTTACTAGTTGGACTAGGTCCCACCTAATTGTTAACATAACAACCAACATTTTATTTTTAGCCTTGTGATTTTATTAACAAGAAATCTTGGGAGGATATTAATAAACTCACATTGAATATGTTACCAAGTTATCGACCTTCAATATAATCCCTCACGAATATCCCTCCTTTGGGAGTAAATATCGTTTGGGCTAATTGTCTAGTCTATCCTTGTAAGGAAGTATCTTGCTAAATTCCATTCATGAATACCTCTTGGGAGGTTATTCACGAAACATAAAGCTCAACTAAACTTGGAGGCCGTAGGAGTTCCAAAACACCTTCTCCCACTCAATTGTTTAAGGCGTGTGATCGAATTCCAAAGAATGAGTTACCAAGTTATCTATATGCCAATTTAGATACTTAAACCATTCAATGCATGTTTATACCAAAAGAGATATATGAGTGGCACTTCTATTCTATATGACATGCTATCAAACAATGACAAACATTGCAATATTTACAAAAAATATAAATAGCTACAATTTTGGTCCATTCTAGAAAAACAAGTAAATTACATTTATCTTGGAATACAAGATCTCTTTCTTGGCGAACAAGTCCTCACGTGATCTTTGTCTTTCGGACTCCCTCGGCTACCTCCTATAGGCGTGCTCACCCCTTGCCCTTACCCATGGGAGTGCGCATGTCCTAAGCCCATAAAGGGTTGACATGCGTAGGCCATGGCTACAACAAGGACTGCAGTGCGCAGCCCATGCCACAACAAACATGGATGCGTGCTTTTCGCACGCACGTTCTTTGTTATGGCTCGCACGGTCCCAAACTTGTTCCGGTTACTCCTAATTCTTCAAACCTTCGAGTCTTCGAAACTTGAATGTATTACAGAAGAATTTACAAAACAAAATACTGCAGTTTTTTTTATATTATTACAACAACAAAATAAAAAAAAACTTAGCAACTACCAAGAAGGAAATTATGGCGATAATAGACCACCCTTCTAGTTACAATCCCAAAACAAAATTACATTGAAATTCTGGGCCAAAATTGAGCAATAACAATCCACATATAAAACATACATATATCCATACATTCCAATGTAAATATATATGCGAATACCTAGAGTGCCATCTCTTTCTAAAACATGCATATATACAATAAAAGAAAAAGATTCACGAGTACATACATCAATTAATCAAGGGTACAACCTGCCTCTGATACCAATTGTAGGGAAAAACGGTTTAGAAACGCAACGAGAACCTTAACCCTAGATTAATTTATGTATATAAAAGTATCGTATCTTTATCGCGTGACGATTGAACAAGTGCCGAATTAATTCCGCAATATATTCCAATCCAATCACGAACGTGAATCACCTAGGAGTGTTGCCTCCCTTTCATTAAATTGTATTCCTGAGGATGGAGACAAAGCAAATATCTTTTCTTTGTTAGTTACAAATATCCTCCCAGAGAAAAATCCAAGAACATCCGGTCACCTGTGAATTATCAATCAATTTGATTGTAACTATTCGATGTTGTACACAAAACCCTTTTGATGTAAAGAATATTAGTATACTATCGAATACAAAAACCGTTCCCCTTTTTTCTCTACTTGGCCGAATTCACACAATATTGCTTAGAGATGATTGAATTTTGTCTAGAGTAAAACCAGATTTTTCTCCCTCAAAATTCTATGATGGCTGAATTCTTCACTAAGAAAAATATAGCTTGGCCGAAATTCACCTCTAATGCCTTCGGGTTGGCCGAATTCATCATCCACATATATATAGGTTCATAAATCCTTTCCTAAGAAGGATTCACTTGGTTTGCAAGAATCCTTTCCTTAGAAGAAAACTAACTACTCCTTTAACTATATATTGTGTTGGCCGAACTTCCCTTGTTTGAAGTAGATTAGGAATGTTTAATCTTTCCTAAGAAAGATTACTTGCTGGACAAGAATCCTATCCTTAGGTAGATTAACTTGGTGGTTATGAATCCTTTTCAAATAAGAATTCTACCACTAAGTAGTATTACTTGGTGACCAAGAATCATTTTCCAAAAAGAATTCTTTCATACACCAAGACTCCTAATCCTACTCAATAGTGTGTTTGTAACCATATTAAAGACTTCCTAATTTGATTAGATAAATAACTCATTTTATTTATCTACTTATCAAATATAGTCTTTAACATTAACTATACTACCAACAATAGTATAGTTTTAGGAGACCATCTCCTAATAGGAAAAGATTTTGACTTTTAATTAAATAATTAATTAATCAACAAATTAATTAAATTCCATTTAATTATATAATAATAAAATAAAAATAATATATTAAAGCTATTCGCCATAGCATTTGCCGCCCATACATAATATAAAGGTCATATATTATTTTTCTCATTTTATTAAATCCATTGGACCTTAATAAAAAGTCCACATGTGAACTAGACCTATTCTTACAAAAAGAAACAAGTTCACAAGCCTTATTACAATTCTAGATGGACCCTTATTTGTCCAGTAGAATATATTAAGTGATCCATGCAAGTTCGTGCGGATTGGGGATCTTTGAGGGCTATCTAAATTTAAGCTCCAATAGACACAACCTAATCACAATCAACAAATGATTCACTTAGGTCCAATCTATTTAATTTTAGTTCATTCCATTAAAGAACTAAAATTGAACTCTTAAATAAAGATAGAATAAGTTGATGTTACTCATTCGTACCCTATACAACCTTATTGGAGAAAGTGTATCCTCGTAAAGAATACCAGTAATCGCCAAGAGCTCATAGACCGCCTATAGCTCTCCAATTTACCATATTTACTCATATGACCACAATTTGAACTTTGATATTTTTTCTTTTCCAGAAGCCATGTTTCAATAGACACTATTGAAAACTTAACGTTAAGATTTAATATCCAATACCTCAAAACATCCATATGATGGTATTCTACTCTCATTCAATAAATGGAGCCACGATGTCCATATCTATAAATGAAGTCCTCTATCGATTAACAAATGAATACCACCAAACTATCGAGGATAGACTATGCTATATAATCGTACTCATCGATAGCTCAAATGATAACACTTGCAACCATAAGTCCATCATTTATCTCAGGATTAAGATAGACTCTCCGATTGTCTTCAAATGAAAACTTTTATCCATTGACGGTTCTAGATAAAGTATTTCGTTTTGATCCAATTCAATACACCCGGTGCACTAGATTCTTTTGCCCAAAGAAACCACACTTTGATGTTTTTAGACTCATCATAACACATTTGATCCCACTCAAATGCTAGCAAAAAAATCTACAACTTTGACAAGATAAAGGTGCCCAACCTTCTATCTTAAGTTGTGAATATTATTCAAGACTAACTAAAGAATTGTGTCTACCTCATACATATCTAGATGTATGAACAATTCTTCTTTTCTCATAGTCTTTTGACCTTATGATTATTTACTTTTGACAATTATAATAATTAAACTATAAATGCTATAAAATTTGTTAAACTAGAAATCACTTTATTCATATGAAAAGATTGTTAATTTTAATATTACACTCTTGTTATCGAGCATAATCCTAACACACACACACACACACACACACACACACATACACACACACACACACACATATATATATATATATATATATATATATATATATGTATATGTATATATATATCCATACATTCCAATGTAAATATATATGCAAATACCTAAAGTGTCATCACTTTCTAAAACATGCATATATTTAATAAAAAGAAAAAGATTCACGTACACATAGATCAATTAATCAAGGGTATAACTAGGTTGTGATACCAATTGTAGGGAAAAATATACGCATCGGAAGCGTGAAAAAAAAAATTAGGGTTTTGGTATATAAAAAAAAAAATTCCTTTATAATAACAAGAACCTTAACCCTTGATTAATTGATGTATATAAAAGTGTCGTACCTGTTTGTCGTGACGATTGAACAAACGCCGAATTAAATCCGTAAGATCTTTCAATCCGATCACGAACGTGAATCACCTAGGAATGTGGGCTCCCTTTCTTTAAATTGTATACTTGAGGATGGAAACTAACAAAATATTTTTCTTTGTTAGTTGCATTAATCCTCCAAGAAGAAAACAAAGAACTTTAGGTCACTTGTGAATTATCAATCAATTTGATTGAAACTCGCGTGAACATTGATTCGATGTTGCACACAAAACCATTTAATGTAAAGGCTACTAGTGTACTATCGAAAATTAAATGTTCTTTCTTCCTTTTCTTCTTTGTCGAATCTCAAACTATTTCTTAGAGTTGATCGAATTTTGTCTAGAGCAAAAACAGATTTTGTATCCCTCAAAATTCTATGGTGGCAGAATTCTCTCTAAGTAGAATTCCTTTTGGATGGCTGAAATCTCTCTACTTTTAAATATAGGGCTGGCCTAAATTAAGAGAATTATATATATAGGATCATAAATCCTTTCCTAAGAAGGATTTACTTGGTTGCTAAGAATCATTTCCTTAGGTGGATTTACTTGGTGGTTAAGAATCCTTTTCTAAAAAGAATTCTATCCTACACCAAGACTCCTAATCCAACTAAATAGTGTATTTGTAGCCATATTAAAGACTTCCTAATTTGATTAGATAAATAATTGATTTTATTTATCTACTTATCAAATATAGTCTTTAATATTAATTAGACTACCAACAATAGTATAAAATTAGGAGACTTACTCCTACTAGAAAAAGCTTTTGACTTTTAATTAAATAAATAATAAATTAGCAAATTAATTAATTTCCATTTAATTAAATAATATAATAAAGCAATTTTAAATAGTCTTGCCGCCCAACACACATATATGGGCCAATGTATTATTTTTCTTATTTTATTAAATCCATTGGACCTTAATAAAAAGTCCACATGTGAACTAGATCCATTCTTACAAAAAGAAACAAGTCCACATGCCTCAATACAATTCTAAATGGAGCCCTAAATTGGTCCGGTATAATATATCAAGTGATCCTTGGAAGTTCGCATGGATTGGGGATCTTGGCGGGCTATCTAAATTTAAGGTCCAATAGACACAACCCAATCACAATCAACAAATGATTCACTTAGATCTGATCTATTAATTTTAGTTCATTCAACTAAAGAACTAAAATTGAACTCTAAAATAAAGATAGAATAAGTTGATGTTACTCATTCATACCCTAGACAACCTTATTAGAGGAAGTGTATCCTCATGAAGAATACCAGTAATTGCCAAGAGCTCATAGACCGCCTATAGCTCTCCAAGTTACCATATGTACTCATATGACCACACTTTGAACTTAGATATTTTGACTTGTCCAGAAGCCATGTTTCAATAGACACTATTGAAAACTTAACGTTAAGATTTAATATCCAATATCTCAAAACATCCATATGATGATATTCTACTCTTATTTAATAAATGGAGCCATGATGTCCATATCTATAAATGAAGCCCTCTATCGATTAACAAATAAAAACCACCAAACTATCGATGATAGACTATGCTATATAATCGTACTCATCGATAGTTCAAATGATAACACTTGCAACCATAAGTCCATCATTTATCTCAGGATTGAGATAGACTCTCCGATTGTCTTCAAATGAAAAACTTTTATCCATTGACAGTTCTAGATAAAGTATTTCATTGTGATTCAATTCAATGCACCCAGTGCTCTAGATTCTTTTGCCCAAAGACACCACACTTTGATGATTTTAGACTCATTATAACACATTTACTCCCACTCAAATGTTAGCAAAAGAATCTACAACTTTAACAAGATAAAGACGCCTAACCTTTATCTTAAGTTGCGAATATTATTCAAGACTAGCTAAAGAATTGTGTCTACCTCATACATATCTAGATGTATTAACAATTTTTTTTTTCTCTTAGTCTTTTGACCTTATGATTATTTACTTTTGACAATAATAATAATTAAACTATAAATGCTATAAGATTTGTTAAACTAGAAATCAATTTATTAGTATGAAAAGATTGTCAAATATATTATTATACCCTTGCTATCGAGCATAATCCCAACACTAAGTCTTCTAGGTCTTCAATCTCTTCGTAGATTAACATACCTACACACACTAACAAGAAAGCACTTTCCAAGAGCAAGTGTATTAGAGGCGATCAAATGTAAAAGGTATTTGCATTCAATAAAGCAAAACATATTAATGCATGTGCAATGATCCCCCTAAAATGTTACTCTCTCTCAAGACCTCTCTGCCAAAGCATAAACAAAGCTTCCTCTGTATTTCTCAATACTTCTCCCATTTTTTGTCTTGAGATAGGCAAAAGGAGCTCCCCCTATCAGGTTGCTTTAGTAAAGAGAGACATTCACACAAAAGATGATTGCATAGTCATATACGTACACTTTTTGCAACTTGAATAATTGAGAGAGATTCAAGAAGTTTTATTTTAAAGAAAATGTATGAAGTTGTTGCTTTGTATACAAGACATATAACATTAAAGTTCAAGCAATGGTATTTGGCAAAGAAAACATCAAAGAGGTTCCATATGAAGTCAAACCAATTTGTACCCTTTTGTCTTAAGCAAACAAGATATAGTTGTTAAAGAAAAACTTTTGAAACACACAAGCAACTATATTAATCCTTAACAACCAAATAAGACATGGATATAACATCCTTATTGATTGAATGGATATGAAATCCTTTTTTATTGTTGTCTTGTTCAAATTGTTAAAAAGAGAGAGAAGATTAAATAGGATATAAAATCCTTATTGATTAAATGGATACAAGATTCTTATTGATATTAGTCTTCTCGTTTGCTTTCAACCATTTGCCTTCAAGTTAGTGCAATAAAGAACATTTCATGCGTATCATATTAAGCATGTCATAAAAAAAATCAAGTTTATATATCATGAAGATAATTGTAGGTCATTAAAGTTGAAACAAATATTATGGTGTGCTTAATGATAATCTAGAGGGGGGGTGATTAGATTTTAAACAAATTTACCCAATTTTCGTCAAAGGTCAAGATTACGAAAATGCCCCTAGCTAGTTACAATAAAATCACAAGTGTAAAAATACGGAAATATAAACGACAATTGAGATATACGCAGAAACCCTCTAAATAGGAAAAGCCACGGGTTGATGAGTGCAGCACACTAGAACCTCGAATCCACTAATGGAAACGAATTACAACATAATCCCAGTTTAATCCACCACCACTACCTAATCCCGGTATAAGTTAACCTAGTTCATCTTGCTTGTGCCTTAAGCTACCTACTCCCGGAAGTAACACAAGTCTTACTTCTCACTGAAGAGATAAAGTGTCCTAAGTGAATATGTGATGATATTCAATGAACAAACAAGGCTAGGAAACCCTATATGCTTATCTAGGATAAGGAGATGACAATTAATGCAATCCTAGATATCAAGTGCTAAATGACATGTTCAAATTGCTTAGCCAAACATAGATCAATCAATCCTATGAAGCTATCACAATACAACACTCAATCATGTCATCACAACAATCTCTAATTTGTATCTAGAAATATTCTAAGAGAATACAATTAATTAAAGAGATGGTTTAGTAAGCAAAAACACTTAACTTGTAAGAAGATAGTAAAGAGCTTACCAAACAAGATGTGATGAAGCAACCCTATCCATAGATGCACTCTAGATGAACTTAGATGATCCAAGATGAAGTTTTGATGCACATGGGAATGCTTTGAATGAGTAAAAATGAGTTCTTGGAAGCGTTTTTCTTTTGAAATGTGTTGTGAGGAAAATATATGATATTTTGAATTCATACACGACCTTAAGGCAACGAGATATATATATATATATATATATATATATATATATATATATATATATATATATATATAAGATCCAAACAAAGTGATGTCATTTTGGAAAAAACATTTCAGCTTCTTCATTGTGCGTTGGTGAGGTGCACTGGTTGAGTAGCGCACCACCAACGCACTGCCTAAAAATTTCAATAGGCGCTGCACAGTGGCACAACAAAAGCGTAAAATCACTGGAATATTTGTGTTGGTGAGGTTGCGCTAGACGAGTGGCGCACCACCAGTGCATGCATATTTTTCCAACTATACGCGGTTGCAGCAGCGCACCTCAGTAGCGTAAGACTAGCGACAGTCCACTGTGAATGTTGTGCTAGTGGGTTGCGCTGTTCGAGTAGCGTACCACTAGCGCAAGGCCTATTTTTTCAACACTCAAATGCACAAAAACAATAAGTTCAAGAGTGATGAAATTGTATCCTATTTTAATGCCTAGCATGACATAAAACTTTCATAGCCAGATGCAAATAGGTCAACAAGAGTCATTTAAACTAGAATGCACACAAGAAAACACTCAATATATATGATCTAGAGTTATGCATGAATATGTGAGTGTGTGCAACTATCTCTTCAGAGTAAGTAAGCACAAGAATTTTAGCTTTGGTGCTTCTCCTCTTGAGGTCTTGAGAGCCTAAGCTACCCTTATATGAACCCCAACAATGTGATTGTTCACGAAATAAGCCAATCAACAAATCAGTACTTTTCAATCTCCCCCTTTGGCTATTTCGTGACAAAACCACCACTCACATTGTTCCACACAAAACATAACAGAAAAACACCGGGAAGATATTCTACATTACAAAGAGATAAACAAAGAAAAACTTCAAGTCTTCAATCTCTTGTAGAACTATCAACCCTACACACAAGGCAAGCACAAATACGCTTTCCAAACAAAGTGCATGTGAGATGATCAAGTGAATATAAAATAAAAGCATTTGCATTTAAGAATTTGAATATGACAACATGCAATGTATCTGAATGCAATGCTCCCCCTCAACGGGTTACTCCCCCTACATGTAATCTCTCCCCTTACATGTAAACTCCCTTTTCAAACAAACACATGCTACTCTTCTTTAGCCAACAGCCAACACTACTCCCCCTTTTTGTCATGATATTGTCAAAGGAGAAGTCCCCAACCGGGTCACTCAAGGCAAAGAAAGAAAAGAGCATACAAGATTGTTGCATAATTATATAAGCCACATTTATGCAATCTCAATTGATAGGAGAGACACAAGGAGATTTATTTGAAGACAATGTATGAATCAAAAAGTGCTTTGCATACATGACATGTTGCATTCAAGTCCAAAAACAATGGTATTTGGCAAAGAAAATGACAAAGGTTTCCAATATAATTCAAACCAATTTCACCATTTGTCATGAGAGAAACAAAGATATAGAGTTCTTATAGATATCAAGTTTTAAAGCCACTATATCCAACTTTAAAAGCTAAACATGGCATGAGCAACTTTGCACCCTATTTGATTTTTCCGGGAGGATACCCGTATGATAATAGCCATGTTCAACTAATAAAGAAAGAGAGACATTTACCAAACATTTTAGTCTCACTAGTATGTTTCACACAATGGGTTGCATTTAACAATTGCAATAAACAAATCATGCTTTATCATTTTTCATTAGCATGTCATTTAAAAATCATCATGTCATGGAGATAATTAAAGGTCATTCAACATGTACTTTCAATGTATATCTTCTAGTCCAAAAATGCATGTTTTAACATAAATATGACATGGATTGTAATCAATACAAAGTTTACACTTATTTAAGAAAATACAATATACTATAAGTGAAACCAAGCTACTCAAGCAATCAATAAAAAGGCATAAACATATTTAAGAAAAATTGCATGCAACAAATATACAATAGCTCTCTGTGCTTGAGTTCCCCATATGGGGTCAAAGACCACAACACATCACTCCATTAAACAAATCCCAATAGATCTATTAAGAGTCTTGAATCTAGTAGCATCTAAGGGTTTAGTGAATAGATCCGCTAGTTGATCATTTGTACCTACATGCTCAAGTACAATGCATTTGCTCTCAACTAATTCTCTAATGAATGATGACGGATGTCAATATGATTAGTCCTAGAATGCTGAACCGGATTCTTTGAAATATTAATTGCACTCATGTTATCACTAAATAGAGTAAGAGTACCTTGATAGAATCCATAGTCGACTAGCATTTGCTTCATCCAAAGGAGTTGTGTGCATCCACTCCCACCAGCAATGTATTCGGCCTCAGCCGTGGACAAGGAAATCGAATTTCGCTTCTTGCAAAACAAAGAGACAAGGTTGTTTCCAAGGAAAAAGCAACCGCTCGATGTACTTTTCCTTTCATCACAATTTCCTACCCAATCTGCATCCCTAAAGCCTACAAGACTAACATTAGTGTCAAAAGAGTACCAAATCCTATAGTTGGATGTCCCATTCACATATCGAATGATTCTCTTAACAGAAGAGAGATGGGACTCCTTAGGATCCGCTTGGTGCCTAGCACACACACCCAAACTAAAGAAGATATCGGGCCTAGTTACGGTCAAATAGAGCAAGCTACCAATCATGCCACGATATAAAGTTTTGTCCACACTTTTACCACTAGCATCCTTGCTTAGCTTCAAAGTGGTACTCATGGCTGTATCACAATGTTTGGCACTTTTAAGGCTAAATTTCTTCACTAGGATTTTGGCATATTTAGCTTGAGATATGAAAATCCCATCATCCATTTGCTTAATTTGTAAACCTAGAAAGTAACTTAGCTCACCAACAAGACTCATCCCAAATTCATGAGACATGACATCAACAAATTGTTAGACTTTGGTGTCATTGGTGGAGCCAAAGACTATATCATCAACATAGATTTAAGCTATAAATAGCTCATCTTTGTTTTTCTTGATGAATAGAGTCTTGTCAACACTACCCCTAGTGTAGCCATTTGGTGAGGATCCACAAACCATTTTGGTTGCTCAACAAGCACTTCCTCTTGCAAGAAGCCATTGAGGAAGGCACTCTTAACATCCTTTTGATATAATTTGAACTTGTGCAAACAAGAAATGGATAAAAGAAGCCTAATGGACTCAATCCTAGCAACGGGAGCAAATGTCTCCTCAAAGTCAATACCCTCAATTTGAGAGTATCCTTATGCTACAAGCCTAGCCTTGTTTCGCACAATGTTGCCATCCTCACTGGATTTGTTCCTATATACCCACTTGGTACCTATCACATTGGTGTTCTTGGGCTCAGGAACTAGAGTCTAAACCTCATTCCTTTCAAATTGGTTAAGCTCTTCTTGCATAGCAAGAACCCAAAATTCATCTTTTAAGGCTTCATCAATTTTCTTGGGTTCTATTTGTGAGGTGTAGCAAGTGTACTAATAAGATTAGCCATTTGACGCCTAGTCCTAACACCCTCACTAACCTCACCAATAATGTCATCTTTGTCATAAAGTTTCCTAACCCATGGAGCAGGTTCTTTTGAGTCCAAGTGAGGAATCCTATCACTAAGTTATGCTATGTCATCATCATGATTAGCCTTTTCAACATTAGAGATATCAACTACTTTCTCCAAAGGGAAGTCATCAACTAAATCTACCTCCTTCTCATGGTCATTAGTTTTGAGCCTAACATCATCAATGACAACATTAGATGATTCCATTACGGTCCTAGTTCTTAGATTAAAAACTCTATAGGCTCTACTATTCAAGGCATAGCCAATGAAGATACCCTCATCACCCTTAGTATCAAATTTACCAAGTTGATCACGATCATTCAAAATGTAGCATTTGCTTCCAAAAGTGTGAAAGTAGCTAACTTTTGGCTTCCTACCTTTCCATAACTCATAGGAGGTTTGCCTAGTGTGAGGCCTAAGGAAGACTCGATTTCCTATGTAGCAAGCCGTATTGATAGCCTCGGCCCAAAGATTCCTAGGGACATTGTTGCTAAGCAACATCACATGGGCCATTTCTTGAAGAACCCTATTTTTCCTCTCAACAACTCTATTTTGTTGAGGTGTCCTAGGAGCCAAAAACTCATGAGAAATGCCTAGACTATTGCAAAGTTTTCAAAGTGGGCATTCTCAAATTCCTTCCCATGGTCACTCATAATTCTCTTAATGCTTTTAATCTTGGAGTTCATTTCATTTTGAATTTTAGAGCAAAGCATTTTAAACTTGTCAAAGTTTTAGATTTTTCTCTAAGGAAATAAGTCCATGTGTACCTAGAGAAGTCATCTACACACAAAAATGTATCTCTTTCCACCTAAACTATCGGTTTCCCTAGGACCCATAAGATCCATGTGGAGAAGCTCTAGAGGTTCTTTGGTGGATAAGTATTTGCCCTTTTTATGCATACTTTTGGTTTGCTTCCCTTGTTGACAAGGTCCACAAACACCATTAACCTTTTTCCCAAGCTTGGGAAGGCCTCGCAAATCATTGAACTTATCTAAGATTCATAAATCCCTAAAGTTCATGTGACCAAGTCTTTCATGCCACAACTCTATTTGTTCATCCCTGGACACATTACAAGACACACTTCTAGCCTCAAGACAATAGCAATTGTCACTAGACCTTATACCTTTTAACAAGGTTTATCCATTAGGCAATAAGATAGAACAATCATTTTTCCTAAACAAGATGAAGAGTCCATCATCACTAAGATGTGAAATGCTTATTAAATTGGCTTTTAGACCATCAACATATAAAGCATTGGACAATGAGGGTAATCCAGGAATGGTAATGGATCCCTTTCCTTTGACCTTCTTTTTGGATTCATCATCAAAGGTGACATTTTCTCCCTCCTCCATCACAAGAGTCTCAAAGAAACTCTTATTTCTAGTCATGTGCCTGGAGCACCCACTATCCAAATACCAAAAATCACGAGAATAAGTTTTCAAAGCAATTTGTGCAACATGGCAAAGGTGTTCATCCTTTCTAATCCACCTAGGTGCAGTATTTTCCTTAATAGTTGTTAATGGTACATTGGCTCTAAATGTCCTAGGATCATGCAAAGGTTTTCTACTCTTCCTAGTGACATGCATCATGGTTCTAGGTGTCCTAGGATCATGCATCATGGCTCTAGATGTTCTAGGATCATGCTTCATGGCTCTAGCCTTTTTCTTTTCTATCATGATTTCAATCCTACATAATTTGATATACCTAAAGCAATTTGGTCTAATGTGACCATCAATACCACAAAAATGACATGTAGGTAAAAAGTTAGGAATTATACCATATCCTTGAGGATGCATTGGAGCCTTCCCATGTCTTTGTGGTTGTCTTGCTTGTTGTTGAGGAGCTTTCCTTCGTTGTTCTTGAGCAGGACTTGATTGCTTCCTTGGTTGAGCTTGCATGATAAGTGTCTTCCCTTTGTGAGCTTTTGGTTGAGGGAAGTTAACTTAAGGAGCCCTTGTAGGATGAGCTTGAGGTGGGCTTCTTGGAGCCACCTTCACTTGAGCATTATTTGAACACTCTCCTAGATCAAGCTTCTTCCTAGGAGTTTGATGAGGAGATGACCCATTGAAGTTCATGCTTCTTACCAAAATGGTCTTGCTTGGAGTGGAGGACATCTTGTCATCTTCAAACCCAAGCCCCTTCTTGTCACTTGGCCTCTTTCCAACATCTAGCATATGGTCAAGTTTCTTGGTGCTAGAGTTCATCTTGGCCAACAACTCTCTAGCATCTTCAAGCTCTTTCTTCGACCCTTCTTTACTCCTCTTTAATCTTTCCAACTCTTCATTTAGTTAGTCAACTTGAGTTGGGATGTCTAGGTTTTCTTCTTTTAATCTTTTGATCTCATTCTTGTTATTTAATCTTGAGCTCTCAAACTTAGCCATGTAGTCCTTGAGATCCATCCTATCCACACTTCCATTTGTGGATTATGATGAAGATCCATCATCACTTGAGTAGTCTTCCTCTTGACTATCATTCTCTTCTTCACTAGCATCTTTGCTCCTAAGAGAGGATGTAAATGCTATAAAGTTAGCCATGAGTTCTTCATCATCCAAAGACTCATCTCCTTCATTAGAGTTATCACTTTCACTCAATGTGGCAGCCATCACTTTTCCCTTCTTCTTGTTCTTGTGATTTGCACATTCCGGGGTAAAGTGACCTATTCCACCACATTTATAGCATTGGACTCCTTTCTTCTCGGTCTTTTCTTGCCTAGGCTCAAAATTTTTGAAGGGAGCCTTTTTCTTCAAGTCTTGACCCTTGGATCCAAAGCCATTCTTCTCGGACTTGTTTTTTTTTTAACTTCCTCATTAGCAAGGCCATCTTTTCATTCGAGTCATCACCTTCCTCATTCTTAACTTTGGAGGCTTTTAAAGCAATATCTTTTTGCTTCTTTGATGGTGTGGGGTTAGGACATTTCCAAGATTCATAAGCTAGAAGCCTCCCAATAACTTTACTAGGCTTCATGTCCTTATACCCACTAATCTCTTCTAAAACCGTCACCTTAGACTCAAATCTATCGGGTAGAGATCTCATAATCTTCTGCTTGATCTTTCTATCAGAATAAGGATCACCAAGTTGATGACTTTGGTTAGCAATGTCCATCAACCTCACTTCAAAGTCATTGAAGCACTCATTCTTATCCATATTGAGCAATTCAAATTGCGTTTAAAGAACTTGAAGCTTCGATTCCTTAACCACCTCGGTTCCCTCATGTGCAACTTCTAGGATGTCCCATGCTTCCTTAGCTATCATAGTATTTTGAACCGACTTGTATTGGTTATCATCCATTGCACAAAGGATGGCATGCATTGCCTTCCTATTCTACTTTGAAGCCTCAAACTCTTGTGCATTCCACTGAGCCTTTTGTTTGAGTAAATCATCTTCTCCATCTGCAAAAGTTATCATGGATGGAGTGTAGCCATCTTCAACTGCCATCCATGCCCTGTCATGAATTTGGTATATGTACGACTCCATCTTGCCTTTCCAAGAGGCATAATTCAATCCGGTGAGGAGTGGAGGTCTAGTGCTGGAAGCTCCCTCATTGCCACCGTTTCCACTCATTGTGTTTATGAATGAATGATATGAATGCAAGTGTATAAATGGTCAACACAAACACACAAAATGCAACACACACCAAAATACTCAAGAATCACCTATGTATGTCTAGGAACCTACTATGATACCAATTGAAACAAATATTATGGTGTGCTTAATATTAATCTAGAGGGGTGTGAATAGATTTAAACAAATTTACCCAATTTTCGTTAAAGGTCAAGATTACAAAAATGCCCTTAGCTAGTTACGATAAAATCACAAGTGTAAAAATGCGGAAATATAAACGACACTTGAGATAAACATGGAAACCCTTCAAATGGGAAAAACCACGGGTTGATGACTGCGCCACACTAGAACCTCGAATCCACTAATGGCAAGGAATTACAACCTAATCCCGGTTTAATCAACCACCACTACCTAATCCCGGTATAAGTGAACCTAGATCATCTTGCTTGTGCTTTAAGCTACCTACACCCGGAAGCAACACAAGTCTTACTTCTCAATGAAGAGAAAAAGTGTCCTAAGTGAATATGTGATGATATTCAATGAACAAACAAGGCTAGGAAACCCTATATGTTTATCTAGGATAATGAGATGACAATTAATGCAATCCTAGATATCAAGTGCTAAATGACATGTTCAAATAGCTTAGCTAAACATAGATCAATCAATCCTATGAAGCTATCACAATACAACACTCAATCATGTAATCACAACAATCTCTAATTTGTATCTAGAAATATTCTAAGAGAATACAATTAATAAAAGAGATGGTTTAGCAAGTAAAAACACTTAACTTGTAAGAAGATAGTGAAGAGCTTACCAAACAAGATGGGATAAAGCAACCCTATCCATAGATGCACTATATATGAACTTAGATGATGCAAGATGAAGTTTTGATGCACATGGAAATGCTTTGAGTGAGTAAAAATGTGTTCTTGGAAGCGTTTTTTCTTTGAAATGTGTTCTAAGGAAAATATATGATATTTTGAACTCATACACGACCTTAAGACAATGAGATATATTTATATATATAAGATCCAAACAAAGTGATGTCATTTTGGAAAAAAAATTCTAGCTTATTCATTGTGCACTGGTGAGGTGCGTTGGTCGAGTAGCGCACAACCAGCGCACTGTCTAAAAATTTCAATAGGCGCTGGTCGACAGAGGCTGCATAGTGGTGCAACACAAGCGCAAAATCATTGGAATGTTTACATTTGTGAGGCTGCGCTAGACGAGTGGCGCACCACCAGCGCATACACATTTTTCCAACTATGCGCGGTTGTAGCAACGAACCTCAGTGGCACAAGACTAGCGATAATCCACTGTGAATAATACGCTGGTAGGTTGTGCTGGTCGAGTAGTGCACCACCAGTGCAAGGCCTATTTTTTCATCACTCAAATGCACAAAAACAATAAGTTCAAGAGTGATGAAATTGCATCATATTTTAATGCCTAGCATGACATAAAACTTTCATAGCAAGATGCGAATAGGTCAACAAGTCATTTAAACTAAAATCCACACAAGAAAACACTCAATATATATGATTAAGAGTTACGCATGAATATGTGAGTGTGTGCAATTATCTCTTCAAATTAAGTAAGCACAAGAATTTTAGCTTTGGTGCTTCTCCTCTTGAGGTCTTGAGAGCCTAAGACATGAATCCCAACAATGTCGTTGTTCATGAAATAAGCCAATCAACAAATGAGGACTTTTCAAAAGTGTACTTCCCAATCAATTCACCTAGTGCCTTCGAGTTATTTTAGAACTTTTTACATATGTCTACCTCTCTCTATCATAAAACTTTCCATCTCATCACTGATTAGGCATGCGGCTTGTTGATTTTTTTTGTCTGTTAGGTTTTAGATTTATCTTGGCTTGATTTCATATCAAACTCTCCTTCTTTGTAATGTCTAGTTGCTTAGGTGGTTCGTGATTTATATGAGCTTCAGAGAAGAAAAGTAACTTCTAATGGAAAGTTCATTTTGAAGAAGATTGGTGCTGACTGGGATGCTAAGGTATCAATATTCTTCTTTCTCTTACAAGACATAGGCGTAGGTGCACACACACACATTGCATTCATTTGTGTCTTTACATTGTTACACTAAACTGGTATAAAACATTCACACACTTGTTGAAGTAAGCACATGCATTAGATTTGTTTTGACAATTTCTGTAAAATTGTATTTTCTAAGAATATCACTAGGGAATGGCATACTTGTGTTTGTTTGTTCATTTTTATGGAATTCTGACCTAAATTTGGTCTTATATTAGTCCTTATTGAGTTTTGTTCATTTCGGTTACTCATTCATTTGATTTCAAGTTCCGAGTAAAAAGTTACGAAACTTTTCGGTCACTTACCATGCATTATCTCCGTCTTCGTGCATTGAGCCAAATTCATTTTTTATGATCTAAGTTTTGTAGTCTATGTTAGGTTTTAGTTTGTGTTGGCATTAATTCCATATCAAAATGATGTTTACTTATAATGATTTAGTTGTTTAGATTCAAGATGATTCAAGCTTCAAGGAAGAAGAAACAACAAGTCAAAGCAAGTTCTAAGTCTTCGAGAGAAAGAATGCAATATGGTTCTACAAAGGTATACTAAGACCTTATATTTCTCTTACAAGGCTTAGGCACACACACACATATCATACATGTGTGTCCCTGCATCGTTGCTCACCATTATAGGCACAGACACACACACATATTATACATTTGTGTCTCTGCATCGTTGTGAACCATTATAGGCACACATATACAATTCATTCATATGTGTCTCTACATCTTTGTGCACCATCTATAACACATTCACACACTTAAAGATGAATGCTCATGTATTGGTATGGAAATAACATGTTTTGGAATATGCATGATTGAAAACTATCTCTATATAGTTTGCACTCTAGTGTAAATTGTGTTTCTGTGTGTATATGTTTGTATAACATGGATATTGAGCTTGGATTTAGTCTTAAATCATTCTTTATTGAGTTCCGGTCTTTTTGGTTACTCATACTATTGATTTAAAGTTCTAAGTCAAAAGATACTACACTTTCAACTCATGTTTCATACATTTTCTTCGTCTTCGTCTTCGTATATCGAGTCAAGTTATTATTTTCTGGGTTGAGTATCTTATATGTCCATGTCCGTGTGAGAGTTAAGGTTTGTAATCTATAAACGGATTCAAATTCCGAGTTTGGAGGCCGGAGAACAGTCAAAGAATGCGAGGGAAGCGCGAGGGGAATGCACCATGGCCAAAAGGCCATGAAGGTGTGTAAGCCCGAGATGGCGCGTGGCCATCTTGGCCGCACAACCTTGCTGCCCCAAGATGCCCACGTGCCATTTTGGGGGAGCAATACCAAATGAGGGCAATTTAGTCTTTTCATCTTATTCTAAGAAAAAATTCAAATCAAGTGTGCATAAATTTTCTCCCTAAATTTTCTAACCTACCAAACACCATAACTTCTTCATTTGAGCTCCGATTTGAGTGATTCAAAGTTGATATGTTCATCTATTTATCCTCTATCTTTTCTCTGAAGTTTTGAGTTAATGTTGTGGCTGTTTTTGGTGTCTAATCATACAAAAATGGGACTGTACCTAAATCAACTAAGGTATTAATTTTCTCTCAATTTTTTTTTAAAAAATTGGTCAATTGCCTTGGGTTTTCTTCTTCTACATATATTTGTATATTGTGAGTGTTTTGTTTTGTGTTTTGAATAGTTTCAAAGCTAGATTGATTTTCAATTGAAATCATACATGCTGAGTTAGGTTTTGATTTTGCCTATGTTATCACATGTTTGGGACTGTATTGTGCTAGCTTTAATTCTAGGACTATTTGATGATCTTTGATTTATTGATTTTGTGAAAAATAGTTCCTCACATGTATTAGGCTCTTTTGGCCGAAAATCTCACATTATATATGTTCTTAAGTTCTTTTCAGCTATTCATGTGATTTGTTGAATCTATGATTAGGAATATGCTATAGAACTTTTGCTTAAATCTGACTTTGTCATATGATTTTAGCATGTTTTTTGATTTATGTGATTTAAACTTGATCTTGTGATTTTGTTGAACATATCTTGTGATTCAAGTTTAGATCTATGCATGTATCTAGGTTGTGATTAATATTGAACATATCTTACATAATCTAGATTGATTACACATGCATGATAAACTAGTCTTTATGTGATTTGTGCATTCATGCTCATGTCTAGTATTTTCCATAGGATGTGTTGACCATAGCATTCTATGTTGCGTGCTTGTTTGCATTTTGCATTCATGATCACCTAGAAGCCTTGTGAGAAAGAAGTCTTGACAATAGGTGTGAGACCAATGGTGTTGAGCAAGAAGTCTTAGCAAGAGGTGTGAAGCCTTGGATTGTCAAGCAAGGAAGTCTTGGCTATAGATGTGAAGCCTTGGATTGTCGAGCAAGAAGACTTGCCTAGAGTTGGGAGAACTCGGATAGGTGAGCAAGGAAGTCTTGAATAGAGTTGCGAGGACTTAGTTAAGCAAGTAGTCTTGCCTTGGGTCGTGAAGATCAAGGTAAGGTGAGCAAGGAATTCTTGACAAGAGGTGTGAAGCCTCAGATTATTGAGCATAGGGCGGCAACTTCTAGAGTAGGATATGAGGGTAGTTTCTAGGTGAAGAGGTCACTTGAGAGATTGTACTTGTCTTAACTACTTGTGGATTTTATTTGCTGATGGCTGCTAGCCCGTGGATGTTTCCTCATCGGAGGTTTACCACGTTATATCTTGTGTCAACTTTTCTCTATCTCTATCTCTCTAATATTTGTATTGTGGATAGAACTCTTCATATATGTTGACTTCCTTTTATAGAATAGATTGTGTATGTGTTACAATTACTTGTTTGTATCACATTTTACTTGTGTTTATATATTGATTAATTATCTTTAATTAATATATATATTGTGATACAAGCAATCTAGAGGGACAAACTTTTGTTTGTTTCTAAGGGAGTCGAAAAAGGTGTCTAACCTATTCACCCCCCCCCCCCTCTAGGTTACCCTTGTGCATTTAACCGTGATTGTATTTTCAGTTGGTATTAGAGCAGGACACTAGATTGCACTTAGTGTGAGTCCGGGGTGATACTTTCACGATTTTTGCAAGGTGTTTAAAGTCATGGGTTTACAAGATGATGTAATAGCGGAAGGAGCCTCAAATACTTGGCCACCATTACTTTGTGGCACTAACTATGGGTATTGGAAGTTTAGGATGAAAGCCTACACCCGCTCTATTGATGAAAGGGCTTGGATGGTAGTGGAAGAAGGTTACAGTCCTCTTACCAAGGTTTTAGAGGATGGAACCATGATACTCAAGCCAAGGAGTGAATGGACAATTAATGAGTTTGAGGTTCCTAAATGGCACCATCGTGCTATCGTCTTTGGAGGAGTTGATGGGCATCAATTCTCCTACATAAAAAATCTTGAATCTGCAAAGAAAGCTTGGGATACTCTCCAATTTACTAATGAAGGAACCTTAGCAGTGAAGAAATCGAGGCTTCAAATGTTGGCATCACAATTTGAAGGTTTAAGTATGAGTGAGGAAGAAAAGTTTAAAGACTTCCAATTCCGGCTTCTTAACATAGCTAACCAATGTCAAGCACTTGGAGTACCTATCTCAAAATAGCGTTTAAATTGGAAAATCCTTAGGTCTATCCCTAAGAGATTCAAATCAAAGGTGACGGCCATTGAGAAAAGCAAGGAAGTGGATAGTATGTATATTGATGAGTTGCTGGGGTCTCTCCAAACTTATGAGATGTGCTTGAAGCTAAAGATCAAGAGTAAAGGAATTGCTCTCAATGCTATAGAGGAGGAGAGTGATGATGAAAATGAAGAAATGGCACTCTTGGTTAGAAGTTTCAAGAAATTTCTAAAGAAGAATGTCAAGCCTAAAGGCAAGTCTTCTAAGGAAAAAGGAGTTAAGAGAACATCATCTCCAAGGATTATGAAGAATAGTCAAGACATGAACAAGAAAGAGGTTCAATGCTATAATTGTCAAGGTTTTGGTCACTTTGCTAGTGAGTGCACCAAGAAGCCATCTAAGAAAGACAAGAAAGGCAAAGTGTTGGCGGCAACTTGGAGTGATGATAATTCTAGTGACAATGAGAGCTCTAGTAGTAAGTCTTCAAGTGATGAAGGGTTGGTGAGCAACTTTGTAGCTCTAACGGCTTCTCATTCTTCACTAGGTGCTGGTAGTACAATATCTTTGAACAAGAACCTTGATACAAATCATGATGGAAGCTCTAGTTCCATTCCTACTAATCTTCAGTTGTTGAAAAAGATAGAAAAGCTTGAAGAAGATAGAGACAATGCTCAAAGAGAAGTAGTTGAAAAGGATGATTTGATCAAGAAGCAACTAGATGAGTTTGTGGTTGTTACTCGTACACTTCTTGGTGAGAAAGGAGATATTATGAAGAAGTTTAGAGAACTTGAAATGATAAACCTTGCAAGAATAATGTAATATCCTCTTTGAAGAAGAGAGAACAAGAATTGATGGAAGAGATAGACACGGCTAAGGAGGATATCAAGGACTTAGTGAATGATTCGGTTAGTGTATCTAGTGTTAGGAATCTTGTTAACTCTTATAGTGGTGAAGATGACTTTGTAGTTGAAGAGGAGCTCTTGGAAGCACCACTTCCTACACACTTTGATGAAGTCGTGATTGATAAGAAACCACACAAGAAGAGAAGATCAAAAGCCAAGAAGAAGTTGGCGAACAAGGTATTTTTGCAAACTCCTAGTGAAGTTAGTTCAACTCCAAAAAGTACAATCTCATCTTTTATTCCAATTTGTCATTATTGCAACACAATAGGTCACATTAAGCCTAGGTGTTATAAATATATTGAAAAATGCAAATTAGGAAATGAATCTAGGGATAAGGAGATTAAACTTCAACTTGAACATGCTAAGGCCTTGAAGGTAGAGAAACATGATAATATTGCTAAGCATGAGAAAAAGTTATGGAGTAGAAAGAATACTAATCTTGTTCAACTTGACAAAGCTTGTGTTTATAATGTTAAGGAAGAATGTGTTAATGATATTCTTGTTAATCAAGTCATTGAAGGACTTTACTCTAGATTTAACATTGTTGTCAAGGATGATATTGGAAATGTTTGTGTAGGTACACCCAAGAACAAGTGGTTCAAGGGTGAGTGCTCTTATCACTAAAATAATAAGCACATGTGAGATAGCTTTGAGGCTATATATCAACTGTGTTGAGAATTCTTGCTTGCTAGCTTTGAATACTCCATGTATTGATATGAACTTGGTTATATCACATCATGTTTGTTTTGATGGTCAAAATTTGTTGATTAACTTTGAAGAAATTCTTTTGTTATATGTGTTGATTGGGTTGAGATATTATGTTTTTTATACTCTTGTTGTGAAACATCGTCAACTTGGTGTCATGAGGACATTCAAGGCAAGAGTGCTCATAAAAAGGTCGGAAGTATGATATTTGGTGAATATAATATGCAACAAGGTATCTCTATACTCTAATGCATGTTCTCTTAGATATTTATCTTTTGACTCAATTTTTGACATACATCTCATAGCATGTCATATTAGGGAATTTTGTATAGCATACATATGGTTCTCATTGACATTTACTATTTTAGGATCTAATAGTGATATTGTTCACATTGATCTTAATCTTGATGATTGTTTTTGTATAGTATATTGAGTGGCATTACTTTTGAAAATATGAGCTTCATATTCGTTGAAAGCTACTTATTAGAGAAGTAATGATCTTGAATAAGTCTCTACTTATTGCTCTTAGATCATGTGCTTATGAGCCATAAAAAATTTGGTTTCTAAAATTTGCACTATACTTCTCTTATAAGTTTTGCTAGTAGGCTGAGTTTACTAATATGTAAACATTGGATACACCTTGAAGTTTTTGTGCTTAAGTACATTTAAAATGACATTTGGTTAGTATCCATTTTGCTTAGAAAATTACATAGAACTCAACAAGCATCTTCATGAAAAAGGCTACACACATTGGTTGTGAAAGCTACCCATTGTTGCAAAGAGCTACACTATTATGATGAGTGAAAGCCGTCATGAAGTGACTTTTGTTTTTCTAAAAAAAATAAAAGGGAAAATCAAAGAAGTGTTGAAATGAAATCATAAAAAAAAATCTTTGATTCAAAGCCTAAAAAGAAAAGGAGAAAGGCTTAAAAAGGAGTTTAGTTGAAAATCAAATGAGCTCGGGTTGAAAAACAGAAATGGGATGACGAGCCATATGCACACACACGCTCATATGTTGAAATCTATTCTCTTAATGGCAAAAATTCCGGATGATATTCGGTTTGACTTTTTATGGAAAAAGCTTAAGATGAATAGTTGTTAGAAATTGTTTGCATGTTGATTATCAAACTACTTCTTGATATGTATTTGAAGCATATCTCTTACACACACACACTTTGTTTATGAGTATGATGATATCTTAGCAATTGTTGAAGAATTATGAGAGAACTTGAAAAATCTTTGTGTATCTCTCTTAGCATATGAAGCTTATTTTGTTGATATTTCTTCAAATTGCTTGAATGTGTGATTGTGTGAACATCTTTGTGAACTCTATGCTATCATTGATTTTAGTTTTATTATTTATCAGGGGGGAGCATTGTATGCTAGACATTGTTCTCTTTTATGATATGTTCACATGCTTCATTTTGTTTCATGCTGGCATATTTTAGACTTAATGATACTTGTGCCTCACTATCTTTGTCTTGCATGAGGATTCATTCTTAAATCATATGTCATTGTGTTTATATATTTGTGACTAATAAGTTTGTTTTGTCTTTCACTCACTTTTGTTAAATGTATATAGCATCCTACTTCACAAGAACAAATGGGAAGAACTAAGGTTACCGGAAGTGGAATTCAATCGAATCCCATTGTGAAAGCCAAGTCTACCTCAAAGGGATCCAAAGCTTCAAGGTCAAAGGATTTAGGGATCTTTTCAACTAAAAACATATTTCAAGAGAGAGGCATTGACTTAGGTATATGTAAAGATTCTTATGTTCTTAAATGCATTAAGGATAGAAATTGGGAATCATGGGTGAGCATGCTAGGAATAGTGAATGACACTATTGTTAGAGAATTTTATCATGAATATAGAGAGAGTGCCACCTTATTGGATTCTTTGATAAAGATTAGGGGTGTTGTGTTTAGAGTTAACCCGGTAAACATTAACAAGTTTCTTGGGCTATCTGGTAATATTGATTCAAACTTTCTAGATGTTGATATCATTAAGAATCTTAATATCATGGGTAGAACTCTATGTGACAATGCTTCTTTTGAGATGTAAGTTCCTTGGTTTTTGATTGGCATATTTCGTTGACAAACCACATTTTGGGATCAATATGTAAGGGTAGTTTAGGTCTTCATTGCTCAAGCCCTTCTCTCAATCATCAAAGGTAAAATCACTTGCTTAACTTCTTTGAAGAGATTTAGAGCACACACTAACTCTCATACATGTTGTGATCTCTTTGCATTTGTGCTTATTGTCTTGATTATGTGTCTAATGTTATTATCTCTTGCTTGGTTGAACTAATTGCATATTGTGATTAAAATTTCATGTCATGTTAGGCATTAGGATGCATTCCCTTCACCTTCTTTCTCTTGCATGTATTGTGTGTGAAGGTGGTGAGCTGAGCACCACTCGAGTAGCGCCCTTACCAGCTCTGGTGGTGCGCTGGTCATTATGCGTGCCAACACAAGCGCAAACTTACCAGTGGTTTGTAGCTGGTGGTGCGCTGGTCGTCATGCGTACATCACCAGCCCAACTTGTCCAATGAGTTGTCTCTGGTCATGTGCTACTCGAACAGCGCACAGGCACCAGCGCATATTGCGTATTTTGGCCTGTTTTTGTCAAAACGACGTAACTTCACTTAAGGCTTCATATAAATACACCATCTTCTTCCCAACTCATTTCTAGAGCTTCAAAACCTAATTTTAAGAGTGAGATAAGGTCGTTTAGAGAGATAAGCTACAAGAAGGCAATTTTACTCAACCATCCCTAAAATCCAAAGCATCAAGCATCTTTCAAGAATGGGTTTCTTGTTTGTTCATGACTAGGTATTCTCTACATGTTATAATCTTTATATTTTAATTACTAAGACATGTATACCTAGGGTTTTAATCTTTATTGCACATTAATGATTGCTTGTGTGTTTAATTGCTTTTATGACATGCTTGTGTGTTGATTGTAGGTTGAGATGCATTAATTTGTGATAGCTAGCATTTAGGACAATTTTGCCCTTCTTGCTAATTCTTCTTGCCTTTGCATTTAGAACATTGATATCTATGATTTGCTTTAATTGTCATTATTAAGCCTAGATAAGCATGAATGTATTGACCTAGCATTTTGGCATATTGAATATTCTTGCATATTCACATAGGTTGCCATTATCTTTTCATTGTTGCTTTAGCTTGTGGCTAAGTGGTTAGTGCACAAGGCTAGTGATCCAAAATCGCTATTAAGGCCCGTTGGGTAGAGTGAAAGGGTTAGTAACTACAGTGTTATACGGGAGATCAACCTAGGTTGTAAACATTTACTCAATAGTGGATTTTGAGGATCGAGGGTGGTGCTCTAAATAGCCTGTGGTTTTTCCCATTTGGCACGTATATTTTCTGTGTTGTTATTGGTTTATGTTTGTAATCATTTAATTGAGTTTTTGTGTAGAATGGGGTTGAATTGTTAATATTGATTAATTTTCAAAATTGGTAATCTATCGAATTAAAACCTATTCACCCCCCTCTAGGTTATAGATACACACTTTCTAGGGAATTTCAATTGGTATCAGAGCCGGTGCCTAGATATACTTAGGTGATCCGTGCATTGTGTGTGTCTTACCTTATACATTTTGGTTGTTTGCATTTTGTGTGTTGCTTTACATTTGCATCTTCATATCATTCATTACCCTCAAACATAATGTGTGGAAACGAAAATAGTCATGAGGGAGCCTCAAGCACAAGACCCCATTTGCTCAATGGAGTGAATTATGCTACTTGGAAGGGCAAGATGGAAGCCTATCTTTACCAAATAGATGACCATGCTTGGATGGCTATTGAAGAAGGTTATACTCCTCCAACAATGACCACTGACGATGGTGTAGAAGCTCCTAAGCCCAAGTCTAGTTGGAGTACTCAAGAGTTTGAAGCATCCAAGTGGAACAACAAGGCTATGCATGCCATTCTTTATGCCATGGACGATAATCAGTGCAAGCTGGTCCAAAACACTAGGATTGCAAAGAAGGCCTGGGACCTTCTTCAAATGGCACATGAGGGAACTGAGGTAATCAAGGACTCAAAGCTCCAAGTCCTTCAAATGCAGTTTGAGATGATTAGAATAGAGGAGCATGAATATTTCAATGACTTCCAAGTGAAGTTGATAGATATTTTCAACCAAAGCCATCAACTTGGTGACCCCTATTCAGATAGGAGAGTCAAGCAAAAAATTATACGGTCACTTCCCTCAAGGTTCGAATCAAAAGTGATGGCACTTTAAGAGAATAGTGAGTATAACAATATGAAGCCGAGTGAAGTCATTGGAAGACTTCTAGCTTATGAGTCTAGATGGAACACCTCACCCACACCTCCAAAGAAGTAAAAGAGCATTGCCTTGAAGACCACTAAGGTTGAAGAAGATGAGGAGGACTCAGATGAAGATATGGCCCTCATGGTTAAAAGATTTAAGAAATTCATGAAGTTTGAGAGGAAAGGTTTTGGGTCAAAGGGAAAGGAAGTGAATAAGAAAACTCCCTTCAAGAAGATTGAAGAGTTTCAAGAAAGCGACTCCAAGAAGGGTATTCAATGCTATGAATGTAGTGGTTTTGGTCACATTGCTCCAGAATGTGCAAATTTGAAGAAAAAGGAAAAAGGGAAGGCGATGGCGGCCACTTGGAGTGATAGTGAAGACTAAGAAGAGGAAGAAAAATCTTCGGATGATGAAGATAGAGTTGCAAACTTCATTGCCTTTACAACATCTCATAATGGCAAGGAAGTTGTGAGTGACAAGGAAGAAGTAGATGACTATAGTGATGAGAGTATATCTTCTAACTCTAGATTTGAGATTGATGAGGAAATGGACTATGTAGACTTCATGAAGTTTTTCGAAAAGTCTAGATTGAAAAAGAAGAATAAGGTTCAAGAGTTGAAAAAGAAGAATCTAAAGTTGACTCTCAAGATTACTCACCTGAGTGAGAAAGTAAAGAGTGGAAAAGATTTAGAGGAGAGTTTAAAATTGGAGCTTGTGATCCCTAGGAAGAGTGAAGAAAACTTGAAGATTGAGCTCAAGGAAGCAAAAGAATTGGTTGCTAAGATGACATCCATAACCGAGAGACTTGACAAGATGCTATCTTGATGGAAGAGTCCTAGTGATAAAACGGGCCTAGGATATATGGAAGGCAAGGATGTAATGTCCTTGAAGAAGACCATCTTTACTAAAAGTTAAGAGGTCAAAGAGACTTAAGGTTCACACCAACAAATGAGATCTAATGAATTTGGAGAATCTTCAAAGCAAGCTCAAATGAAGGCTCAAACAAATTCTCAAGCAAAAGTTCATCCACCAAGAGCTAGAACACATCATATAAGACCTCAACTTTCAAGGAGCCCTCAAATTCAACAAAGAAGTTTTCACCCACAACCAAGAAGAGAAGCTAATGTGGTTCAACCACAGAGGATGTTTCAAAGAAGAGATTCGGCTCAACACCAAGAACAACTGAAAGGAAATGGAAGTCTTCTATGCTCGCACAAGGATATGGTATGAATTCTTATTTTACTCCCATTTGTCATTATTGTGGTGTTGAAGGTCACATAAGGCCGAACTGTTTTAAATTCATTAAGTTGTGTCGTTTTGAAAGCATGATTGAAAATAATATGCTTAGAAGATCTAAAATGCATACACCTAGGAAGTTTAGAGCCAAAGAACCCAAGACTCCTAAAAACGACAATTTTTCTACTTGGTGGACAAGAACAAATGAGTATGTTTGCCATGTGGCTCGAATGGTGTTCAAGGCGAAAGCCTCTAACACTTGGTACCCTGATATTGGTTGTTCTAGGTATATGACCGGAAACAAGAGTTTCTTTGAAACTCTTGTGATGGAGGATGGTGGATTTGTCACATTTGGTGATGGTTCATGTAAGAAAGTTCTAGGAAAAGGAAACATCTGCATCCCCGGTTTGCTCTCCTTGCCCAGTGCTCTCTATGTAGATGGCTTGCAAGCCAATCTCATTAGCATATCACATTTGGGTGATGAAGGGCTTTCGGTTTTGTTTGGAAAAGTTGATTGCTCTATTCTAAGAGAAGATGGGCATGTTCTAGTGAAAGATAAAAGATCAAGTGACAATTGTTATTGTCTTGATTCTAACAACATCTCTTGCAATTTGTCTAGTTATGATCAAGTTGAACTATTGCATCAACGGTTAGGTAATACAAATTTCAAAGACTTGAAAGTTCTTGAGAGGTTGAAAGTTGTGAGAGGCCTTCCTAAGTTTAGAAATAGGATTGAGGGAGTTTGTGGACCTTGTCAACAAGGAAAGCAAATTAAGAGTGTGCATAAGAAGGGTAAGTATCTTGCCACTAAGGAGCTATTAGAGCTTCTTCATATGGACCTTATGGGTCCCATGCAAACCGAGAGTCTCTGCGGCAAGAGGTACATTTTTGTGTGTGTGGATGATTTTTCTAGATTTAGTTGGACTTACTTTCTTAGAGAGAAATCTGAAACATTTGAAACTTTTAAAATGCTTTGCACTAAAATTCAAAATGAGAAGGATTCTCACATAAAATGCATCAAAGGGATTAGGAGTGATCATGGGAGAGAATTTGAAAATGTTTGCTTTGAAATTTTTTGTGATAATCTTGGTATTTCCCGAGAGTTCTCAACTCCTCGAACTCCTCAACAAAATTGGGTAGTAGAGAGGAAGAATAGAGTCCTCTAAGAGATGGCCTGCGTGATGTTGCATAGCAACAATGTGCCTAGGAATCTTTGGGTTGAAGCTGTCAATACGGCTTGTTATATAGGCAATAGGGTGTTTCTTAGGCCCGGGACTAGGCAAACCTCCTATGAATTGCGGAAGGGTAGGATGCCAAATGTGAGCTACTTCCACTCATTTGGAAGCAAGTGCTACATTCTAAATGACCGTGATCAACTTGGCAAGTTTGATGCTAAGAATGATGAGGGGATTTTCATTTGCTATGCCCTAAATAGTAAGGCCTATAGAGTTTTTAATTTGAAGACAAGAAGTGTTATGGAATCATCTAATGTGGTCATAGATGATTGTAGGCCTAAAGTTAGTAACCATGATGGGGAGATTGGTGTGATTAATGATATTCCATTGGTGAGGATTGATGAGATTTCTAATGATGAAAAATCTAAGCTTGACAAAGAGATCACTCAATCTCTTGATAGAGATTCTACTTTGGACTCTAAGAAACCCTCATTGGGTTAGGCATCTCCATAACAAGAGTGACATTCTTGGAAATGTGAATGAGGGTGTGAAAACTAGACAACAATTAGCAAATCAAATTAGTTACACTTGCTACACCTCTCAAATTGAACCCAAAAAGGTAGATGAAGCTTTAAGTGATGAGTTTTGGGTTCTTGCAATGCAAGAAGAGTTAAACCAATTTGAAAGAAATGAGGTTTGGACTCTAGTTCCTAGGCCTAAGAACACTAATATAATAGGCACCAAGTGGGTCTATAGGAACAAATCAGATGAGGATGGCAACATTGTACGGAATAAAGCTAGACTTGTTGTACAAGGATACTCTCAAATTGAGGGTATCGACTTTGAGGAGACTTTTGCTCCCGTTGCCCGTTTAGAGTCCATTAGGCTTCTCTTATCCATATTATATGTTCACAAATTTAAATTGTTTCAAATGGATGTTAAGAATGCCTTCCTCAATGGCTTATTGCAAGAGGAAATGTTTGTTGAGCAACCTAAGGGGTTTGTGGATCCCCACCACCCCAATCATGTTTATCGCCTCAAAAAAGCACTATATAGGTTGAAACAAGCACCGATGGCTTGGTATGAGAGCCTCACTCTTTATCTTGTTGACAATGACTACTCTAGAGGTAGTGTTGACAAGACTTTGTTTATCAAGTGCACTAAAGATGAGCTATTCATAGCTCAAATTTATGTTGATGACATTGTTTTTGGTTCCACCAACAACTTGAAAGTTCAACAATTTGTTGATGTCATGACTCATGAGTTTGAAATGAGCATGGTTGGTGAACTCAATTACTTCCTAGGCTTGCAAATCAAGCAAATTCATGATGAGATCTTCATATCCCAAGCAAAGTATGCCAAGAACCTAGTGAAGAAGTTTGGCCTTGAGAATGCCAAACATTGTGACACACCAATGAGTACCACTTTGAAACTTAGCAAGGATGCTAGTGGAAAAAGTGTGGATCAAAGTCTATATCATGGCATGATAGAGAGCTTGCTATACTTGACTGCTAGTAGGCCCGATATAGCTTTTAGTGTTGGTGTATGTGCTAGGTACCAAGCCAATCCCAAGGAATCCCATCTCTCCTCTGTGAAGAGAATCATTCGATATATGAATGGGACATCCAACTATGGGATATGGTACTCATTTGACACTAATGCTAGTTTAGTTTGCTTTAGTGATACAGATTGGGCAGGTAGTTGTGATGATAGAAAAAGTACATCGGGCGGTTGCTTCTTCCTAGGGAACAATCTTGTGTCTTGGTTTTGCAAGAAGCAAAATTCCATCTCATTATCCACAGCCGAGGCTGAGTATATAGCAGCTGGGAGTGCTTGCACACAACTCATTTGGATGAAACAAATGCTTGTGGATTATGGCTTTGAGCAAGGTACTCTAAGATAACATGAGTGCCATCAATATTTCAAAAAATCCTGTCCAACATTCTAGAACTAATCATATTGACATTAGACATCATTTCCTATGGGAGTTAGTTGAGAGCAAATGCAATGCACTTGAACATATGGGCATAAATGATCAACTAGCGGATTTGTTTACAAAACCATTAGATTCAACTAGGTTTAAATCTCTTAGTAGGTCTATTGGAATTTGTCATATGCATTTATGGGTTTTGGTGGTTTACCCAATATGGGGAGCTCAAGCAAAGAGAGCAAACTTGCATCTTAATAAGCAAATAATTGTTCAATTTGATGCTCTTTAATTAATTGCTTAAGTATCTTGGTTGCATATATTATCATATGTCTTTTTATTCAATAAGTGTGTTTTTTCTTTATTTGAAATGCATGCCTCATTTGTGTTCGAACATGTATTTTTGGACTAGGAAATTTGATTGGGAAGTACATTTGATTGACCCAAAGTTTATCTCCATTGTTTGTGAAAACTTGATCTTGACATGCTTAAAGTGATATGCATGATGAATCTTTTTTGAAAGCTTACAAAATGATTGCAAATATGTGTGCAAGTGACTTTTGAGACTTTATTCAATAAGGATATTGTAACCATTTCAAGGATTTCACAATCCAATAGTATTTCTCTTTACTTATTGAACAAGGCTACTATCATACGAGCATCTTGCCCGAAAAAATCTAATAGGGCGCAGTAATCGCTCATGTCTTGTTCAACTTGTAAGGTTTAATAGTTGCTCTTATGTTTTTTGTTGAACTATATCTTGTTTTCCATTGTCAATTTGATGCAAATTGGTTTGACTTCTCTTGGAACCTCGTGTGTTATTTTCCTTTGCCAAATACCATGTTTTTTGGAAGTTGATGTTGCATGTACTTCATTCAAGGCAATCTTTCGTACATGTTCAAATCAATAAAGCTTAAATGAATTTCTGTCTCTCTTAATTAACTTGCATATAGTTGTTGTATATGATTATGCATTTACATTGCAAATATCTCTCTTTGCTACAGCATCCTGGTTGGGGAATACTCATTTGCCTATCTTGTGACAAAAATGGGGAGTAGTGTTGGATTTATGGGGATTTGATATTGGCATGTTTTAAGGGAAGATTGATCTATTTAGGGGGAGCTGTTGCTTTGTGCATTGTTGATTGCATGTTAACTTGTTTCTATTTCATGCAAATTGTGCTTATTTTTATTTATCTTGATCCCTCTCATACACTTGTTTGGCAAATGTAGTTCTCTATTTTTGTAGGGATGATCATTCTACAAGAGATGAAAGATTTGAAGATTTAGTTTTAGGCATCTCTTGTAATGTAAAATGTTTCTTTTTGTTGACCTCGTATCGATTTTTGTTATTTGTTGCGAGGATACCTTGTGAGTGAGTGGTTTTGTCACGAAATAGCCAAAGGGGGAGATTGTAAGTTCCTCGGTTTTTTATTGGCTTATTTCGTTGACAAACAACATTTTGGGATCAATATGTAAGGGTAGTTTAGGTCTTCATTGCTCAAGCCCTTCTCTCAAGCATTAAAGGTAAAATCACTTGCTTAACTTCTTTGAAGAGATTTAGAGCACACACTAACTCTCATACATGTTGTGATCTCTTTGCATTTGTGCTTATTGTCTTGATTATGTGCCTAATGTTATTATCTCTTGCTTCGTTGAATTGATTGCATCTTGTTATTAACATGTCATGTCATGTTAGGCATTAGGATGCATTCCCTTCACCTCATTTCTCTTGCATGTATTATGTGTGTGTGTGAAGGTGGTGAGCTGGGAGCCACCCGAGCAGCGCCCTCACCAGCGCTGGTGGTGCAATGGTCAGTATGCGCGCCAACACCAGCGTAACCTTATTAGTGGTTTGTTGCTGGTGGTGCACTGGTCGTCTTACGTACCTCACCAGCGCAACTTGTCCAGTGAGTTGTTGTTGGTCGTGCCCTACTCAACCAGCGAACATTGCGTATTTTGGACTGTTTTTGCCAAAACGACGTAGCTTCACTTTGGGCTTCATATAAAAACACCATCTTCTTCCCAACTCGTTTTTAGAGCTTCAAAACCTAATTTTAAGAGTGAGATAAGGTTCTTTAGAGAGAGAAGCACAAAGAAGGCATTTTTACTCAACCATCCCTAAAATCCAAAGCATCAAGCATCTTTCAAGAATGGGTTTCTTGTTTGTTCATGACTAGGTATTCTCTACATGTTATAATCTTTATGTTTTCATTACTAAGACATGTATACCTAGGGTTTTAGTCTTTATTGCACATTAATTGCTTGCTTGTGTGTTTAATTGCTTTTATGACATGCTTCTGTGTTGATTGTAGGTTGAGATGCATTAATTTGTGATAGCTAGCATTTAGGACAATTTTGCCCTTCTAGCTAATTCTTCTTGCCTTTGCATTTAGAACATTGATATCTAGGATTTGCTTTAATTGTCATTATTAATCCTAGATAAGCATGAATGTATTGACCTAGCATTTTTGCATATTGAATATTCTTGCATATTCACTTAGGTTGCCATTATCTCTTCATTGTTGCTTTTGCTTGTGGCTAAGTGGTTAGTGCACAAGACTAGTGATCCAAAATCGCTATTAAGGCCTGTTGGGTAGAGTGAAAGGGTTAGTAACTGGAGGGTTAGATGGGAGGTCAACCTAGGTTGTAAACTTTTACTCAATAGTGGATTTTGAGGATCGAGGGTGGCGCTCTAAATAGCCCGTGGTTTTTCCCATTAGGAGAGTTTCCACGTATATTTTCCGTGTTGTTACTGTTTTATGTTTGTAGTCATTTAATTGAGTTTTTAAGTAGAATGGGGTTGAATTGTTAATATTGATTAATTCACAAAATTGGTAATCTATCGAATTAAAACCTATTCACCCCCCCCCCCCCTCTAGGTTATAGATACACACTTTCTAAGGAATTTCATGAGTGGAAAGGTAAAGCGTATATATTAGTCAACATGAGTTAACAAAGGCAAGTGCATTTTGGCATCTTTTTATTTGCACAAATATTATTGGATCTTAGAATTCAACCGAGTTGAATAACGACAAGATCAAAATAGTATATGCCTTGGTGACTAATCAACCAAAAACCTTGGGGATTTACTTATGTTTTACTTAGATAATGCGGCTTTCTCAACTAGAGAAGATAAGAAGCTTGCATTACCGGGGTTTATAACTTCTTTGTGTTTAGCTTGTGGTGTTCAAAGTAGTGAAGATAACATGTTGGTACAACCCTAGGAATAGTATAGTGATAAACGTGTGTCATACATGTCATATAAGGATAAGGGTAAGACATGTGATACTTTTGGACTATTTAGTAGTTCACAAGTTGATTTTCAAGAGACTAGCATAAACATTTTTCCGAATTGGGCTTTACATTTGAAGAAGAAAGTTGATGAGCTTAGTGCTATAGTTGAAAAACATGATGCTAGAATAAAAGAGTTGGAGGAGTGTATTGCATCAAGTTCAAGACCACCTCTCAAGCTTTATGTTAGGTCAACTACATGCACATCTTTCTTTGGTGGATCTAGTAGCTAGTATTTGAGTCTCATGGTATGTTTCTTACCTTTTGGCATCATTTCATGTCAAAAAGGGGGAGAAAGAGTTGTTAAGAGTTGCTAGTTACTAAGTTTACTTTTTATGTTGTTTCTGTGAACTTTAGAACTTTCAATGGCTTGTAATAATTAGTCTTAAGATTTGGTTAAGAATTCTTGTATTTAGCATGTATTGAGGGGGAGATACATGTATTTGTGGACTTAATTGTGTATTCATTTCCATATTATATGTTGCCATTTGTTGTTTTTCTCTTGTATATACATTGTGCTTTGAGATCATTTGTAGGTTACTTCAAGAGAAGATTAAGATGAAGTTCAAGAGTTGGTGAAGATTAGTTATAGGAATCTTACTCAATGTAATGTGAGGGAGTGACTTTGTGACCAAGCATCATTTTTATATTTGTAGTAAATGTATAGGTGTTTTGACATGGAATTTGCCAAAGGGGGAGTTTGTTAGGTTTTAGTTTGTGTTGGCATGAATTCCATATCAAAATAATATTTACTTGTAATAATTTAGTTGTTTAGATTCATGATGATTCAAGCTTCAAAGAAGAAGAAATAACAAGTCAAAACAAGTTCTAAGTCTTCAAGAGAAAGGATGCAATATGGTTCTACAAAGGTATACTAAGACCTTATCTTTCTCTTACAAGGTTTAGGCACACATACACATATTATACATTTGTGTCACCGCATCGTTGTGGACCATTATAGGCACACACACACATATCATATATTTGTGTCCTTGCATCGTTGTGCACCATTATAGGCACACACATATAATTCATTCATATGTGTCCCTGCATCGTTGTGCACCATGTATAACACATTCACACACTTAAAGATGAATACTCATGTACTGGTATGGAAATAACATGTTTTGGAATATGCATGATTGAAAACTATCTCTATGTAGTTTGCATTCTAGTGTGAATTGTGTTTGTGTGTGTCTATGTTTGTATAACATGGATATTGAACTTGGATTTAGTCTTAAATCATTCTTGATTGAGTTCCGATCATTTCGGTTACTCGTACTATTGATTTCAAGTTCTAAGTCAAAAGATACTACACTTTCAACTCATGTTTCATACATTGTCTTCGTCTTCATATATCGAGTCGAATTATTATTTTTTGGGTTGAGTATCTTATATGTCCATGTCTGTGTGAGAGTAACGGTTTGTAATCCGTAAACGGATTCGAATTCCCAGTTCGGAGGCCGAAGAACGGTCGAAGAACGCGAGGGAAGCGAGAGGGGAATGCACCATGGCCAAAGACCATGAAGGTGTGCAAGCCCGAGATGGCGCATGGCCATCTCGGCCGCACAAAATTGCTGCCCGAAAATGTTCATGCGCCATCTCAGGGAAGAAATACCAAATGAGGGCAATTTGGTCTTTTCATCTTTCTTCTTTCCCACTTTTTTATAATCTTTCCCTCTCACATTTCATTCTAAGAAGAAATTAAAATCAAGTGTGCAGAAATTTTCTCTCTAAATTTTCTCACCTTCCAATCACCATAAATTCTTTATTTGAACTCCGATTTGAGTGATTCTAAGTTGAGAGGGTTCATCTATTCATCCTCTATCTTTTCTCTGAAGGTTTGGGTTAATTTTGCTGTTGTTGTTTGTGTCTAATCATACAAAAACGGGACTGCACCTAAATCAACTAAGGTATTGATTTTCTCTAAAGTTTTCTTTTAAAACTTGGTCAATTGCCTTGGGTTTTCTTCTTCTACATATATTTGTATATTGTGAGTGTTTTGATTTGTGTTTTGAACACTTTCAAAGCTAGATTGAGTTTCAATTGAAATTATACATGTTGAGTTAGGTTTTAATTTTGCCTATGTTATCACATGTTTGGGATTGTATTGTGCTAGCTTTGATTCTAGGACTATTTGATGATCTTTGATTGATTGATTTTGTAAAAATTGTTCCTCACATGTATTAGGCTCTCTTGGTCGAAAATCTCACATAATACATGTGCTTATGTTCTTTTGAGCTATTCATGTGATTTGTTGAATCTATGATTAGGAATATGCTCTAGAACTTTTGCTTAAATCTACTTGATTTTGTCATATGATTTTAGCATGTTTTTTGGTTTATGTGATTTAAACTTGACCTTGTGATTTTGTTGAACATATCTGTTGATTCAAGTTTATATCTATGCATGTATCTAGGTTGTGATTAATATTGAACATATCTTACATAATCTAGATTGATTGCACATGCATGATAAACTAGACTTTATGTGATTTGTGCATTCATGCTTATGTCTAGTATTTTCCATAGGATGTGTTGATCATAGCATTCTATGTTGCGTGCTTGTTTGCGTTTTGCATTCATGATCACCTAGATGCCTTGTGAGAAGGAAGTCTTGACAATAGGTGTGAGACATATGGTGTTGAGCAAGAAGTCTTGGCAAGAGGTGTGAAGCTTTGGATTATCGAGCAAGGAAGTCTTGGCTAGAGGTGTGAAGCCTTTGATAGTCGAGCAAGAAGTCTTGCCTAGAGTTGGGAGAACTCGGATAGATGAGCAACGAAGTCTTGACTAGAGTCGTGAGGACTTAGTTGAGCAAGTAGTCTTGCCTTAGGTTGTGAAGATCCGGATAAGGTTAGCAAGGAAGTATTGACAAGAGGTGTGAAGCCTTAGATTGTTGAGCATAGGGCGGCAACTTCTAGAGTAGGATAGGAGGGTAGTTTCTAGGTGAAGAGGTCACTTGGGAGATTGTACTTGTCTTATCTACTAGTGGATTTTGTTTGCCGGTGGCTGCTAGCCCGTGGATGTTTCCTCTTTAGAGGTTTACCACGTTATATCTCGTGTCAAGTTTTATCTATCCCTATCTCTCTAATATTTGTATTGTGGATAGAGCTCTTTATATATGTTGACTTCCTTTCTATAGAATAGATTGTGTATGTGTTACAATTACTTGTTTGTATCACACTTTACATGTGTTTATATATTGATTAATTGTCTTTAATTAATGTATATATATTGTGATACAAGCAATCTAGAAGGGCCAAAAAAGGTGTCTAACCTATTCACCCCCCCCCCCCAACTAGGTTATCCTTGAGCATTTAACCGTGATTGTATTTTCAGTTTTCCATATTCTTAAGGGAGTTCAGTTCATAATCTGTAAACGAATTAAAATTCAGAGTTCAGAGTCCGGAGAACGGTCGAAGAACGTGAAGGGAAAGCAAAGGAAAAAGCGATGGCCGAAGGCCATCAAGCCATCCTTCCATTGTTAGGATTATGCTCGATAGCAAGAGTACAATAATGTATTTGACAATCTTTTCATATAAATAAAGTGATTTCTATTTTAACAAATCTTATAGCATTTAGAGTTTAATTATTATAATTGTAAAAAGTAAATAATCATAAGATTAAAAGACTATGAGAAAGGAAGAATTGTTCATACATCTAGATATATATGAGGTAGACAAAATTCTTTAGTTAGTCTTCAATAACATTCACAACTTAAGATAAAAGGTTGGGCGGCTTTATCTTGTCAAAGTTGTAGATTCTTTTACTAGCATTTGAGTGGGATCAAATGTGTTATGATGAGTCTAAAATCATCAATGTGTGGTGTCTTTGTGCAAAAGAATCTTGTGCACTGGGTGCATTGAATAGGATCAAAATGAAATACTTTATCTAGAACCGTCAATGGATAAAAGTTTTCATTTGAAGACAATCGGAGAGTCTAATATAATCCTGAGATAAATGATGGACTTATGGTTGCAAGAGTTATCATTTGAGCTATCAATGAGTACGATTATGTAGCATAGTCTATCCTCGATAGTTTGGTGGTATTCATTTGTTAATCGATAGAGAACTTCATTTATAGATATGGACAATGTGACTCTATTTATTGAATGAGAGTAGAATACCATCATATGGATGTTTTGAGGTATTGGATATTAAATCTTAATGTTAAGTTTTCAATAGTGTCTATTGAAACATGGCTTCTGGACAAGTCAAAGTATTCAAGTTCAAAATGTGGTCATATGAGTAAATATGGTAACTTGGAGAGCTATAGGCGGCCTATGAGCTCTTTCTCCAATAAGGTTGTCTAGGGTATGAATGAGTAGCATCAACTTATTCTATCTTTATTTAAGAGTTCAATTTTAGTTATTTAGTGGAATGAACTAAAATTAAATAGATTTGACCTAAGTGAATCATTTGTTGATTGTGATTGGGTTGTGTCTATTGGAGCTTAAATTTAGATAGCTCGCCAAGATCCTTAATCCATACGAACTTGCATGGATCACTTGATATATTCTACTGGACTAATTTAGGGGTACATCTAGAATTTTATTAAGGCATGTGAACTTGTTTCCTTTTGTAAGAATATATCTAGTTCACATGTGGACTTTTTTATTAAGGTCCAATGTATTTAATAAAATAAGAAAAATAATATATGGTCTATATACATGTGTTGGGCGGCAAGGCTATTAAGAATAGCTTAAATTATATTATTTTTATTTTATTATTTAATTAAAATGAAATTAATTAATTTGTTGATTAATTAATTATTTAATTAAAAGTTAATTTTTTTTTCCTAATAGGAGTTGGTCTTCTAAAATTATATTATTGTTGGTAGTATAATTAATATTAAAGGCTATATTAGATAAGTAGATAAATAAAAGCAATTATTTATTTAATCAAATTAGGATGTCTTTAATATGGTTACAAATACACTATTGAGTTGGATTAGGAGTCTTGGTGTAGGATAGAATTCATTTAGAAAAGGATTCTTAACCACCAAGTAAATCTACCTAAGGAAAGGATTCTTAACTACCAAGTAAATCCTTATTAGGAAAAGATTTGTGATCCTAATATATATCCAATGAAATTTCGGCCAGCCCATATATATTTAATAGGATAGAATTCCTTTTAGATAAGGATTCTTAACTACCAAAAAAATCCACCTAAGGAAAGGATTCTTGCCAACCAAGTAAATCCTTCTTAGGAGAGGATTTATGATCCTATATATATATATATACGTATGTTAGTTTCGGCAAGCCTAAGTTTTTCTATGAGATAAATTTCGGCCATGCTAAGCAATTTTCAAGAAGAGAATTTGGCCTAGCAAGAGAGAATTTTGAGGGAGAAAAATTTATTTTTTTACTCTGGACAAAATTCGACCAACTGTTAGAGATAGTGTGAATTCGGCCAAGAAGAGAAAAAGGGGAACATTTTTGTTTTCGATAGTACACTAGCATTCTTTGCATCAAAAGGGTTTTGTTTACAACATCGAATCAAGGTTCACGCGAGTTTCAATTAAATTGATTGATAATTCAAAAGTGACCGGACGTTCTTGGTTTTTCTCTTGGAGGATTATTGTGACTAACAAGAAGAAGATTTTGTTTGTTTCCATCCTCAGGTATACAGTTTAAAGAAAGGGAGCCCACACTCCTAGGTGATTCACGTTCATGAATGGATTGGAAGATCTTACGGATTCAATTCAATACTAGTTCAATCGTCACGAAAAAAAGGGTACAATACTTTTTCTATACATCAATTAATCTAGGGTTAAGATTCTTGTTATTAAAAGGGAAAAAATTTATTTATACACAAACCCTAATTTTTCTAATTTTCATTTTCTTACGCTTCCCTTGCGTTTTGAACCGTTTTTTCCCTACAATTGGTATCAGAGCCTGGTTGTAGCCTTGATTAATTGATGTATGTGTTCGTGAATCTTTTTCTTTTTATTGTATGTATGCATGTTTTAGAAAGAGATGGCACTCTAGGTATTCGCATATATATTTACATTGGAATGTATGGATATATATGTTTTATATATGGTTTGTTATTACTCAATTTTGGTCCTGAAATTTCAATGTATTTTTGTTTTGGGATTGTAACAAGAAGGGTGGTCTATCATCACAATAATTTCCTTCCTTGTAGTTGCTAAGTTTTATTTATTTATTTATTTATTTTGTTGTTGTAATAAAAAAAACTACAGTATTTTTATTTATAATTCTTTTGTAATACACTCAAGTTTTGAAGACTCGAAGGTTTAAAGAATTGGAAGCAATTGGAACAAATTTGGGACCATACGAGTCGTAGCAATGAATGTGCGTGTGAAGAGCATGCAGCCATGTTTGTTGTTGCGTGGGCTGGGCACGGCAACCCTATGGAAGCCATGGGCTGCACATGGCAGCCCTTTATGGGTTTGTGGCATGTGCATGCCCAAGGGTAAGGGCCAAGGGTGCGCACACCCAGAGGAGGCAGTCGAGGGAGTCCAAACGACGAAGATCGCGTACAGACTTGTTCGCCAAGAACAGAGTTTTTGTATTCCAAGACATATGTAATTTACTTGTTTTTCTAGGATGGACCAAAACTGTAGCTATTTATATTTTTGTAAATATTGCAATGTTTGTCATTGTTTGATAACGTGTCATATAGAATAGGAGTGCCACTCATATATATATATATATATATATATATATATATATATATATATATATTGGTATGAACGTGCACTGAATGGTTTAAGTATCTAAATTGGCATCTAGATAACTTGGTAAATCATTCTTTGGAATTCGATCACACACCTTAAACAATTGAGTGGGAGAAAGTGTTTTGGAACACCTACGGCCTCCAATTTTAGTTGAGCTTTATGTTTCGTGAATAACCCCCAAGGGGTATTCGTGAATGGAATTTTGCAAGATACATCCTTACAATGATAGACTAGACAATTAGCCCTAACGATATCTTCTCTTAAATGAGGGATATCCGTGAGGGATTAAATTGAAGGTCGATAACTTGGTATTACACTCAATGTAATTTTATTAATATCCTCCCAAGAGTTCTTGTTAATAAAATTGCAAGGCTAAAATAGAAAATGTTGGTTGTTATGTTAACAATTAGGTGAGACCTAGTCTAACTAGTAAATGGTCCGTACTCCCAAAGGTGGCGTGACATTTATGGGTGTTGGATCACCGTTGAATTTTTACGATTGAATTATTATATTTAATTCAAGATAAATATTCAAAATTGCTTTATCATGATTATTTACTTATATATTTTTTGCTAATATAAAGAAATCATGACCCCATCCCTAATCAACATCCTAAAAGATAATACTTTAACTGATGATAATTATGTCACATGGAAAAGGAATATTGGGTTGCTGTTGCAAGCTGAAAAGTATAAGTTCATTCTGTCTATTTCTTAACCACCAAACTAATGAATCTACTTAGAAGCAAAGAGATGAGTATCAGTAATGAAAGTCTTCAGATGAGATGGCTAAATGTTACATTATGGCCATCATCTCCGACGTGTTGCAACAACGACATGAAGGAATTGAGACTGATACCAATACAATGATGTCTCTAGAGGAGATGTTTGATATGAGGTCTAGGACAACTAAGAGGGAGGCAGTGACTGGTTTTATGAATCTTAGGATGAAACTTGGACAGGGTGTGAAAGATCACATGATGAAAGTCATAGCATATGTCAACATTACTGAATTGAATAGTGTTGAGATAGATGGTGAGACCAAAATTGACATGATTGTCAACTAACTATTAGATTCCTCTTATCAATTCAAGTTGGACTACACCTTGAATAATAAGGAATACACCGTTCAAGGCCTGGTGCAAGATGTTCAAAGCACCAAGATAATTCTTGTGAAAGGCAAGGGTCAAGAGACTCATATGCTTGGTAAGCTGCTACTGTAAAAGACCCATAAGAAAATCAAGAGACAACAGAAGAGAAAACAACTTGAGCCTTCTTAGAATGAGACGAAGAAAGTAACCAAGATCAAAGTGAACTGTTTCCTTTGTGGTGAAAAAGGTCAAAGGAATAGGCTGAATAAGAATAAATTCAACTTGCATTTAGGCAATGGAGCGTTGGTGTTTACTAGTGTAGTGGGAGATATCAGAATCAATTTAGATTGTTATAGGCATTTAGTTTTAATAAATGTTTATTATGTACCACAATTCAAGAGGAATTTTATTTCAGTCTCTTGTCTAAATAAATTTGGATATTCAGTTACTTTTAATAAAAGGTTTTATTATTAGCAAGAATAACAAAATTATTTGTAAAGGTACATTGGAAAACGGTTTATTCTATTTGCATAGAAATATCTCTCACTTGTTAGACACGGAATCAACGGAACCTAATCATAAAAGAGTAAAATTATCAAAAGATGAAACCTACCTATGGCATTTACGCCTAGGTCATATTAACCTTAATAGGATTAAAATATTGGTTAGTGACGGACCTCTAAGTGACTTAAAGGTTGATGATCTACCAACTTGTGAATCTTGTTTGGAAGGTATAATGACCAAAAGGTCTTTTACGACCAAAGCCACAAAAGCCATTGAATGTTTAGGATTGATACACACTGATGTGTGTGGACCTATAACCATTCAAGCTTGAGGTGGATATGAGTACTTCGTCACTTTCGCGGATGATCACTCAAGATTTGGCTATGTGTATCTCATGAAACATATGTCAGATGCTTTTGACATGTTCAAAGCATTTAAAGCTGAAGTAGAAAATTGGATTGAGAAACACTTAAAAATCTTGAGGTCTGATCGTGGTGGAGAATATCTATCTGGTGAGTTTCAGCAATATCTTATTGATAATGGTATAATTTCTCAGTTTTCTGCACCCGGTACAACTCAACGAAATGGGGTGGCAGAAAGGAGAAATATAACTCTTTTGGACATGGTTAAATCTATATTGAGTTATTCAACGCTTCCTAATTCTTTTAGAGGATATGGTTTACAAACTGCTATGTACATTCTAAATGATGTACCATCTAAGTCGGTTCCTAAAACACCGTATAAGTTATGGACCTGGCGAAAGCCTAGTTTACAACACTTAAGGACATTTGGATGTCATGCGCATGTGTTAAAAGGAAAAACAGAAAAGATGGAGTCCCTGTTCAGAAACATGCATATTTGTAGGGTATCCAAAAATAACAAAAGGATATTATTTCTATAGTCCTTCAGATCTTAAAGTATTTGTTTTGACAAATGCTAAATTTCTGGAAGAGGACTATATGAATAATTTTGTGCCTAAAAGTATAATTGTCCCGAATGAGCTTTCAGGAGACACAATTCCACAAGAGGTTTCACAACCAAACCCAATTGTAAGTTCCGTACCAATACAAGATCAACAATCTACCATACCTCGTCGTAGTTCGAGGGTTAGTAAATAACCTGAGAGATACATCGGTCTAGGAGAATCTATAGAGAATCTTTCGGATGACGATAATCCCTATACGTACAAGAAAGTAATGGAAGATGTTGATTGTCGCAATTGGCAAAAGGCAATGCATTTCGAAATTGTTTATATGTTCAAAAACAAAGACTTGTCTCTTGTAGACTTGCCTAAAGGGATAAAACCTATTGGGTGCAAGTGGGTATACAAGAGGAAAAGATGAATGGATGGAAAGGTGGAAACATTTAAAGCAAGATTGGTAGCTAAAGGTTATACAAAGAAAGAAGGTATCGATTATGAAGAAATCTTCTCTCCTATGGCCATGCTTAAATACATTAGGATACTCTTATCCATTGCGGCATCAATAGACCTAGAGATTTGTCAAATGGACGTCAAGACGACTTTCCTTAACGAAAGTCTTGACGAAAGCATCTATATGATACAACCAGAAGGATTCATTGAAAAAGGCTAAGAGGAAAGGGTATGCAAGTTGCAAAGATCTATATATGGATTGAAGCAAGCATCCAGATCCTGGAACATAAGGTTTGATCAAGCCATGAAAAGTTTTGGATTTATTCAAAACCTTGATGAATCTTGTGTATACAAAAGGATTAAAGGCGACAAGTTTTTTTCATAGTTCTTTACATTGATGATATACTACTCATTGAAAACGATGTAGGTGTATTGACATCAGTAAATAATGGTTAGCAAAACAATTTGATATGAAGGACTTAGGAGAAAAATGTTATATTCTAGGTATCCAAGTCATAAGGGATAGAAAGAATAGAACAATTACATTATCCCAAGCTTCATACATAGATAAAATCTTGTCTAGGTTTTCCATGCAACATTCCAAGAAAGGTATGTTAACTTTCAGACATGGAATCAAACTTTCTAAGGAACAAATTCCTAAGAATAAGCATGAAGAGCAATTCATGAGTAGGGTTCCATACGCATCGGCAGTTGGAAGTCTCATGTATGCAATGCTCTGTACTATACCAGATATTTGTTTTGTTGTGGGCATAGTTAGCAGGTTTTAATCAAAACCTAGTCCTAATCACTAGACGACAGTCAAGCATCTTTTCAAGTATCTCAGGAGAACGAGAGATTATACGCTTGTATACTCTTAAGGGATTAAATTCCTGTTGGGTATACAGATTTTGATTTTCAGTAAGATTCTAACTTCATAAAATCAACATCAGGATCTGTGTTTACTTTTTGAAGAGGGGCGGTCATATGGAAGAGTATCAAGCAATCTTGTATTGCTAATTTGTTAGGTTTTAGATTTGTGTTGGCTTGATTCCATAACAAAATGCTCTTTTTTTTGTATTGCCTAGTTGCTTAAGTGGTTCGTGATTAAATCGGTCTTCAATGATGGAAAGCGACTTCGCATGCAAAGTTCGTCTTCAAAAGGATATTTGCTTACTTGGATGCTAAGGTATCAAGATTCATCCTCCTCTTGCAAGGTGTAAGAGCACACACATACAATTCATTCATATGTGTCTCTGCATCATTGTGCACCATGTATAACACATTCACACACTTGAAGATTAATGTTCATGCATTGGTATGGAAATAACATGTTTTGGAAAATGCATGATTGGAGACTGTCTCTATGTAGTTTGCATTCTAGTGTGAATTTTGTTTTTATGTGTATATGTTTGTATAACATGGATATTACATTTTATTTTAGTCTTAAATCATTCTTGATTGAGTTTTGATCATTTCGGTTACTCATACTATTGATTTCAAGTTCTAAGTCAAAAGATACTACACTTTCAACTCATGTTGCATACATTGTCTTCGTCTTCATATATTGAGTCGAATTATTATTTTCTGGGTTGAGTATCTTATATTTCCATGTCTGTGAGGGAGTCCCAGTTTTTAATCTTCAAACGCATTTGAATTCGGAGTTTGGAGGCCAAATAACGGTAGATGAACGTTAGAGGAGCGCAAGGGAAGAGGTGAGATGGCATAAGCCATCACTTGGCACCTTCCCGAGATGGCGCGTGGCCATCTCAGCCCCAAAGCCTTGCTGCCCCGAGATGCCCACGTGTCATCTCGGGGAGGTACTAAGGCATGAGGGCAAAATGGTGTTTTTATTTTTCTCTCTTTAAAACCTCTCATTCCCTCTCATTCATTACAAGTTGAGAAGAAAGAATTTGAAGAACAAGTGCAGAATTTTTATCTTAACATTTTGATTTTTGTTTTTGTTTTTGTGATAACTTATTCATTTCAACTCCGAATTACTTGATTTAAAAAACCGATTTCGAGTTTCTTGAAGAGTTATACAAACCCCAAGCATTTCCAGAATCAAAAGATTTCTAGATCTTTCGTTGTTATCAGATATTCAGTTCGTGATTTTCATCCTTGTTGGTAAAATCATCTTCTTCTTAGTTTTCTTCTTAAATCTTGCTATTGATTGATGCTATTTGATTAAGAAGCATGACTAGGATGATTTTGATATCATTTTGTGGTTTTTTTATTTGATATTCATGTTTAGCTAGATTTGTGAAAAATTGAATGATTTTTGCTAAACTTGATAAACATGAAATTACTTCTAGAAATCTTTTGTTCTTATGCTTGATTGACTATTTCTAGATTTAATTCATTTTCTAAGAACTAGGTCTACATCAATCGGTATATTCATTTCATTTTTTTTTGTTCTTAGTTGGTAACATGCTTAGGTTGCCTAGATACATTTGTGATTGTTCTTTGAAAGCATAATCTAGCCATCTAGTTGCATGTCCATAGAATTTGTTGATCATCATTTTCTATGTTGAGTGCTTGTTTGCGTTTTGCATTCATGATCACTTAGAAGCCTTGTGAAGAGGTAGGAAGTCTCATATCTTAGAGTGATTCTTTGATTTGAGCAATTGGAAGTCTTAGCTAGAGTCAGGAGGACTTGGATAGCTAAGCAAGTGAAAGTCTCGACAAGAGGTGTGAGACCTCGGATTGTTGAGCAAGAAAGTTTCAACTAGAGTCAGGAGGACTCAGATAGTTGAGAAAGAAGTCTTACCTAGGATAAGGAGGATCCGGAAAGGTGAGCAAGAAATCTTCCTAGAGACAGGAGGTCTTGGATAGGAAGTCGGCTTAGTGGATTACTAGGTTCAAGGGTAGAGTAAGAGTGATAGCTTGGAGAGCATGTGTTGATTGCTTGAGTGTGTAACTCTTATTTGAAATAGTGGATTTGTTTTTGCCAGGTGTTGTGGTATCAACCCGTGGATGTTTCCTCTTAAGAGGTTTTACCACGTAAATATCTTGTGTTGATTTTTAGCCTCTTTAATTTCTTCACTTAGTTGATTTGTGTTGCTTGAACATTTGCTTTGTCATATATCATTTTGGATATTATACTAAGTGTTGTATAGGATTGCTTGTGTTTTTAAAGAAGATTAAAATTTGAGCATATACCTATTCACCCCTAGGTATATTTTACACTACAATTGGTTAAGGGAATTTACAATTGATATTAGAGCTGGTGTCTAGAAGTAATTAAATAGGTCCATATTATAGTGTTTGTTGTTTTTGTGTTATAGGTGATTCTATGTTAGAAGGTGCATCTATTGCTAGACCTCCACTCTAGAATAGTGGTAACTACTCCTTTTGGAAAATTAGGATGAGAGCCTACATTAGATCCATCAATGAAAAGGCATGGATGAGTATTGAGGAAGGTGATGAGATACCTACCAAAAGGCAAGGAGATGGCACTATGATTTTAAAGCCTAGAGCCAAATGGATGGCTATTGAATTTGATAATGCTAAGTGGCATCATAGGGCAATGAATGCAATATTTGGTGGTGTAGATGGTACTCAATTTATCTACATCCAAAACCTTGAATCGGCAAAGGAAGCATGGGATACTTTGTAAACTATCAATGAGGGTACGTTGGAGGTTCGAAGGTCAAGAGTACAAATGCTTACCTCTCAATTTGAAAGTCTTGTTATGGATGAGGATGAGAAGTTAGTATACTTTCAAACTAGACTCTTGAATATCACCAATCAAAATCACACTTTGGGAGACCCATATCCACAAGAGAGAATTAATTGGAAAATCTTAAGATCCTTACCTAAGAGATTTAAAGCAAAGGTGACCGTAATTGAAGAAAGCAAGAACGTCGATCTTATGAGGGTTGATGAGCTTCTTGGGTCTCTACAAGCATATGAGCTTGGGTTCAAGCCAAGGTTTGAGGATAAGGGAATAACACTCAAAGTGACTAATGAGAATATCGAAGATGATATGGTTAGTATGGTGATAGCTTTCAAGAAATTTCTAAAGAACATATGTTCTAAGAGAGAGGAAGTTGACAAAAAAGATCACTCTAAAAGAAATGGTTGATTACAAGGATAAATGTAAGAAGAAGCTAATTCAATGTCTTGATTGCAATGGGATTTGATTTATTTCTACCAAGAGCTCTAATGAGAAGAAAGAGTCTAAGAAAGGCTTAACAATGGCGGCTACTTGGAGTGAGGTGAGTGTGAGTGATATAAAAGAGGAAGAGGAGTCCTCGGATGATCGAAAATATACTAGCAATTACATTGCTCACCCGACTATATATGAAGGAAGATTTAAGGATAGTGGTGAAGACTCCTCATGTAGTGAGGAAAGTGAATACTCTTCAAGTAATGAAGATAGTGAATTCTCCTCAAATCATGATGAAACAAATTTCAATGACAAGATCCTTCAACTAACTAGTGAAAATGTCAAGAAGAATGATGAGAACAATAAGTTGAAGTTGATCAATTGCAATTTAATGGTGATAATCAAAGCTCTTGAAAATGAGAAGAATATATCTTTGAAGAAGGTAAGCAAGCAAAGTGAAGTCATTAAGGAGCATAAAGAAACCATTGAAAAATATTATTTAAAGATAGAAGAAAGTGATCAAGAGCTAGATGATTTGAAAGAAGACTTTACTATGAAGTTGTTTATCATGGAAGGAGAGAATAAGCAAAAAGATAATAAATAGCTTAAAGACAAAATCCTTAGTCTAGAGAATAACATGAAAGATAGTAATGAAAGACTAGGAATTTTGAAACAAGAAGTTTAGCAAAGAGATGATTCTCTTGATAGTGCTCAAAGGCTTGAAAATGTGCTTAGAGTCAAAATTAGTAAGCAAAAGTGTCAAGAGAAGATGTTTAGTGATAAGCTTGATGAGGCTAACAAGATGATAGGTAAGATGGCATCTAGTGCTAGTAAAGTAGAAACTCTTATCAAGATTGGTAAGCATCCTAGTGACAAAAGAGGAATAGGTTATGTGAATGAAAAGGTTACACCTTCATCTAACATTCTACTTTTGTCAAAGCAAGTGGTAAAGTGAATGTAGGTACTCTCTCTAACGGTGAAGCCATGGATGTAACCAAAGGTGCCTCAATATCAACAAGGAGCAACGAAGGAAATTCTCAACAAGGTCAAAGACAAAAATCCTCATTTTCTCATGCAAAAGACAAAGCATCATGGAATGGACATCAAAGAGCTAACAATGTGAGAAGGTATACTACTTCAAATGCTTAAGCTAAAGGTAACCCTCTCAAATTGGTATATATTTGCCATTTTCTTAACATGGTAGGACATATAAGACCTAGATGCTATGAATACATTCGTAAATGAAAATATGAGAATGATTTGTATGATATGTCTTTGATGAATGGTCTTAGGCAATCATCCATGTATGGATCTAGATCTAAACCTATGAAGACCTTGGAAAAGCATGTTGAGAAAAATATTGTTGATGACTTGCTTGTGAAAACACATGTTGTGCCTCATACTACTATTCATAAAAAGGTTGATAATGCTTTGTTTGACTTGTTTGAAAATGTGACTAATAAAGTCGATTGGCATGATAGTAAGCTAAAGAATAAATCATAGCATGTTGTTAGTAGTAATGAGAAGCATGGTGTTAAGAAAATTTTGATTAGAAAATGCTCAACTGCTATTTCTTTCAAAACCAAAGACAAAGACAAGAAGAGCTATGGAATTTCTCAACCAACTTCTCAACCAAAGCATGCACACTCAAAAGGTAATTTTTCAAAATTTATTTCGGTTTGTCATTATTACAATGTAATTGGTCACATTAGACCTAGATGCTATGAATATATTAGGAAATGCAAACTAGGAAAAAATATGCATGCTAGTGAGCTGAACAAATCTTCTTTGAAAGATTCTACACATGATAATATTTTTGATACTTTGAAAAATGTGCATATTAATCATGATCATGTGAAGAAACTTACTAGGAAAGTTTGGATGAAGAAGCATGATGTGAAAAAGTTTCATAATCATTCTTCTAAACATGTTGATAGTGATAAAACATTGAATGTAGGGTATAATAATGGTAAACATGTGAAGAAGAATGTCAAGAAGATTTGTATGGATGAGAATGTGAAAAAACATGATGGTCATATATCTTGTATTGATGAAATATTTGTGCGTGGCAATAAAAATGAGTTTAAAATGAGTGATATTTTCATGATGAAGATAGTTGATGATTTATCTTCTGGATTTTATATTGCCATGAGTAATGATCATGATGTTATTTGTGTTGGTTCACCTAAGACCAATATGGTCAAAGGTGAGTGCTCTCATACTTGATTGAGTAGCACATATGAGAATATATTTTTTTTGTTCATGTTTGATAAGAGTTCTAAGTTTGATGCTTGACTAAGTCATTTGTAAAATGCTCGATTTACTATTCAAACTTGGTGTCTCTAGTCAATACATGGACTTAATATTCTCATACTTTCACTATAATGGTCAAAATTTGTTAGTTGAATTTAGAGAAGTCCAACTTTTAAATCTATTTGGTGCAATTTGTTAAGACTTTTGGAGAAAGTCATTTTATATGTTTGTTTGAGTTAAGATGTTTAGTCTTTATTCTCTTGGGAAGCCACACAAACAACTTGTTGTCATGAGGAAAAATAAGATAAGAGAGCTTATTAAAAGGGCGAAGACTTTGCGTTGATGAAAAAGCTTGCTATGGTATATCTCTACTCTAAAGCTTGCTTTCTGGATTCATCTTTCAACTCTATGTGTGCATTACAACATGTAGCATGTCATATTAGAGAACTAGTATAGCTTTCGTATGGTTCTTGATGACATTTGCTCTCTAAAGATCATTTAGTGATTTGTTAACAATGATCTTATATATGATATGTGAAATGCTTGTTTGATTGATGAGTAACATACTTTTGAAAAAATATGAGCATCATATTCAATGAAAGCTACTCTATTGAGAAGTAAAGAACTTAAGTAAGTCTCTTTGTATTGCTTTTAGATCATGTGCTTTTAAACCTTAAAAAATTGGTTTTCAAAAGTTCACACTTTGCTTCTCTCATATTTTTAGTTTGAGTAAGTTGAGTTTGAAGATATGTGAGTTATGGATGCACCTTGAAGTCTTTTGACTAGTACATTTAAGATGACTTATGGATAGTATCTGTAAGTTCCTCGGTTTTTGATTGGCTTATTTCGTTGACAACCACATTTTGGGATCAATATGTAAGGGTAGTTTAGGACTTCATTGTTCGTAACCAAGCTCAAGCATGAAAGTTAAAATCACTTGCTTAACTTCATTAAAGAGATTTAGTGCACACACTCACTCATGCATTTTATTTTAATTATCTTGCTTGCATGCTTATTTGCCATTTTGTGTGCCTTGTGTGTTCTATTTTTTATTTGAGTGTTGAATGTATGTTTGTGCCATAAAGAGAGGATTTTTTCCTCTATACCACGGTCTAGACCGCTCTTTATGCAGTGCCCTCGTCGCGGCCTGTATAGCAGTGTTTGGAAGAGGATGCATGCTGTGTCTACAGCAGTCTATGCTTGTTGCCTACGCCGCGGTCTCCCAAGCGGAGTTTCACAGATGATGCACGCTGTCCAGACCGCGGTCTGTGCATACTGCATGCACAACGGCCAATAGAGCGGCATTGTCCAGACGATGCACTGCTCTCTGTGTCGAGGACTGAACACTTGCCTGGACCGCGGTACAGCCAGAGGTCCTAACGCGTTTTGGTTGCGTTTTGCCAAAAATGACGCAGTTTCACTTTAGGCTTCATATAAATGAACCATTTTCTCCCCAACTCGTTTTTTAGAGCTTCAAAACCTAATTTTAAGAGTGAGATAAGGTTCTTTAGAGAGAGAAGCTCCAAGAAGGTATTTTTACTCAACCATCCTTAAAATCCAAAGCATCAAGCTTCTTTCAAGCATGGGTTTCTTGTTTGTTCATGACTAGGTATTCTCTACATGTTCTAATCTCTATGTTTTCATTACTAAGACATGTATATCTAGGGTTTTAGTCTTTATTGCACATTAATTGCTTGCTTGAGTGTTTAATTGTTTTTATGACATGATTGTGTTTTGATTGTTGGTTGAGATGCATTAATTTGTGATAGCTAGCATTTAGGACGATTTTACCCTTCTAGTTAATTCTTCTTGGCTTTGCATTTAGAACATTGATATCTAGGATTTGCTTTAATTGTCATTATTAATCCTAGATAAGCATGAATGTATTAATCTAGCATTTTTGCATATTGAATATTCTTGCATATTCACTTAGGTTGCCATTATCTCTTCATTGTGGTTTTAGCTTGTGGCTAAGTGATTAGTGCACAAGGCTAGTGATCCAAAATTGCTATTAATGCCCATTGGGTAGAGTGAAAGGGTTAGTAACTGGAGGGTTAGACGGGAGGTCAACCTAGGTTGTAAACTTTTACTCAGTAGTGGATTTTGAGGATCGAGGGTGGCACTCTAAATAGCCCGTGGTTTTTCCCATTTGGAGGGTTTCCACGTATATTTTCCGTGTTGTTATTGTTTTATGTTTGTTGTCATTTAATTGAGCATTTAAGTAGCATGGGTTAGAATTGTTAATATTGGTTAATTCTCAAAATTGGTAATCTATCGAATTAAAACCTATTCACCCCCACCCCCCTATAGGTTAAAGACACACACTTTCTAGGGAATTTCAGTATCCATTTTGTTTCGGTACCTACATAGAACTTAACGAGCACCTTCATGAAAAAGGGGACACACTTTGGTTGTGAAGCCACTCAATGTAGGAAAGGGTTACACCATTGTGATGAGTGAAAGCCGTCATGAAGTGTGTATTTTTATGTTTTAAAAAAAAATCAAAGAAGTGTTGCAAAGAATCATTAAAAAAAAATCTTTGATTCAAAGTCTAAAAAGAAATGGAGGAAGGCTTAAAGGAGTATAGTTGAAAATTGTGATTGCACGGGTTGAAAAACAGAAATGGGATTATGAGCCATATGCACACACACGCTCATAAGTTGAAATCTATTCTCTTAAAAGCAAAAATTTCTGGATGATAATCGGTTTGACCTTTTTTGGAAAAGCTTAGGATGAATAGATGTTGATATAGTTTGCATGTTGAAGATCCAATTACTCCTTTATATACGTTTGAAGCAAATCCATACACACACTTATTTTGCTTACAAGTGAATTTGATTTGCTAGCAATTTTAGAAGAATTATGAGAGAGATTGAAAATCTTTGTGTATCTCTCATAGTTTGTGGATCTTAGTTTGTTGAATTTCTTTAAAATTGCTTGATTGTGTGATTGTGTGGATATCATTGTGAACAAAATCCTATCTTAATCTTAGATAGAGCACTTATCAAGGGGGAGCATAGTATGCTAGACTTTGTTCTCTTTTATGATAAGTTCACATGATTTTATTTAGATAAAAACATGACATACTTGAACAATGAAAATGCATGTTACTTATCTCATATATTTGCTTCGATCCCTTATTACATCCTTGTTTGTCTCTTTGACTATTCCTTGACAAAAAGGGGGAGAAATGTATACCTCACCATGTGTGGAAGAAATGTGCCTCTTTGTGGATTATTGACATTCTTGTATTAAGAGGTAGAGTTCTTTTCTTAAGGGGGAGTAAAGAATTCTTGTATTTTGAGGTTAAGGAACTAAAAGGAGTGCTTTAAAGTGAACTTTTATACGAGATAAATGATTTCTTGTTTTATTTTTGTGGATATATCTCACCAATCTTCTTTGTAGAAGATCTCTTATTTGTTTGGTTGTGCTTGTCTCACAGCTGCCTTAATGATTAAAGAGAAGAATCTTGAAGACTCATGTCGACTTTAAGATATGTTAGTTTAGGGTTCTCATTGTAATATGAGTATGTGAGAATGCAATCAACTATGAGTGATCATTGTATGGTGAGGTTGAGGTTTTGCCATGGAATAGTCAAAAGGGGAGATTGTTAGGTTTTAGATTTGTGATGGCTTGATTCCATAATAAAATGCTCTTTGTTTGTATTGCTTAGTTGCTTAGGTGGTTCGTGATTAGATCGGTCTTCAATGATGGAAAGCGACTTCACATGCAAAGTTCGTCTTCAAGAGGATATATGCTTACTTGGATGCTAAGGTATCAAGATTCTTCCTCCTCTTGCAAGGCGTTGGAGAACACACATACAATTCATTCATATGTATCCCTGCATCGTTGTGCACCATGTATAGCACATTCACACATTTGAAGATGAATGCTCATGCATTGGTATGGAAATAACATGTTTTGGAAAATGCATGATTGGAGACTGTCTCTATGTAGTTTGCATTCTAGTGTGAATTTTGTTTTTATGTGTATATGTTTGTATAACATGGATATTACATTTTATTTTAGTCTTAAATCATTCTTGATTGAGTTTTGATCATTTCGGTTACTCATACTATTGATTTCAAGTTCTAAGTCAAAAGATACTACACTTTCAACTCATGTTGCATACATTGTCTTCGTCTTCATATATTGAGTCGAATTATTATTTTCTGGGTTGAGTATCTTATATTTCCATGTCTGTGAGGGAGTCCCAGTTTTTAATCTTCAAACGCATTTGAATTCGGAGTTCGGAGGCCAAATAACGGTAGAAGAACGTTAGAGGAGCGCAAGGGAAGAGGTGAGATGGCATAAGCCATCACTTGGCACCTTCCCGAGATGGCGCGTGGCCATCTCGGCCCCAAAGCCTTGCTGCCCCGAGATGCCCACGTGTCATCTCGGGGAGGTACTAAGTCATGAGGGCAAAATGGTATTTTGGTTGTTCTCTCTTTAAAACCTCTCCTTCCATCTCATTCATTACAAGTTGAGAAAAACGAATTTAAAGAACAAGTGCAGAATTTTTATCTCAACATTTTGATTTTTGTTTTTGTGATAACTTCTTTATTTCAACTCCGAATCACTTGATTCAAAAACCGAGTTCGAGTGTCTTGAAAATTTCTACAAACCCCTTGCATTTCCAGAACCAAATTATGTCTAGATATTTCGTTGTGATCAGATCTTCAGTTCGTGATTTTCATCCTTGTTGGTAAAATCATCTTCTTCTTAGTTTTCTTCTTAGATCTTCCTATTGATTGATGCTATTTGATTAAGAAGCATGGCTAGGATGATTTTGATATCATTTTGTGGTTTGTTTATTTGATTTTCAAGTTTAGCAAGATTTGTGATAAATTGAATGATTTGTGATAAATTGAATGATTTGTGCTAAACTTGATAAACATGAAATTACTTCTACAAATCTTTTGTTCTTATGCTTGATTGACTATTTCTAGATTTAATTTCATTTTCTAAGAACTAGGTCTACATCAATTGGTATATTTATTTCATTGTTTTGGTTCTTAGTTGATAACATGATTAGGTTGCCAAGATACATTTGTGATTGTTCTTTGAAAGCATAATCTAGCTATCTAGTTGCATATCCATAGAATTTGTTGATCATCATTTTCTATGTTGAGTGCTTGTTTGCTTTTTACATTTATGATCACTTAGAAGCCTTGTGAAGAGGTAGGAAGTCTCATATCTTAGAGTGATTCTTTGATTTGAGCAATTGGAAGTTTCAACTAGAGTCGGGAGGACTTGAATAATTAAGCAAGTGAAAGTCTCGACAAAAGGTGTGAGACCTCGGAATGTTGAGCAAGGAAGTTTCAACTAGAGTCGGGAGGACTCGGATAGTTGAGCAAGAAATCTTGCCTTGGGTTGGGAGGATCCGAAAAGGTGAGCAAGAAATCTTCCTAGAGACCAGAGGTCTTGGATAGGAAGTCGGCTTAGTGGATTACTAGGTTCAAGGGTAGAGTAAGAGTGATAGCTTGGAGAGCATGTGTTGATTGCTTGAGTGTGTAACTCTTATTTGAAATAGTGGGTTTGCTTTTGCCAGTAGTTGTGCTATCAACCAGTGGATGTTTCCTCTTAGGAGGTTTTACCACGTAAATATCTTGTGTTGATTTTTAGCATCTTTAATTTCTTCACTTATTTGATTTGTGTTGCTCGAACATTTGCTTTGTCATATATCATTTTGGATATTATACTAAGTATTGTATAAGATTGCTTGTGTTTTTAAAGAAGATTAAAATTTGAGCATATACCTATTCACCCCCCCTCTAGGTGTATTTTACACTATAATAGGTTAAGGGAATTTACATAATTCCACCATGGAAGCTGATCATGTTGCAGCATGCGAGGCTGCTAAAGAAGCTGTCTGGATCTGCCAATTCTTGATTGATTTGGAAATGGTTCCTGATGCAAATAATCAAATCATTATTTATTGTGACAATGGTGGAGCAGTGGCTTATTCGAGAGAACCAAGAAATCATAAAAGAGGGGAATACATTGAAAGAAAGTATCACCTTCTCAGGGAAATTATGAATATGGGTGACATAACGATTACTAAGATCGCATCAGCAGATAATCTATCAAAGGCTCTTCCACAAAAGATTTTTGATAGGCATCTAGAGAACATGAGGATGAGAGATATGACACATTTGCTATAGTGCAAGAGGGAGATTGTTGGGATTATTCTCGATAGCAGGAGTATAATAATGTATTTGACAATCTTTTAATATTAATAAAGTGATTTCTAGTTTAACAAATCTTATAGCATTTTTAGTTTAACCATTATTGTCAAAAGTATATAATCATAAGGTCAAAAGACTGAGAGAAAAGAAGAATTGTTCATACGTCTAGATATGTATAAGGTAGACACAATTCTTTAGTTAGTCTTGAATAATATTCACAACTTAAAATAAAGGTTGGGCGCATTTATCTTGTCAAAGTTATAGATTCTTTTGCGAGCAATTGAGTGGGATCAAATGTGTTATGATAAGTCTAAAACCATCAAAGTGTGGCATCTTTGGGCAAAAGAATCTAGTGCACTAGGTGCATTGAATTGGATCACAGTGAAATACTTTATCTAGAACCGTCAATGGATAAAAGTTTTCACTTGTAGACAATCGGAGAGTCTATCTCAATCATGAGATAAATGATGGACTTATGGTTGCAAGTGCTATCATTTGAGCTATCAATGAGTACGATTATTAGCATAGTCTATCCTCAATAGTTTAGTGGTATTCATTTGTAAATCTATAGAGGACTTCATTTATAGATATGGACATCATGGCTCCATTTAATAAATGAGAGTAGAATATCATCTTTTGGAGGTTTTGAGGTATTGGATATTAAATCTTAACGTTAAGTTTTCGATAGTGTCTATTGGAACATGGCCTCTAGACAAGTCAAAATATCCAAGTTCAAAAAATGGTCATATTCTTCACGTGGATACACTTTCTTCATTAAGATTTTGTAGGGTATGAATGAGAAATATCAGTTTATTCTATCTTTATTTAAGAGTTCAGTTTTAGTTCATTTAGTGGAATGAACTAAAATTAATAGATCGGACCTAAGTGAGTCATTTATTGATTGGGATTGGGTTATGTCTATTGGAGCTTAAATTTAGATAGCTCGGTAAAATCCTCAATCCACACGAACTTGCATGGATCACATGATACATTCTACTAGACCAATTTAAGGGTCCATCTAGAATTGTATTAAGGCATGTGGACTTGTTTCTTTTTTTAAGAATGGGCCTAGTTCACATGTTGACTTTTTGTTAAAGTCCAATGGATTTAATAAAGTAAGAAAAATAATATATTGGCCCATGTATATGTGTAGGGCGGCAAGGCTATATGAAATAGCTTAATATATTGTTTTTTTAAATTTTATTTTATTATTTAATTAAATGGAAATTAGTTAATTCGGTGATTAATTAATTATTTAATTAAAAGTCAAAATCATTTCCTAATAGGAGTAGGCCTCCTTATATTATACTATTGTTGGTAGTATAATTAATATTAATTATTATATTTGATAAGTAGATAGATAAAATGAATTATTTATCTAGTCAAATTGGGAAATCTTTAATATGGTTACAAATACACTACTGAGTTGGATTAGGAGTCTTGGTGCAGGAAAGAATTCTTTTTGGAAAAGGATTCTTGGTCACCAAGTAAATCCACTTAAGGATAGGATTCTTATCCACCAAGTAAATCCTTCTTAGGAAAGGATTTGTGACCCTTTATATACCACCTTGAAATTTAGACCAGCCTATGATTTTGACAGTACACTAGTATCCTTTATATCAAAAGGGTTTTGTGTACAAAATCAAATCGGGTTCACGCAAGTTTCAATCAATTAGATTGATAATTCACAAGTGATCGGACGTTCTTGGACTTTTCTCTTGGAGGATAATTGTAACTAACAAAGAAAAAGATTTTGTTTGTTTCCATGCTTAGGTATACAATTTAAAAAAAAAGGGAGCCCACACTCCTAGATGATTCACGTTCGTGATAGAATTGGAAGATCTTACGGATTCAATTTGGTGCTAGTTCAATCGTCACGAGAAAAAGGTATGATATTTTTATATACATCAATTAATCTAGGGTTAAGGTTCTTGTTTTAGTAAAGGGAATTTGTTTTTTTATACCAAAACCCTAATTTTAATTTTATAGGCTTCCGTCACGCGGATTTTCTCTTCAGATTGTGCTCTACTTACCAAGTTACATGTGTTGATGAAGATCCATACTTAGAAATAGCCTAGATGAAGCTATATGATGTTTGTTTCATGCAAGAATGATGGGTGTTTAGGATTTGAGAGTTGAAGAAGCAATCTTGGTGCTTTCTCACACTAAGGAACTCTTTCTCTCACTAAGATCTGGACATTTGGAGTTCTAGGTCTAAATGTGGAAGAAGGTGATGTATATATCGTGTTCAAATCAAACTACATTGTTTTGTAAGAGAAAAAATGATTTTTGGGCATTATAAGCGACCTTAGGGTGACCTGGATGATAGTTCGCTTCAAGGTCGCTTTGCTCTCATGTTTGGGAGCCAAAATATTCTAGAAAAAGTTACTTGGAAGTCAAGTCACCCTGAGGTCGACCTAAGGTTTCCCTGAGGTCGTTTTGCCCTCGGGAAAAATGCTACAGCACAATAGCTCCATATTTAAGCTACCCAAAACATGACCAAATAACATCCAAACCTTTCGTATTGTATACTGTTGGAAAAGTATTGAAGTCTTCTCTCTATTTCAATTCACAAAATATGATTTGGACGACTGTAGAAAGAGTTATAGTCAAATGACTGACTAAATGACAGATTTGGACTTTAACAAGGATGCCCAAACTCATGGAATAAAACCATGTGACCAAAGACCAAACTAAGAGAAGAGTGGGACATTCTTAAATGGTCACTCAACGAGCTAAAACAAGCACACCATCGTGCAAGCGCGGACGTATCCAATCAAGCAATGGAAAACAAATTAAACACACAACAAGCACAATTAAAACTAAGAATGAAATGTATGATAACACATGCAACAACTCAAATACATGTAAGTGTGTGTGTGTACAGTAATAAATTCATGTCACTGTAAATGTATATATATGAAATGTGAGTGTGTACAACTAAATCTCTTTAATAAGAAATAAGCACAAGTGAACTAACTTTTGAAGCTCACCGGAATCTTGGATGCTTGCCATCAAAAGCCTAATCTACCTATTACATATTAAATCCCCAATGTTATTTGTCATGAAATAAGCCAATCATAAAATTGAATTTCTTATAACAACCTATCAAATAACCAGGAGTTCGTATCTTATAAATGCCAATAGAGATACCAAATGATAGAATGACACGTGTCGTGAGAAGAAGAGATCAGGCCATCAAAATTTCAAAACGTCATGATCATAAGGATTTCGTATGTAGAGACAATTTGCACATACATGGTTGCCATTAAGACATGTCATAAATGCTGCGAATTGAATAAGAATTATTATTCCTGCATTAATGAGGCATAAAAAAAGCCAATCGGGGATACAGTAATTAAAACACTTTCACCAAAATGAATTATAGCCGGCAAAAGTATTTTAAAGGGAGTGTTGTTATATGTATATTTCATTAAAAGTACAAGTCACTGATAGATAAGGCAGCCTCCCTAAAAGATTGCCAGATAAGCATCCAAACTGGTAACTAAAGAACACCATCGGTTGTATCACCAAGATAAGAGAACCCGAGTGGAGCTAAATTTGAATATTCAGCTCGTTCAGCTTTTCTCGGGACAACATGAGAAGCCCAAGTAAAGAAGTTATCGAGAAATATGTGATTCACATAAGTAAATGAGCCCAGAGAAGGGATCTAGAATCACACTCTAATACGGAAACATCTTTATTCCATTCCTCCGTATAAGAGGAGGAAAGAGTTTAAAAGCTTCCATAAGGAAAAACATTAAACAGGAAACAAATCCAAATCAAGCAATAACTCTACTCTTCTAGAAGATTGCACACTGATTAGGAAATAAGTTGTAAATAGACTGTGTCACTAGAATCCCATGAAGATTCAGACTCGATCCACAAGATCTCAGAAACAGGAAAGAAGACAAAGATAACTTTAACAAGCAACCAGTTCCAATCAAACACTATCACCTTTCCTTATATGTAACAAGTATTAGGGTTCTATATACATATAAATAGACCCATAATCTCATTATGAAACAAAAGAGAAGATATAGTACAGAGGGAACATAAAGTAATCACTGTAAAAGAGATGCAAGAGAGATCGAGTGGTGTAATTCTTTATTTAATAGTGGATTTAGCTTGGTTGTGCTTACAACCACTCGTGGATATTTCTCTGGTCACTGGATTTTTACCACGTATACTCGTGTCATAAACATATCAATTGCATTCTCTTTCTCTTTCTCTTTCTCTTTTAACAGATCATAATCGAACCAAGCGTTGTTGACTTTCTTGCCCATTAAGAAATTGACGTCAACAAGTCATAATTATGAAAATGATAGTGATGTTAAGGAAGAAAGTCAAGGGTTAGAAATTGCTTTAAATAATAATCAACCAAATGATTAAGACGATGAAAATTCTAACTCCAGACTTAGAAACATGTGCTATCAAGAAGACATCATAGGTGATTTAACTGAAGGAGTTAGAACTAGAAGGAAACTAGCTAACCAAATTCCATATGCTTGCTACGCTTTTTAAATTGAACCCATAAATATTAATGAGGCAATATATGATGAATATTGGGTTGGGGCTATGCAAGATGAACTTAATAAATTTGAGAGGAATGAAGTGTGGTCCTTAGTTCCTAGACATAAAGACATTAATGTGATTGACACTAAATGGGTGTTTAGGAATAAGACCAATAAGAGTGGCAAGATTGTGATAGATAAAGCAAGATTAGTGGCTCAAGGTTACACTCAAGTTGAGGCTGTTGATTTTGATGAAAATTTTACACCCATTACATATTAGACTTTTGTTCTCCATTGCATGTCTTAAGAAATTTAAATTGTTTCAAATGGATGTCAAAAATGCTTTTCTAAATGGATTTCTTTAAGAAGAAGTGTATATTCAACAACTTAAGAGTTTTGTAGACCCACACTTTCCAATCATGTGTTTATATTGAAAAAGGCTCTTCATGGCCATAAGCAAGCCCTTAAAGCTTGGTTTGATAGGTTGATTCAATATCTTATTGAGAAACATTATAGGAGAGGTGGCATTGATAGAACTTTGTTTGTCAACCGTCATGGTAATGATATTTTTGTTACACAAATTTATGTTTATGGCATTGTTTTTGGGTCTACATGGAAAACCAAGGTTAATGAATTTGTGAATGTCATGTCAAGTGAATTTGAAATGAGTGCGGTGGGTGAGATAAATTACTTTCTTGGTATGCAAGTGAAATAATCCAGCAATGACATTATGTTATCTCAATCTAAGTGTGCTAAAAATCTTGTTTAGAGATTTAGATTTGAAAGTGGAAAAGATTTTGAAACACCCATGAGTACTACTCTAAAACTTGACAAAGATGAAAAAGGAAAGAGTGTTGACCAAAGTCTTTATAGAAGCATGATAGGTCTTCTTCTCTACCTAACGGCTAGTAGGCCGGATATTTGTTTTAGTGTTGGTTTGTATGCTAGGTTAGCTAATCCTAAAGAGTCTCACTTGAAAGCTGTTAAAAGAATCATTAGATATATAAAAGGGACACTTAATCTTTGTTTATTGTATTGTTTTAATACTAATGATATTCTTGTTAGCTCTTGTACTGCAGATTGGGCAGGAAACATTGATGATCGTCAATGCACATCGGGCGGTAACTTTTACATGAGGAATACTTTGGTTTTCTTGGCAAAGTAAGAAACAAAGTTTAATCTCTCTCTCTTCTTCCATAGCCGAGTACATTGCATCCAGAAGCGTATGCACACAACTTTGTTGGATAAAGATATCCTTAAGGATTATGAGATTAAACATGGTAAAATGACTCTCTATTGTGATAAAATGAGTGCCATTAACATCTTTAAAAATACGGTTCAACACTCATGCACAAAGCACATAAATATTAGGTATCATTTCATGAGAGAACTTGTTGAACATTCTATTGTTTCTGTTGAGCATATGCCTACTAAAAATTAACTTGCGGATTTGTTCAATAAGCCTTTGGACAAAGTGAGATTTAAATCTCTTTGAAGATTCATTGGCATGATTTGTGTTGATTGATGTCTATGTATGATTGTGAGTGGCTTGTTAAGCAAAACTTATTTTTGAATATTAATCACTTTGAGAGCTACTCACTTGAGAAGTAATGATCTTGAGAAAATAGATTTTATTGTTTATAGATCATGTACTTGAGCCTTAAAATATTATTTTTAAAAGTGCAAAAATGCTTCTCTTATGTGTTTAAGTTTGAGTAGTACCAGTTCTTAAGAGAGGGGGGGTTCTGATCACCCAGGTCTTTCTTGTTCTTATGGTTTCTACCGACACAAAATGGGTTTTCAAAATTCTCTCAAAGGCTTCAACTGCCTCTTACTAGGTCTTACCCAAGGCCACCAGAGAGTTTTCTTCAAAAACAAATTTTTGTTCATATAAAAACAAGAACTTTACTAGACTCAATTAGAGTATGACCAGCACAGTGACTCTTAATCAACGTTTCTTGGACCTCGTTACTGTTTAGATTTAATAGCTTTTTCTAGCTTTCGTTAACCTGGCTAGACTTATTTGGTGTTAGATCTAATAAATAACTTGATGATAATATCAAAGATACAAGATACTTACTGAATATTCACAAGCTTTATTGATCTGGAGAAATATGATACATGGAAAATAGAGAGTGTTTACAGAGAGTTGTTTGAGAGAGGTGTTTGCATAAGATGATCGATGATCATTACCAAGAAAGAGACACTACTTATAGAGGGGGAAAAGTAAAGGCCTAAACAATTGGTCGACACAATAATTTACAAAGTCAAGATAAGAAGATAAGATGCTGCCGACAAAAACAGTAAGGCTTCTGTTTTCTTCTAATAATACAAGCTTTATAAGATGCTGCCGACATAAACAGTAAGGCTTCTGTTTTCTTCTAATAATACAAGCTTTCAAACTTTAATAATGCAGACTTTGTACTATTCTTGATAATGTTGACTCTGCTGTACTTGGCTTGTTCTACCGACACTTTTGTAGTCATCAGGCATCCAAATTATGGATAACCTCTTCATCTAACTCATAATATTCTTCTTCTAGAAGAGGGTCTTCTAGCCTTAGAATTTCTTGCTCTTGAACCTCCTTCAGATAGTCATCAGTTTCTGGACTCAAGAAAACCCAAGGTATTGGATACTTGAACCAGACATGCTGATCTCTGATGAAAAATGACATGTGAGGAGTCTGACCGATTAATTTTGGTCTGACCAGATTAATGTTGATGTAGTATTTCTGAGCTCTGTATCTCTGCAGATACTCATGACACATATCTTGACAGTCAGCAGGAAAGCTCTCTTCCCTTATCGTTCCAGTGCAAATTAATGGTACTATTACGATGTAGTGATAGGCTGGAAGATAACTGGTCATCTTGTACGGCTGATTGATGATCCACTCACATGGTATGGAATCAATGTCAAGGCAAAAACTGTGCTTTCCTCTAAACATTCTGATAGCTTGTTGGAGTCTTTCAGGGAGGAAATAGATCTTTATGATACTAAAGGCACTTATAGCATCAATAATTCCATAGCTAAATAATTCTTCAATACCAAATTGTCCAAGCTCAGGAACATCAAAATTCATTGGGAAGTCATCCAAATGAACCTGGGCAATCATGAACTTGAAGGGGTATTCATAGTTAATATTGCCTTTATGAAAAAGTGTAGTCATACCCTTAGGTAATCCTACTGCTTGAAAAAGAAACTTTTGGATTTTTTTAAACCGCTTCAGATTATCATCTCGGGCATGGCCAAAGATGCTCTGCTTTATATCATTAGGTAGAGTTTCTACCGCTTTATAAAGATTTCTTGCTTGATCCCTCATTAGGGTAATATTAATAATATCTAAGGGCCTTTCCATTTTTTCTGCCTCATCTATTTTTTCTTTGCCCTTTTCTTTTCTTTTTTGTTTCTCTTCGTTTGTTTCCATCTTCTGAAACTGCTCTATTAGTTGTTCAGCTTTAGCTAACTCTTGCTTTAGTACTGTATTTTTTTGTTGAAGATCTACTAAGAGATCATTCATTTCCTTTTTACAGCTTTCTAAATCTTCAGAGATCTTATTTTTTGCTTCATTGATATCTCTAAAGGGATTCATAAAGCTTTTTACTTGATCTCGGTTGTAAGTACAACCATTAAATTCTAAAATGGGTTCGAAGCCATCTTGGTTTTGGAAAAACATTTTTAAAGTTTTATGGGCTTCATCGTAAGAGAAATATCTTTTGAAAATAGGATTAGGAAAACCTTCAATACATCCAGCAGTCTCATGTCATGTAGAAAAGATTCTTGTTCTCCTTCCATTAAAAACAACATAAAACCCGAACTTATTATTTTCTGAAAAATGCTGACTTAAAGTATTTAAAGACTGGAGAAAACCTTTGTTATCATTTCTGAAAAACCAAATATTATTTAAAAGAGCTTACTGAACTACAGTGATCTTGTCTTTCAACTGCGATAATGGCTGAAATGGAACACTTGGACAATAGTTAATAATATAAGATCCTATATTAATCTTTTTACCGCTATTGCTTTGGGAAATGGCTTTCAAACTATTTTGACTATCTTTTGAACATCTTGCCATACCTGCAGAATAGTCAACAATTAATTAGTCTTGAAAGAATATCTGCTATAGTATTATCTTTTCCACTTATATGTTCAAAATCAGCTTTATATCCTGTTCCTGTTAATGTTTCTAGAAATCCTATCCATCTTTTACTAACAAATGAATTTTTCTTTTCAAAGTTATTTTTCTGTACTTTTTTTATAAAATTCTACTATATTGTTACAATCAGTTCTTACTGTAAAAGATTCATTCTGTATATATAAATGAAACTGGTTTAAAGAATTTATAATTCCTAATATTTCTAATTCAATATTGGATCTTCTTGATTCTGGTTCTGAAAATTATCCACTAGCATACATAGTTATTTCTTCTGTATTCTTTAAACTATTCTTTGTGGGTTTTTGAATTAAGATACCAGCTCATCCTTTGCTACTAGCATCTGTTTGTACTATCTTATAATAGCTATCTATTGGTAAGGATATTGGCCTAAGTTTTGGGCTCTTTGCTTTATCATCTGTACTAGCTTCACATCTTCACTATTAAAGTATTTCTGGTCATTTTTACTAACTTTGTTATAAAGGGGCCTTACTAGGGTATTTAGGTTAGGAATAAAATTTCTGCCATAATTTAACAATCCTAAAAAATTTTGTAACTCTTTTGTTTCTTCTATTTTGTCAGGGAATTCTAAAATCTTTGTAACTATGTGGGGCTGTAATTCTATTTCTCCCTTGTCTATGATTAATCCTAAGAATTCTATCTTATTTTTAAACAATTTTATTTTTGATTTTGATATAATTCTGTTATTCTTTTTAAAGGTTTCTAAGACTTGTCTAACATGGTTCATGTGTATATATCTGTTATTACTAAAGATAAGAATATCGTCAATATAGACAATACAGAAACTTGAAAGCTTTTTAAATATTTTATCCATTCTTTCTTGAAAGATTTGTGGAGCATTCTTTAGACCAAAAGGGATAACTAACCATTCAAAGTGTCCTTCTGAACAACTAAAAGCTGTCCAATTTACTGATTCTTCATTTAATTTTATCTACCAAAACCCACTCTTACAATCAAACTTTGAGAACCAACTAGCTTGTTTTATACAATTTATCAATTCGTCTTTATTAGGGAGTTTGTAGCTATTTCTTAAGGTATTATCGTTTAGTCTTTTGTAATTCATTACCATCCTACTTTTTCCTCTTTTTTGCTCACTATGGCTAAATACTATAAATGCTGGGCTCCTATGCCTACTTGTGCTTTTTCTTATTACCTTTAATTCTAATAGATCTTCTATGTGCATTTTGCACTGCTTTCTATCTTCCAGACTATATGGTAAATCTTGGGTGATTATTTTAATATCAGGATTTATTATCTCTATTTTATACACTTCTATGCTATCTTTATTTAGGGGATTATCACCTATTATTTTTAATTCTTCTAATTCTTCTACTTTTGTCTTATTTCTATTGGCCAATCCTTATAATCTTTTTCTACATCTACCTTCATACAAATTTCTTTATGGTATTCTAACATCTCTTCACTACTTAAAGCATCTATACTAGGTTCCTCACCTAAGGCTTCTAGTACCGAATTTTCATATTCTAGCTTTAGAGGCTGTTCTATGTTAGTGGCTTTCTTTATGTAGGGGAGATTACTAGTCTCTAGCTTAGGCTGAATAAAGGTTGACTTTTTAAAGAAGTTAACATCACTAGGTGTGATCAACATACTTCCATTGTTTCCTAATATGAAATTTAATCCTAAAACAAACTTATAACTAGCTGACTGATTTGTAATTAACGTTTATGGTAAATTATGAGTTTCCCCATTAATCCTAATAGGTATGTTTATTAAACATTCTGTTATTTGAATTGTATTTTCACTAAAGGTTCTTATTCATATATAAGCTCCTATATTAATCTTTTTACCGCTATTGCTTTGGGAAATGGCTTTCAAAATATTTTGACTATCTTTTGAACTTCTTGCCATACCTGTAGAACAGTCAACAATTAATTAGTCTTGAAAGAATATCTGCTATGGTATTATCTTTTCCACTTATATGTTCAAAATCAGCTTTATATCCTTTTCATGTTAATGTTTCTAGAAATCCTATCCATCTTTTACTAACAAATGAGTTTTTCTTTTCAAAGTTATTTTTCTGTACTTTTTTCATAAAATTCTACTATATTGTTACAATCAGTTCTTACTGTAAAAGATTCTTTCTGTATATATATATGAAACTGGTTTAAAGAATTTATAATTCCTAATATTTCTAATTCAATACAGGATCTTCTTGATTCTGCTTCTGAAAATTATCCACTAGCATACATAGTTATTTCTTCTGTATTGTTTAAACTATTCTTTGTGGGTTTTTGAATTAAGATACCAGCTCATCCTTTGCTACTAGCATCTGTTTGTACTATCTTATAATAGCTATCTATTGGTAAGGATATTGGCCTAAGTTTTGGGCTCTTTGCTTTATCTTCTGTACTAGCTTCACATCTTCACTATTAAAGTATTTCTGGTCATTTTTACTAACTTTGTTATAAAGGGGCCTTACTAGGGTATTTAGGTTAGGAATAAATTTTCTGCCATAATTTAAAAATCCTAAAAAATCTTGTAACTCTTTTGTTTCTTCTATTTTGTCAGGGAATTCTAAAATCTTTGTAACTATGTGGGGCTGTAATTCTTTTTCTCCCTTGTCTATGATTAATCCTAAGAATTCTATCTTAATTTTAAACAATTCTATTTTTGATTTTGATATAATTATGTTATTCTTTTTAAAGGTTTCTAAGACTTGTCTAACATGGTTCATGTGTATATATCTGTTATCCATTCTTTCTTGAAAGACTTGTGGAGCATTCTTTAGACCAAATGGCATAACTAACCATTCAAAGTGCCCTTCTGAACAACTAAAAGCTGTCCAATTACTGGTTCTTCATCTAATTTTATCTACCAAAACCCACCCTTACAATCAAACTTTGAGAACCAACTAGCTTGTTTTATACAATTTATCAATTCGTCTTTATTAGGGAGTTTGTAGCTATTTCTTAAGGTATTATCGTTTAGTCTTTTGTAATTCATTACCATCCTACTTTTTCCTCTTTTTTGCTCACTATGACTAAATACTATAAATGCTGGTCTCTTATGCCTACTTGTGCTTTTTCTAATTACCTTTAATTCTAATAGATCTTCTATGTGCATTTTGCACTGCTTTCTATCTTCCAGACTATATGGTAAATCTTGGGTGTTTTTTAATATCTGGATTTATTATCTCTATTTTATACACTTCTATGCTATCTTTATTTTTGGGATTATCACCTATTATTTTTAATTCTTCTAATTCTTCTATCTTTTGTCTTATTTCTATTGGCCAATCCTTACAATCTTTTTCTACATCTACCTTCATACAAATTTCTTTATGGTATTCTAACATCTCTTCACTACTTAAAGCATCTATACTAGGTTCCTCACCTAAGGCTTCTAATACCGAATTTTCATATTCTAGCTTTAGAGGCTGTTCTATGTTAGTGGCTTTCTTTATGTAGGGGAGATTACAAGTCTCTAGCTTAGGCTGAATAAAGGTTGACTTTTTAAAGAAGTTAACATCACTAGGTGTGATCAACATACTTCCATTGTTTCCTAATATGAAATTTAATCCTAAAACAAACTTATAACTAGCTGGCTGATTTGTAATTAACGTTTGGGGTAAATTATGAGTTTCCCCATTAATCCTAATAGGTATGTTTATTAAACATTCTGTTATTTGAATTGCATTTCTAAAGGTTCTTAATCATATATAAGCTCCTAACTTAGTCCTATGTTCTTCGGGGGCTAAACTTTCATGAATGATGTATTTATTGGCACCAGTATCTATCATTGCTTTAGTTTTTACTGATCTTGATTTATAGAGAATCTCTACATCTATCAGTATTAACTCACTTCCATCTCTATTTATTTCACTTTCTTAGCTAATAGCTTTACAATTCTCACAATAATAATTTTCATTGTCTTTATAACCTTTATTAAAATCTTTCTTACAGTTGTAGTAGCTTTTTCCTAAAAAGAATATAATTTCTATCATATTAACTTCAGACTGACTACTAAGTTCTTCTTCATTATAACTTTCGTCTGATTCTTGGTCACCAGTTGACTCTTCTTCTGAACTATCTATTATACATATACTTTCATGTTCAGATATTTCTTCTAGATTATAAACTTCTTCTAGATTTTTAAAACTTCTTCTACTTCTGCTAAATTTGCTTTTCTTTATTATCTGGACAATTTGGCTTAATATGTTCCATCTTTCCACATAAATAGCATTTACAATCTTTATGATTTTTTCTTTTATAAATCTTCTTTTTATATTTGAAAGCCTTTTATACTACATTCTTCTTATTACTTTTATACTTAAAAAAACTTTCTAGGTTTACACTTTTCATGGTAGGGTTTACTATAAGGTATACTATAAGGTTTATAAGGAGGGTTGTATTTCTTCCGCCTTTCTTTATACCTTTTCCTATAACTTTTTGAATTATTTGTAATTCTTTTTACACATCCTAATGTTGGTACCTCATATAAATCTACACACATTTTGCTAAACTGTATTAGAGCTTGCCTTCTAAGCTTTTCTTCATCACACATTTCTCTTATTCTTTTTCTAACAAATTCTACCATTGGTATAAATGATACTTGCCAAAATAATCCTTCTTTAGTTTTCTCTTTAAACCATTTGTCTACGTCCTTATATAATCTTTCACCTATTTTTCCTGGTAACTTATTGACAAATTTCATCAATAGACTTTCATCATAAGGTCTACCTATCTGACTCCAATATTTATAGAATATATCTACGTATCAATCGTAATAATGTAGGTCACATATCTTTAATTGTTCTAAGCATCGTATTGCATTTATTTTCTTATGAGTATCTTCTATTTCTTCCAATGAAGTTCCTAATACACACTTTCTAATTCCATCTATAAAACTTAAAACTGTAATATTAATTTCAAATTCTTCTAATTCTAGTTTCCTTTCTTCATCTTGTTTCATAAATTCTCGTCATCCTAAATAGATCTGCTTTTCATTATAACCTAGGGTACTTTCTAAATATACTAGCTTATATTTATAATCCACTATACTACTAAGTGCTTCCATTGAATGCCTAATTAAATTTCCTTCCCATTTATTAAATATGTGCTTCCATTCGTCAGGCCTATGACCTTGTAGACTTAAAATCAATATATCTTTAGCTTCTGGTGACTTTCTCCAATTCTCTAACTTTGTTTTTGCTTTGTAAATTCTCTCTTTGTCCTTGTAATCTCTATATTCTTCTTTTGAATCATGTATTCCTCTTTTTTCTAGATAATCTTCTATCCTAGAGGTGGTTGGGAGACCTTCTATATCTGGTACTTTTGATCCACTACCTTCTCCGATTTCTGTTTTGGCTTTATCTTCTCCTACATATATCTCATCCTCTATGTAATATATCTTTATTGATCCTTCTAATCTTAATTGTTCATAATTTATGCTTTCTTTGAGGATCTTATCAATTTCTTTATCATCTAATTCTAGATTATTACAGATTTCTTCATATACTTCTTCCGGTAAATATTCTTTTGACTTACTAAATAGTAAATCTATAATAACTTCTTTATTTTCTATTAGTGTTCTTTCTTTATTAATGGCTTGATCCATTGCTAAACTAGTCTTCAAACTCTTCTTCAGTTATCTCTATATTACCTTGTTATTTATAATCTTTAAATTTTTTGAAAAGCTTGATTATTCTTATCTATGTATATACAATTTTCTTCTGGGATTTCTATGCTCTGTATATCTAGTTTGGGTAATTTCCATTATGATCCTTTTAACTCACTACTATTTAATTTCTAAGGTATTTGCATCTTTACATAATCACTATGAAAATGTTCTATTATGCTTTTATTTATGAATCTAAACTTTTTATAATACTTATTGTAACATCTTCATAATACAAAAATATTATTCTAAGATTCTTATATTCTGCATTCATATCGAAACCCTTAGTTTGTATACTTAACTTTATCTTTCTACAGAATTCACTAATATTTATGTCTATATCAGGGAGACATCCTACTACCGTAACCTTATTTCTGAGATCTACTTCAGCTGTTGCCAACTAAGCTTGTTCATGATTGCTAAATCTACCATCATATAAGTACATATGTGCTTTAGTATCTAGTCCTGCTCTAGTTTGACTAAGTATTCCAATTATTACTACTCCTAAGTGAATTGAAGAGAATCCATTCTTTTTAATAGCTTTTGCACTCTAGGGACTTATTAATGTGACTTCTTCTCTATTCTTAACTACAGCTATTGTAAATTCATCTTTATAGACATACAAACTACTTTTTAGGCTATCTAATATTCCTTCCCTATAGAGGTTCTTTTTCTGGACTTGTTTGGATCCTACTTCTAGCAACCTAAAGTTTATTATTTAGTACATGATATTTGACCTAGGTCAGTATCCATTTTGCTTTGGCATATACATAGAACTCAATGAGCACCTTCATGAAAAGGGCAACACACCTTGGTTGTGATGCCACCCAATGTAGAAAAGAGCTATACCATTGTGATGAGTGAAAGCCATCATGAAGAGTATATGTTTTTGTAAGAAAAAAACAAAGAAGTGTTGAAAAAGAATCAATAAAACAAATTCTATGATTGAAAGCCTATAAAGAAAAGGAAGAAGGCTTCAAAGGAGTATAGTTGAAAAATTATTATTGCTCGGGTTGAAAAATAGAATGGTATGACGAGCCACATGCACATACACGCTCAAATGTTGAAATCTATTCTTTTTAAAGGAAAATTTCCAGATGATAATCGGTTTGACCTTGATTGGAAATGCTTTAGATGGATAGGTGTTGATGTAGTTTACATGTTGATATCACAATTGGTCCTTTTATATATGCTAGAAGCATTCCACACATACACACATATTTTGCTTAATGTGAATGATCATTAGGAATGAGAGATTATCTTTGATAGAATAACGAAAATCTATGATTCTCTTTTTGACTTTGAAATGTAATGATAAAATTTCTGTTATTGCTTGAAATGTGTGATTGTGTGATTCCCTAGTGAACAAGTCTCTAGTTGATCAGTATGTGGAGCATATGTTACGGGGGAGTTTAGTTTGTTTAACGTAGTTCTCTATACGGCTTGTGTGCATAGTATCTCATATTTTAATCATGCATCCCCTATTTATTCATTGACTAAAAGGGGGAGAAAATGAGTTCCCTAAAGACGAATGCCGTTTTGTATATGTAAAATAATTCGTCAAACAAAATTTATAATTTCAAATTGCACTCAAAGTTTACGAACAATATAATGGCAAGTATGAGTATCATCCACAGAGATCGAGATAAGCTTATATGATCAAATTATGCTTCTAAGTAAAGGCTAGAAAAGTAAATTGAAATGGTTGAAGAGTAAAGTGAAAACAAGTAAATCTAAACTAGTTTAAACTACTTTCAAATGCACAACTAGTGAATGTAAGATAGATGATATGAATACTAGGGCAATGATGAATTCATTAGGCACACTATGGGCAATTTGAACTTACACTATAATGAGCAATGGGTAACCAAGCTAGATGTATATCATTGATTATATATCACTCATGAGTGTCCAATCTAGATGTATAGCATTGGTAACTTACAATTGATTTTCCTTGAATGAGCATCTATCAATTAAGGAATTAATCACATAAAAATATCATCAACCTAGATGGATATAATTAATACTTAACACACTACTAGGAAACGGCTCATCCACTACAAGCCATTCACTTCGGGCTTGGAAGGCTTATGTTGGAAAACCTTTATTCACTACGAGCAATTAAAAGCCCGTACTAAAGTTTGTTTCGAAAAATCACTTAAAACGGTCTTTTAAAAGCCCGTGATGGATACGAATTATCTGCTACGAGAATAAATGGGCTCGTTGTGATCAATGTATGTATTACAGGCTTTGTCCGTAGTTCTTAAAGTTATTCACTACAGGTATAGCCCGTGTTGGAAATTAATTATGTTTGGAGGGAATACAAATAAATCCCGCTAATCTGCTAAAAATCCCCTAAATCAATTCACATTCCTCTATAATGTCGATCTCTGCCAAAATCCCTCTCGTGTTTACCTAAATCCCAAAACTAGTTCAAGCAATTTCAAAGTACACAAGTTTCACTATAATTTCTGGTAAGATATCTTCAGTAGCAACTCCAATCTCTACTCTTTACTTCTTTAATCAAATAATTTCTGATATGCAAATATGATTCTGCATAGATTTACTTAGTCCTTTATCTGGTGTTTGTTTTTTTCTTATGGATTCTCTTGCTAAACATGGATCATCGATGGAGGGGGATAGTTTGATTTGGGATTACATGTGATTTTGTTTTGCTTTTGTTTATTTGGTTTTCTTTTCTCTGTTTTCTTTGTTTGCTTATCAGTTTTATTTTTGTACTTCATTTCTGGTTGTTTGCTGTTTTCTTTCCTGGGTATCCGTGAGCCTGCTTTTGTGGTGGTTGTTCTTTGGCTTGGTTTGGTGCCTTTGTTTTTGATTTTCTTTTTATACTTGATGTTTAAACAAAAAAGAAACCAATGTCTTGAAAAACAAAATACAAATTAAATGTTTCATCTATTTGTTTTTAAAGTAAAATTAAAAAAGATGAATAAAAATTCATTATATATATATATAGCTTTTTATAGCTTTTCTTCAGAAGCAATTTTGAGGTTATTCATCATATTCGATTCTGCTGAATTGTAGGGTTTGACTATCATAAACATCTTTGTTGTTTCCTCTTCAGGCTTTTCTCCTTCATCAGGTATGATTCTACAGTTTCAACAGTTCTTTTTTCTGTTAATAGTTTTTGGTTCTTATGATGAGTGTAATTGTCTTCTGATTTTGGTTATACTTATTTTTTTTCACCTAGAAAATTATTTATGTGATCTTCGGTTTTAAGCTCAATAAATTGAATTGATTGTCAATATCTGGCCAGTTTGCTGCATATAATTCTTGTTTTGTTTGTTATTTTAAAACTGAATTATTTTATCTATTGAATTTCAAAATTCCTCAGGTTCTGGTAAAAATCTTTTCTTTGTCATAAAAGTGAACATGTTTCTCTTAGATTTTTCTGTTAATTCTGGTTTTTTTTCATAGACGGTCTTCCTTGCTCTGTTTATTTTACCTTTTATTTATTTAGCTTGTTTAAAAACTATCAAAAAGGAACTGTATCCTTGAAACTTATTGATTGTAAATAACTTTAATTGAGAGAGAGGACCTGGATTTGAGCTCCCAATTTCTAATTGTAACCAAGTATTAACAATACACTAGAAATATGAGGGGAACTCTTATTGCAAAATGTTTCTAGTCAAATTCTACTTTTTTTTCTTCTAAAATCCTACTGACATCTTTTGCAAGGATTGCCAATTTATGAATATATTGTGAGTTCCCAATCATTCGAGTTTAAGTGTCAGCTGTTATCTACTCTTAGCTTCTTCAAGCAAGTAAATGGTGTGTGTGCTCCATCTATAACTTACATGACTCTCTTTTCACTTTCCTTGTCTCATGATTTATCGTGAAATAATTACAGTGTATTCATGTAAGGAGCCTTACAAGATTTTCTTTTGAAGGTTAATTTTGCATTTGTATCTGTATAGTTGGAGAACTTTATAGTTATGGTTACCAGCTCTTTTAGCAGTACTTGCATATATATATATATATATATATGTATATATATATATATATATATATCTATATATCTATATATATATATATTCATAAAGCTCACAGGTCATTAATTATGCCCAAAATCATTAATAGTTTGGAAATTTCTTTTGTGTTACACACATGAACAACCATTACAACCACAACCCTCGACCCTCCTCCCCCTTAAAACAGAAAAAAAAAGGAATAAAAACACGCATTTATTGGTTTATGTATTGAAAAAAGAACAAGCAATTGCTTGAAATTGATGGCTATATACAAGATCTATGAATTGTGACATTTTCCAAATCAAAGACTTATTAGTTATAGGTAGATAAATATATAACTAAATATTTTAAACTTAGGTACTTACCAAAATGTTATATTAAAATGATAATCACACTTTCGGTAATTATTTACAGTTGCTATATACTTGATATTATTGAATTTTTTGGGCTCTTTTTTGTCTTTGTCCTGGTAGGTTGTTGTTGTCGTAGCTTTGTTAGGCATACCAGCTAGCAGGTTTTGCAGACCAGTACCTAAAGGTTTCATTTTTACTTATTTTAATTCTATAATCTCTTATCCTTTTTCTTTCATGCTCTGCTTTATCCACCCTTGAATGCAATATTTGTTATATATATTTTTCTGCTTCTCATTTAGTTTAATGCATATATTCTCTAGTTTTACACACTTAATTCCCAGGATTTACACGTGTGTATGTGTTAATATCAAGTGCTTCTATATATAGTTATATCTCTTTTTATTTTTCTGCTAAAATTGCTGAATTTTATTGTTCAAAGCTTTACTTTGCCCTTGGTGGCACTTTGTATTGAGTATGTTATCCTTGTTCTATTTTAATATACTTTGTAAAAAGTGCTTTCAAATTCTTGTGAATGTATCTTTTTAATATTGATTGGTATAATAAATTATTGATCAATTTTTCAGAGTTGGTTCTATGCAAATGGATAAAGATTGGCTAAAATTTTCAAGGTTGATACACCTAACTCAATAAATCTTATTTGATGAATACACATATAAGATTTCAAGTAACGATAATGTAATATTTTTTTTCCTTTTTCATCTTTATAGTAAAGAAAGAATATAGAGATGGAGCCAAAAATTTTGTTGAGGCTGCTAAAAGAAATGCCAGAAATCGTGATTTGATAGTTTGCCCTTGTAAACGAAGTATAAATCAAAATTTCCATTCTACTAAGATAGTGTACGAACACCTAGTCATTAATGGGATGGATCCTACATACACTAATTGGGTTTTCCATGGGAAAAACCCAACAAGTTCTGGAAAAAATGAGAACAGTTCAAATAAATTTAGAATGTATGGGGATGCTTTGTTCGAAGATGTTTGTAATAATGAACCAGAGGTCGAAATACGAGATGAAGAACTCACTCAGAATGTGGAAGAGGCAGAAACACCTTTGTATCATGGTAATACTGAATACACAAAATTGTCTACAATTGTAGTTTTACACAAACATAAAGCTACACATGGTCTATCTGATAAGGGTTTCGATGAACTTCTTGGCATTCTTCGATAAGAAGTTGGAACCTATCATGAGCAAGCAATCTAGATGTATAGACTTGTTTATGTTGGAACCCCATTCATTGGTAACGCAGTAGAAATGAGTTTTAAATTTTTTTATACATATCGTAATCTGTATCTGGGACCAGTGAACTTGGAACAAATACATATAAAAATTATTACACTAATAAAATATATATGTAAATACAGGAAATTGTAATCAATAATAAGAAAAAGATTTAGAACCTTACCTACGTTTGGAGGCTCCTTCACTTTTCGATATGCTTCAGGTCTGTACCACTGATCTTCCTCGCTATATACCGGGACTGGTAATTGCATGTGGGCACGTCACAGTTCTTAGGAATTTAGGAGGATGTTGAAGAGGGAAATAAGAAGAAACTCTTTCTTCAAAGTCAAAACAAAACTAGATACTTTGTATGATGTTAATACACGCACACTACACCATATGCATCACAAGCAAATTGAATCATATAATGTGATTCGTGTGGCTCTTTTTTAAAAACAAAAAATAACAAAAACTCTTTTTGTCTTTTGTGTGTTGAACAATCACAGCACACTTCTTTTTTCTTTTAAAAAAAAACACACACAGAGCTTTCTTTTTTAAAATTAATGCGTTTGACAAAAACAAAAACACCACTATTTATCTTTTGTCTATATATATATATATGTGTGTGTGTGTGTGTGTGTGTGTGTTGTGCGTTCTCATGCACACCTTTTTTTTAATAATATATATCATATATATAATATTTAAATTTTAAACAAAACAAAACTGACCATATCATTATTTAAAAAATAAAATCTATATTTTATTTATCAAAAAATATATTATATATATATATTTATATTTAAACAATTCAAATTCAACTATATATAATATATTTTATTTAATAAATGAGATAATCATATTATCTCATCATTCAAAAATAATTAACAATTGAAACCCTTAATTCATGACTAATTACACTATCAAATAATCTTACTATTTAATTGTCATTTTAATCAATTGAATAATTTAATTACTCAATCAACTCCTGACACGTGTCACTTTCGTAACAAAATTAATTGGACTATTCAATTAATTAACCGTGACCCTTGTTACCTAAATCGATCGGGCTAGCAAAGGGACCTAATGAACCTAAAGTATTTTGAGCTCCAATAATCCTCGGAATCATTAATTAAACTATTTAATTAATATTCCTTGTATTCCTTGATTATTAACTCCAATGTTAGTCCATAAAAAACCCGAAGCTGCATTCTCTCAACTGCAGACGTTTTTACACAGACCGATACAACTTGGTGTCCATCGATATAGCTATTACACATGGTGTGATCCTCCACGGTAGTTCATAATTAGAGCTACGTCATAATGTCCGTTATACCCCTCTAATTACATATATCCTTTAAGTATCATTGATTCTCTAATGGACAATAAATCCTATTTTCTCACTGAATTAAGAGAGCGCTCATATTGTCCAAGCCCAGAATCAACCTTTAAGGGAACTACCATCTACTTCTCACAAGAAGGAGTGGATTACACTATTGTGTACAAACCTTCCCAGCCACAAGCCAAACCGCAATCCTAACATATAGAGAATATTGATCAGGAAATGAGTCTAACCTCACCCGTGGTATATCAAAGACCACGATCTAACCTGAAGGAGTCGATAAGACACTCAGGATTAAGATCACCCATATATAGCCATCATTAGTTGATATATATGAATCTCATCGGTAAACAGATGTTGGCGTGAGATTCATATAAATCATTGCCTAGTTCTATATGATCACATCATATAAGGTGTCTCCATTCCCATATCTCATATGAATGATTCAGGATAGAATCACTGTACATTACGGAATGGACCGCAGCTACAGATTAACCACAAAATAAAGTATCCAACTTTATTTGCTATCTATGGACTCTTTAGATTGCAAGTCTCTTACTGTATCCATCCGTATATGACACTAATATACATAGTTCGAGATTACATCTAACAATCTAGGATGTTAATATGTGCACAAGTTTATAAAATAAATAACATAACAAGAATGAATTGAACCTTTCTTTTTATTTACTTCATAAAACCATTTAAAAATTACATGTTTAGGGCATAAACCCCAACAATCTCCCACTTGCACTAAAGCATGTGAGGCATGTCTCATAACCCTAGACCATCTAGGTGACCAAAAAACACTTTAGCCGGTATGGTCTTCATAAATGGATCATCATGATTGTCTTGTGAGGATATCTTGGTGACGATCACATCTCCTCTATATGATTCCCTCTCATGTGGCTTCTTGGTTCTCTGGAATTAGCCACAATACCACTTTTATCACAATAAAGTGTGATGCGCTTATCCAGGTCTGGAATAACTTCTAGATCACTCAAGAACTTACGGAGCGAAACAACCTCTTTAATAGCTTCACAAGCGGCTACATATTCGGTTTCAATGGTAGAGTCAACATGCAAGATTGCTTGATACTTCTCTACATAATGGCTCCACCACCCAGGGTGAATACTGATCCAGACGTGGATTTTCAAGAATCCCTATCTGACTGAAAATCTGAATCTGTGTATCCTAACGGGATCAAATCCTGTCCGGAATACATTAGCATAAAATTTTTCGTTCTCTAAAGATACTTGAGAATATCCTTGACAGCAACCTAATGATCCAATCATTGGTTGGACTGGTATCTGCTGACTACTCCCAGTATATAGCAGATGTCCGGTCTCATACATAACATAACATACATGAGACTACCTACTACCGATGCATAGGGTACACGTCTCATATCCTCAACTTCTTAAAGTGTCTTAGAACACTGTTCCTTAGACAAGTAAACTCCATGAATGGAAGGTAAATTACCTTTCTTGGAGTTTTGCATCGAAAATCGCACAAGAATCTTGTCAATCTATGATGCCTGAGACAGTGCTATAAGTTTGTTCTTACGATCCCTTAAAAGTTGGATCCCAAGAACATAACTTGCCTCTCCCAAATCTTTCATTTGGAATTGGCTATCCAGCCAGCCCTTTACATCAGACAACACTCCAACATCATTCCAAATGAGTAAGATATCATCTACGTATAGAACCAAGAAAACTACTTTCTTGTCAATGATACGCTTGTAGACATAAGGCTCATCGACATTCTGCTTGAAGCCATAGGTTTTGCTTACATCATCAAACCTAATGTTCCAAGATCTAGATGCTTGCTTAAGTCCATAGATGGACCTTTGCAGCTTGCAAACCTTTTGCACTTGATCTGGAGACACGAATCCCTCTGGTTGCATCATATAAATGCTCTCATCAAGATTGCCATTCAAGATTACAGTCTTGACGTCTATTTGCCAAATTTCATAATCAAAATAGGCAGCAATGGATAAGAGAATCCTAATAGACTTAAACATGGCTACTGGCGATAAGGTCTCTTCATAATCGACCCCCTCTTTCTAGGTATAACCCTTAGCAACTAGCCTTGCTTTGAAGATCTCTACCTTCTCGTCTACTCCTCTCTTTCTCTTGTAGATCCACTTACACCCTATGGGTTTACCCCATCTAGTAAGTCTACAAGATCCCATACTGAGTTAGAGTACATGGACTCCATCTCGAGATTCATGGCTTTAAGTTATTTAATCTTCCATTGCATTCTTAAATGTCAATGGATCATCCACACTATCAACAAAGACAACACCATGTCCCTCACTTATACCTAAATAGCGTTCAGGTTGTCTTACAACCCTCTCATTACGTCTAGGTGGTAGTGTATCCTGATCAGGAACTATCTGACCTCAGATGTTTATGGATCAACAACTTTTGTTGATAAAGCACTAGTCTCACTAGTCTCCAACTCATTTAATACAATCTTGGAAAGAGGTTTATGGTCACTAATGTAATTGTCCTCATGAAACGTTGCATTTGTCGATACAAATACTTTGTTGTCTTCGAGACTATTGAAGTGTCCACCTCCGGTCCCCTTGGAGTATCCTACAAACAGGCAGACAACAGACTTGGAGTCTAGCTTTCCAGTTCTGTTCTTTAGCACGTGTACTGGACTCCCCTATATGTGGAAATGTCCCAAACTTGCTTTACGACCATTCCAAAACTATACGGGAGTCTTATGAATAGAATTGGATGGCACTACATTCAAAATGTATGCCGCTGTTTGTAATGCATATCCCCATAAGGAATTTGGAAATGATGAGAAACTAATCATAAATCTCACCATTTTCATCACGGTTCTATTTCTCCTCTCCGCTACATCATTTTGTTGAGGTGTACCACAAGTCATGAGTTGGGAAATTATCCCCTGCTCAACCATGAAGTCTTCAAACTCTTGGTCAAGGTACTCACCTCCACGACCCGATCATAATGACTTGATAGTCCTACCTAATTTAAACTCAACTTCAGCTCAGAATTCTTTGAACTTATCAAAAGTTTCCGACTTACGTTGCAACAGGTTGACGTATCCGTATCTTGAGCAATCATCTATAAAGGTGACATATTACTCATAACCACTCCTAGCTTTAACATTCATCGGTCCGCAAACGTCTGTATGTATAAGCTCTAGCGGTTCTTTAGCTCTAAGCCTTTTTTCCAATAAAAGGTCTCTTAGTCATCTTACCTTCAAGACAAGATTCGTAGACAGGTAAGGTGCCAACCTTTAACTCACTTAAAGGTCCATTTTTTACTAGTCTGTCTATCCGATCAAGGTTGATATGACCAAGCCTTAGATGCATGAGATACGTATCATTATTTAGAGAAATCTTATGTCATTTAAATTTTGGTTTTTCAACCTTAAACATTTTGGTGTTGAGTTGTGTAGTATGTATTAACGGTCTTAGCACATACAAATTGTTTTCATTAATCCCTAAACAAATATTCAGACTATTCTTTCCAATAATAACAGACTTATTATTAAAAGAAACATAATATTTTTGTTTTAACAACTTAGAAACGGAAATCAAATTTCGTGTAAATCTAGGAATATAAAATACATTGTCCAACAATATATAATTATTACAAAAACTGTAATCTAATTACGCCCACTGCTCGTGCTGACACGACATCCCTTGACCTCACACGCATTGAGAAGGCTCCCTTCTATAGCTATGTCCAAGAATCAGTCCACTGCAAAGAAGAATAAACTTTGTTAGTGGCCCCCGAATCAACTATCCACGGTGAATAATCTTCTTCTACTAAACAAGATTCAAGAACAAGTAAATCATATTTACCTTTCATCTTTTTCTTCTTGGCTACCTCCTCAAGGTACTGAGGATAGTTCCTCTTCCAGTGTCTGACCTTATAGCAATGGAAACATTTTCCCTTGCCTTGGTCAGTGGAGGCACCCTTCTTTTTGCTTTGGGCTTTCTTGGGTTAGGGCTTACCCTTTGCCTTCCCAGCAGACCTCTTCCTATTCTTATTATTAGATGAAGATGGTTTGGCAACATTTGCCTAATTGGTCTTGCCCTTGTTGTCCGTAATCAAGGACTCAAAGGTTGTGACCTCTTTGAGCAACTTGTAGGGAAAAACGGTTTAGAAACGCAACGGAAGCTTGAGAAAAGCGAAAAAAAATTTAGGGTTTGCGTATAAATATTTTTTTCCCTTTTTACGCAACGAGAACCTTAACCCTAGATTAATTGATGTATATAAAAGTATCGTACCTTTTCGGGTGACGACTGAACAAGCGCTGATTCCGTAATATCTTCCAATCCAATCACGAACGTGAATCACCTAGGAGTGTGGGCTCCCTTTCTTTAAATTGTATTCCTAAGGATGGTGACAAAGCAAATATCTTTTCTTTGTTAGTTACAAATATCCTCCAAGAGAAAAAATCCAAGAACGTCTGGTCACTTGTGAATTATCAATCAATTTGATTGTAACTCGCGTGAACTAGGGATGCACATTAATCCCTGGGGCCCAAAATCTCCGCACCCCCATCCCCATTTGGGGATTATTTTTTTGGGAAAATGGGGAAAGGGGGGTGGGGATAGGGATGATTTTCTTCCCTAAATTAAAATGGGGATAGGGATGGGGGGACCCCTCCCCATACCCATCTCCATTTCCCTATTTCCCCTACAATAAAATTGAAATGGGTATGGGGATGGAGATCCCCATTTCCCCATTTCCCCTAAAAGTATATAAATATAATTATAATATATATTTGAATTATTTGAAACATTTTATGTTGAATTTGTAATGTATTGTTATTTTTTATTGGTAATGAAATGTTTGTTTTTTTTTAATTTAATTTATAATTTTCAGTTAAATAGAGAAATGGGAAAATGAGGGACCGATGATACGAGAAATCAAGGAAAAATGGGGAAAATGGGGAACTGGGGATGGGGATGGGGGGACCTCCCCCAAAACATCCCCATCCCCATTTTCCCAAAATGGGGAAATAGGGGGGGGGGGAGAGGATGGGGGAAGGGCCTAGGAAGTGGGGATGGGGATGGGGGGACCTATATCCATCCCCATTCCCTAAAAGTGCATCCCTAGCGTGAACCTTGATTCGATGTTGTACACAAAACCCTTTTGGTGTAAAGGATATTAGTATACTATCGAATACAAAAACGTTCCCTTTTTTTTTCTACTTGGCCGAATTCACACACTATTGATTAGAGATTATCGAATTTTATCTAGAGTAAAATCAGATTTTTCTCCCTCGAAATTCCTGTGATGGCCGAAACTTTTTCTTTTTCAAATAAAGCTTGGTCGAAATTACCTCTAATTGCCTTAGGGCTGGCCGAATTCATCATCCACATATATATATGTTCATAAATCCTTTCCTAAGAAGGATTCACTTAGTTGACAAGAATCCTTTACTTAGGTGGATTTATTTGGCAGTTAGAATCCATATCTAAAAAGAAAACTAACTGCTCCTATAACTATATTGTGTTGGACGAAATTTTGATCTTTTATATAGGTTAGGAGAGTTCAATCTTTCCTAAGAAGGATTACTTGATAAACAAGAATCCTATCCTTAAGTAGATTAACTTGGTGGTTATGAATCCTTTTCAAATCAGAATTCTACCACTAAGTAGTTTTACTTGGTGACCAAGAATCCTTTTCCAAAAAGAATTCTTTCCTACACCAAGACTCCTAATCCTACTCAATACTGTGTTTGTAACCATATTAAAGAATTTATAATTTGATTAGATAAATAACTCCTTTTATTTATCTACTTATCAAATATAGTCTTTAACATTAACTATACTACCAACAATAGTATAGTTTTAGGAGACCATATCCTAATAAGAAAAGATTTTGACTTTTAATTGAATAATTAATTAATCAAACAATTAATTAATTGCCATTTAATTAAATAATAAAATAAAATAATATATTAAAGCTATTATCCTTAGCCATTGCCGTCCATACATAGTATTAAGGCCATATATTATTTTTCTTATTTTATTAAATCCATTGGACCTTAATAAAAAAGTCCACATGTGAACTAGACCTATTCTTACAAAAAGAAACAAGTTCACATGCCTTATTACAATTCTAGATGGATTCCTATTAGTCCGGTAAAATATATCAAGTGATCCATGCAAGTTCGTGTGGATTGGGGATCTTGGCGAGCTATCTAAATTTAAGCTCCAACAGACACAACCTAATCACAATCAACAAATGATTCACTTAGGCCCGATCTATTTAATTTTAGTTCATTCCACTAAAGAACTAAAATTGAACTCTTAAATAAAAATAGAATAAGTTTATGTTACTCATTCGTACCCTAGACAACCTTATTGGAGAAAGTGTATCCTCGTTAAGAATACAAGTAATCGCCAAGAGCTCATAGACCGCCTATAGCTCTCCAAGTTACCATATTTACTCATATGACCACATTTTGAACTTGGATATTTTGACTTATCCTGAAGCCATGTTTCAATAGACACTATTGAAAAATTAACGTTAAGATTTAATATCCAATACCTCAAAACATCTATATGATGGTATTCTACTCTCATTCAATAAATGGAGCCACGATGTCCATATCTATAAATGATGTCCTCTATCGATTAACAAATGAATACCACCAAACTATCAAGGATAGACTATGCTATATAATCGTACTCATTGATAGCTCAAATGATAACACTTGCAACCATAAGTTCATCATTTATCTCAGGATTGAGATAGACTCTCCGATTGTCTTCAAATGAAAACTTTTATCCATTGACGGTTCTAGATAAAGTTTTTCATTTTGATACTATTCAATGCACCCAGTGCACTAGATTATTTTTCCCAAAGACACCACACTTTGATGATTTTAGACTCATCATAACACATTTGATCCCACTCAAATGCTAGCAAAAGAATCTATAACTTTAACAAGATAAAGGCGCCCAACCTTCTATCTTAAGTTGTGAATATAATTCAATACTAACTAAAGAATTGTGTCTGCCTCACACATATCTAGATGTATGAACAATTCTTCTTTTCTCATATTCTTTTGACCTTATGATTATTTACTTTTGACAATTATAATAATGAAACTATAAATGCTATGAGATTTGTTAAACTAGAAATCACTTTATTTATATGAAAAAGATTGTTAATTACACTATTACACTCTTGCTATCGAGCATAATCCTAACAGTCTCCCACTTGCTCTATAGCAAATGTGTCATATCTCTCATCCCCATGTTCTTTAGATGCCCATTAAAACTCTTTTGAGGAAGAGCCAATGTAAAAGGATCCGCTAGATTTTATGTTGATGCAATCTTGGTAATCGTCACGTCACCCCTATGCACAATTTCCCTTCGAAGATGATACTTTCTTTTAATATGTTTCCCTATCTTATGACTTCTTGGTTCTCTCGAATTAGCCACTGCTCCACTATTGTCACAATAGATAGTGATCTGCTTATTCGCATCAGGAACCAGTTCCAAGTCAATCAAGAATTGGTGAAGCCAGACAACCTTTTTAGCAGCCTCACATGTGGCAACATACTCGGCTTCCATGGTGGAATCAATAAAACAAGATTGCTTGATACTCCTCCATATAACTGCCCCTCCTCCAATGGTAAACACAGATCCTGATGTCGATCTCCTGGAGTCAGAATTTGACTGAAAATCAGAATCTGTATACCCAACGGGAATTAAATTCCCTTCAGAGTATACAAGAATATAATCTCTCGTTCTCCTTAGATACTTGAAAATATGGTTGACTGCCGTCTAGTAATCAGGACCAGGTTTCGATTGAAACCTGCTAACTATGCCTACAGCAAAACAAATATCTGGTCTAGTGCAGAGCATTGCATACATGAGACTTCCAACTGCCGATGCATATGGAACCCTACTCATGAATTGCTCTTCATGCTCATTCTTTGGAACTTGTTCCTTAGAAAGTTTGATTCCATGCCTGAAAAAAGTAACATACCTTTCTTGGAATTTTGCATGGAAAACCTAGACAAGATTTTATCTATGTATGTAGCTTGGGATAATGCAATCGTTCTATTCTTTCTATCCCTTTTGACTTGGATACCAAGAATATAACTTGCTTCTCCTAAGTCCTTCATATCAAATTGTTTTGCTAACAATTCTTTTATTAATGTCAATACACCTACATCGTTTCCGATGAGTAGTATATCATCAACGTAAAGAATTAGGAAAACCAACTTTTCACCTTTAATCCTTTTGAATACACAAGGTTCATCAAGGTTTTGAATAAATCCAAAACCTTTTACATCTTGATCGAACCTTATGTTCCAGGATCTGGATGCTTGTAACTTGCATACCCTTTCCTTTTGGCCCTTTTCAATTAATCCTTCTGGTTGCATCATATAGATGCTTTCACCAAGACTTCTTTTAAGGAAAGCTGTCTTGACGTCCATTTTCCAAATCTCTAGGTCTAGAGATGCCGCAATGGATAAGAGTATCCTAATGGATTTAAGCATGGCCACATGAGAGAAGGTTTCTTCATAATCGATACCTTCCTTCTGTGTATAACCTTTAGCTACCAATCTAGCTTTATAGGTTTCCACATTTCCATCCATTCCTCTTTTCCTCTTGTATACCCACTTGCACCCTATGGGTTTTATCCCTTTAGGCAAGTCTACATTAGACCAGACTTTGTTTTTGAACATAGATTCAATTTCGGATTGCATTGCCTTTTGCTAATGGCGACAATCAGTATCTTTTATTGCTTCCTTGTACGTATAGGGATAATCGTCATTCGGAAGATTCTCTACAGATTCTTCTAGACCGATGTATCTCTCGGGTTGTCTAATAACCCTCCCACTATGATGAGGTATGGTAGATTGTTGATCTTGTATTGGTACGGAACTTACAATTGGGCTTGGTTGCGAAACCTCTTGTTGAATTGTATCTCCTAAAAGCTCATTTAGGACAATTCTACTTTTAGGCACAAAATTATTCATATAGTCCTTTTCTAGAAATTTGGCATTTGTCGAAACAAATACTTTAAGATCTGAAGGACTATAAAAATAATATCCTTTTGTTCATTTTGGATACCCTACAAATATGCATGTTTCTGAACGGAACTCCATCTTATATGTCTTTCCTTTTAACACGTGTTGAGGACATCCAAATATCCTTAAGCGTTGTAAACTAGGCTTTTGCCCAGTCCATAACTCATGCGGTGTTTTAGGAACTGACTTAGATGGTATCGTTTAGAATATACATGGCAGTTTGTAAAGCATATCCCCAAAAAGAACTAGGGAGCGTTGAATAACTCAACATAGACCTAACCATATCCAAAAGAGTTCTATTTCTCCTTTCTGCCACCCCATTTTGTTGAGGTGTGCCTGGTGCAGAAAACTGAGAAATTATTCCATTATCAATAAGATATTGCTGAAACTCACCAGATAGATATTCTCCATCATGATCAGACCTCAAGATTTTTATACGTTTCTCAAGCTGATTTTCCACTTCAGCTTTAAATGCTTTGAACATATCAAAAGCATCTGAATTATGTCTCATGAGATACACATAGCCAAATGTTGAGTGATCATCCATGAAAGTGATGAAGTACTCATATCCACCTCTAGCTTGAATGCTCATAGGTCCACACACATCAGTGTGTATCAATCCTAAACATTCAATGGCTCTTGTGCCTTTTGTCGTAAACGACCTTTTGGTCATTTTTCCTTCCAAACAAGATTCACAAGTTGGTAGATCATCAACCTTTAAGTCACTTAGAGGTCTGTCACATACCAATCTTTTAATCTTATTAAGGTTAATATGACCTAGGCGCAAATGCCATAGGTAGGTTTCATCTTTTGATAATTTTACTCTTTTATGATTGGGTTCTGTTGATTCCGTGTCTAACAAGTGAGAGATATTTCCATACAAATAAAAAAAAACCATTTTCCAATGTACTTTTGCAAATAAATTTGTTATTCTTACTAATAATAAAACCTTTATTAAAACTAACCAAATATCCAAATTTATTTATCCAAGAGACCGAAATTAAATTCCTCTTGAATATTTGTACACAATAAACTTTTATTAAATCTAAATGCCTATAAGAATCAAAATTGATTCTAATATCTCCCACTACACTAGTAGACACCAACTCTCTATTGCCTAAATGAGGTTGAATTCATTCTAATCCAGTCTATTCCTTTGAGCCTTTTCACCACAAAAGAAACACTTTCCTTTGATCTTGGTTACTTTCTTGGTATCCTTCTAGGAAGGCTCAAGTTGCTTTTTCTTCTGTTATCTCTTAACCTTTAACGGGTCTTAACAGTAGCAACTTTACCAACCATATGAATCCTTATCTATAGACATCATAATATCGGCAGCAGTCTCCATTCCTTCATGTTGCTGTTGCAACACGTTGGAGATGATGGCCATAATGTAACGTACATTTAGCCATCTCATCTGAAGACTTCCACTACTGATACTCATCTCTTTGCTTCCTGAGTTAGATTCATTAGTTTGGTGGTTAAGGAATATCCATAATGAACTTATACTTTTCAGCTTGCAACAACAACCCAATGTTCCTTTTCCATGTGACATAATTATCACCGGTTAAAGTATTATCTTTTAGGATATTGATTAGGGATGGGGTCATGATTTCTTTTTAATAACAAAAATTATATAAGTAAACAATCATGATATAGCACTTTTGAATATTTATCTTGAATTAAATGAAATAATTCAATCGTAAAAATTCAACGGTGATCCAACACCCATAAATTTTACGCCTCCTTTGGGAGTACTCACCATTTACTAGTTGGACTAGTTCCCACCTAATTGTTAACATAACAACCAACGTTTTAAATTTTAGCCTTCTGATTTTATTAACAAGAACTCTTGGGAGGATATTAATAAATTCACATTGAGTGTGTTACCAAGTTATCAACCTTCAATAGACTCCCTCACGAATATCCCTCATTTGGGAGTAGATATCATTTGGGCTAATTGTCTAGTCTATCCTTGTAAGGAAGTATCTTGCTAAATTCCATTCATGAATACCTCTTGGGAGGTTATTCACGAAAAATAAAGCTCAACTAAACTTGGAGTCTGTAGATGTTCCAAAACACCTTCTCCCACTCAATTGTTTAAGGCGTGTGATTGAATTCCAAAGAATGATTTACCAAGTTATCTAGATGCCAATTTAGATACTTAAACCATTCAATGCATGTTCATACCAAAAGAGATATATGAGTGGCACTCCTATTCTATATGACATGTTATCAAACAATGACAAACATTGCAATATTTACAAAAATATAAATAGCTACAATTTTGGTCCATCCTAGAAAAACAAGTAAATTACATATATCTTGGAATACAAGAACTTCTTTCAACAAGTCTTCACGCGACCTTCGTCGTTCGGACTCCCTCGGCTACCTCCCATGGGCGTGCTCACCCATTGCCCTTACCAATGGGCGTGCACAAGTCACAAGCCCAAAAAGGTCTGCCATGCGCAGCCCATGGCTACCACAAGGGTTGCCGTGCGCAGCCCATGCCACAACAAACGTGGCTGCGAGCTCTTCGCACGCACGTTCGTTGTTACGGCTCATACGGTACCAAACTTGTTCCGGTTACTCCTAATTCTTCAAACCTTCGAGTCTTCGAAACTTGAATGTATTACAGAAGAATTTACATAACAAAATACTGCAGTTTTTTTTTATTTATTATTATTACAACAACAAAAATAAAAAAAAACTTAGCAACTACCAAGAAGGAAATTATGGTGATAATAGACCACCCTTCTTGTTACAATCCCAAAACAAAATTACATTGAAATTCTAGGACCTAAATTGAGCAATAACAATCCGCATATAAAACATATATATATCCATACATTCCAATGTAAATATATATGTGAATACCTAGAGTGCCTTCTCTTTCTAAAACATGCATATATACAATAAAAGAAAAAGATTCACGAACACATACATCAATTAATCAAGGGTACAACCAGGCTCTGATATCAATTGTAGGGAAAAACGGTTTAGAAACGCAATGAAAGTTTGAGAAAAGCGAAAAAAAATTAGGGTTTGCGTATAAATAATATTTTTTCCCTTTTTATGCAACGAGAACCTTAACCCTAGATTAACTGATGTATATAAAAGTATCGTACCTTTTTCGAGTGACGATTGAACAAGTGCCGAATTAATTCCGTAAGATCTTCCATTCTAATCATGAACGTGAATCACGTAGGAGTGTGGGATCCCTTTCGTTAAATTGTATTCCTAAGGATGAAGACAAAGCAACTATCTGTTCTTTGTTAGTTACAAATATCCTCCAATAGAAAAAATCCAAAAACGTCCGGTAACTTGTGAATTATCAATCAATTTGATTGTAACTCGCGTGAACCTTGATTCGATGTTGTACACAAAACCCTTTTGATGTAAAGGATATTAGTATACTATCGAATACAAAAACGTTCCATCTTTTTTTTCTACTTGGCCGAATTCACATACTATTGATTAGAGATGATCGAATTTTGCCTGGAGTAAAATCAGATTTTTCTCCCTCAAAATTCCTATGATGGACGAAACTTTTTTTTCTCAAATAAAGCTTGTCTGAAATTACCTCTAATTGCCTTAGGGTTGGCCGAATTCATCACCCACATATATATATAGGTTCATAAATCCTTTCCTAAGAAGGATTCACTTGGTTGACAAGAATCCTTTCCTTAGGTGGATTTATTTGGTATTTAGAATCTTTATCTAAAAAGAAAACTAACTACTCCTATAACTATACTGTGTTGGACAAAATTTTGGTCTTTTATATAGGTTAGGAGAGTTCAATCTTCCTAAAAAGGATTACTTGATAAACAAGAATCCTATCCTTAGCTAGATTAACTTGGTGGTTATGAATCCTTTTCAAATAAGAATTCTACCACTAAGTAGTTTTACTTGGTGACCAAGAATCCTTTTCCAAAAAAAATTCTTTCCTACACCAAGACTCCTAATCCTACTTAATACTGTGTTTGTAACCATATTAAAGACTTCCTAATTTGATTAGATAAATAACTCCTTTTATTTATCTAATTATCAAATATAGTCTTTAACATTAACTATACTACCAACAATAGTATAGTTTTAGGAGACCATCTCCTAATAGGAAAAGATTATGAATTTTAATTAAATAATTAATTAATCAAACAATTAATTAATTGCCATTTAATTAAATAATAAAATAAAATAGCCATTGCTGCCCATACATAGTATTAAGGCCGTATATTATTTTTCTCATTTTATTAACTCCATTGGACCTTAATAAAAAAGTCCACATGTGAACTAGACATATTCTTACAAAAAGAAACAAGTTCACATGCATTATTACAATTCTAGATAGATTACTATTAGTCTGGTAGAATATATCAAGTGATCCATGCAAGTTCGTGTGGATTGGGGATCTTGGCTGGCTATCTAAAATTAGGCTCCAATAGACACAACCTAATTACAATCAACAAATGATTTATTTAGGTCCGATCTATTTAATTTTAGTTCATTCCACTAATAAAGAACTAAAATTGAACTCTTAAATAAAGATAGAATAAGTTGATGTTACTCATTCGTACCCTTGACAACCTTATTGGAGAAAGTGTATCCTCGTGAAGAATACCAGTAATCGCCAAGAGCTCATAGACCGCCTATAGCTCTCTAAGTTACCATATTTACTCATATAACCACCTTTTGAACTTGGATATTTTGACTTGTCCAGAAGCCATGTTTCAATAGACACTATTGAAAACTTAACGTTAAGATTTAATATCCAATACCTCAAAACATCCATATGATGGTATTCTACTCTCATTCAATAAATGGATCCACGATGTCCATATCTATAAATGAAGTCCTCTATCGATTAACAAATGAATACCTCCAAACTATCGAGGATAGACTATGCTATATAATCGTACTCAATGATAGCTCAAATGATAACACTTGCAACCATAAGTCCATCATTTATCTCAGGATTGAGATAGACTCTCCGATTGTCTTCAAATGAAAACTTTTATCCATTGACGGTTCTAGATAAAGTTTTTCATTTTGATCCTATTCAATACACCTAGTGCACTAGATTCTTTTGCCCAAAGACACCACACTTTGATGATTTTAGACTCATCATAACACATTTGATCCCACTCAAATGCTAGCAAAAGAATCTACAACTTTAACAAGATAAAGGAGCCCAACCTTCTATCTTAAGTTGTGAATATTATTCAAGACTAACTAAAGAATTGTGTCTACCTCATACATATCTAGATGTATGAACAATTCTTCTTTTCTCATAGTCTTTTGACCTTATGATTATTTACTTTTGATAATTATAATAATGAAACTATAAATACTATAAGATTTGTTAAACTAGAAATCACTTTATTCATATGAAAAAGATTGTTAATTACACTATTACACTCTTGCTATCGAGCATAATCCTAACATAACTGTGTAAGACTGAACTTTAACTTGTTCATCCCGTAGTTGCTTTTAAACTGATAAAAACTCTTCGGAAGAGTGGTCAATATCATGCTCACTTGACTGGGTTCATCAATGGCCCCGCCATTGATTTCTACTGTGTTGAAGTATGACATCATGTTCAGGACATGTTCCTGATTTGATGTACCTTCCTTCATACGAGCAAGCATAGCGGAACGAACAGCTTCACCTCGCTTTTGCTCGGAAAGCTGCCTGAACATAGCTTGCAATGACTCCATGATTTCAAATGCTGAAGTCGTTGCTTCGTGCTTTGTAACAATCACGTCTGTCATTGAAGCCAACAGATATGTTCGGGCCTTCTCATCAAATGAGACCCATCGCTGGTATGCCTAATTTGTGTGGCATTGGAAGTAGGTGTTGGAGGACATTCCTCCGTAAGCACAAACTTGAGGTCTTTGGTGACCAGAATTGCATTAATATTAAGTTTCCACTTAGTGTAGTTATCACCAGTTAATTTGTCATTTGCGAGAATTTGAAGTGATGCAGAAGACATTGCTGAAATAAATAAAAAATTCATTCAGTCATTTATTTAGAACAAGTGCGAGTGCTTTGGTATAAATTTAAACATGATGCATGAGCATGTTTAACGAACTAGAACTACCCTAAAAATAGTTACTATACCATGACCATCCAACATAGCATAAAGAAGTGCCGCTTTAGGGTCGGTCAAATCTTTGCATGTTGGACCGAGACATTCTAAATCAAATGATATTATAGAATAACTCTTATTCCATATCATTCAGCCATCATTTATTCAGGCAGGTTTTTAATTAACAAACTTAATCAAAACCTTCGTGAGTGTAACCCACCATTTCAGATCTCACGAGCTTAACCCGCCTATGGGTCGGTCAATCCTGAAATACCCTCATAAATCCTATTCGTTAGGAATTCAACCTTGGTATTGACCTTTGTGGAAACCCTCCTTAGGGAGGACGAAAGCAAAGCCGTCACGAGGCCCCACTCGGATCTCACGGTGTTGAACTAATGATGGAGACCGCGGGATATATAAGTCATATATCCCTCTCCAACTCAATATTTTAAAACTAGGGTTTTCTATTACTCATTAAGGCGCCTAAACTCTACAGAATCAAACGGCTAACTTTAATCAAGTTATCTAACGCATTAACTAATTAGAACAAATTCTAATTAACTAATAAATTATTAATGATTTTTAACAATTAAAAATCTAGTCTATTAGTGAATAATCTAAGCCTTTGTAAACTTTTTACTATGGTCAGATTATTATGATAGTGTTTACCAAGTTGTAATTATTAAAACTCTAACACAATATTCGATTCATTTATAATTAGGCAATTAATCAAATTAATCAAATTAATCCTAATTACTATAAATGACCCTATTAATCTAACTTATTAAACTCTTTAATAACTAGATTTATATTTGTTAATTGTAAAATTTGGCCAGGGGTCAAAGAGAAATTTTCCACTTTCCCGCCCCAAGTCAAAGCCCATAGTCAACGTTCATGAGACCCGGGTAGACCATAAAGCTACCCCACAGGAGCAGGGAAGGTCGGCCCTGCTTCAAAACTATCGAGAAACAAGCTAGGAGCGACCAGGACAAGCCCCTACACGAACACTGGAACCCGTGCTTCTCGAGGCCACCTATCTGGGAACCTCGGTTCTTGAGGTCGAGCTCCTCAACCACCCCGTGAAAGCCAAGGGGGTCGCCAAGCTCAAGAAACATTCGAAAGAAGCCAGACAAGCAAAGTAAGCCACCTCCGGGTTAAGACTTTTAGGGGTCAAACTTAATTCGTAGCCTGAACGAGAAGCCTACCAACCTTTCAAGAAGCACGATGTCCCCTCCGTGATTAGATGAGGAAGAAGGCCTCTAAACGAAGAAGATCTGTGTTACCTCCCAGGAATGCCTACTAGGACGTCTTTTCCAACCTCCCGAGAATATAACCGAAGCATAGATCCATCTGGAACCGAAGCATAGTCCAGTAACCTCCATGAAGAATCATGACACGACTGCACATAGGATTATCTCCATGTAATATTTACATGCAAGTCAAGAGTTTGATTCCAAAAAGGGAACAAACTTATCTCCGTCAACTATATCATCGAATCAAGTAACAATTCAAATTCAAATAACAAATCTCGCCCGATAAGGAGGAAATGTATTCATGGGATCACGACAAGATATTTACGAACTAAAAACCTACTTGGACCATATATATATGTGAGGCCAAGCATGGTAGAAGATAGATAAAAAAACAGAGAAGGAAAAGAGAAAAGGAACGAAGGAGTGGAGGGCCTAAATTCTGCATTCAGAACACGGTCGTCGTTGTTTCCACGATTCGACAAGCATAAAGTTACCACCTTCCTAGGTCCTAGAGAGATTGTGAGCATATGAGAGAGATATCTGTATATCCAAGCGAGTAATCAATAATAAAAGCTCCCATTTGTTATTGTTATAATCCAAACTCTCGTTTACCTCTAAACAGGTCAGGTATCAAAGGTAATGACCCCGGCCACTACTTCCGTGGTAGTGGTCTCGAGGGTGTTAATAGGAATTTCTCATTCTAAGCGAATTTTCCGTTAACACTTTCTGGCGCCGTCTGTGGGAAACTCTCACACCACCATATTTATATTCAAAAGTTTATTATTTTACAGGAATTATGAGGCTCCACTCCTTACAAGGACAAGCAGGCGCATCAGGACAACCTTCTGTTGTGTAGACACGAAAGGTCTCGAAGGAAGGGAGAAAATCCGGGATCCATAGCCATGTTCCAGACCAGCTAGCCACTGTGTGGGCTTTGGATTCCCCTATGGGAAATTAGGTCGAGCTTGACCAACAAGCGCTGGCCTTCGTGGAAAATGTTCGCCTTCGACTGCTAGTTGAGGGTATAACTATCCAACAAGCAAACCTTTGCAATCAGGGGAGTCAAGCAGGCCCGGGGCTAGGCAACCCGCCTTTGATCGCCTGGGACCTACCCCTCGGGAGCCAGCTCGTAATAGAACCGGACTCCCAACCTCGATCCGGGATAGGTTAGGGCCCATGCCCTCCGTTCCTAAAGCTTTGCCATGCTACCAACCGAGGCAAGTCAAATCCACAGTGAACATCCTTCCCCGAGAGCGGGGAGAGTTTCTCCACCCAACGACTTTAAGGAGGGAAGCCCGAAGTAGGGAAAATGAAAGTCAGCAAAGTCTCTGAGCAGACCCTCTCTGAAGACGGAACCTGGTAGAGGTCGCCAGTTCGTCAAAAGGATCCGATGGTGAGGAAACTGAGATCAACTCAAGGAAATCCGAAAGCAAACATCTAAGGGACCGGTTGTTAGAGCTTCAGAAAGAGGTTCAATTTATAAAGAAGGGGAAGTACAAGGAGGATAAGAAAGATCCTTCAAGTGAAATGAATGTTCCCCTCACCAGAAGGATCCGGGAGGTGGAGCTCCCGCCTAAATTCAAAATGCCAACTGACAGATTCTCTGGGACTGACGATCCCTTGAGCCACTTAGAGAGCTTCGTTCAACAGATGGAGGTCCAGAACACGACCAGGGCCGCTATGTGTCGAATGTTCCCTACTACTCTCACGGATTACGCTAAAACTTGGTTTAGGAAACTAACTGTCGGTAGTATGGATTCCTTCACCAAGCTATTGACTGATTTTTGCTCACAATTCCAGAGAGTTAAGCCCCGATTGAAGGACCCAATCCATCTGCAGTACATGATCCATGAGAGAGGGGAAACCCTCTGAGCTTACGTCGAGTGTTTCCATAAGAAAGTCATCCAGATGGGGGTCTTCACCGAGAAAGAAACGCTCGCCAACTTCAGAAGGAACCTGTGGGCATGTAAGCTTTTTCAATCTTTTGCCAAGAGACCTCCAAAAATCGACCAAGAAGCCTATGATCGGGCTCTAGAGTAGATTGAGGTCGACGAACAGCTTAAGGTCAAGATGGAACACGACGGCATGAGAGCCGTAAAGTGATAAAAGAAAGAAGCTCCCAGACTCGAGCAAGCTTAGAAAAGCCAGAACAAACCCCCTAATAGATCGACATGTCGTTTCCCCCATTCTCAACCCAGATCGGAAAGGTATCCAGAAAAATGAACTCCTCGGCAAGTTTCACCTTCTCCCAGGACAGTGCCCCCAATAAATCGAGATGAGAAGGGGTACGATCATTACACTCCTTTAAATGTATTCCATGAAAACAGTCTATCTCGCCATTCGGGATAAGGGTTTTCTACAGAAGCCCGCTCCCATAAAAGCCCTGATCGATAAAAGAACTCGCTAAAAATATTGTGACTTTCACGAGGACGTGGGGCATAACACTTCAGAGTGTTACAACCTGCGGAATTAGATCAAGGCTTGATAAGAGGAGGATGTCTTGTGGAATTCTGACAGCAAGTCAGGGAGAACATTCAGACTGGAAGGGAAGTGCAAGCTGAGATTAGAGAGTATGACGAGAAAAGAAAGGTGGAACAGACAGACGTGATGCAACAGATTTAGATAATACATACCATCAGCGGGGGGCCTACTCTGGCTGGCACCTCCAACAGTTCCAGGAAAAACCATATGAGGAAAGTCTCTTGTACGGACGGAGGGCGGGATATCTTCAAGGTCGACTAGAGACAGACCAACCCCCACTAGCTGTCACAAATCATTTTCATTGAAACGGATGTCTACAATACCGTGCAGCCTCATGATGACCCCATGGTGATCACGGTACAGATTGCAAACTGCATGGTCTACCGTGTGCTTGTCGACACAGGTAGTAGCATTGACGACCTATTTTAAGATACCCTGAAAAAGCTAAACTTGAAACAGTGGTGCTACAATAGCTGCACTACCCCGCTATATAGGTTCAATGAGGACCAATCAAACCCGTGGGATCAAAATTTTTACCAGTGATCATTGGAGCCACACCTCTTCAGCAGAATATCATGACAGACTTCGTGGTGGTGGACACCCCATCGGCCTACAATGCAATATTAGGGAGGCCGTTTTTATCATCCTTAAAAAGGGTCTCATCCATTAACCACAACGTCCTGAAGTTCCCAGTAGGAGACAAGGTGGGGGAAGTTCAGGGTGATCAATAAGCAGCGAGGAGATGCTATGCAGTATCGGCCAACACAACGGCTCTATTAAAATAACTCGTCCAAGTGACAACAATCTAAGACAGGGCATCCCCTACATTAAACCTAGGAGATGCAGAGTCCACCGATCACCCTGAAGACGACCTCATAATGCCCGACAGGGAGGAAAAGAGAAGGGAATGGGCCAGCGGCCATCCAATGGATAAGTTAGAAGATGTTTCTGTTCGAGTGGGCGATCCCTCGAAGGTCGTCAAAATCGGAGCCACCCTTGAGTCGGGAGTGAAAGAGGGTTTGATCAAGATCCTCACAGAGTTCAACGAAATTTTTCCTTGGAGTCATACTGAGATGCTAGGGATCCCGATGACATTGGTTGCTCATCAGCTGGCAGTGGATCCGACCTTCAAACCTTTTAAACAAAAATGGTGCCACTTTAAGAAGAGGTGGACAAACTAACCTGGGCGGGCTTTATCCGAAAAGCACGTTATCTCGAGTGGATCGCCAACCTTGTCATGGTCACAAAGGCAAATCGAAAGTGGCACATGCGTGTTGATTATACCGACCTTAACCGGGAATGCTCGAAGGACAGCTTCCCTCTACCAAAAATTGATCAGCTAGTCGACTTTACCTCTGGAAACAAGCTCTTGAGCTTCATAGATGTATTTTCAGGGTACAATCAAATTATGATGCACCCCGTAGACCAGGAAAAGACCAGTTTATCACATCCCGAGGTTTGTACTGCTATAAGGTGATGCCTTATGGGCTCAAGAACGCTGAAGCTACATATCAAAGACTAGTCAATCGGTTGTTCAAGCCCAAAATCGGAAGGTCAATGAAGGTGTATATCGATGACATGATCACCAAGTCTTTAACCTCAGAAGGCCATTTGGGCGACCTTCATAGAACCTTCACGATCCTAAGAGAAAACCAGATGAGATTGAAACTTTTCAAATGCGCCTTTAGGGTAACTGCTGGGAAGTTTCTGGGCTTCATGGTCCATGAGAGAGGCATAGATGCCAACCCAGAAAAGATCATGGCTATCCTGGATCTAGAATCCCCTACGTCTCTTAAACAGGTTCAAGCCTTGACCGAGCAGGTAGCAGCGCTCAATAGGTTCATCTCTCGGTCTACCGATAAGTGTCTCCCATTCTTCAAAGCCATTAAGCAGGGAAGAAACATCAAATGGGATCAAGAGAGTGAACAAGCTTTTCAAGCCTTGAAAAAATACCTGTCAAGCCTTCCACTGCAGGTTAAGCCAAGTCCTGGAGAAGAGTTTCAAATCTACTTAGCCATTTCAAAAACCACCGTTAGCGGGTCCTCGATCAAGGAATGCAGGGATAGGGTCTACCAGCCTATTTACTACATAAGTCACGCTCTAACAAAGCCCGAAAAGAACTATGCCCTGTTGGAGAAACTCGTTTATGCTTTAGTGACCTCGGTAAGGAAGCTTCGTCCCTACTTCCATGCTCATTCAATAGCAATGGTGACGGACCAACCCCTCCGTCAATTGTTACAAAGGCCGAATGTTTCCGAAAGGCTAATTTTATAGGCCCTGGAGCTTACCCAGTTTGATTTAAGGTACAAGCCTAGGACCATAATAAAAGCTCAGTAACTAGTAGACTTTGTAGCAGAGCTCTCAATACCTTCAGGCCAAGCAACCCCCGCAGTTTCAGATGTAGCCCCTGAGAGGATTCCAGAATCTGACAGCTGGCCGGAGGGCTACGAGTCGTGGATCATCTACACTGATGGAGCTTCCGGGCAAGCTGGGGTAGGAGCAGGCATAGTCCTAATCGACCTAGAAGGAACTGGGTGCTGCCACTGTTTTAGATTTGAATTTAAAGTCACGAACAATAAGGCAGAGTACGAAGCTCTTCTAGCCGGAATAAGGGGAGCTATAGAGCTCGGGGTTGGTTACCTGAATGTTAAAAGTGACTCTTCGCTCATGGTCAACCAAGTCTCCAAGGATTATCAGGCAAAAGGGGATAATATGATCGCTTACATGAAATTGGTTCAATAACTTAATAACAGATTTAAAGGATTCAAAATCGAGCAGGTACCTCGACAACTGAATCCTTGAGCTGATGTACTTGCCAAGATAGCTGCATATGGTGGCCATACCTTACCTCATGGAGTCCCTTTTCAAGTGATCCCCCTACCTAGCACAGTGATAAGTAAGGAAACTTATACCTTGGAACGACAACCGTGATGGATGGATCCAATAGTGGATTATCTATAGAACGGAAAACTTCCCGGGGAGCCTGACCAAGCTAGGAGAGTCAAAAGGCTCTCGGTCTGGTATTGTTTGGTGGATAGACACCTATACCGAAGGGGAAAATCCCTTCCTCTGCTCTGATGTTTGCACCCTAAAGACACCAAGTGGGCTTTAAGAGAGGTTCATTCTTGGGAATGCGGGAACCATATTGGTTGGGAGGCTCTGGTATATCAGGTTCTCCGCATGGGGACCATCCATCAAGACGCAAAGAGCTTGGTGCAAGCCTGTGAGGCATGCCAGAAGACTGCAAACTTGAGTCACCTCCCCTTGGATCGGTTGTTGTCCCTTAGCTCGCCATACCCCTTTACTATGTGGGGAGTCGACTTGATCGGACTGCTTCCTACCGCTCCGGGTCAGGCCAAGCATGCTATCGTGGTTAATGATTATTTCATAAGATGGGTCGAAGTCAGACCGCTCTACTAGATATCAGAAGAAAACATAACAAGGTTCATCAAGACTAATGTAGTTTGTAGGTTCAGAACCCCAATAGCCATTATAGCTGACCTCGAAAAACAGTTCGACAATGACCGATTCAAAGATTTTTGTGAAGACTTGGGAATCGACCTTTGGCTTGCTTCGGTAGCCTACCCCCAGACCAACGAACTGGTGGAATCCATGAACAAAACTATTAAGAAGCGGTTTAAGACAAATCTACAGCAGAAGAAAGGCAGATGGGTAGAGGAGCTTCCCGGGGTCCTCTGGGCTTACCGCACAATAAGGAGAACAGCTATAGGGGAAACACCCTACTCGCTAGCCTTTGGGGTTGAAGCAGTCATACCTATTGAGCATAAATTGACTTCCTTTGGAGTCCAACATTTCCAACCATGAAGTAATGAAAGTAATCTCCGAGCTAGCTTGGATCTTCTGGAAGAAAAGCAAGATCGAATGGCCGAGAAGATAGCAGTCTACTAGAGCAGGATTGTCAGGTACTTTAATAGGAGGGTAAAGACCCAAAACTTCAAGGAACGGGACCTAGTCCTCAGGAAAGTAACGTTGAATTCTAGGAAAAGGTCGAACGGGGTCATATGGCCAAATTGGGAAGGACCATACCTAGTAAAAATGGTGATCCGTAATGGGGCATACAAACTCGAGGATATGAATGGCCATCATCGATCATACTTGGAATGCAGATAACTTAAGAAAATTCTACCCTTGAACAGGGGACTCATTAGCAGGCGGCCTCCACCTAGTTTTTTTACCTCCGACAATAATGTACTCCATCCTTTTTATCAATAAAGCCTGTTTATCTTATTTTCTCCATCTTCAACTATGTTCTACAATGATTTGGGTCTACGTGGAAAATTTGAAATTATCACCCCAAGACTAGAGGTAAGCCAAAGAAGCCCCCTCGCTACTCCTGACGCCTCGGTCGGGCACTAGCCCCGCCAAGAAGGGTCTGAGTATAAGAGCATAGTTGCCATCCATATCTCGAGACCAGAAAATAGCTAGATAGCCCTCCTGATGCCTTGGTCGGGCTACCATCCCCAAAAAGGGTCTAAGTATATGAGCATAGTTGTCATCCAGATCTCGAGACCAGAAAATAGCTAGATAGCCCTCCTGATGCCTTGGTCAGGCTACCACCCACAAGAAGGGTCTGAGTATAAGAGTATAGTTGCCATCCAGATCTTGAGACCAGGAAATAGCTAGATAGCCCTTCTGATGCCTTGGTTGAGCTACCGCCCCCAAGAAGGGTCTAAGTATAAAAGCATAGCTGCCATCCAGATCTCAAGACCAAAAAATAGCTAGATAGCCCTCCTGATTCCTTGGTTGGGCTACCATCCCCAAGAAGGATTCGAGTTTAAGAGCATAGCCCTCCCGATCCCTAGCCTAAGAGAAGGCTAGACAGTTCTTTCTTGGTGCCACACTCGGGTTACAACCTCTTAAAGGGGCTCAAGGATGGAGGGCTCGATTTAGTTAAACTCTAAATATCCTGGCTATTACTGGTTACTAATTCTCCTTGTACATGTGATTGCTTACTATAACAGGTCTACGATCAAACAAGGGGACTATCGGCTAAAGTCGTTGAGCTACAAGTCTTTATAGTCGGAAAACCTGAGCTAGCTATCTGCTTTCACGCTTAAGCAATGTTCTTATCTTATTATTTTTCCCAAGCTAAGTCAATTTGCAATAGAGGCTGAACCTAGAGAGAGATCAAAAAAGAAGCAAGTACATGCAAGTCAAAATATTAACCAGATCTAAAATGAAATTGCATTGATGAATGGGGAGCCTATTCCCCAATAAGGCTACAGCAAACAGGGCGCCCAACCCTTGATTCAGGGCTACTAAAAAAAATGAATAATCAAGCATGGGTAAAGATGGGATGCCCATCCCTCTTTCCGTCCATTTAGAGCAAGCTGCAAGAAGGTGTACTCAAGCTTCTGCATACTCTCGGTCTTCTCCAGCCTGTTCCCCATCCGGATGAACCTCACCTTCTGCCCCTTCTTTAGGTGATCGCTCATCCCAGACGGCCGCCTCTACTACCTATTCCTGCAGCTGCGCCTCGACTGCCTCATGATCAACAGGGTCCTCCTCCACCTCAACTACTTCATGTTTAACAGGGTCCTCCTCCACGACTTCATTGATCACCGCCATAACCTTAGGTGGTATGGCTGCATCAAGAAGATTGGCCATTGACTCTGGAATGCTCTCTTCCCCTGCTTTTTTTTCCTTTAAAGCAATTCTAAAGAGGTTTCGGGCTTTTGTAAGACCTTTTTCTGGCTCCGTGGGTAGAGCCCCTCTCGAAGACTCTTCGGGACCCGTTGTTGGAGGATGAAAGAAGGAGAATGAAGGTCTAATCCAGCTGTTTGCTTCTAGGCTTCGACCATGTTTGAGGGATCCAAGTCATCACCTAAGGGGCGAGACATCTCTGTGGCCTTGGCCAATATCTCCTCTCTATTCCAGTTAGCGATGATTGACAGGTCAAAGAGAGAGGGGGGGGGGAGCTTCGATAACCTGGTAGAAAGCGTAGAAGTAACCTTCGTTGAAAGATGCATCCACCTCGGCCTGGAGCTTGGCAATTAGGGCATGCATATCTTGATTCTCAGCGTCCAACGTTTTGGCTTCGGCTTTCCAGGAGTCTCTCTGCCTAGCCTGCTGCTCGGACTTGAGGGTCTCTTGGTCAATGGATCTTTTTATCCTCTCATGGTCGCAGTGAAGCTGCTCAGTTCAGTTTCCATTTCCCTCTGATTGGAAATCATCTCCTCTACAAGAGATCGAGCTTGAGCGAGAAGCCCCATGACCCTTTCAGTTTCAATTTCAGCTTTAGCCTGGGTAGTCTGGTCACGAAGAAGGGATATCTATCGACCCATTGCGACATTAAACTTGAAAGCCTGTAAAATACGAAACAAAGGTTAGAGAGCAACCGAAGCTCACAATCATAAGAAACAAAAGAAAATACAAACACGGTTAAATGCTCAAGGCTAACCTAGAGGGGGGGTTAATAGGTTAGACACCATTTTCGACTCCCTTAGAAACAAACAAAAGTTTGTCGCTATAGATTGCTTGTATCACAATATATATATATATATAAGACACTTAATCAATATATAAAGACAAGTAAAGTTTGGTACAAATAAGTAATTGTAACACATACACAATCTATATTATAGAAATGAAGTCAACTTACATAAAGAGTTCTATCCATAGTATTCAAACAACAAATACAAATACTAGAGAGATAAGGATAGAGAGAAGCTCTCACAAGATATAACGTTGTAAACCTCCGAAGAGGAAACATCCACTGGTTAGCGGCCACAGGCAAACAAAATCCACTAGTAGAAAAGACAAGTACAATCTCTCAAGTGACCCCTTCATCTAGAAACTGCACTCCTATCCTACTCATGAAGATGTCACCCTAATGCTCAACAACTCGAGGCCTTAAACCTCTTGTAAAGACTTCCTCGCTCACCTTACCGAATCCTCATGACTCAAGGCAAGACTTCTTACTCAACTATTCGAGTCCTCCCGACTCTAGTCAAGACTTCCTCGCTCACCTATCTAGATCCTCACGACCACAGGCAAGACTTCTTGCTCGACTATCCGAGTCCTCCCGACTCTAGCCAAGACTTCCTTGCTTAACAATCCAAGGTCTCACACCTCTTGCCAAGACTTCTTGCTCAACAACATAGGTCTCACACCTATTGTCAAGACTTCCTTCTCACAAGGCATCTAGATGATCATGAATGCAAAATGCAAACAAGCACGCAACATAAAATGCTATGATCAACACATCCTATGGAAAATACTAGACATGAGCATGAATGCACAAATCAAATGTAGTCTAGTCGATTATGCATGTTTAAATCATCTAGAACATGTAAGATATGTTCAACATTAATCACAACCTAGATACATCCATAGATCTAAACTTGAATCACAAAATATGTTCAATTAATAACAAAATCAAGTTTAAATCACACAAACCAAAAACATGCTAAAATCATATGACAAAGTCATTTAGATTTATGCTAAAGTTCTAGAGCCTATTCAAAATCATAGATTCAACCAAAACACGTGAATAGCTCAAAAGAACATAAGCACATGTATTGATGTGAGATTTCGGCCAAGAGAGCCTAATACATGTGAGGAACTATTTTTCAAAAAAACAGTCAGTCAAAGATCATCAAATAGTCCTAGAATCAAAGCTAGCACAATACAATCCCAAACATGTGAAAACATAGGCAAAATCAAAACCTAACTCAACATGTATGATTTCAATTGAAACTCAACCTAGCTTTAAAAGAGTTCAAAACTCAAATCAAAACACTTACAATACACATATATAAGTTGAAAAAGAAAACCCAAGGCAATTGACCAAGTTTAACAAAAAAACTTTGAGAGAAAATCAATACCTTAGTTGATTTTGGTGCAGTCCCGTTTTTGTGTGTTTAGACTCTAACAACAGCAAAAAAACTCACTTAAACCTTTAGAGAAACGATGGAGGATGAATAGACAAACACTCTCAACTTTGAATCACTCAAATCGGAGTTCAAATGAAGAAGTTACGGTGTTTGGAATGTGAGAAAATGTAGAGAGAAAAATTTCTGCACACTAGTTTGAATTTCTTGTTATATTGAAATGTGAGATGGAAAGAGAATATAAAGGAGAGGGAAAGAATAAAGCTTAAAGATGAAAATGCCCCTATTTGTTATTTCTTCCCCTAGATGGCACATGGGCATCTCGGGGCAGCAAGGTGTTGCAGCCGAGATGGCCACGAGCCATCTCGGGCATGCACCACTTCATGGCCTTCGGCCATAGTGCAATCTCCTTGCGCTTCCCTCACGTTCTTCAATTTTTCTCCTGCCTTCGAACTCGGAATTCGAATCCGTTTGTGGATTACGAACCGTAACTCTCACACGGACATGGACATATAAGATACTCAACCCAGAAAATAATTATTCGACACAATATATGAAGAAGAAGACAATGTATTTAACATGAGTTAAAAATATAGTATCTTTTGACTTAGAACTTGAAATCAATAGTATGAGTAACCGAAATGACCGGAACTCAATCAAGAATGATTTAAGACTAAATTCAAGTTCAATATCCATGTTATACAAAAAAATACATGCACAAACACAATTCACACTAGAATGCAAACTATATAGAGATTGTCTCCAATCAAGCATTTTCCAAAACATGTTATTTCTACATCAATGCACGAGTATTCATCTTCAAGTGTGTGATTGTGTTATACATGGTGCACAACGATGCAGGGACACATATGAACGAATTGTATGTGTGTGCCTATAATGGTGCACAACGATGCAGGGTCACAAATGTATGAATTGTGTGTGTATGCCTAAGCCTTGTAAGAGAAAGATAAGGTCTTAGTATACCTTTGTAGAACCAAATTGCATCCTTTCTCTTTGAAGACTTAGAACTTGCTTTGACTTGTTGTTCATCCTTCTTTGAAGCTTGAATCATCATGAATCTAAATAACTAAATCATTACAAGTAAACATCATTTTGATATGGAATTAATGCCAACACAAACAAAAACCTAACAATCTCCCTCTTTGGCAAATTCCAAGTCAAAACACCTATACATTTACTACAAATATAAAAATGAAGATAGGTCACAAAATCACTCCCTCACATTACAATGAGTAAGATTCCAATAACTAATCTTCACCAACTCTTGAACTTCATCTTGATCTTCCCTTGAAGCAACCTACAATCATCTCAAAGTACAATGCATATACAAGAGAAAAACAACAAATGGCAACATATAATATGTATAAGAATATACAATTAAGTCCATAAATACATGTATCTCCCCCTCAATACATGCCAAAATACAAGAATTCTTAACCAAATCTTAAAACTAATTATTACATGCCATTGAAAGTTCAAAAGGTCACAAAAACAACATAAAAGGAAACTAAGTACTAGCAACTCTTTCTCTCCCTTTTTGACATGAAATGATGCCAAAAGGTAAGAAACAAACCATAATACTCAAATACTAGTTACTTGGTCCACCAAAGAAAGATGTGCGTGTAGTTGATCTAACATAATGCTTGAGAGGTGATCTTGAACTTGAGGCAATACACTCCTCCAACTCTTTTATTCTAGCATCTTGTTTATCAACTTTAGCACTAAGCTCATCAACCTTCTTCTTCAAATGTAAAGCCCAATCTGGAAGAATGTTTGTCCTAGTCTCTTGACAATCAACTTTTGAACTACTAAATAGTCCAAAAGTAGCACATGTATTACCCTTATCCTTATATGACATGTATGACACACGTTTATCACTATACTTTTCCAAGGGTTGTACCAACCTATCATCTCCTCTACTCTTAACACCACGACCTAAACACAGAAAAGTTATAAACCCCGGTAATGCAAGCTGTTGACATCGATTTCTGGATTATGTCAAAAAAGCCAACAAGGATTGGATTTCGGCTATTAAATCAAAGAGAGAGAGAGAGAGATTCAGAGAGAGTAACGAAGACAAGTTTTAGGTGGTAAAACTCCGATGACCGGAGAAACGTCCACGGGTGGTTGAAGGATCAACCAAGCCAAAATCCACTATGAAAATATAATGTTTACAAGCTCTCGATCTCTATTTTTTCTCTCTGTATTTGCTATGATTGTTGTATGCTATATTGCCTATATATTTTTTGGACGAGATTATGGGTCTATTTATATGTTTATAGAACCCTAATCTACCTTGTACAAGTAATACTGGATCTTTGTATTTAATTGTGATTCGGTTACTTGCTTGAGGTTTATTTGTCTTCTTTCCTGTTTCGGAGTCTCTTATGGAAATCAAGTGGGATTCTAGTAGTGTAGTTCAATTTGGACTGGACTTGTTTCCTTTTAAGAATGTAGTTTTCATAAAGAAATCAAGTTATTTCCAGATTGGGGACTCTTTTAACTTAATGTTCCATTTATTTGGGATTCCTTCCTGATGGATATCTTCACGTATTTAATGACTTAATCCGTGTGAAATAAGCACCAAGTTCTTACTCGAGTCGTATTTATTCCCGAGTAAGAATAATACCTAATGGTCCAGAGTAGGGCCGTTTGAGCCCTAGTGGAAGCGTTGTTTAACCTGTCCCGAGCGTTGTTAACTGATCCCGAGTAGGTTTCATTCTATATATGCTTACTCGGGCTTTTCTTCTCTTTAATGATGCCTCGTAGGATATTTCCTGAGTGCCCATTTGGGCGTCCACCTGGCTATTTTCTCCTTCCTGTCAATGACGTGTATGCTTTGTAAAATTCACATACGACACAAGCTTTTTATCTCCTCTAGTTGAGAAAGCCGCACTATCAATATAAAGCATAAGTAGATCCCCAAGGTTTATAGGTTGATTAGTCACCAAGGCATACACTATTTTGATCTTGTCTTTATTCAACTCGGTTGAATTCGAAGATTCAATAATGTTAGTGCAAATGAATAGATGCCAAAATGCACTAGCCTTAGTTAACTCATGTTGACTAATATATGCTCTACCTTTCCACTCAAAAGAAGCATTGTCACAAAGAGTTATACCCATGATATTAAGATTCTCAATGACATCTACATCTAGAAAGTTTGAATCTATATCATTAGATAGCCTAAGAAACTTGTTAATATTTTCCGGGTTAACTCTACACACAACACCCCTAATCTCCATCAAAGCATCCAATAAGGTGGCACTCTCTCTATATTCAAGATAAAACTCTCTAACAAGGGTATCATTCACTATTCCTAACATGCTCACCCAAGATTTCCAATTCTTATCCTTAATGCATTTAACAACATAAGAATCTTTACACTTACCTAAGTCAATGCCTCTCTCTTGAAATATCTTCTTAGTTCTAAAGATCCCTAAATCCTTTGACCTTGAAGCTTTGGATCCTTTTGAGGTAGACTTGGCTTTCACAATGGGATTCGATTGATTTCCACTTCCGGTAACCTTAGTTCTTCCCATTTGTTCTTGTGACATAAGATGCTATATACATAAAACAAAAGTAAGTGAAAGACAAAAACAAGCATATTAGTCATAAATATATAAACACAAAGACATATGACTTAAAAATGAATTATCATGCAAGACAAAGATAGCGAGTAATATCTTACAAGTATCATTAAGTCAAAATATGACAACATGTAACAAAATGAAGCATGTGAACATATCATAAAAGAGAACAATGTCTAGCATAATGCTCCCCCTTGATAAATGCTATTATTAAAATCAATGATAGCATAAAGTTCACAAAGATGTTCACACAATCACACATTCAAGTAATTTGAAGAAATATCAACAAAATAAGCTTCATATGCTAAGAGAGATACACAAAGATTTTTCAAGTTCTCTCATAGTTCTTCAAAAATTGCTAAAATATCATCATACTCATAAAAAAAGTGTGTGTATGAGAGATATGCTTCGAATATATATCAAGAAGTAGTTTGATAATCAACATGCAAACAATTTCCAAAAACTATTCATCTTGTGCTTTTTCCAAAAAAAGTTAAACCGATTATCATCTGGAATTTTTGCTTTTAAGAGAATAGATTTCATCATATGAGCGTGTGTGTGCATGTGGCTCATCATCCCATTTATGTTTTTCGACCCGAGCTCATTTGATTTTCAACTAAACTCCTTTTTAAGCCTTCCTCATTTTCTTTTTAGGCTTTGAATCAAGATTTTTTTTTATGATTTCATTTTAACACTTATTTGATTTTTTTCATTTTTTTTTACATAAACAAAATTCACTTCATGACCGCTTTCAGTCATCACAAAGGTATAGCTCTTTCCAACATTGGGTAGCTTTCACAACCAATGTGTGTAGCCCTTTCCATGAACGTGCTCGTTGAGTTCTATGTAATTGCCGAAGCAAAATGGATACTAACCATAGGTCATTTTAAATGTACTTAAGCACAAAAACTTCAAGGTGTATCCAATGTTTACATATTAGTAAACTCAACCTACTAGCAAAACATATAGGAGAAGCAAGGTGCAATTTTTAGAAACCAAACTTTTATGGCTCATAAGCACATGATCTAAGAGCAATAAGTAGAGACTTATTCAAGATCATTGCTTCTCTAATGAGTAGCTTTCAAAGAATATTAAGCTCATATTTTCAAAAGTAATGTCACTCAATATACTATACACAAACAATCATCAAAGTTAAGATCAATGTGAACAATATCACTATTAGATCCTAAAATAGCAAATGTCAATGAGAACCATATGTATGCAATACAAAATTCTCTAATATGACATGCTATAAGATGTATATAAAAAATTGAGTCAAAAGATGAATATCTAAGAGACCATGCATTAGAGTATAGAAATACCTTTTTGCACATTATATTCACTAAAAATCATACTTCCGCCCTTTTTATGAGCACTCTTACCTTGAATGTCCTCATGACACCAAGTTGATGATGTTTCACAACAAGAGTATAAAAAGCATAATATCTCAACTCAATCAACACATATAACAAAAGAACTTCATCAAAGTTAATCAACAAATTTTGACCATCATAACAAACATGATGTGAGATAACCAAGTTCATATCAATACATGGAGTATTCAAAGCTAGCAAGCAAGAATTCTCATCACAATTGATATATAGCCTCAAAGCTATCTCACATGTGCTTCTTATTTTAGTGATAAGAGCACTCACCCTTGAACCACTTGTTCTTGGGTGTACATACACAAACATTTCCAATATCATCCTTGACAACAATGTTAAATCTAGAGTAAAGTCCTTCAATGACTTGATTAACAAGAATATCATTAACACACTCTTCCTTAACATTTTCAACACATGCTTTGTCAAGTTGAACAAGATTAATATTCTTTCTACTCCAAAATTTCTTTTTATGCTTAGCAAACTTATCATGTTTTTCAACTTTCAAATCCTTAGCATGTTCATGTTGAAGTTTAATCTCCTTATCCCTAGATTTATTTCCTAATTTGCATTTTTCAATATATTTATAACATCTAGGCTTAATGTGACCTATTGTGTTGCAATAATGGCAAATTGGAATAAAAGATGAGATTGTACCTCTTGGAAATGAACTAGCTTCACTGGGAGTTTGCAAAGATATTTTTTTACCAACTTCTTCTTGGCTTTTGATCTTCTCTTCTTGTGTGGTTTCTTATCTATCGCGACTTCATCAAAGTGTGTAGGAAGTGGTGCTTCCAAGAGCTCCTCTTCAACTACCAAGTCGTCTTCACCACTATGAGAGTTAACAAGATTCCTAACACTAGACACATTTACCGAATCATTCACTAAGTCTTTGCTGGCCTCCTTGGCCGTGTCTATCTCTTCCATCAATTCTTGTTCTCTCTTCTTCAATGAAGATATCACATTATCCTTCTCAAGGTTTATCTTTTCAAGTTCTCTAAACTTCTTCATAATATCACATTTCTCACTAAGAAATCTACGAGTAACAACCACAAACTCATCTAGTTGCTTCTTGATCAAATCATCCTTCTCAACTACTTCTCTTTGAGCATTATCTCTAGCTTCTTCAAGCTTTTCTATCGTTTCAACCAACTCAAGATTAGTAGGAATGGAACTAGAGCTTCCACGATGATTTGTATCAAATTTATTGTTCAAAGATATTGTACCATCAACATCTAGTGGAGAATGAGAAGCCGTTAAAGCTACAAAGTTGCTCACCGACTCTTCATCACTTGAAGACTCCCTACTAGAGCTCTTATTGTCACTAGAATTATCATCACTCCAAGTAGTCGCCAACACTTCACCTTTCTTATCTTTCTTAGATGGATTCTTGGTGCACTCACTAGCAAAGTGACCAAAACCATGACAATTGTAGTATTGAACTTCTTTCTTGTTCATGGCTTAACTATTCTTCTCATTCCTTGGAGATGATGTTTTTTTAACTCCATTTTTCCTTTGAAGACTAGCCTATAGGCATGGCATTCTTCTTTAGAAACTTCTTGAACCTTCCAACCAAAAGAGGCATCTCTTCATTTTCATCATCACTCTTCTCCTCAATAGCATTGAGAGCGATTCCCTTACTTTTAATCTTTGGCTTCAAGTACATCTCATAAGTTTGGAGAGACTCAAGCAACTCATCGATGTTCATACTATCCACATCCTTGCTTTCCTCAATGGTCGTCACCTTTGATTTAAATCTCGTAGGAAGAGATCTAAGGATTTTCCAATTTAAACACTCTTTTGAGATAGGTACTCCAAATGCTTGACATTGGTTAGCAATATTAAGAAGCCGAAATTGGAAGTCTTCAAATTTTTCTTCTTCACTCATACTTAAACCTTCAAATTGTGATGCCAACATTTGAAGTCGTGAATTCTTCACCGCTAAGGTTTCTTCATTGGTAACTTGAAGAGTATCCCAAGCTTCATTTACGGATTCAAGATTTTGAATGTAGGAGAATTGATGCCCATCAACTCCTCATAAGATGGCATTCATAGCACGATGGTGCCATTTAGCAACCTCAAACTCATTTGTTGTCCATTCACTTCTTGGTTTGAGTATCATGGTTCTATCCTCTTGAACCTTGGTAGGAGGACTATAACCTTCTTCCACTACCATCCAAGCCCTTTCATCAATAGAGCAGATGTAGGCTTTCATCCTCAACTTCCAATACCCATAATTAGTGCCTCGAAGTAATGGTGGTCTAGTATTTAAGGCTCCTACTGCCATTACCTCATCTTGTAAACCCATGACTTCAAACGCCTTGCAAAAATCGTGAATGTATTACCCCCGGACTCTCACTAAGTGCAATCTAGTGTCCTGCTTAGATACCAATTGAAAATACAAACACGGTTAAATGCTCAAGGCTAACCTAGAGGGGGGTGAATAGGTTAGACACCTTTTTCGACTCCCTTAGAAACAAACAAAAGTTTGTCCCTCTAGATTGCTTGTATCACAATATATATATATATATATATATATATATGTTAATTAAAGACACTTAATCAAAATATAAAGACAAGTAAAGTGTGATACAAAAAAGTAATTGTAACACATACACAATTTATATTATAGAAAAGAAGTCAACTTACATAAAGAGCTCTATCCATAGTATTCAAATAACAAATACAAATACTAGAGAGATAGGGATAGAGAGAAGTTGACACAAGATATAACGTGGTAAACCTCCGAAGAGGAAACATCCACGGGCTTGCAGCCACTGGCAAACAAAATCCAATAGTAGATAAGACTAGTGCAATCTCTCATGTGACCCCTTCACCTAGAAACTACCCGCCTATCCTACTCATGAAGATGTCGCCCTAATGCTAAACAATCAGAGGCCTCACACCTCTTGTCAAGACTTCCTCGCTCACCTTACCGAATCCTCACGACCCAAGGCAAGACTTCTTGCTAAACTATTTGAGTCCTCTCGACTCTAGTAAAGACTTCCTCGCTCACGTATCCGGATCCACACGACCCTAGGCAAGACTTCTTGCTCCAATATCCGAGTCCTCCCGACTCTAGCCAATACTTCCTTGCTTGACAATCCAAGGTCTCACACCTCTTGCCAAGACTTCTTGCTAAACAACATAGGTCTCATAACTATTGTCAAGACTTCCTTCTCACAAGGCATCTAGGTGATCATGAATGCAAAATGCAAACAAGCATGCAAGAAAGAATGCTATGATCAACACATCCTACGGAAAATACTAGACATGAGCATGAATACACAAATCAAATGTAGCCTAGTCAATCATGCATGTTTATATCATCTAGAACATGTAAGATATGTTCAACATTAATCACAACCTAGATACATGCATAGATCTAAACTTGAATCACAAGATATGTTCAATTAATCACAAAATCAAGTTTAAATCACACAACCCAAAAACATGCTAAAATCATATGACAAATTCATTTAGATTTAAGCTAAAATTCTAGAGCATATTCCTAATCATAGATTCAACAAAAACACATGAATAGCTCAAAAGAATATAAGCACATGTATTGATGTAAGAATTCGGCCAAGAGAGCCTAATACATGTGAGGAACTATTTTTCACAAAATCAATCAATCAAAGATTATCAAATAGTCCTAGAATCAAAGCTAGCATAATACAATCCCAAACATGTGAAAACATAAGCAAAATCAAAACCTAACTCAATATGTATGATTTCAATTGAAACTCAACCTAGCTTTAAAAGAGTTCAAAACTCAAATCAAAACACTTACAATACACATATATAAGTTGAAAAAGAAAACCCAAGGCAATTGACCAAGTTTAACAAAAAAACTTTGAGAGAAAATCAATACCTTAGTTGATTTAGGTGCAGTCCCGTTTTTGTGTGTTTAGACTCTAACAACAGCAACAAAACTCACTTAAAACTTTAGAGAAACGATGGAGGATGAATAGACAAACACTCTCAACTTTGAATCACTCAAATCGGAGTTCAAATGAAGAAGTTACGGTGTTTGGAATGTGAGAAAATGTAGAGAGAAAAATTTCTGCACAATAGTTTGAATTTCTTGTTATATTGAAATGCGAGATGGAAAGAGAATATAAAGGAGAGGGAAAGAATGAAGCTTAAAGTTGAAAATGCCCCTCTTTGTTATTGCTTTCCCGAGATGGCCAGTAGGCATCTCGGGGCAGCAAGGTGTTGCAACAGAGATGGCCACGCGCCATCTCGTGCAAGCACCACTTCATGGCCTTCGGCCATGGTGCAATCCCCTTGCACTTCCCTCGTGTTCTTCGACCGATCTCCTGCCTCCGAACTCGGAATTCAAATCTGTTTGTGGATTACAAACCATAACACTCATGCGGACATGGAAATATAAGATACTCAACCCAGAAAAAAATAATTTGACTCGATATACGAAGTCGAAAACAGTGTATGCAACATGAGTTGAAAGTGTAGTATCTTTTGACTTAGAACTTGAAATCAATAGTATGAGTAACCGAAATGACCGGAACTCAATCAAGAATGATTTAAGACTAAATTCAAGTTCAATATCCATGTTATACAAACAAATACACACACAAACACAATTAACACTAGAATGCAAACTACATAGAGATAGTCTCCAATCTTGCATTTTACAAAACATGTTATTTCCATACCAATGCATGAGCATTCTTCTTCAAGTGTGTGAATGTGTTATACATGGCACACAATGATGCAGGGACACATATGAATGAATTGTATATGTGCGCCTATAATGGTGAACAATGATGTAGGGACATAAATGTATGAATTGTGTGTGTGTGCTTAAGCCTTGTAAGAGAAAGATAAGACCTTAGTATACCATTGTAAAACCAAATTGCATCCTTTCTCTTTGAAGACTTAGAACTTGCTTTGACTTGTTGTTCATCCTTCTTTGAAGCTTGAATCATCATGAATCTAAACAACTAAATCATTACAAGTAAACATCATTTTGATATGGAATTAATGTAAACACAAACTAAAACCTAACAACAAAGACATCATTACAAGACAATGATGTCCACAGGCATTGAAGCCATCCTGAAAAGCCATCCTCTTGGGCAAGAAGCCACGAGCTACTTTAGAACCTTGTCCTTGCCAGTCCAGCACGACTGATGGTGAGGGCGAGAAAAGGGAGTCTCAAGAATACCATCCTCGGGATCCCCCGTAGCCTGAACTGAATGGGGCACAGGTAGGTCGATTGGAGGAGTGGGTAATGTAACTGAATGAGCGATAACTGTAGCGGGAATCACTGATAAAGGGGTAGATGTTGTCGTAGTAGCAACTTGGGATGCAGGGCCTTCTTTGATTAGCACCTTGGAAGCCCGCGACACAAAAATAGCCATCCTGTACATAGCTGGGGTAAGAGATGGAGCTAAAATAGACGAAGCAGTAGCTAGGGTGACACGCCCCCTTTCTCTGAGGTAATCGAGAAGAACCCTCGGGGCAATCTAGCAGGAGGGGAAGAGGTCTGAGCTTGCTGAGCTTCACGGGAAGCTAGAGCAACAATAAAAACTGTTAAAAAAATATTTAAAAAGCAAGCCATCTAATAGATTAAAGCATAATAACTTGAGATCACTTAAAAGGGGTAGCATCGGAGATATGCAGATATTGGTTCACTTGGCAGGAATCCAAGGGATCAATGGTGGGGTATTTCAAATTCAAGTAGTTCCTGGCAATGATTCCTCTCAATGCTGTTTCAGATTCAGCAGGTAAGGAATCCTGATCCCATGTTGGTTTGTCATTGAAAGTTGTGGGGACTTTGAACTCGTGCCCACCTATGAAGATTGAGCACCCCCAATCATCGTCGGCCTGTATCCATTCCTCATTCCAGGTTGGATCCTTCCTTGAAGCTCCAGGGATGATGAAGTTAAGCTTGTTCTTGACCTTGGCATAGAATTGACCTCGAGAGACCCCAGCCAGACTCTCGATTTGGAAGAGGAAAGCCAACTCCTCTGCTTCGGGTTCCCAGGTTATTTTACTGAGCTCGCATTGCTCCCTCCACAGCATAAAGAAGCCGATTAGGCACCTTTAGAAGCCAGGCGTCAACTGGAGAGAAGCTAATTGAAGGGCGTTGAGGGCCCGCCGTAAGGTAGGATGGAGGGGAAGCCTGAACCCACTCTCGAGGGTCGCCACTTGAATCGAAAAGATTCCCTGGGGAGGATTGAAGACAACGTAGCCTCTGTAAGGGATGGTGAGGGAGACGCTGTCAGGAATGCCGTATTTAGATCTGATGAGACTGAGGGAGTCCTGGTCAACAGTGGAGTTGGGAATGACCCTAAAATCATACAGCGGAAGCCCCACCAAAACAGGACCGACTACCGTGACTTGACCCCTTCTAGTGGTGTAGCCTTCTCTCCTACATCAGAGTCTTTATCAACCAACTCCAAAGGGTTGTCGGGTTGATTCGAGAAGCCAGAGTCTATGAAGATGTTTCTATTAAAACGACGACATTGACAGGGCTGGGGAAGTATCCTCGTATCTCGAGATTCCTCACACCCGTTTTCGAGGAACTAAGTTAGAGCCGCATGTGCCCTCGACCATTGATTCAATGCTATCAGAAGAGTTCGACATTGCTGAACGAGGAGAGCTTGAAGGTGAATGATAGACGGTGGTGAGGTTAGAGAAAATAACGAGAGAGGAAGTATGGAAATTTGAAATTGAAAGAAAGTGTGAAAAAAAGGGATGGTGAGGCCGGGATTAAATAGGGGTTAAGGGTGTAATGATGTCGGCGATATCCTCAGGAAGATCACCTAGAGCCACAGAGTGAGCTGTAGCACGGCCGTTTTTTCCTCGAAGAACACACTAATTCAAATTCGATATTGGGTAATTAATGAGAAGATTTCGTTCGAAATTCTCATTAATTATTTTATAATGGAAAATTTTCTCAAATAAACAGGGAATCTGACTCTAACCCCAACTCTACCTCCGGTATTCAAGTCAGATGGGACTTCTGTTAATAGTAAAATTTGGATAGGGGTCAAAGAGAAATTTTACACTTTCCCACCCCAAGTCAAAGCCCATAGTTGATGTCCATGAGACCCGGGTAGACCATAAAGCTATCCTACAAGAGCAGGGAAGGTCGGCCCGGCTTCAAAACTATCAGGAAGCAAGCTAGGCGCGACCAGGACTAGCCCCCACAAGAACACTAGAACCCGGGCTTCTCGAGGCCACCAATCTGGGAACCTCGGTTCCTGGGGTCAGGCTCTTCAACCACCCCGTGAAAGCCAGGGGGTCGCCAAGCTCAAGAAACATTTGAAAGAAGCCCGACAAGCAAAGTAAGCCCCTTGGGGTTAAGACTTTCAGGGGTCAAACTTAATTCATAGCCTAAATGAAAAGCCTACCAACCACTCAAGAAGCCCACTGTCCCCTTCGCGATTCGAGGAGGAAGGAGGCCTCTAAACGAATCAAATCTGTGTTACCTCTCTGGAATGCCTACCGGGACGTCATTTCCAACCTCTCGAGAATAAAACCGAAGCATAGATCCATCTGGGACCGAAGCATAGTCCAGTAACCTCCATGAAGAATCATGACACTAGTGCATATAGGATTATCTCCACGTAATATTTACATGCAAGTCAAGAGTTTGATTCCAAAAAGAGAACAAAATTATCTCCGTCAACGATATCATCGAATCCAGTAACAATTCAAATTCAAATGAAGAATCCCGCCCGATAAGGAAGGAACGGATTCATGAGATCACGGTAAGATATTTGCGAACTAAAAACCTACTTGGACCATATATATATATATATATATATGTGTGTGTGTGTGTGTGTGTGTGTGTGAGGCCAAGCATGGTAGAAGATAGATAAAATAACAGAGGAGCAAAAAAGAAAAGGAACGACAGAGAGACGAGAAGAAAGGAGGAGAAAGGGGCCTAAATTCTTCATTTAGAACACGGTCGCCGTTGTTTCCACTATTCGACAAGCATAAAGTTACCACCTTCCTAGGTCCTAGAGAGATTGTGAGCATATGAGAGAGAAATCTATATATCCAAGCGAGTAATCAATAATAAAAGCTCCAATTTGTTATTTTTATAATCCAGACTCTCGCTTACCTCTAAACAGGGCAGGTATCAAAGGTACCGACCCCAGCCACTACTTCTGTGGTAGTGGTCTCGAGGGTGTTAATAGGAATTTCTCATCCTGAGCGAATTTTCCGTTAACAATATTAATGAGAATTACCAAGTTTTTTAACCATTAAAAAACTAATCTCATTTTCATAGCCAATTTATGTATTTACCCATTTTAATCACATTAAAAAAAACATAAAATATTAGGCTATGATGCATGTATGACATGTCAAATATATTTGTGTAGGCACTTCTAATCTAAATGACATACATATGCATGACAATGCTTTTATTAACATATAATATAAAGCATACCTGAATTGACCGAGTAATGTGGATTATTTAACCTAAAAAAAATTGGAATCTAAAATTACAAAAATACCCACAAGGCATTCTTTGGTCTTCTTGTAATTTTCGAGTCTTCCAATCTCTTCAGGTCACTTCAATTCACCTCATGAATCCTTCTTCGTGATTTTTCCAGGTCTTCAATATAGGTTACAATTATTTTTTCAATACAATAACAGTAAAAAAATTTAAACAAAAATAAAAAAATAATACAACCCATAAACTCTAAATCCACAGTATCATATAGTTAACGATCAATCATGTTTTTGTAAATTAAAAAATTTAATATACAAACAGTCAATTTAAATTGTGCCTACACAATCATACATAGAGGAGCATCGAAAACAATTTCATGTTTCGAAAATAAAATTGACTCTGATACCAATTGTTGGAACCCCATTCACCGGTACCGTAGCGAAAATGAGTTTTAATTTTTTTTATACAGATCGTAATCTGTATCTACGACCAGTGAACTTGGGATCGTTATTATTTTCGAAATAAATACATATAAAAATTATTACACTAATAAAATATATATTTTAATATAGGAAATAGTAATCAATAATAATAAGAAGATTTAGAACTTTACCAACGTTTGGAGGCTCCTTCACTTTTCGATATGCTCCAGGTCTGTACCACTGATCTTCCTCGCTATATCCTGGGACTAGTAACTACGTATAGGTGCCTCACGGTTCTCAGAAACTTAGAAAGATGTTGAAGAGGGAAATAAGAAGAAACTCTTTCTTCTAACTAAAAAAAAAACTAGATATTTTGTATGATGTTAATACACACATACTACACCATTTACATCATATGCAAATTGAATCACTTATTGTGATTCGTGTGGCTCTTTTTACATCACTTATGTGTGTTGAACAATCACATCACACTTCACTTTCTTTTAAAAAAACACAGTTTTTTTTTCAAAATAATGCGTTTGACAACAACAAAAACACCACTATTTGTCTTTTGTCAATATATATATCTGTGCTATGCGTTCTCACGCACACTCTTTTTTTTTATATTTTTTTTTCAAATAATATGTATCATATATATAAATTTTAAATTTTAAACCAAAAAAAAACTGATCATATCTTTATTTTAAAAAATAAAATCTATATTTTATTTATCAAATAAGATATTATATATATTTATATTTAAACAATTCAAATTCAAATATATATAATTTATTTTATTTAATAAATGAGATAATAAGATTATCTCATCATTCAAAAATAAATAACAATCGAAACCCTCCATTCATGACTAATTACACTATCAAATAATCTTATTATTTAATTGTCATAATTTTCATTTTAATCAATTGAATAATCTAATTACTCAATCAACTCATGACACGTGTCACTTTCGTAACACAATTAATTGAACAATCCAATTAATTAACCGTGACCCTTAATACCTAAATCGATCGGGCTTGCAAGGGGACCAAATGGACCCATAATATTTTGAGCTCCAATAATCCTCGGAATCATTAATTAAACTCTTTAATTAATATTGATTATTAACTCCGGTGTTATTCCAGTAAAAACCTGAAGATGCACTCTCTCAACTGCATACATTTTTACACTGACCGATACAATTCGGTGTCCATCGGTATAGCTATTACACATGGTGTGATCCTCAACAGTAGTTCATAATTAGAGTTGGGTCATAATGTACGTTATACCCCTCTAATTACATATATTCTTTAAGTACAGTTGATTCTCTAATGGACAATAAATCATATTCCCTCATGGAATTAGGAGAGAGCTTATATTGTCCAAGCCCCGAATCAACCCTTAAGGTAACTACCATCTACTTCTCACAAGAATGAATTGATTCCACTATTGTGTACAAACCTTCCCAGCTACAAGCCAACCCACAATCCCAACATACGAAGTATATTGATCAGGAAATGCATCTGACCTCACCCATTGTATAACAAAGACCACGATCTAACCTCAAGGAGCGGTAAGACACTCAAGATTAAAATCTCCCACATATGGCCATCATTAGTTGATATATATATAAATCTCATCGGTAAACGGATGTTGGTTTGAGATTCATTTAGATCATGGTCTAGTCATATATGATCACATCATATAAGGTGCCTCCATTTCAATATCTCATATGAATGATTCAGGGTAGAATCACTGTACATTACGGAATATACCGCAACTGCAGATTAACCACATATAAGTACCCAATTTATTTGCTATCTATGGACTCTTTAGATTGCACATCTCTTACTTCATCCATCCGTATATGACACTCATATACACAGTTCGAGATTACACCCGGCAATCTAGGATGTTAATATGTGCAAAAGTTTATAAAATAAATAACATAACAATAATGAATTGAACATTTCTTTTTTATTTACTTCATAAATCCATTTACAAATTACATGTTTAGGGCATAAACCCCAACAGTCTACCCATTCAAGATTAGAATAAAAGAGAGATTATAAAATCTGGGTTTCACTAGAGGATGTGCTCTTGGTTAACCCTTCCATTCAATTGAGCTAATTAAGATCAAGTAGATGTATACCCAATCGAAACACTCCAATAACTTCTTAAACAAATTGCAAAAGAAAGGAATGTAACAATCAACGTAATTCATCATCGAAATCAATCAATGCAAATAATAGAAAAAATTTGGTAAATTGATATAAAAATATTAAAAGTTCATTACAAGCCCACAATTAACCAAATAATCACATCATCTCCATAGTGGAGTGATTAGCTACTCATGTCTCATACAAGAAAATAGGCAAGGGAAAGAGAATAGAAGTAAACCCATAGAGGACCACTACTTTTTGAAGCTTCAAATTGATCTCCTTGCCTTTTTTTGTTGAGTAAATGATATGGATGATATGGGTTTTTGGAGGAAAATGAATTCCCAAATCAAGAAAGAGAGAATCTGTTCTTGATGGGTGTCTCCTATCTCCTAATAACAGAATAAATTCTATTTATAGGTGTCTTCAGAATGGCTAAAAATTGTTGATGCGGCAAACTGTCACATGAAATGCACGGGTTGTGCGACGGTTGTTGACGTTGATTTTTGGATTATGCCAAAAAAGCCAACAAGGATTGGATTTCGGCTATTGATTTAAAAAGAAAGAGATGCAGAGAACGTAACAAAGACAAGTTTTAGGTGGTAAAACTCCGATGGCCAGAGAAACGTCCACGGGTGGTTGAAGGATCAACCAAGCCAAAATCCATTAAGAGAATAACATGTTTACAAGCTCTCGATCTCTATTTTTTCTCTCTGTATTTACTATAATTATTGTATGCTATATTGCCTATCTTTTTTTTGGACGAGTTTATAGGTCTATTTATATGTTTATAGAACCCTAATCTGCCTTGTACAAGTAATACAGGATCTTTGTATTTAATTGTGATTCGGTTACTTTCTTGAGGTCAATTTGTCTTCTTTCCTGTTTCGGAGTCTCTTATGGAAATCGAGTGGGATTCTGGTAGTGTTGTTCAATTTGGACTTGTTTCCTTATAAGAATGTAGTCTTCGTAAAGTAATCAAGTTATTTCCTGATTGGGGACTCTTCTAACTTAAATGTTCCATTTTATTTGGGATTCCTTCTTGATGGATATCTTTGCGTATTTAATGACTTAATCCGTGTGAAATAAGCACCAAGTTCTTACTTGAGTTGTATTTATTCTCGAGTAAGAGCAATACCTGATGGTCCCGAGTAGCACCGTTTGAGCCCGAGTAGGAGCGTTGATTAACCAGTCCAGAGTGCTGTTAACTGATCCCGAGTAGGTTTTATTCAATATGTGCTTACTCGGGATTTCTTCTCTTTAATGATGCCTTATAGGATATTTTCCGAATGTACATTTAGGCATCCACCTGGCTATTTTTTCCTTCCTGTCAATGACGTGTATGCTTGGTAAAATTTACATACGACAACGGTTGTGACCTACACAGGACCCGTGCAATTACTTGATGCCCTGATTTTCATCCTCTGCATTAAGTGAAATGCGTGGACATTTGCGTGATGGTGCGTGGGTGCAGACCCACGCAATGGCCTGTCTTTTACTTCCTTCTTAGTGCATAGGTTGTGCGATGGTTAGGGCTCGTGCCAGACCCGCGCAATGACCTGAAAACATAAATCCACATCTTTTGTCCAATTAACTGGAATTTACCTAATCATCTGAAAACACAAATAAAGAGCCATAAGAAACTCAAAAACACCCGAAAACAAGACTAAGGTTAAGAAAATGAGGGCAAAATATATATCAATTTTGGCAACATCAAATACCCCCAAACCAAACCTTTGCACGTCCTCGAGCAATCTTAAAACAAAACAAAGACTCAAATAAAAATGACTTGATCTATGACTCTTCTAGACTCTAAAGCAAATAATCCAATAAGTCGCATGTCCAACCGGTGATGAGATGCAAGGATGTGTGATAGAGAGAAGTAAATAAATGCAAAATAATCTAAAACAACTTCGTAGGCATTTAAGAGAAATTCACAATACCACGAAAACCATGCCTAAGAGCGCTCTCATATCGAGAGCAACTCACTCCCACACCTTGAGCATAATTCACTTTGACTCTAAACCTCACCCAGTTTCGCTCTTCATTTTCCATTTAGAGACCTAAGTTCCCACTTAATCAAAGCATGCAATGATGGAATTTATGCATAGAAATCTAATGCATTGCATAAAATATACATTCAAAAACCGATAAGTGTATGTGAACTAACCTAGGAACGATTCATTATGCCATGAATATGGAAGATCAAGCTATCAACAAACATTCCCAATCAAGACATGCTATGGATCAGATAGGGCTTTCCCTTTTGATGTAATGGGGAAATGGAATTTGATGTGGTGAACAAAGAAAAATCGTAAAATTTAAGTTCAAAGATCACCAACCATGCTTAATATACTCACACACCCCACAGAAGCTCTATTACACATTTCACACTTTAACAACTTGGCATTGAAAATATACACACTTTGTGTTTCAAAATTGTACTCTACAATGTGCATACTTCACATTCACTTTCAAGGCTCTTTTCTATTATTTTCCTTTGCCTATTCTTTCATGAATTTTTCTTTTCTTTTCTTTTTGTACTCTTGCATATTACATTTTGACAATTAAGCTCATAAGTGCAAATTAGGCACTTTTACATTGTTGAGCCATTTTCACGCACAATTTCAATGTTGCCTATAAACATGATCTCCTTCCATAGAGCTTAAACCTTTCAAACACATCACATAATTCACATAGACCCCATAAGATTGGCAATAATGGTAGGCCTGTGTTTGTAGGGAAAATCGGTTCAAAACGCAACAGAAGCATGAGAAAATTTAATAAAATCAGGTTTTGCGTTTAAAAAAAAATTTCCCTTTGACTAACAAGAACCTTAACCCTAGATTAATTGATGTATATAAAAAGTGTCATACTTTTTCTTTTCATGACGATTGAACTAGCGTCGAATTGAATCGATAAGATCTTCAAATCCAATCACGAACGTGAATCACGTAGGAGTATGGGCTCCCTTTCTTTAAATTGTATACCTGAGGATGGAAACAAACAAAATCTTCTTATTTGTTAGTCACAATAATCCTCCAAGAGAAAAACCAAGAACGTCTGGTCACTTTTGAATTATCAATCAATTTGATTGAAACTCGCATGAACCTTGATTCGATGTTGTACACAAAACCCTTTTGATGCAAAGGATACTAGTGTACTATCGAAAACTAAAACGTTCCCACTTTTCTCTATGCTCGGCCGAATTCTTCACACAATGAGTTGATCGAATTTTGTCCAGAGTAAAAACAAAAATTTTTCTACCTCAAAATTCTCTCTTACTTGGCCGAATTCTCTCTTTAGTAAATCCCAAGCTTGGACGAAATTAATTCTTGCATTTAATTAGAGCAGGCCGAAATTTCCAAACCTATATATATATAGGATCATAAGTCCTCTCATAATAAGGAATTACTTGGTTGACAAGAATCATTTCCTTAGGTGGATTTATTTGGTAGTTAAGAATCCTTATCTAAAAGGAATTCTAACCTCCTCTTATATATACATAGCTAGCCGAAATTTAATAGAATATATTTAGGAGACTTAATTATTTTCCTAAGAAGGATTTATTTGGTAGTTAAGAATCCTTTCCTTAGGTAGATTTACTAGGTGGTTAAGAATCCTTATCAAAAAGAAATTCTATCCTACATTAAGACTCATACTCCAACTCAATAGTGTATTTGTAACCATATTAAAAACTTCCTAATTTGATTAGATAAATAATTTATTTTATTTATATACTTATCAAATAGTCTATAACCTCAATTATACTACCAACAATAGTATAATTTTAGGAGACCATCTCCTACAAGGAAAAAGATTTTGAATTTTAATTAAATAATTAATTAATCACCAAATTAATTAAGCTCCATTTAATTAAATTGTAAAATAAAAATAATATAATTAAGCTATTCTAAATAGCCTTGCCGCCCAACACATATAAATGGGCCAATATATTATTTTCTTATTTTATTAAATCCATTTGACCTTTATAAAAAACCCACATGTGAACTAGACCCATTCATACAAAAAGAAACAAGTGCACATGCCTCAATACAATTCTAGATGGACCCCTAAATTGGTCTGGCATAATATATCAAGTGATCAATGCAAGTTCGTGTGGATTGGGGATCTTGGCGGGCTATCTAGATTTATGCTCCAATAGACACGGCCCAATCACAATCAACAAGTGATTCACTTAGGTCCGATCTATTTAATTTTAGTTTATTCCACTAAAGAACTAAAATTAAACTCTTAAATAAAGATAGAATAAGTTGATGTTACTCATTCATACCCTAGACAACCTTATTGGAGAAAGTGTATCCTCGTGAAGAATACCAATAATTGCCAAGAGCTCATACACCGCCTATAGCTCTCCAAGTTACCATATTTACTCATATGACCACATTTTAAACTTGGATATTTTGACTTGTCCAGAAGCCATGTTTCAATAGACAATATTGAAAACTTAACATTAAAATTTAATATCCGATACCTCAAAAAATTCAATCTACTCTCATTTAATAAATGGAGCCACGATGTCCATATCTATAAATGAAGTCCTCTATCGATTAACAAATGAATACCATCAAATTATCGAGGATAGACTATGTTATATAATCGTACTCATTGATAGCTCAAATGATAACACTTGCAACCATAAGTCCAACATTTATCTCAGGATTGAAATAGACTATCCGATTGTCTTCAAATGAAAACTTTTATCCATTGACGGTTCTAGATAAAGTATTTTATTGTGATCCTATTCAATGCATCCAGTGCAGTAGATTCTTTTGCCCAAAGACACCTCACTTTGATGATTTTAGACTCATCATAACACATTTGATCCCATTCAACTGCTAGCAAAATAATCTACAACTTTGTCAAGATAAAGGCACCCAACCTTTTATCTTAAGTTGTGAATATTATTCAAGACTAACTAAAGAATTGTGTCTACCTTATACATATATAGATGTATGAACAATTCTTCTTTTCTTATAGTCTTTTGATCTTATGGTTATTTACTTTTGACAATTATAATAATTAAACAATAAATGCTATAAGATTTGTTAAACTAGAAATCACTTTATTAATATGAAAAGACTGTCAAATACATTATTATACTCCTGCTATCGAGTATAATCCCAGCAATCTCACACTAGCTCTATAGCAAATATGTCATATCTCTCATCCCTAGGTTCTCTAGATGCCCATCAAAACTCTTTTGTGGAAGGGCTTTTGTAAAGGGATCCGCTAGATTATCTATTGAAGCAATCTTGGTAATCGTCACGTCACCCCTATGCATAATTTCCCTCAGAAGGTGATACTTTCTTTCAATGTGTTTCCCTCTCTTATGACTTTTTGGTACTCTCAAATTAGCCACTGCTCCGCTATTGTCATAATAAATAGTTGTCTTCTTATTCGCATCAGGAACCACTTCCAAGTCAATCAAGAATTGGCAGAGCTAGACAGCCTCGCATGCTGCAACATACTAGGCTTCCATGGTGGAATCGGTAATACAAGATTGCTTGATACTTCTCCATATGACTGCCCCTCCTGTAATAGTAAACATAAATCCTAATGTTGATCTCATAGAGTTGGAATTTGACTAAAAATCAGAATTTGTATACCCAACGGGAATTAAATCTCCTCCAGAGTATACAAGCATATAATTTCTCGTTCTCTTGAGATACTTGAAAATATGCTTGTTTGCTGTCCAATGATTAGGACCAGGTTTCGATTATAACCTACTAAAAATGCCCACACCAAAACAAATATCTGGTCTAGTACAGAGCATTGCATACATGAGACTTCCCACTGCCAAAGCATATGGAATCCTACTCATGAATTTCTCTTTATGCTTCATTCTTAGGAACTTGTTCCTTACAAAGTTTGATTCCATGTTTGAAAGGTAACATACCTTTCTTGGAATCTTGCATGAAAAACCTAGACAGTAATTTATCTATGTATGAAGCTTGGGATAACGCAATCGTTGTATTCTTTCTATCCCTTATGACTTGGATGCCAAGAATATAACTTGCTTCTCCTAAGTCTTTCATATCAAATTGTTTTGCTAACCATTCTTTTATTGATGTCAATACACCTACATCGTTTCCAATGAGTAGTATATCATTAATGCAATGAACTAGGAAAACCAACTTGTCGCCTTTAATACTTTTGTATACACAAGGTTCATCAAGGTTTTGAATAAATCCAGAACTTTTCATTGCTTGATCGAACCTTATGTTACAGGATCTAGATGATTGCTTCAATCCATATATGGATTTTTGGAACTTGCACACCCTTTCCTCTTGGCCTTATTCAATGAATCCTTCTAGTTGCATCATGTAGATGCTTTCCTCAAGACTTCCATTAAGGAAATATGTCTTGATGTCCATTTGCCAAATCTCTAGGTCTAGAGATACCGTAAAGGATAAGAGTATCCTAATGGATTTAACCATGGCCAAAAAAGAGAAGGTTTCTTCATAATCGATACCATATTTCTGGGTATAACCTTTAGCTACCTATCTAGCTTTAAAGGTTTCCACCTTTCCATCCATTCCTCTTTTCCTCTTGTATATCCACTTGCACCCAATAGGTTTTATCCCTTTAGGCAAGTCTACAAGAGACCAGACTTTGTTTTTGAACATAGATTCAATTCCGGATTGCATTGCCTTTTGCCCATTGCAACAATCAACATCTTCCATTGCTTCCTTATACGTATAGGGATCATCATCGTCCGGGAGATTCTCTATAGATTCTCCTAGACCGATGTATCTCTCGGGTTGTCTACTAACTCTCCCATTACGATGAAGTATGGTAGATTATTGATCTTATGTTGGTACGGAACTTACAATTGGGCTTGGTTGTAAAACTTCTTATGGAATTGTATCTCTTGAAAGCTCATTTAGGACAATTCTACTTTTTTGCACAAAATTATTCATATAGCCTTTTTTAAGAAATTTTGCTTTTATCGAAACAAATATTTTAAGATTTGAAGGACTATAAAAATAATATCCTTTTGTTCATTTTGGATACCCTACAAATATGCATGTTTCTGAATTGGACTCCATCTTTTCTGTCTTTCCTTTTAACACGTATGTAGGACATCCAAATATCCTTAAGTGTTGTAAACTAGGCTTTCTCCCGGTCCACAACTCACGTGGTGTTTTAGGAACCGACTTAGATGGTACATCGTTTAGAATATACATTGCGGTTTGTAAAGGATATCCCCAGAAAGAATTAGAGAGCGTTGAATAACTCAATATAGACCAAACCATGTCCAAAGGAGTTCTATTTCTCCTTTCTGCCACCCCATTTTGTTGAGATGTGCCTAGTGCAGAAAACTGAGAAATTATCTCATTATCGATAAGATATTGCTGAAACTCACGAGATAAATATTCTCTACCACGATCAGAACTCAAGATTTTTATGCGTTTCTCAAGCTAGTTTTCTACTTCAGCTTTAAATGCTTTCAACATGTCAAAAGCATCCGACTTATGTCTCATGAGATACACATAGCCAAATCTTGAGTGGTCATCCGTGAAAGTGATGAAGTACTCATATCCACCTCTAGATTGAATGCTCATAGGTCCACACACATTAGTGTGTATCAATCGTAAACATTTGATGGCTCTTGTGCCTTTGGTAGTAAAGGACCTTTTGGTCATTTTACCTTTCAAACAAGATTCACTAGTTAGTAGATCATCAACCATTAAGTCAGTTGGAGGTCCGTCACTTACCAATTTTTTAATCCTATTAAGGTTAATATGACCTAGTCGCAAATGCCATAGGTAGGTTTCATCTTTTGATAAATTTACACTTTTATGATTAGGTTCCGTTGATTTCGTGTCAAACAAGTGAAAGATATTCGATGCAAGTAGAATAAACCATTTTCCAATGTACCTTTACAAACAAATTTGTTATTCTTACTAATAATAAAACCTTTAATAAAAGTAACTGATTATCCAAATTTATTTAAACAAGAGACCAAAATTAAATTCCTCTTGAATTGTGGTACATAATAAACGTTTATTAAGACTAACTGACTATAAGAATCTAAATTGATTCTAATATCTCCCACTACACTAGTAAACACCAACGCTTCATTGCCTAAATACAAGTTGCATTCATTCTTATTCAGTCTACTCCTTTGACCCTTTTCACCACTAAGGAAACACTTCCCTTAGATCTTGGTTACTTTCTTGGTCTCCATCTAAACGGCTCAAGTTGCTTTTTATTCTATTGTCTCTTGATCTTCTTACAGGTCTTTAACAGTAGCGACTTACCAAGCATATGAATTTCTTGACCCTTGCCTTTCTCAAGGATTTTCTTGACGCTTTGAACATCTTGCATCAAGCCTTGCAAGGTGTGTTCCTTATTATTCAAGGTGTAGTCCAACTTGAATTGATCAAAGGAATCTGATAGTGAGTTGACAATCATGTCAATTTTGGTCTCTCCATCTATCTCAGCACCATTCAGTTCAGCAATGTTGAGATGTGCTATGACTTTCATCATGTTATCTTTCACACCCTGTCCAGGTTTCATTCTATGATTCATAAAAGCAGTCATTGTCTCTCTCTCTTAGTCGTCATAGACCTCATAGCAAACATCTCCTCTAGAGACATCATTATATAGGCAACAGTCACCTATTCCTTCATGTTGCTGTTGCAACACGTCTGAGATGATGGCCATAATGTAACCTACATTTAGCTATCTCATCTGAAGACTTCCACTACTGATACTTATCTCTTTGCTCCTGAGTAGATTCATTAGTTTGGTGGTTTAGGAATAGACATAACAAATTTATGTTTTTCAACTTGCAATAACAACCTGATTTTCCTTTTCCACATGACATAATTATAATCAGTTAAAGTATTATCTTTTAGGATGTTGATTAAGGATGGGGTTACGATTTCTTTATATTAACAAAAATTATATAAGTAAATAATCACGATAAAGCACTTTCGAATATTTATCTTGAATTAAATAAAAAAATTCAATCGTAAAAATTCAACAGTAATCCAACACCCATAAATGTCACGCCTCCTTTGGGAGTTCGCAACATTTACTAGTTGGACTAGGTCCCACCTAATTGTTAACATAACAACCAACGTTTTCAATTTTAGCCTTGCAATTTTATTAACAAGAACTCTTGAGAGGATATTAATAAAATTACATTGAGTGTGTTACCAAGTTATCGACCTTCAATATAGTCCCTCACGAATACCCCTCCTTTGGGAGTAGATATCGTTTGGGCTAATTGTCTAGTCTATCCTTGTAAGGAAGTATCTTGCTAAATTCCATTCATGAAAACCTATTGGGAGGTTATTAAACAAAACATAAAGATCAACTAAATTGGAGGTCGTAGATGTTCCAAAACACCTTATCCCACTCAATTATTTAAGGCGTGTGATCAAATTCCAAAGAATGATTTACCAAGTTATCTAGATGTCAATTTAGATACATAAATCATTCTATGCATGTTCATACCAAAAGAGATATTTGAGTGGCATTCCTATTCTATATGACATGTTATCAAACAATGACAAACATTGCAATATTTACAAAAAATATAAATAGCTACAATTTTGGTCCATCCTAGAAAAACAAGTAAATTACATGTCTTGGAATCCAAAAAACTCCTTTCTTGGCGAACAAATTTTCACACGACCATCATCGTTCGGACTCTCTCAGCTGCCTCCCATGGGTGTGCGCATTCCACAAACCCATAAAGAGCTACCATGCGCAGCCCATGGCTTCCATAGGTCCGCCGTGCGCAGTCCATGCCACAACAGATGTGGTTGCGTGCTCTTCGCACGCACGTTCGTTGCTATGGCTCGCACAGTCCCTAACTTGTTCCAGTTGCTCCTAATTCTTCAAACCTTCGAGTCTTCGAAACTTGAGTATATTACAGAAGAATTATAAATAAAAATACTGCATTTTGTTTTATTACAACAACAAAACAAAAAAAAAAACTTAGTAACTACCAAGAAGGAAATTATGGTGATGATAGACCACCATTCTTGTTACAATCCCAAAACAATATTACATTGAAATTCTATGACCAAATTTGAGCAATAACAAAATATATTAAAAACATATATATCCATACATTCCGAGGTAAATATATATGCGAATGCCTAGAGGGCCATCCTTTTCTAAATCATGCATATATACAATAAAAAGAAAAAGATTCACGAACACATACATCAATAAATCAAGGGTACAACCAGGCTCTGATACCGATTAAAGGGAAAAAAAACACGCGTAGCGGAAGCGTGAGAAAATTTAATAAAAGTAGGGTTTGCGTATAAATAAAAAAATTTCCCTTTGACTAACAAGAACCTTAACCCTAGATTAACTGATGTATAAAAAAAGTGTCGTACCTTTTTTTTTCGTGACGATTGAACTAGCGTCGAATTGTATCCGCAAGATCTTCCAATCCAATCACGAGTGTGAATCACCTAGAAGTGTGGGCTTCCTTTCTTTAAATTGTACACCTGAGTATGGAAACAAACAAAATCTTCTTCTTTGCTAGTCACAATAATCCTCCAAGAGAAAAACCAAGAACGTCCGGTCACTTTTGAATCATCAATCAATTCTATTGAAACTCGCGTGAATCTTGATTCGATGTTATACGCAAAACCCTTTTGTTACAAAGGATACTAGTGTACTATCGAAAACAAAAACGTTCCCTCTTTTCTCTCTGCTTGGCAGAATTCTTCACAAAATGATTTGGTCGAATTTTGTCCAGAGTAAAAACAATAATTTTTCACCCTCAAAATTATCTCTTGCTTGGCCGAATTCTCACTTTAAAAAGTCCCAAGCTTTTTCGAAATTAATTCTTTCAATTAAATAGAGCTGGCCAAAATTTCCAATATATAAGATCATAAGTCCACTCCTAAGAAGGATTTACTTGGTTGGCAAGAATCATTTCCTTAGGTGGATTAAATTTGGTAGTTAAGAATCCTTATCTAAAAGGAATTCTATCCTCCTCTTATATATATATAGCTTGCCAAAATTTCATAGAATATAATTAGGAGACTTAATTATTTTCCTAAGAAGGATTTACTTGGTAGTTAAGAATCCTTTCCTTAGGTAGATTTACTTGGTGGTTAAAAATCCATTTCAAAAAGGAATTCTATCCTACACCAAGACTCCTAATCCAACTCAATAGTGTATGTGTAACCATATTAAAGACTTCCTAATTTGAGTAGATACATAATTCTTTTTATTTATCTACTTATCAAATAAAGCCTTTAACATTAATTATACTACCAACAATAGTATAATTTTAGGAGACCATCTCCTACAAGGAAAAAGATTTTGACTTTTAATTAAATAATAAATTAATCACCAAATTAATTAATTTCCATTTAATTAAATAATGAAATAATATAATATAATTAAGCTATTCTAAATAGCCTTGCCGCCCAACATATATATATGGGGCAATATATTTTTTTCTTATTTTATTAAATCCATTTGACCTTTATAAAAAGTCCACATGTGAACTTGACCCATTCTTACAAAAAGAAACAAGTCCACATGCCTCAATACAATTCAAGATGGACCCCTAAATTGGTCAGGTAGAATATATCAACTGATTAATGCATGTTCGTGTGGATTGGAGATCTTGGTGGGCTATCTAGATTTAAGCTCCACTAGACACAACCCAATCACAATCAACAAATGATTCACTTAGATCCGATCTATTTAATTTTAGTTCATTCCACAAAAGAACTAAAATTGAACTCTTAAATAAAGATAGAATAAGTTAATGTTACTCATTCATACCCTAGACAACCTTATTGGAGAAAGTGTCTCCTCATGAAGAATACCAGTAATCGCCAAGAGCTCATAGACCGCCTGTAGCTCTCCAAGTTACCATATTTACTCATATGACCACATTTTGAACTTGGATATCTTGATTTGTTCAGAAGCCATGTTTCAATAGACATTACTGAAAACTTAACGTTAACATTTAATATCCAATACCTCAAAACATCCATATGATGGTATTCTACTCACATTTAATAAATGGAGCCACGATGTCCATATCTTTAAATGAAGTCCTCTATCGATTAAAAATGAATACCACAAAAATATCGAGGACAGACTATGCTATATAATAGTACTCATTGATAGCTCAAATGATAACACTTGCAACCATAAGTCCATCATTTATCTCAGGATTGAGATAGACTCTTCGATTGTCTTCAAATGAAAACTTTTATCCATTGACGGTTCTAGATAAAGTATTTCATTGTGATCCTATTCAATGCACCCAGTGCACTAGATTCTTTTGCCTAAATAAACCTCACTTTGATGACTTTAGACTGATCATAACACATTTGATCCCATTCAACTACTAGCAAAAGAATCTACAACTTTGACAAGATAAAGGCGCCCAACCTTTTATCTTAAGTTTTGAATATTATTCAAGACTAACTAAATAATTGTGTCTACCTTATACATATCTAGATGCATGAGCAATTGTTCTTTTCTCATAGTCTTTTGACCTTATGGTTATTTACTTTTGACAATTATAATAATTATACTATAAATGCTATAAGATTTGCTAAACTAGAAATCACTTATTAATTTGAAAATATTGTCAAATACATTATTATACTCTTGCTATCGAGTATAATCCCAACAGTGTTTGGCTATGGTTATATGGTTACATTTTGGTTCCAAATGAAAGGTAAGCGTTTGGCTGCAAATTTGGCTATGAAGCAAACATAAGGGATAAATGAATGTGTTTAGGCATTTTTAGTAGTTATTTATAAATATTGCCTATAATCATTTCCATAGTTAGTCTATCAAGGGAATGAATGCATCTATCAAGCAATCTATAATATATTTGCAATGTATGTCCTTTGGCATATGACACTTATGACAAGAAAAGTGTTTAAAGAATAGAAAGAATTTAACACTTAATGTACTTTTATAGGCTTGTGTTTGTGAACTCACGGGTGTCTCCACTATTAGAACAAGTCACAAGAGCACCGAGTCTCCTCACATCAAGCACATAAAGGATGGATCTAGCCCATGACAATGAAAATTTGACCCATGAGTGACAAAGATTTGTTACACATGCTCATGCTTGTACAGACTTTCCAAAAGCACATGCTCAAGGCATCACATCCAAGCTAGTTAAAGCTCGAAATTTTGGCCAATGCGATACAATTGAAAATTTTGGACAAAAAAAATGACAAATAAAAGACTTAAGGTGACTCAACAAGGCCTTTACACCCCCAAACTAAAAACAACATTGTCCTCAATGTTAAAGACTAGAAGACACAAAATGGCTCATAACAATCATAAGGCAACTAAGTACAATATTAACATTTAAGCACAAGCATTCAAAATCACCAACCACTACCACAACAAAAAATTTCATTCAACATTTCATTAAAAATCGATGGCATGTAGGTAAATAAACCTCCAAACCAGTTTCCTATTATATGCACCAAAACTTGTACATGCTATATACAATATTCCCAAAACCCCCAAACCGAGTTTGGCTATATTAAAATAAATTTGTACACCTCTTGCATATTCACAAAAGCCTTCGGCTTATCAATACAAAAATGCAGCACTTATTAATCCCAAAATTGTGGAGACCCAAGATAAGCAATATATATATATATATGCACAAGTTTCCTTTCTTAAGTATTCATATAAAAAATATGCCCGAAATTGATATTCAATATTTATTCACAACCATCCATGTGAAAAATTAAAGATAAAACACAAGAGATAATGTGCCTAAAATTTGGAATGTGTTAGAAAGAAATAACCGATGTGTTTCTTCAATTGTCTATCACATGAGTAGGTCCCTGCCCGTTTTATGGGCACTCTTGGCTTACTAGTCCCTCCAAGACTCGCAAGTGGCCGGTGTCTCAAACCAAGAGATAAAACACCTAGCCTTAAAGCACAAACTTAAATGCAAGGGTTATCAAATTAATAATATTACAAACCAAGCAATATCACTCGCAAAAATTTCAATCCAAAATACACTAGCCATCATTCACATCATTTAACTAAAAACAAACAAAAAGAAATTGTTAGAACTCAAAATGAATAACCTCTATGGGTTGCCTACCAGAAGCGCCAAAGTTATCGTCTTGGCAAGACATTGTTGGATTTTTCAATTGTCATTTATGGGCAATGAACCGACTCATTCTAAACTGTCTTCAAGTCCTCTATACAGTTTTAATCTATGTCCATTCACCTTAAACTTTCAACAGTCATTGAAGCTCTGGATCTTCACCACTCTATTCGACAAAACATCCACCACCTTTTGAGGTCCTGACCATCTTGAATTCAGTTTCCCCAATAAAAGTTTCAATCTAGACACATAGAATAGAACAAGCATCCCTAGATTAAATTCTTTCCTTATCAACCTCCTATCATGGATGATCTTGGTTCTTTCTTTGTAAATTCTTGCATTCTCATAGGCTTGCAACCTGATTTCTTCCAATTCATTCAACTGAAGACTCATTTCTTCACTTGCCTTATCATATTCCCAATTCAATTTCTTGATAGCCCACCATGCATGATGTTCTAATTCCCAAATACCAATCGGAAATGGCACATACCAATGGGAATTTTGTATGTTGTCCCATATGCCCATATGCCCATATGCCCATAAGGCGTAATTCAATCTTTCTGCCCAATCTTTCCTTGTCGAGTTGACTATTTTTTCTAAACTTTGCTTGATATGCCTATTACTAACTTCGACTTATCCTGAGGTTTGTGGGTGGTATGGTGTGGCTACCTTATGATGGACTTCATATTTCTTCATTAAGTTGTTGAAATCCTATTACAGAAATGGTTGCCTCCATCATTTATTATAACACGAAGGGTGCCAAACCGAGCTAAGATATTTTCTTTGATGAACTTAACCACCACATGACTGCCATTTTTTCTTGTAGCAATAGCCACTATCAACTTAGATACATAGTCGGCTCCTACCAAGACGTAGTTATTCCTTTTTGAATATGGAAAAGGTCCCATAAAGTCCAGCCCCTATGTATCAAATATTTCCATCTTAAAAATTCCCGTCTGGGGCAACTTATTTCTCTTCCCAATATTTCCTGTACGCTGGCATCTATCACATGATGCACAAAACATATATGCATCTCTATAAAGTGACTCCCAATAGAACCCAGACTGAAGCACCGTCATTGCTGTTTTTCTCCTATCGTAATATCCATCACACTGCATATCATGATAGAATCTCAAGATGTCTTTCTGTTATGACTCTCATACACATATCCGGATCACCTGGTCTGGACCATGCTTAAATAGATATGGCTCATCCCAGAAGTATTTTCATGATTTTGCTATAAACAAAATTAGGTGGAAAGACTCCATAGGGTCAAATAATTAGCCAAGTCTGTATACCAAGGCTCTTCCCCGTGCACTACCCACAACTGTTCATCTGGAAAATCTTCTCTTAGTTTAATTTCTTCCTCTGAAGATGATCCTTCACGGACTATTCTGCTAAGGTGGTCCGCTGCCACATTTTCACAACCCTTTTTGTCTCTGATCAAATTGTCGAATTCTTGTAGTAACAAGATCCGTCTGATCAACCTAGGTTTTAAGTCTTTCTTCACTAGTAAATACCAAAGAGCTATATGATCTGAGTACACTATCACTTTTGCACTGCAAGATATTGCCTAAACTTTTCCAATTCGAAAATCACAGCTAACAACTCTTTCTCTGTTGTTTAATAATTCAATTGGGCGTCATTCAAGGTTTGGGATGAATAGTATATCACATGAGGAACCGTGTCAACCCGCTGCTTAAGGATTGCACCAACAACATAATTTGATATGTCACACATCAACTCAAAAGGCAGCTCCCAATTAGGTGGGGCCATCACCGGTACTGAAGTCAAAGCTAGTTTCAGTATATCAAATGCAACCAAACATTTGATATCAAACAAAAATTCTCGATCTTTCTGAAGGAGTTCACACAAAGGTTTGGAAATCTTTAAAAAATCTCTAATGAATCTCCTATAAAATCCTCCATGACCGAGAAACGATCTAATATCATTGACTGACCGAGGTGAAGGCAGACTCTTGATCACTTCAACCTTGTCTTTATCCACCTTGATTCCCTTGCTAGAGATGACATGCCCTAAAACAATCCTTATTTGCACAATGAAGTGACATTTTTTCTAGTTCAAGACCAAATTGCTCTACTTATACCTCTTAAGAACTACAGACAAATTATCTAAGCATAAACTGAAAGAGTCACCATAAACCGAGAAGTCATCCATAAAGACTTCTATGATCTCTCTTATCATATCTGAAAAGATGGAAGTCGTGCATCTTTGGAAGGTTCCTGGAGCATTACAAAGTCCGAATGGCATTCTCCTATACGTGAAAGTGCCAAACGAACATGTGAAAGTTGTATTCTCCTAGTCTTCTAAAGCTATAGCTATCTGATTGTAACCGGAGTACCCATCCAAGAAGCAATAAAAGCTATACCCTACAAGCCGTTCAAACATCTGATCAATGAATGGCAACGAGAAGTGATCTTTCTTGGTTGCTGCAATTAGTTTCCTATAATCAATACACACACACCAACCTGTTTGAACCTCTGAGTTACCAACTCTTTCTTCTTATTTTCTACCACTGTAATACCTGATTTCATAGGCACCACATGGATTGGGATAACCCACCGACTGTCTGTGATTGGGTATATGATTCCGGCATTCTATAACTTCAAAACTTCTTTCTTGAAAACATCCCTCAATATGGGATTTAACCTTCTCTGGGCTTCCCTAGTTGGCTTAGTGTCTTCTTCTAATATAATTCTGTGCATACGAGCGGTAGGGATAATTCTTTCAATATCTTCAATTGTCCATCTTATAGCCTCCCTATGATCTCTTGACACCTAAAACAACCTTTGCTTTTAAGTTTCATTCAATTCTGCTAAAATAATCATCGGATTCCTCCTTCTTTTTATTAAGGTAGACATATTTCACCTCTCCCGAAAGTGGCTTCAATTCGAGATCCTATGGTTTATCTTCTAAGGCATTCTTGTCCTCCTTTCTCAATTCTTCCAAGTTAACAGTTAGATCATCCATATCCCTCTTTGCATCTTCATTCTCGATTTCCAGATCCATATTCTCTTCACTATTAAATTTTTCAACACTTTCTTCTATCGCCCCATCCAACTCATCCTCTAACAAGTTCACCTAGTGATAGTCGTCTAACCCCACCGGATAGGACAAGTATGCCAAAATGTTGAATTCTACTATTTCATCCAATACCTTCATTGTTAGCGTCCAATTATGCATATTGATTACTACTCAAGCTGTGGCCAAGAATGGATGCCCCAACAAAAACATGGCATCCTTCTCCTCTCTTCTTTCCTCCATATCTATCACTACAAAGTCAGCAGGGATTATCAATTTCTTTACTTTTATTAAAACATCCTCTATATTACCTCTTGGTTGTCATGACAAAGAATCCGCCAACACTAAAGTCATGGCAGTCGGTCTTAGATCTGTGAGTCCTAGCTTCTGATAGACCGAAAAAGGTATGAGATTGATGCTTGCCCTAGAATCCAGCAAATCCTCTCGTGATTAATCACTCCTATGGTGATGTCAACTATAAAGCTCCCTGAATCTTTCATTTTTGGAGGCAAGGATTTTTGAATTACTACACTAATGTTTTCGTTCAACCGTTCCAGTTATCTAGGTCTAAACCTTTCCTTGTTATTGCTTTGTCCTTTAAAGAATTTTCCATAAGCCGGTATTTTCTTGATAGCCTCTGAAACAAATATTATGGTGTGTAATATTAATCTAGAGGGTTGGTGAATAGATTTTAAATAAATTTTATCCAATTTTCGTTAGAGGTCAAGTTGACGAAAATGCCTCTATCTAGTTACAAAAATACCACAAGTGTAATAAATGCGGAAATAGTAAAGACACTTGAGATATACGTGGAAACCCTCCAAATGAGATAAACCACGGGCTGATGAGTGTGCCACACTAGAACCTCGAATCCACTAATGGCAAAGGAATTACACCCTAATCCTAGTTTAATCCACCACCACTACCTAATCTCGGTATAAGTGAACCTAGTCCATCTTCCTTGCGATTTAAGCTACCTAATCTCGGAAGTAACACAAGTCTTACTTCTCAATGAAGAGATAAAATGTCCTAAGTGAATATATGATGATATTCAATGAACAAACAAGGCTAGGAAACCCAATATGCTTATCTAGGATAATGAGATGACAATTAATGCAATCCTAGATATCAAGAGCTAAATGACATGTTCAATAAGCTTAGTTAAACATAGATCAAACAATCCTATGAATTTATCATAATATAACACTCAATTATGGCATCACAACAATCTCTAATTTGTATCTTAAAAATGTTCTAAGAGCATACAAATAATTAAAGAGAAGGCTTAGCAAGTAAAACACTTAACTTGTAAAAAGATAGTGAAGAACTTACCAAACAAGATGTGATGAAGCAAACCTATCCATAGATGCACTCTAAATGAACTTAGATGATGCAAGATGGAGTTTTGATGCACATGGGAATGCTTTGAGTGATTAAAAATGAGTTCTTGAAAGTGTTTTTCCTTTGAAATGTGTTCTAAGGAAAATATGTGATGTTCTAAACTCTTGCACGACCTTAAAGCACTGAGTTATATATATATATATATATATATAAGATCCAAACAAAGTGAGGTCGTTTTGGAAAAAATGTTCCAGCTTTCTCTATGTGCGCTGGTAACGTGCGCTGGTCGAGTAGCGCACCACCAGCGCATAACCTAATTTTACAATAGGTGTTGGACGAGTGGTGCATCCCAGTGGCGCAACACATGCTCAAATCATCTGGAATGTTTGTGTTGGTAAGCTTGCGTTAGTCGAGTAGAGCACCACCAGCGTACGCCTACTTTTTTAAGCTATGCACGGGTGCAACAGCGCAGCTCAGTGGCACAACACATGCGACGATCCACTGGAATGTTGCGCTGGTCGAGTAGTGAGCCACCAGCACAAAGCCTATTTTCTACACTCAAACACACAAAAAACAATAAGTTCAAGAGTGATGAAAAATGCATCCTATTCTAATGCCTAGCAAGACATAAAAATTTGATTACAAAATGCAAATAAATCAACAAGAGTCATTTAAATCAAAATGAACACAAGAATAAACACACAACATATATAAATAAGAATTATGCATGAATATGTGAGTGTGTGCAACTATCTCTTCAAAGCAATTAAGCACAAGAATTTTACCTTCGGTGCTTCTCGTCTTGAGGTCTTGAGAGCCTAAGCTACCCTTACAATATACCCCAAAAATGTGATTTGTTCACGAAATAAGCCAATCAATGAATGAGGGTTTACAATCTCCCTCTTTGGCTATTTCGTGACAAAACCACCAATCAGATTGATCCTCACAAAACAAAATAAAACACCGGGAAGATATTCTACATTACAAAGAGATAAACATAAAAAAAAACCTTCAAATCTTCAATCTCTTGTAGAACTATCAACCCTACACACAAAGTAAGCACAAATACACTTTCCAACCAAGTGCATGTAAGATGATCAAGTGAATATAAAACAAAAGCATTTGCATATAAGAATATGAGTAATGCACCACATCATGCAATGCTCCCCATCAAAGGGTTACTCCCCCTAAATGTAATCTTCCCCTAAAACAAGTACTACTCATGCAGTGCTCCCCATCAAAGCCATCACATGCTACTCCCATAACATCACAATGCTAGGTCAATGCTCAATGCTTCTCCCCATTTTTGTCATGATATAAGCAAAGGAGAAGTCTCAAACTGGGTCACTCAAGGCAAAGAAAGAAAGGAGCATACAAGATTGTTGCATAATTATATAAGCCACATTTATGCAACTCTATTAATAAGAGAGAAACAAGGAGATTTATTTAAAGAAAACGTGTGAATCAAAAATGCTTTGCATACAAGACACATTGCATTCAAGTCCAAAAACAATGGTATTTTGGCAAAGCAAATTACAAAGGGTTCCAATATAATTCAAACCAATTCCACCATTTGTCATGAGAGAAGCAAGGATATAGAGTTTTTATAGATATCAAATTTTAATGGCACTATATCCAACTTTATAAGCTAAACATGGCATGAGCAACTTTGCACCCTATTTGATTTTTTTCGGGAGGATACCTGTATGATAGTAGCCATGTTCAACTAATAAAGAAAGAGAGACATTGATGCAACATTTTAGTCTCACTAGCTTCTTTTCACACAATATTTTGCATTTAACAATTGCAATCAACAATTCATGCTTTTGCATTTTTCATTAGCATGTCATTAAAGAATCATCATGTCATGGAGATAATTATAGGTCATTCAACATGTACTTCCTATGTAAATCTCCTAGTTCAAAAATGCATGTTTGAACATAAATATGACATGGATTGTAATCAAAGCAAAGTTCACACTTATTGAAGACAAATAAAATATACTATAATTTGTGCAACCAAGTTACTCAAGCAAAAAATAAAGGAGCAGAAAATAATAAAAAAGAATGGATGCAACAAGTATACAATAGCTCTCTTTGCTTGAGTTCCCCTTATGGGGTCAAATACCATAACACATCACTCCATAAACAAATCCCAATGGATATACTAAGAGTCTTGAATCGAGTAGAATATAAGGGTTTAGTAAATAGATCCGCTAGTTGATCATTTGTACCTACATGCTCAAGTACAATGCATTTGCTCTCAACTAGTTCTCTAATGAAATGATGACAGCTGTCAATATGCTTAGTCCTAGAATGCTGAATCGGATTCTTTGAAATATTAATTGCACTCATGTTATAAAAAAAAAAGTAAGAGTACCTTGATTGAATCCATAGTCGACTAGCATTTGCTTCATCCAAAGGAGATATGTGCATCCATTCCCAGCAGCAATGTATTCGGCCTCAGCCGTGGATAAGGAAATCAAATTTTTCTTCTTGCAAAACCAAGAGACAAGATTGTTCCCAAGGAAAAACCAACCGCCCGATGTACTTTTCCTATCATCATAATTTCCTACCTAATCTGCATCACTAAAGCCTACAAGACTAGCATTAGTGTCAAAAGAGTACTAAATTCCATAGTTAGATATCCCATTCACATAACGAATGATTCTCTTAACAGAAGAGAGATGGGACTCCTTAGGATCTGACTGGTACCTAGCACACACACCCACACTAAAAGAGATATCAGGCCTACTTGCAGTCAAATAGAGCAAGTTACCAATCATGTAACGATATAAAGTTCTGTCCACACTTTTACCACTAGCATCCTTGCTTATCTTCAAAGTGGTACTCATTGGTGTATCACAATGTTTGGCACTATCAAGGCCAAATTTCTTCACTAGGTTTTTGGTATACTTAGCTTGGGATATGAAAATCACATCATCCATTTGCTTAATTTGTAAACCTAGGAAGTAATTTAGCTCACCAACTAGACATGACATCAACAGATTGTTGGACATGACATGACATCAACAAATTGTTGGACTTTGGTGTCATTTGTGGAACCAAAGACTATATCATTAACATAGATTTGAGCTATAAATAGCCCATCTTTGTTTTTTTTATGAATAGAGTCTTGTCAACGCTACCCCTAGTTTAGCCATTGTCTATGAGATATTGGGTGAGACGCTCATACCAAGCCCTTAGTGTTTGTTTTAACCCATATAAAGCTTTGTTGAGGTGATAGACATGATTAGGGTGGTAAGGATCGACAAACCCTTTGGGTTGCTCAACAAACACTTCCTCTTGTAAAAAACCATTGAGGAAGGCACTCTTGACATTCATTTGATATAATTTGAACTTGTGCAAACAAGAAATGGATAAAAGAAGCCTAATGGACTCAATCCTAGCAACAGGAGGAAATGTCTCATCAAAGTCAATACCCTCAATTTGAGAGTACCCTTGTGCTACAAGCCTAGCCCTGTTTTGCACAATGTTGCCATCCTCATCAGATTTGTTCCTATATACACACTTGGTGCCTATCATATTGGTGTTCTTTGGCCTAGGAACTAGAGTCCAAACCTCATTCTTTTCAAATAAGCTAGCTCCTCTTGCATGGCAAAAACCCAAAATTTATCTTTTAAAGCTTCATCAATTTTCTTGGGTTCTATTTGAGAGGTGTAACAAGTGTAGCTAATTAGATTAGCCATTTGATGCCTAGTCCTAACACCCTCACTAACCTCTCCAATGATGTCATCTTTGTCATGGAGTTTCCTAACCCATGGAGCAGGTTATTTTGAGTTCAAGAGAGGAATCCTATTAATAGGTTGTGTTATGTCATCATCAAGGTTAGTCTTTTCAACATTAGAGACATCAACAACCTTCTCCAAAGGGGAGTCATCAACTAGATCTACCTCTTTTTCATGGTCATTAGATTTGAGCCTAGTATCATCAATGACAACATTAGATGATTCCATTACGGTCCTAGTCCTTAGATTGAAAACTCTATAGGCTCTACTATTCAAGGCATAGCCAATGAAGATACCCTCATCACTTTTAGCATCAAACTTTCCAAGTTGATCACGGTCATTCAAAATGTAGCATTTGCTTCCAAAGGTGTGGAAATAGCTAACATTTGGCTTTATACCTTTCCATAACTCATAGGAGGTTTGCCTAGTGTGAGGCCTTAGAAAGACTCTATTTCCTATGTAGCATGCCGTATTGACGGCTTCGGCCCAAAGATTCCTAGGGACATTGTTGCTGAACAACATCACAGGCAATTTCTTGAAGAACCCTATTTTCCTCTCAACAACTCCATTTTGTTGAGGTGTCCTAGGAGCCGAAAACTCATAAGAGATACCTAGACTATTGCAATAGTTTTCAAAATGGGCATTCTCAAATTTCTTCCCATGGTCACTCCTAATCCTTTTAATGCTTTTAATCTTGGAGTTCATTTCATTTTGAATTTTAGAACAATGCATTTTAAACTAGTCAAAAGTTTCAGATTTTTCTCTAAGGAAATAAGTTCAAGTGTACCTAGAGAAATCATCTACACACACAAAAATGTATCTTTTTCCATCTAAACTTTCGGTTTGCATAGAACCCATAAGATCCATGTGGAGAAGCTCTAGAGGTTCCTTGGTGGTTAAATACTTTCCCTTTTTGTGTATACTTTTTGTGTATACTTTTTGTTTGTTTCTCTTGTTAGCAAGGTCCACAAACACCATTCACCTTTTTTCCAAGCTTGGGAAGGCCTTACACAACATTGAACTTATCTAAGATTCCTAAATCCTTAAAGTTCATGTGTCCAAGTCTTTCGTGCCACAACTCAATTTATTCATCCTTGGACACATTGCAAGAGACACCTCTAGCTTCAAGACAATAGAAATTGTCGCTAGATCTCATACCTTTTAACAAGGTTTGTCCATTTGGCAATAGGATAGAACAATCATTTTTCCTAAACAAGACGGAAAGTCTTTCATCACTAAGATGTGAAATGCGTATCAAATTGGCTTTTAGACCATCAACATATAAAGCATTGGACAAGAAGGGTAATCCGGGAACGGAAATGGTTCCCTTTCCTTTAACTTTCTTTTTGGATCCATCACCAAAGGTGACATTTCCTCCCTCCTCCATCATAAGAGTCTTAAAGAAACTCTTATTTCCAGTCATGTGCCTAGAGCACCCACTATCCAAATACCAAAAATCACAAGAATAAGCATTCAAGGCAATTTGTGCAGCATGGCAAAAGTGTTCATCCTTTCTAATCCACCTAGGTACAGTATTTTTCTTCCTAGTAGTTAATGGTACATGGGCTCTAAGTGTCCTAGGATCATGCAAAGTTGTTCCATTTTTCCTAGTGACATGCATCATGGCTTAGTCTTTTTCTACATAATTTAATATATCTAAAACAATTTGGTCTAATGTGACCATCAGTACCATAAAAATGACATGTAGGAATGAATTTAGAAATCATACCATAACCTTTAGAATGCATTGGAGCCTTCCCATGTCTATGTTGTTGTCTTGATTGTTGTTGAGGAGCTTTCCTTCTTTGTTGTTAAGCAAGACTTGATTGCTTCCTTAGTTGAGCTTGCATGATAGGTATCTTCCCTTTGTGAGCTTTCGGTTGAGGGAAGTTAGCTTGAGGAGCCCTTGTAGGATAAGCTTAAGGTAGGCTTCTTGGTGCCACCTTCACTTGAGCACTACTTGAACACTCTTCTAGGTCAAGTTTCTTTCTAGGTAATTGATGAGAAGATGACCCATTGAAGTTCATGCTTCTTACAAAAATGGTATTGCTTGGAGTAGAGGACACCTTGTCATCATATCCACACTTTCATTTATGGATTGTGATGAAGATCTATCATCACTTGAGTAGTTTTCCTCTTGACTTTCATTCTCTTCTTCACAAGCATCTTTGCTCCTAAGAGTGGATGTAAATGCTATAAAGTTAGCCATGAGATCTTCATCATCCGAAGACTCATTTCCTTTATTTGGAGTCATCACTTTCACTCCATTTGGCATCCATCACTTTTCCCTTTCTCTTGACCTTGTGCTTTGCACATTCCGGGGCAAAGTGACCTATCCCACCATATTTAAAGCATTGAACTCCTTTCTTCTCGGTATTTTCTTGCCTAGGCTCAAACGTTTTGAAGAGAGCCTTTTTCTTAAAGTCTTGACCCTTGGATCCAACACCTTTCCTCTCAAACTTGTAGAATTTCTTGAACTTCCTCATTAGCAAGGCCATCTCTTCGTCCGAGTCGTCACTTTCCTCCTTCTCAACTTTGGAGGCTTTCAAAGCAATATCTTTTTGCTTTTTCGATGGTGTGGGGTTAGGACAATTCCTAGATTTACAAGCTAGAAGCCTCCCAATCACTTTACTCGGCTTCATGTCCATGTAACCACTATTCTCTTCCAAAGCCGTTACCTTAGACTCAAATTTATTGGGTAAAGATCTCATAATCTTTTGCTTGATCTTTCTATCCGAATAAGGATCACCAAGTTGATGACTTTGGTTCACAATGTCCATCAACCTTACTTCAAAGTCATTAAAGCACTTGTTCTCATCCATCTTGAGCAATTCAAATTGTGTTTGGAGAACTTGAAGCTTCGACTCCTTAACCACATCGATTCCTTCATATGCAACTTCTAGGATATCCCATGCTTCCTTAGCTATCCTAGTATTTTGAACCAACTTGTACTGGTTATCATCCATTGCACATAGGATGACATGCATTGCCTTCCTATTCCCCTTTGAAGCCTCAACTCTTGTGCATTCCACTGTGCCTTTGGTTTGAGTACATCATCTCTTCCATCTGTTGGAGTCATCATGGGTGGAGTGTAGCCATCTTCAACTGCCATCAATGCACGTTCATGAATTTGGCAAATGTACGACTGCATCTTGCCTTTCCAAGAGGCATAATTCAATTCGATGAGGAGTGGAGGTCTAGTGCTAGAAGCTCCCTCGTTGCCACCATTTCCACTCATTGTGTTTAATGAATGAAGGATATGAATGCAAATGTATGAATGATCAATACACGCACCAAAAATTGCAAGGATCACCTATATATGTCTAGGAACCTGCTCTGATACCAATTGAAACAAATATTATGGTGTGTAATATTAATCTAGAGGGGGGGTGGGGGGGGGGGGGGGGGTGAATAGATTTTAAATAGATTTTACCCAATTTTCATTAAAGGTCAAGTTGACGAAAATGCCCCTATCTAGTTACAAAAATACCACAAGTATAATAAATGCGGAAATAGTAAAGACACTTGAGATATACGTTGAAACCCTCAAAATGGGAAAAACCACTGGCTGATGAGTGCGCCACACTAGAACCTTGAATCCACTAATGGCATAGGAATTACAACCTAATCCCGGTTTAATCCACCACCACTACCTAATCCCCTGTATAAGTGAACCTATTCCATATTGCTTGCGATTTAAGCTACCTACTCCCGGAAGCAACACAAGTCTTACTTCTCAATGGAGAGATAAAATGTCCTAAGTGAATATATGATGATATTCAATGAAAAAACAAGGCTAGAAAACCATATATGCTTATCTAGGATAATGAGATGACAATTAATGCAATCCTAGATATCAAGAGCTAAATGACATGTTCAAGAAGCTTAGCTAAACATAGATCAAACAATCCTATGAAGCTATCACAATACAACACTCAATCATGGCATCACAACAATCTCTAATTTGTATTTAGAAAATGTTCTAAGAGCATACAAATAATTAAAGAGAAGGCTTAGCAAGTAAAACACTTAACTTGTAAGAAGAAAGTGAAGAACTTACCAAACAAGATGTGATGAAAATTCTTGAGGTCTTGAGAGCCTAAGCTACCGCTACATTATACCCTAAAAATGTGATTTGTTCACAAAATAAGCCAATCAACAAATGAGGACTTTACAGCCTCGAACAAAGTTAAGTTGATTGTGACCTTGGGTAGGATCTCAAAAATGTCTTGGTAGGATTTTTCCATCATAGAATTCTTTAATCTTTCGAGATAAAGTATAGTTGGTATGTACGGGTTGGGTGATTTGTGGAATATTGGTTCCGATTCTGGCTCAACTACACTATCATTTTCTTCATTTCTTTCCCTTTCTTCACACCTTTTCTTCTTCTTTAATACCTTCCTGATCTTCAACTATGACGTCCTCATTCTTATTACCCAATGTACTTCGACTTTTAAGAACTACCATTGCTTGTTCAGGTTGGCTTGGAAACTTGTCCTTTTATCTTTCTCCTATAATCTCGACTATTTGCCTTATATATCCTTCAATCCTCTTAATCGATGCACATACCTCATTCACCCTCTTTTCATTCTTCATGATGTAACTATCTAACCTTTCTTGAGCCCTTCTTTCCGACTCCTACAACTTACGAGATGTTTGTTCCGTTAGTTTTGCAAATATGTGCATTTGTTCTTAAAGAAAGTTAATATTTATTTGATTAGCATTAGCCCAATCTTGATGGTGGGAGCACTCTTCGTATGATGCCAATGTTGGCCATGTCTACTTGGTGTCAAGATCAAATCCCGACAGCTCTCCGCAAACTCGATTGCTAGATTCCATAAAATTTTGCACCATTCCTTTAAAAGACTTCTCCCTATTTTCACAATTTGTCCACTGTAATCCTGGATCCAGACCCCATTCTTGTTCATGTTGTTGGTCAAACATGTCCTAACTTGTCCTTGAATTTTGCCAATAGGAATCCATGAGTCCTGAAATACCAAAACACCAATAGCAAGAGGAGAAAAAGGAACAAAGGGAACTAAACTACCAAAAAAAACTATAACAAGAAATAACTACTTTCTAAGGCTAAAACAAAAACTATTCTAACTACATAAGCAAATCTAATCAAAAAGCTTATACGTTGATCCTTGGCAACGACGCCATTATGACGAATGCCATTTTGTATATGTAAAATAGTTTGTCAAACAAAAAATTTAATCCCGAATTGAACTCAAAGTTTATGAACAATATAATGGCAAGTATGGGTATCGTCCACAAATATCGAGTTAAGCTTATATGATCAAATTAGGCTTTTAAGTAAAGGCTAGAAAAGTAAATTGAAATGGTTGAAGAGTGAAGTGAAAACAAGTAAATCTAAACTAGTTTAAACAACTTTAAAACGCACAAGTAGTGAACGGAAGATAAATGATATGAATACTAGGGCAATGATGTATTCATTAGGCATGCTAGGGGCAAGTTGAACTTACACTATAACGAGCAATAAACAAAGGTAACCAAGCTAGATGTATAGCATTGATTATATATCACTATGGGCGTGCGTACCCATGGCCTCTACCCATGGGCGTACGCATTCCACAACCCCATTATGGGCCGCCACACGCAGCCCATGGCTTCCATAGGGTTACCGTGCGCAGCCCATGCCACAACAAAAGTGTTCGCGTGCTCATCGCATGCACGTTTGGTTGCTATGGCTCGCACGGTCTCAAACTTGTTCCAGTTTCTTCCAATTCTTCAAACCTTCGAGTCTTCGATACTTGAATGTATTACAGAAGAATTTTAAATAAAAAATACTATAAATTTTTTATTATTATTACAACAACAAAATAAAAAAAACTTAGCAACTACCAAGAAGGAAATTATGGCGATGATAGGCTACCCTTCTTGTTACAATCCCAAAATAAAAATACATTGAAATTCTAGGACTAAAATTGAGCAATAACAAACCACATATATATATTTATATCCATATATTCCAATGTAAATATATATGCGAATACCTAGAGTGTCATCTCTTTCTAAAACATGCATATATATAATAAAAAGAAAAAGATTCACGAGCACATACATCAATTAATCAAGGGTACAACAAGGCTCTAATACCAATTGTAGGGAAAAATCACGCAGCAGAAGCGAGAAAAATTAAAGTAAGAGTTTGCGTATAAATAAAAATTTTCCCTTGTAAATAACAAGAACCTTAACCCTAGATTAATTGATGTATATAAAAGTATCAAACCTTTTTCTTATGACTATTGAACAAGCGCCAGATTGAATCCGTAAGATCTTCCACTCCAATCATGAACGTGAATCACCTAGGAGTGTGGGCTCCCTCTCTTTCTAATTATATACCTAAGGATGGAAACAAACAGAATATTCTTCTTTGTTAGTCACAAAAATCCTCCAAGAAGAAAACAAAGAACATTAGGTCACTTGTGAATTATCAATCAATTTGATTGAAACTCGCGTGAACCTTGATTCGATGTTGTATATAAAACCTTTTAATGTAAAGGCTACTAGTGTACTATCGAAAACTAAATGTTCTTTCTTCCTTCTCTTCTTTGCTGAATCTCAAACTATTTCTTAGAGTTGATCGAATTTTGTCTAGAGCAAAAACAGATTTTTCTCCTAAAATTCTTATGGTGGACGATTCTCTCCAAGTTGAGATCTTTAGGTTGGACGAAATCTTCTCTTAAATTGAACTAGGGCTGGCCGAAATTTAAGAGAAATATATATAGGATCATAAATCCTCACCTAAGAAGGATTTACTTAGTTGTTAAGAATATTTTCCTTAGGTGGATTTACTTAGCGATTAAGAATCCTTTTCAAAGAAGAATTCTACCCTTAGGTAGATTTACCTGGTGACCAAGAATCCTTTTCCGAAAAGAATTCATTCCTACACCAAGACTCTTAATCCAACTCAATAGTGTATTTGTAACCATATTAAAGATTTTCTAATTTGACTAGACAAATAATTCCTATTATTTATCTATTTATCAAATATAATCTTTAATACAAATTATACTACCAAAGGTAGTATAATATTATGAGACCATCTCCTACTAGAAAATAGATTTTGACTTTTAATTAAGTAATTATTTAATTACCAAATGAATTAATTTCCATTTAATTAAATAAAAAAATAAAAAATATATAATTAAGCTAAACTATATAGCTTTGCCACCCAACACAATATATGGACCACTATATTTTTTTTAATATTTTATTAAATCCATTGGACCTTAATAAAAAGTCCACATGTGAACTAGACCTATTCTTACCAAAAGAAACAAGTCCACATGCCTCAATACAATTCTAGATAGACCCATAAATTTGTCCGGTAGAATATATCAAGTGACATGCAAGTTCGTGTGGATTGGGGATCTTGGCGGGCTATCTAAATTCATGCTCCAATAGACACAACCCAATCACAATCAACAAAAGATTCACTTAGGTTCGACTATTGATTTTAGTTCATTCCACTAAAGAACTAAAATTGAACTCTTAAATAAAGATAGAATAAGTTAATATTTCTCATTCATACCCTAGAAAATCCTAACGGTGAAAGTGTATCCTCATGAAGAATACCAGTAATCGCCAAGAGCTCAAAGACCGCTTATAGCTCTCCAAGGTACCATATTTACTCATATGACCACATTTTGAAATTGGATATTTTGACTAGCCCAGAAGCCATGTTTCAATAGACACTATTGAAATTTTAACGTTAAGATTTAATATCCTATACCTAAAAACATCCATATGATGATATTCAACTCTCATTTAATAAATGGAGCCACGATGTCTATATCTAAAAATGAAGTCCTATATCGATTAACAAATGAATACAACCAAACTATCGAGGATAGACTATGCTATATAATCGTACTCATTGATAGCTCAAATGATAACACTTGCAACCATAAGTCCATCATTTATCTTAGGATTAAGATAGACTCTCCATTTGTCTTCAAGTTAAAACTTTTATACATTGACGGTTCTAGAAAAAGTAATTCACTGTGATACTATTCAATGCATCCAGTGCACTAGATTCTTTTGCCCAAAGAAACCACACTTTGATGATTTGTACTCATCATAACACATTTGATCCCACTCAAATGCTAGCAAAAGAATCTACAACTTTGACAAGATAAATGCGCCCAACCTTTATCTTAAGTTATGAATATTATTCAAGACTAACTAAAGAATTGTGTCTACCTCATACATATCTAGATGTATGAACAATTCTTCTTTTCTCAAAGTCTTTTGACCTTATGATTATTTACTTTTGACAATTATTATAATTAAACTATAAATGCATTAAGATTTGTTAAACTAGAAATCACTTTATTAATATGAAAAGATTGTCAAATACGTTATAATACTCTTGCTATTGAGCATAAACCCAACAATCTCCCATTTTCTCTACAGAAAATGTGTCATATCTCTCATCCCCATGTTCTCTAGATGTCCATCAAAACTCTTTTATGGAAGAGCATTTATAAAGGGATCTGCTAGATTATCTGCTGATGTGATGTTAGTAATCATCACTTCACCCCTATGCACAATTTCCCTCAGAAGGTGATACTTTCTTTCAATGTATTTCCCTATCTTATGACTTCTTAGTTCTCTCGAATTAGCCACTGATCCACTATTGTCACAATAAATAGTGATCTACTCATTCTTATCAGGAACCACTTCCAAGTCAATCAAGAATTGGCGGAGCTAGACAGCCTCGCATGCGGCAACATACTTGACTTCCATGGTGGAATCGGCAATACAAGATTGCTTGATACTCCTCCTTATGACTGCCCCTCCTCCAATAGTAAACACAGATCCTGATGTTGATCGCCTAGAGTCAGAATCTATATACCCAACGAGAATTAAATCCCTTCTAGAGTATACAAGCATATAATCTCTCGTTCTCCTAAGATACTTGAAAATATGCTTGACTGTCGTCCAGTGATCAGGACCAGGCATCAATTGTAACCTGCTAACTATGTCCACAATAAAACAAATATCTTGTCTAGTACAATGCATCACATAAATGAGACTTCCAACTGCCGATGCATATGGAACCCTACTCATGAATTGCTCATCATGCTCCTTCTTAGGAACTTGTTCCTTAGAAAGTTTGATTCCAGGTCTGAAAGGTAACATACCTTTCTTGGAATCTTGCATGGACAACCTAGACAAGATTTTATCTATGTAAGAAGCTTGGTTTAATGCAATCATTCTATTCTTTCTATCCTTTATAACTTGGATACCAAGAATATAACTTGCTTCTCCAAAACCCTTCATATCAAATTGTTTTGCTAACCATTACTTTATTGACGTCAATACACCTAAATCCTCTCCGATGAGTATTATATCATCAACATAAAGAACTTGGAAAACTAACTTGTCGCATTTAATCCTTTTGTATACACAAGGTTCATTAAGGTTTTTAATAAATCCAAGACTTTTAACGGCTTGATCGAACCTTATGTTCCAGGGTCTAGATGCTTGCTTCAATCCATATATGGATCTTTACAACTTGCATACCTTTTTCGCTTGGCCTTTTTCAATGAATCCTTCTTTTTGCATCATGTAGATGCTTTCGTCATGACTTCCATTAAGGAAAGCTGTCTTGACATCCATTTGAAAAATCTCTAGGTCTAGAGATGCCACACTAGATAAGAGTATCCTAATGGATTTAAGCATAGCCACGTGATAGAAGGTTTCTTCATAATCGATACATTCCTTCTGTGTATAACCTTTAGCTACTATTCTAGCTTTAAAGGTTTCCACCTTTCCATCCATTCCTCTTTTCCTCTTGTATACCCACTTACACCTGATGGGTTTTATCCCTTTAGGCAAGTCTACAAGAGACCAGACTTTGTTTTTAATAATAAATTCAATTTTGGATTGCATTGCCTTTTGCCAATAGCGATAATCAACATCTTCCACTACTTCCTTGTACGTATAGAGATCATCGTCGTCTAAAAGATTCTCTACAGATTTACCTAGACCGATACATCTCTCTAGTTGTCTACTAATCCACCCACTACAACGAGGTACGGTAAATTGTTGATCTTGTGCTGGTACGGAACTTACCATTGGGCTTGGTTGCAAAACCTCTTGTGGAATTGTATCTTCTAAAAGCTCATTTAGGAAAATTCTACTTTTAGGCACAAATTTATTCATATAGTCCTCGTCAAGAAATTTAGCATTTGTCGAAACAAATACTTTAAGATCTGAAGGACTGTAAAAATAAGGTCATTTTGTTCCTTTTGGATACCCTACAAATATGCATGTTTTTGAACGGAACTCCATCTTTTTCATATTTCCTTGTAACACGTGCACAAGAAATCCAAATATCAACAAGTGTTGTAAACTAGGATTTTGCCCGATCCATAACTCATGCGGTGTTTTAGGAACCGACTTAGATGGTACATAGTTTAGAATATACATGGCAGTTTGTAAAGCATATCCCCAAAAAAAATTAGGAAGCGTTGAATAATGTAACATAGACCTAACCATGTCCAAAAGAGTTTTATTTCTCCTTTCTGGCACCCCATTTTGTTCTGGTGTACCTGGTATAAAAAACTGATATATTATCCCATTATCAATAAGATATTGCTGAAACTCACTAGATAGATATTCTCCACCACGATCAGATCTCAAGATTTTTATGTGTTTCTCAAGCTGATTTTCTACTTCAGCTTTAAATGGTTTGAACATGTCAAAAGCATCTGACTTATGTCTAATGAGGTACACATAGCCAAATCTTTAGTGATCATCCATGAAAGTAATGAAGCACTCATGTTCACCTCTAGCTTAAATGCTCATAGGTCCACACACATTAGTATGTATCAATCATAAACATTCAATGGCTCTTGTGCCTTTGGTCGTAAACGACCTTTTGGTCATTTTACCTTCCAAACAAGATTCACAAGTTAGTAGATCATCAACTTTTAAGTCACTTAGAGGTTCATCACTTACCAATCTTTTAATTGTATTAAGGTTAATATGACCTAGGCACGAAGGTCGTAGTTAGGTTTCATATTTTGATAATTTTATTCTTATATGAGTAGGTTCCGTTGATTTCATGTCTAACAAGAGAGAGATATTTCAATGTAAATAGAATAAACCGTTTTCCAATGTACCTTCGTAAACAATTTTGTCATTCTTACTAATAATAAAAGCTTTATTTTAGGTAACCGAATAACCAAATTTATTTAAACAAAAAACTGCAATTAAATTCCTCTTGAATTGAGGTACCTAAAAACGTCTATTAATTCTAAATGCCTATAAGAATCTAAACTAATTCTAATATCTCCCTCTGAACTAGAAGACACCAACGCTTCATTGCCTAAACACAAGTTGAATTCGTTCTCATTAAGCCTTCTCCTTTCCCTGAACCCTTATAAGTAAAAACGAACATGATTAGTGGCTCCAGAGTCTATGATCCAAGAATCCATGGAATCCGCCAAAAAACATGTTTCAAGATAATTAATATTACCTTCTTCCTTCATGTCTTGAGATTTTGGGCAATTTTTTTTTCAATGTCCCTTTTCACCACAAAGAAAACACTTCCCTTTGATCTTGGATACTTTCTTTGTCTCCTTCTTAGTAGGTCCTAGTTAATTTTTCTTCTGTTGTTTCTTGACCTTCTTACGGGTCTTAAAAGTAACAACTTTACCTACGGTCTGAATCTCATGACCCTTGCCTTTCACAAGGATTTTTTTTATGCTTTGAACATCTTGCATCAGGCCTTGCAAGGTGTATTCCTTATTATTCAAGGTGTAGTCCAACTTGAATTGATCAAAGGAATCCGACAGTGAGTTGACAATCATGTCAATTTTGGTCTCACCATCTATCTCAGCACCATTCAGTTCATTAATGTTGAGATGTGCTATGACTTTCATTATGTGATTTTTCACACCCTATCTAGGTTTCATCCTAAGATTCATAAAAGCAGTCAATGCCTCTCTCTTAGTCATCCTAGACCTCATAGCAAACATCTCCTCTAGAGACATCATTATATCGACAGCAATCTCCTTCCTTCAAGTTGTTGTTGCAACACGGTGGAGATGGTGGCAATAATGTAACATTTAGCCATCTCATCAGAAGACTCCCACTACTGATACTCATCTCTTTGCTCCTGAGTAGATTCATTAGTAGGAGTAGGTGGTTTAGGAGTGCACATAATGAACTTATGCTTTTCGGATTGCAATAAAAGCCCAATTTTCCTTTTTCATGCGACATAATTATCACCAGTTACAGTATTGTCTTTTAGGATGTTAATTAGGGATGGGGTCATGATTTCTGAACAATAACAAAAATTGTATTTGTAAATAATCAAGATAAAGCACTTTTGAGTATTTATCTTGAATTGAAATAAAATAATTCAATCGTAAAAATTCAACGGTGATCCAACACCCATAAATGTCACGCTTCCTTTGGGAGTTCGCAACATTTACTAGTTGGACTAGGTCGAACGTAATTGTTACCATAACAACCAAAGTTTTCAATTTTAGCCTTGAAATTTTATTAACAAGAACTCTTGAAAGGATATTAATAAAATTACATTAAGTGTGTTACCAAGTTATCGACTTTCAATATACCCCCTCACGAATATCCCTTATTTGGGAGTAGATATCGTTTGGGCTAATTGTCTAGTCTATCCTTGTAAAGAAGTATCTTGCAAAATTCCTTTCATGAATACCTCTTGGGAGGATATTATACGTAACATAAACCTCAACTAAACTTGGAGGCAGTAGGTGTTCCAAAACACCTTCCCCCACTCAATGATTTAAGGCGTGTGATCGAATTCCAAAGAATGATTTACCAAGTTATCTAGATGCCAATTTATATACCTAAACGAATCTATGGATGTTCATACCAAAAGAGATATATGAGTGGTACTCCTATTCTATATGACATGTTATCAAACAATGACAAACATTGCAATATTTACAAAAAAATAAAATAACTACAATTTTGGTCCATCCTAGAAAAGTAAGTCTTCACGCGACCTTTCTTGGTGAACAAGTCTTCACGCTACCATCATCGTTTAGACTCCCTCGACTGCATCCTATGGGCGTGCGCACCCTTGGGCCCTACCTATAGGCCTGCGCATGCCACAACCCCATAAATTGCTGCCATGCACCACCCATGTTTTCCATAGGGCTGCCGTGCGCAACCCATGCCACTACAAACGTGGATGTGAGCTCTTCGTATGCACGTTTATTGCTACGGCTCGCACGGTCTCAAACTTGTTCCGGTTGATTCCAATTCTTCAAACCTTCGAATCTTCGATGCTTGAATGTATTACAGAAGAATTTTAAATAAAAAATACTGCAGATTTTTTGTTATCATTACAACAACAAAATAAAAAAAACAACTTAGCAACTACCAAGAAGGAAATTATTGCGATAATATGCCACCTTTCTTGTTACAATCCCAAAAAAAAATACATTGAAATTCTAGGACCAAAATTAAGCAATAACAAACCACATATAAAACATATATATATCCATACATTCCAATGTAAATATATATGCGAATACCTAGAGTGTCTCTTTCTAAAACATGCATATATACAATAAAAAGAAAAAGATTCACGAACATACACATCAATTAATCAAGGGTACAACCAGGTTCTGATACCAATTGTAGGGGAAAATCACGCAGTGGAAGCGAGAAAAATTGAAATTAGGGTTTGCATATAAATAAAAAAATTCCTTTTAAAATAACAAGAACCTTAACCCTATATTAATTGATGTATATAAAAGTATCAAACCTTTTTCTCATGACGATTGAACTAGCATCGAATTGAATCCGTAAGATCTTCAAATCCAACCACGAACGTGAATCCCTAAGAGTGTGGGCTCCCTCTCTTTCTAATTGTATACTTGAGGGTGGAAACAAACAAAATCTTTTTCTTTGTTAGTCACAATAATCCTTGAAGAAGAAAACAAAGAACGTTAGGTCACTTGTGAATTATCAATTAGTTTGATTGAAACATGCATGAAACTTGATTCGATGTTCTACATAAAACCTTTTAATGTAAGGCTACTAGTGTACTATTGAAAACTAAACGTTCTTTCTTCCTTTTATTCTTTGCCGAATCTCACACTATTTGATAGAGTTGATCAAATTTTGTCTAGATCAAAAACAGATTTTTCTCCTAAAATTCTTATGGTGGCCGAATTCTCTCCAAGTTGAATTCTTTAGGTTGGCAAAAACCTTCTCTCAATTTGAACTAGAAATGTATGTAGGATCATAAATCCTCTCCTAAAAAGGATTTACGTGGTTGTTAAGAATCCTTTCCTTAGGTGTATTTACTTGGTTGTTAAGAATCCTTTTTAAAGAAAAAATATACCATTAGGTAGATTTACTTGGTGACCAAGAATCTTTTTGCAAAAAGAATTCTTTCCTACACCAAGACTCCTAATCCAACTCAATAGTATATTTGTAACCATATTAAAGATTTTCAAATTTGACAAGAAAAATAATTCCTATTATTTATCAACTTATCAAATATAATCTTTGATATTAATTATAATACCAACAATAGTATAATATTAGTAGACCATCTCCTACCAAAAAAAGATTTTGACTTTTAATTAAATAATTAATTAATTACTATATGAATTAATTTTCATATAATTAAATAATAAATAAAAATAATATAATTAAGCTGAACTACATAGCTTTACTGCCCAACAAAATATTTGGACCATTATATATTTTTTTCTATTTTATTAAATCCATTGGACCTTAATAAAAAGTTCACTAGGAACTAAACCCATTCCTACAAAATGAAACAAGTCCACATGCCGCAATACAATTCTAGATAGACCACTAAATTGGTCTAGTATAATATATCAAGTGATCCTTGCAAGTTCGTGTGGATTGGGAATCTTGACGGGCTATCTAAATTTAAGCTCTAATAGACACAACCCAATCACAATCAACAAATGATTCACTTAGGTCCGATATATTAATTTTAGTTTATTCCACTAAAGAACTAAAATTAAACTCTTAAATAAAGATAGAATAAGTTAATATTTCTCATTCATACCCTAGATAATCTTAAAGGAGAAAGTGTATCCACGTGAAAAATACCAGTAATCGCCAAGAGCTCATAGACCGCCTATAGCTCTCTAAGTTACCATATTTACTCATATGACCACATTTTGAACTTGGATATCTTGATTTGTTCAGAAGCCATGTTTCAAAAGACACTATTAAAAACTTAACATTAAGATTTAATATCGAATGCCTCAAAACATCCATATGATGATATTCTACTCTCATTTTAAAAATGGAGCTTTGATGTCCATATCTATAAATGAATTCCTCTATCGATTAACAAATGAATACCACCAAACTATCGAGGATAGACTATGCTATATAATCGTACTCATTGATAGCTCAAATGATAACACTTGTAACCATAAGTCTATCATTTATCTCAGGTTTGAGATAGACTCTCTGATTGTTTTCAAGTGAAAACTTTTATCCATTGACGGTTCTAGATAAAGTAATTGAATGTGATCCTATTCAATGCACCCAGTCCACTAGAATATTTTGCCCAAAGACACCACACTTTGATGATTTTAGACTCATCATAACACTTTTGATCCCACTCAAATGCTAGCAAAAGAATCTACAACTTTGACAAGATAAAGGTGCCCAACATTTATCTTAAGTTGTGAATATTATTGAAGACTAACTAAAGAATTGTGTCTACCTCATACATATCTAGATGTATGAACAATTCTTCTTTTCTCATAGTCTTTTGACCTTATGATTATTTACTTTTGACAATTATTATAATTAAACTATAAATGCTATAAGATTTGTTAAACTAGACAACACTTTATTAATATGAAAAGATTGTCAAATACGTTATTATACTCTTGCTATCGAGTATAATCCCAAGAAAATATTAAAAGTTCATTACAAGCCCATAATTAACCAAAGAATCACATCATCTCCCGTGTGGAGTGATTAGCTATTCCTGTCTCTTACAAGAAAATAGGCCTGGGAATGAGAATAGAAGTAAACCAATGGAGGACCACTCATTCTTGAAGCTTAAAATTGATCTCCTTTCCTTCCTTTGTTGAGTAGATGATATGGATGATTTGGTTTTTAGAGGAAAATAAATTCCTAGATCTGGAGAGATAAAATATGTTCTTGATGGGTGTCTCTTCTCTGCTTATAACAAAATAGGTTATATTTTTAGGTATTTTCAGAATGGATGAAAATTGTTGATGTGGCAACCTGTCGCACGAAATGCACGGGTTACACAGGACCCGCGTAATTACCTGATGCCCTGATTTTCATCTCCCAACTTAAGTGAAATGCATGGACACTTGTGCAGTTGTGCGTTGGTGCACTGGCGTAGACTCACGCAATGGCCTGGCTTCTACTTCCTTCTTAGTGTGAAGGTTTTACGCTGGTCAAGACCCACGTAAGACCCGCGCAAAGACCTTTTTGCTCCTCAACAATTCTTTAGTCTTTTTCATAAATCCGTATCTTTTGTCCAATTAACCAGAATGTACCTAATCATCTGACAACACAAATAAAGAGCCATAAAGGAAGCAAAAACACCTAAAATTAAGAAAAAAGTTAAAGAAATGAGGGCCAAAATATATAACAATTTTGGCATGATAACTTCACCATGTGCTTAAGTTTTTTTCTCTTAAGAAGGCCATGTACTTATGTATTTTTGTCTTAAAGATGAGGCTTCTTGTCTTATGGGGGAGAAAACTAATTCTTGTATGTATGAGATAGGGGTGTCTTATTTCTGTGTATATTTTTTGTGTATGTTTATCTCACCAACAATCTTCTTTGTAAAAGATTTCTTGTTTGTTTCGTTGTACTTGTAGCACAGATGATTTGATGTTTAAAGAAGAGATTCTTGAAGACTCATGAAGATATGAAGACATTCTAGTCTAGGGATCTCTTTGTAATGTGGGGTTGTGAGAATGCAATCAACTGTGATTATGTGCTTGAGTGATCATTGTATAATGAGGTTGAGTTTTTGCCATGAAATAGCCAAATATGGAGATTGTTAGGTTTTAGAATTGTGTTGGCTTGATTCCTGTTGACGATGATTTCAAGACAATTCCTTCACCACACAATTAAAAAGCGAAGTAACAACTTATTGCAAACAAAAATAATGAGAAAATAAATAATACACAGAGTTTTACGTGGTAAAACCACATTGGGGAAACGTCCATGGTTGACAATCATAGCAACATGAATTAACTATTATAGAAAAAGATTACATACTCAATCTCTCTCTCGTGCTATCAATTATCAAATTGCGTTCACCCCTTTATGGGTATTATCAGGGTCTATTTATTCATGAGTAGAACCCTAGTTTTTGTTGTACAAGTAAGGAAAGTCTTTGTTATTTAATAAAATTCTAACTTCTTAGAGTCGTACCTTCTTTCTTTCCTATTTGGAGTTGATTTTCATTTCAATTGTCTTTAGATATCTTTCCCAATATGGATTCTGATATCTATAAGGAAGTTTGTTTCTATATCAGAATACACTTCCAGAAGCCTTTTTCAAGTCAGACTTTGTTTAACGTATTCGAGTGGTGTTTCCATTGAACATGGGTGTTGTCCACGTGTCAGGCGACTAATAGTCTATTTCCCTGACCATTCTCATTTAAACGTTGATCATCAAGGCAATCCCATCCCTAGCCCTGACCATCTTGACAACCCAATCGGATTCACTCCCCCGATCATCCGTGTTATTTAGGTCGGGGGGACTGGTAGTGTTTTCGCCGTCCTTCTTGAGTTTACTTAATCTGATCGTCTCCCAGTGACTTCGCACCCCTGACTCTGGTCCTTGCTAACATGTCACATCTTTTAGAATTTTTTAATAACAACACCCCTTTAAACATATGAGACTGAGTATCTCGTTCGAAATGGAACTCACTCAACGAAGTTGGTTTAACTTATTATTATTTTTTGTCGTGGTGTCCATAAATTCACATTTAATGCTTTACGACTGAACGTTAGTCTCAATCAGGTTTATTTCGGTTGATGCAATTATATGTCCATTTTAAAATGGCGTGCATTTTTTGTTCCTTGTACACCTACCCCCCATTCGCGTCTGATGATGTACGCTTGCTTCTATGATGTCATTCGTTCCTATATATATATCAGAGACTTTTCATTTTTCCCTTATGATTTCATAGTGATTTATCTTAAAAACCCTAACTTTTATTTTCCTTCGGATTTTTGGCTTTCCATCTTCAAACTTCTGTATTTTCATCACATCCGCGCACATCCTAGGTATGGACCTAACTCTTCGTTATCGATATTTTAAATTATCATGCATGCTATTGAGACTGGTGGCAATGAGAATATCGCTAGACTTGAATTTATTCTTTGAGGTCATTTTCCTTCATCCCTGGTTTATCCCTTCTTCTTCTAACCCTCTTGATTTCACTTTTATTGATGTCCATTCAGATATGTCGAAGACGACCATGCAAACTAGGGTTTCTCTTAAAGAAACTGTTCGACTAGAAAGTCATTTGAAAATTACTTCCCAGACATTGAAGATGAAGGATGTCTCAAGGTAACGGCGGGCTCGCATGCTAAGATTTTTGGTTTACCATCCTTGCGCCTTCGACCTCGAGATAAATGTCGTGATAAATAAAGAAATTACAAAGTATATGGATCGATTTGACCTCCCTCGTTCGATAAAGCTATATTATAATGGTGACCATGCGGTGTGGAATCCTTTCCCAAGTGTAGTTGCGATTTATAGGGTCATGTTGTCCTCTAGGGTTACTTTCCCCTTATAGCCTTTTATTGCCCACTTTTTGGAAGATGTGGGTGTTGCCCCCACTCAACTCATCCCTATTTCATATCGGGTATTAGTCAATCTATGGCATTTGAGAAAAAATATTGGGGTGAAGTACCCCTCGACCCCCCAAGAGATACACAATTTCTATACCTTGGGTTGATCAAATACATGTGGGACATTTTATCTCCAATCGACGTCGTCGAGCAATTGGATTCCTCACGGTTATAAGGAGAAACCTACCCCTCAAACGCATAAAGACCATAAAGGTTTCATATGGGGTTTTCCAACTACTAACAAATACTGGTAGAACATTTGGTTATATATTAGTGGAGATAGGGGTGAGGTCATGGTGGCAGATCCATCCCATCAGCTAGACCAAAGTAGAATCTTGAGGCATTTCCATAGCCCGAGCTATGAAACAAGATCGCACCCGTTATGACTCAGGTGTAAGCCATATAGTTGTTAATATGGCTTTGACTCCTTGGGAGATCAAAGACCGTCATTACTTGTATTCAGAGAGAGAGTTGGTTGAATTGGCCTCTTTCTCGAGATATCCCCTCGGTACAGGAGTAGAAAGTTTCTATTTTTGAGTTTTCCTGATTATGGCTTGTCATTATTGTTGTTGCTCATTACTTTCCCGTAATTCCTTCCTTTTTAGTATATAAACTGGATATCGTCGTTGGCAACCAGGCTGAGAAGGTTAAGAACCTCGAGCGGGTGAGCTGAAACGTAGCTACTGACCAAGTGGCTCAAGGTATTGCTCCTCCGGAACATGACTTAGTAGAGCATGTGTATCAGTCCGATCATGACTTCCCGATGGTTCCTGCTGACCAAGCTGTGGCAAACGGTCATGATGCCCCTCTCCCTCGAAGTGGTCTTAGGGGATCATCTAAAGATAGGTCCAGTCAAGTACATTCCTCGATGGAGGAGTCTGATCATGAGAGGTTAAGTTGAGAAAGATTGTGTTGGTATAAGCCTACAAGGGACAGGCGTAGTCGAGAGGACTTAAATAAGGGTGAATCCCAAAGGACTAGGTCTAACGATAATGTCCCTGACATCAAAGTGGCCAAGATAGTCAAGGGAATTTCTGCCCCTAAGGCTATCCGTAAAATGGGTGAAATTACAAGTGAAGGTGACCCGTTGCCATCTCGATCAAGGATTGATTCTATTCGTTTGGATTAGAAGGAGGAGGATCAGAGGATTTTAACTGAGTTGATTCTAAGGGAGTGGCGGTCCAAGAAAAGGGATGATCGGGTAGTTTCGACATCTTCCACTATCCCATCTGAATATAAGGCCACCAAAGCAGTTGTACTTCCTACTTGTCCCTCGTCTTCTCAAATTCAACTCGATCGTTCTCCTATGGTGTTCCTAGAACATCGTCTAGGGAAGGCTCCCATAGAATTTTCAGTTAAAAGTTAGATAGTCTTCTCTAACTCAGACTCTAATGATAGGGAGCACTACTTGGAGGACAAATTTATTGATGGCGATCTGCTAGATGTCTTGGAGGAACAAATGCTTGGACCAGTGCTGAAGTCAAGGACTGGTGTTGCAGTTAAACTAGTTAAGGATGTTCAAGCCACCCAGACTGGGCGTATTCCTACTCGTACATCGCCTGTATTCGTACTCGTACATCGCCTTGATACCTAAAATTGTTCCATCAAAGGTGCTTTTATTGAATGCTAAAAAGAAACATGAAATAATCAGTTAACAAAAAAAAAATCAATCTCTAAAGAAATAAGAACAAGGAAGAAGAACTGAGGGACCCTGAAAGGTAGAACATCTTTAGGTATTAGGCATTGTATGGCCTGGGTAACTCGCTTCCTTCTAATCGGGCAAGGCGTTACGCCCCATGTCCAGCCAATCTGACCAACATGTATGAACCTTCACATTTGTCTGCCAGAGCCCCAACTAACTTATCTCTAGTGTTGGGTGATACCCTTCTCAGAACTAGATCTCCAAGTTGGAATCTTATGATTCTGCCATATGAGTTATAGTATCTAGCGACCCTTTGCTGATAGGCCGCAGTCCTTAATCTTGGCATATCTCTTTTTCTTTCAACTCGTCTAAGTTTTGTCTTAGCATACCAGCGTTTGACTCTGGATGGAAGAGATGCACCCTTGGTGAGTTATGAATTACTTCAACCGAGATCACCGCCTCTATCCCAAATGCCAACGAATAAGGGGTTTCCCCAATCGAAGTCCTTTCTGTTGTTCGGTATGCCTATAAAACTTCATATTGCTTGTTTGTCCGGTTCCCTTTCTTTACATCTAGTTTTGCCTTCAGGTGTGCTTGATTATCTTTTTTACTGCTTCTGTCTTACCATTTGGTCTGAGTATGAGCTGGTGTGGCATAATAATTCTTTATGCCGAAATTCCAGCACATGTTTCTAAAATTGTCACTATCAAATTGATTTTCGTTATCCGTGATTACCGTGTCTAGGATTCTAAACTGGTAAATGACATTCTTTTTGACGAAACTCGTTGTATTGGCTTCGGTTATATATGCCAGCGCTTCTGTCCCGACCCATTTGGTTTAAGTAATCTACAGCCACAATAGCATGTTTTGCCCCACCTTTGGTTGCAGCTGGGATCGGGCCAATCAAGTCTAACCCTCATATGGATAATGGCTAAGGTGATGATAGACTCTTCAACTTCTCGGGAGGCCTCTTTATGTCATTATCTATCCTTTGGCAAACCTTACATTGGTTCACGACCGCTTGAGCGTATTGGAATAAGGTTGGCCAATAAAAGACTTGTCTAAGAGTTTTTATATGTCAAGCTTTTACCACTCTGAGTGATTTCCACATACTCCCCCATGGATACTCTCTAATATTCGCCTGCCCTCCGCTGGGCAAACACATCTCTACAAGTCATTTGAGAATCCTCTCCTGTACAGACCTCCCCTGACCATTGAATACCTTGTAGCTCTATACATGAGGCATTTCACTTCAGTTACCTTTGTTGGCAGTGTTCCATCCTCTATGTAGTCCCTGATCGGGGTCATCCAAGTGATTTGGTCTCCTACAATCACACCTGTCTCCAATGTCACTTCTTGGTCCTTGATGCTTAGCCTTTTAAGATGGGCGATTGGGATTGTCTTTGACTGTATACTGATTGTAGCTGATGCTAATTTTGACATAGAATCTGCCTTTTCATTCTTCTCCCTCGGGATCTAGGTGATCCTGTACGTTTTTAATCTTCCTAACATCATTTTGGCCACCCCCAAGTATGCGACCATGTTGTTATCTTTTGCCTTATATTCATCCAAAACTTGGTTCACAATCACTTGCGAGTCACTGAAACTTGGTTTAAAAACTAAACATTCTTCCTTTCTTTTCTTCTTTGTCGAATCTCACTCTATTTCTATAAGTTGATCGAATTTTGTTCTAGAACAAAAACAATTTTTCTCTCAAAATTCTATAGTAGCCAAATTCTCTTAAAAAAATTCTCACCGTTGGCGGAAATTATGTAAGCCATATATATATATATATATGATGGCCAAATGCCTAGCCTTAAAATATATAGGGTTAGCCGAATTCAACTTATATTTAATTTAGGAGACTTAAGTCTTTCCTAAGAAGGATTTACTTGATGGGCAAGAATCCTATCCTTAGGTGGATTTACTTGGTGACCAAGAATTCTTTTCTAAAAAGAATTCTTTCTCACAACAAGACTCATAATCAAACTTAAGTGGTGTATTTGTAACCATATTAAAGATTTCCTAATTTGACTAGATAAATAATTCTTTTTACTTATATACTGATCAAATATAATCTTTAATATTAATTATACTACCAACAATAGTATAATATTAGGAGACCTTCTCCTACTAGAAATAGATTTTGAATTTTAATTAAATAATTAATTAATTACCAAATTAATTAATTTCCATTTATTTAAATAATAAATAAAAATAATAAAATTGAGCTAAACTATATAGCTTTGCCGCCCAACACCATATATGGACATTTTTTCTATTTTATTAAATCCATTGGACCTTAATAAAAGATTCACGTGTGAACTAGACCCATTCTTACAAAAAAAAACAAGTATACATGCCTCAAGAGCTCATAGACCGCCTATAGCTCTTCAAGTTACCATATTTACTCATATAACCACATTTTGAACTTGGATATTTTGACTTGTTCAGAAGCCATGTTTCAATAGACAATATTGAAAACTTAACGTTAAGATTTAATATCAAATATCTCAAAACATCCATATGATGATATTATACTCTCATTTAATAAATGGAGCTATGATGTCCATATCTATATTTGAAGTCCTATATCGATTAACAAATGAATACCACCAAACTATCGAGGATAGACTATGCTATATAATCGTACTCATTGATAGCTCAAATGATAACACTTGCAACCATAAGTCCATCATTTATCTCATGATTGAGATAGACTCTCCGATTGTCTTCAAATGAAAACTTTTATCCATTGACGGTTCTAGATAAAGTATTTCATTTTGATCCTATTCAATGTGTAAAGTCCTCATTTGTTGATTGGCTTATTTTGTGAACAAACCACATATTGGGGTTTTATGTAAGGATAGCTTAGGCTTTCAAGACCTCAAGAGGAAAAGCACTAAAGGTAAAATTCGTGTGCTTATTTGCTTTGAAGAGATAGTTGCACACACTCACAAATTCATGCATAACTCTTATTTTATATATGTTGTGTGTTTATACTTGTGTGCGATTTTGTTTAAATGACTCTTCTTGATTTATTTGCATCTTGTAATTAAAGTACCATGTCATTTTAGGCATTAGTATAGGATGCATCTTCATAACTCTAGGACTTGTTGAAAATGTGTGTTTGAGTGTTGAAAAAGTGGGCAGTGCGCTGGTGGTGCGCTACTCCACTAGCGCAGCCTCACAAACATAACATTCCAGTGGATCGCCGCTTGTCATGCGCCACTGAGTTGTGCCATTCCACCTGCGCAACATTGAAAAAGTGTACAGTGTGCTAGTGGTGCGCTACTCGACTATCTCAACCTCACCAACGCAACATTCTAGTGGATCGTCGCTTGTCATGCACCACTAAGCTGCGCCACTACACCAGCGCCTATTGAAAATCTAGGATGTGCGCTGGTGGTTCGCTACTCGATCAACACACCTCACCAGTGCACATAGCGGGAGCTGGAACATTTTTTCCAAAACGACCTCACTTTGGTTGAAACTCATATATATAACTCTTTGTATTCAGGTCGTGCAAGAGTTCAGAACATCATATCTTTACCTTAGAACACATTTCAAAAAAGAAAAACTCTTCCAAGAACTCATCTTTAAACACTCAAAGCATTCCCATGTGCATAAAAATTTCATCTTGCATCATCTAAGATCATTTAGAGTGGATCAATGGATAGTTTTGCATCATCACATCTTGTTTGGTAAGTTCTTTACTATCTTCTTACAAGTTAAGTGTTTTGCTTGCTAAGCCATCTCTTTAATCATTTGTAAGCTCTTCGAACATATTCTAGATACAAATTAAAGATTGTTGTGATGACATGATTGAGTGCTGTATTTTGATAGCTTCATAGGATTGTTTGATCTATGTTTAGCTAAGCTTTTTGAACATGTAATTTAGCTCTTGATATCTAGGATTGCATTAATTGTCATCTCATTATCCTAGATAAGCATATAAGGTTTCCTAGCCTTGTTTGTTCTTTGAATATCATCATATATTCACATAGGCCATTTTATCTCTACACTAAGAAGTAAGACTTGTGTTGCTTATGGGATTAGGTAGCTTAAATCGTAAGCATGATGGACGAGGTTCACTTATACCGGGATTAGGTAGTGGTGGTGGATTTTAAATCGGGATAAGGTTGTAATTCCTTTGCCATTAATGGATTCGAGGTTCGAGTGTGGCGCACTTAACAGCCTACAGTTTTTCCTATTTGGAGGGTTTCCACGTATATCTCAAGTGTCTTTACTATTTCCGCACTTATTACACTTGTGATATTATTATAACTAGCCAGGGGTATTTTCATCAACTTGACCAATAACGAAAATTTGGTAAAATTGTTTAAAATCTATTCACCCCCCCTTCTAGATTTATCTTAAACACACCATAATATTTGTTTCACAATGCACCCAGTACACTAGATTCTTTTGCCCAAAAACACCACACTTTGATGATTTTAGACTCATCATAACACATTTGATCCCACTCAAATGCTAGCAAAAAAATCTACAACTTTGACAAGATAAAGGCTCCCAACCTTTTATCTTAAGTTGTGAATATGAACAATTCTTCTTTTCTCATAGTCTTTTGACCTTATGATTATTTGCTTTTGACAATTATAATAATTAAACTATAAGTGCTATAAGATTTGTTAAACTCGAAATCACTTTATTAATATGAAAGATTGTCAATTACAATATTACACTCTTGCTATCAAGCATAATCCTAACATCACATCATCTAGAATTTACCAATAACAATTCCATATCAAACTCCATTTCTTTGTATTGTCTAGTTGCTTAGGTGGTTCGTGATCTATAAGAGCTTCAAAGAATAAAAGCAACTTCTCATGTAAAGTTCGTCTTCAAGAGAATTGGCACTTACTTGGATGCTAAGGTATCAAGATTCTTCATCCTCTCACAAGGCGTGGCCGCACACACATTGCATTCGTTTGTGTCCCTGCATCATTGCGCTTAATTGGTATAACACATTCACACACTTGTTGAAATATGTACATGCATTAGTTTTGTTTTGACAATTTCTATAAAATTGCATGTTCTAAGACTATCTCTTGGAAATGGCATACTTGTGTGTTCATGTGTTTGTTTGATCATGTTTTATAGACTTTGGACATGAATTTGGTCTTACATTGTTCCTTATTGAGTTACATTCATTTAGGTTACTCATTCAATTGATTTCAAGTTCCAAGCAAAAAGTTATGACACCTTTCGGTCACTTACCACACACTGTCATTGTCTTTATGTATCGAGGGAGTCTCGGTTCATAATCTGTAAACGGATTCAAATTTAGAGTTTGGAGGCCGGAGAACGGTCGAAGATCGTGAAGAGAGTGTGAAGGAAAAAGACGTTTGCGGAAGGCCATCAAGCCACCCTTCCCCGAGATGGTGCGTGAGCATCTCGGGAAGGAACACCTTCTATCCTCGAGATGCCCACGCACCATCTTAGAGCTAAGGTAGAGAGATGGCCTCCTTTGGCTGAGATCCTCTTCTGTCCACATCATCTCATTCTTCTTTAAATCTCTTTCCCTCTCATTTTCTCATAAGTTGAAGAATTGAATAACAAGTGCAGAAAATTTTCTTCAAAGTATTTGATTTTTGTTTTGGTGATATCTCTCTCAATTCAACTCCGATTTAATTGATTGAAAAGCCAAGAATGTTGGTTTTGAGAAGAGGAACAAACCCCAAGCATTTTTAGAGCCAAATTATGTCATGATTTTTCATAGTGATCAGTTTTCTAACTCGAGATTTCATCTTTTGTAGGTGAATCATTCTCTTCTCATTTTTTCTTTATGATCATCTTCATGAATGTATTATTTAATTATGAAGAATGTCTAGAATGATGTTGATTCAACTTTGTGGTTTGTTTAAGTCATTTTCGAGTTTAGCTTGTGTGTAGTTCAATTGAATATGTTTTAGCTAAATTTGATAAGCATGAACTTGATTCTAGAAATATTTTTGTGTTCTTGTGATTGATTGTTAATTTCTTGTTTTGGTTACATGCACTAAGAACTAGGTCTTTTTAGATTGAGATTTCTATTACTCTAATCTAGTTCCTATTTGATAAGCATGCTTATATTTCTAGATGTATTTGTAATTAATTTTTGAAAGCCATATCTAGTTATCTTGTTGCATGTTCATAAAGTTTGATTGATCTACTTTCTCTATTTGCTTGTGATTGCATCATAATTTCATATGTGCACCTCACTTAGATCAATGCCTTGTGAAAGGTTGAAGTCTATTGTTAAAGTGGGTGAAGCTTTAACTTGAGCAAGGAGTCTTAGCTAGGACACGTGGTCCGGATACTTAAGCAAGGAGACTTGTCTAAGTTTGTAAGGATCTGGAAAGGCAAGCAAGGAATCTTCCTAAAGGCAAGAGTCCTCTGGATAGAAAGTTGCTTCCTAGAGTTGTGTTTGTCACATCTTGGATAGGAAGTAGGCAAAGTGATCCACTAGGCCCGAGGGGAGAGTAGGAGTTGATAGCTTGGAGAGTGTATCATTTGTTGATTGCTTTTTGAGTGTGTATATCTTATTCGACATTATGTATTACGGTTTCCTCTTTTGAGGTTTGCCAGGTAAAAATCTCTTCTCTTGTTTTTTTTAAGCAATTTATTTCCTTTACTTGTCTTGTATTGCTTTAACTCTTGTTATATTGATTTCATGTTGAGTTGTTGAAGCAATCTTCTTGTAAGTATTCATAAGTGTGTTTAAATTACTTGTGTTTTTAAAGAAGTATTAAAATTTGAGATTATACCTATTCACCCCTCCTCTCTCTAGGTATATTGACACTATAATTGACTAGGGAATTTTAGAGTCAAGAAAATTTTTAAGGCCGAGTAATTAATGTCGTGTCTTGTATTATGTCTGTTTCGTTTTGAGTTTGCTCGAGGACAAGAAAAGGTTTTGTTTAAGGTATTTGATCCCACCAAAATTGTTATATATTTTGGCCCTCAATTCCATATCCTTTAGCTTGTTTTTGAATATATTTTGGTGTCTAGTAGCTCTATTCTAGTCAATGCAAGAATTTTCATGTATAGAGGAGTTTGGGAGGTAAAAATTAGTAAAAAGTGAGATTTGAAAGAAAAATGGGTTGATGTTGTGAAAAGCTTGTACAACACATCCAACTTTGGAGTGTCATATCTCCCTCCTCAGATTGAAATAAGTTTTGGATTATATATATTCAAAAAGCCTCGGAATTCTAGTTTCCAACAATTTTATGGATTGCGATTCTGAGTCTTCTAAAAGGAGTTATGCCCATTTTAGTGACTACTGTGTGACTGTGCATGGTATTGCATGAGTACCTTACCTGTGCACCTTCACTTTCTAGTATAACAAATGACAAGTTTATGAAATTTTTAGAGGGGCAATGATGTCCTTTCATGCCCAGACCATACCCTTGCTTCCCAAGCTTATAAATACACCATTTTCTCATTGAAAACTCTCTTCTCCCTTCTCTTCCATAGTCTTCCACTCTCTCACACTTCTACCCACTTCCAAGAAAACTCTTTTCTCTCTCTCTCGACATTATCTTTACTCAACAAAAGAGACTTTGAGATCAGATTCAAGCTTGAAGGAAGGAGAATCTATACATGGGTCTTCTTTATCTCTCTTCTCCTAGTTATTTGTTTGTATTTGTCATGAGTAGCTAATCACCCACTAAGGGGTTGATATGATTTAATTATGAACCTTGGACTTGTATTGAACTTTATCTAATTTTTTAAATCTATCAAATATGTTTCATTCATTATCTTAATTAATTACAAGGATAATTTGTCATAGATTGTACCTTTCTCTCTTTGTAAATTGTTTGAGAAATTACTTGAGTAGAGAATGGGGTACACATTCTATTTGATTATGTTAAGCTCATTTGAATGGAAGGATTGAACAAGAGTACTCTCTTTAAGTGAAATCAAAACATATTATTCTCATTCTCTTTCTAATCTCTAATGGGTAATCAATTCTATACGCTCTAGGTTGGTTGCTTGTGAAAGATTAAGCACAAATACAATACCCTTTATGTTGGTGATTTTATAAAGAGATTAGTCCCTTATGTTGATAGATGTACATTCATGAACAATCACTTATGGGTGACCAATACTATACACTCTATATTGGAAACACGTAAGAACCAATTATATACCCTCTAGATTGGTTACAATAGGTTATCGTACATTCATGAGAATTATCAATACACCCATTGTTTGCTTGTTAGATCCATCAGCTCCCTAGCTCCATTATCATATCTTCTCACTTTCGCAATCTTATCAACACTAGTTACATGTTAGATTAAATAGCGTAATTGTAGTTTTGCATCATAGCTATTAACTTTTCAAAACCAAGCCATTGATATTTGCCTTTTCATGCTTAGTTTTTGTCTAGTTTTAGTTAACTAGTTTTAACCATTTAATTTCTCTCTCCCTGTTGACGATACCAGATTTTCCATTGTACTTGTTTTGTACACATTTAAGGCATTGTTACGGTTTTATAAATATTTTTTACTCATATTTTCAAACGATGAAAACATACACGTCACTTGTTGGAGTCATTTTATTCTTCTTTCATGTTCCATATTGCTTATGTTCTGAAGGCATTAGATCTCTTGCCTCATGTGGACTCTGATATCTTAAAAAAAAATAGTTTCCTTATTAGAGTGTGCTTCGAGACACCTTGTTTGAGTAAGACTCATTCTTGACATATTTGAGTCTTTATTGTATTGAATAAAACATTGTCCATGTGTCGCTCAACCGACCATTATAAGTAGATCTTTTAGCAATCAAGGCTTTTTTAAAAGCTCAATCAAACAATATTTAAGTCACATATAAATGGTGCTGGTTAAAGAGACAGCAATGGAGTGGATTGAAATTGCACAAACGCTATTAAATTGTCTTAGGCTAACCTAGGGGGGGTGAATTGGTTTTTAGCCTTTTTCAGTTCCTTCAAAACAAATTCTCGTTTGTCCCTCTAGTTATCTTAGATATCAATACTTAAGAAAATAGAACATACTTCAGAAAGCAAAATGAGTTATCAAGATAAGTATTGTCAAACAAGCTTACATTTTGCAAGAGAAAAGACTATCAAATAAAACTAAAATATACAATACTTGTATTCTCATTAATATTCGATATGTACAAGTATTCTTTTAAAAACTATTACAAATAAATATGTTTAATATACAAGTACAAAAAAATATTTACAATTTTGATCATTAGAAATGCTTATTGATCACATATCACTAATATCTTGTTTAATAAGAAATCTATTCATTAAGCTTGTAAAACAAGATATATACATACATATACAAACATATGAGAGGGTTAAAAAGAATTGATAATTTTATTTTTTTTACGAGGTAAAACCTCTGTAGAGGAAAAATCCATGGGTTAAATACAACCATCGGGTACTTTTAATGGAAAGTAGATAAGAAATTCCTCAAAAGTGACAAACACATGACTTACTCTCTATTGGACTCTACATCTACCCAATCCCTATTTGTAGATTGAAAATTCCTCAAAAGTAATCAACAAATTACTCATTTTCTATTGGAGTCCACTCTAACCAACACTGTTAAGAATTTGGTGTTGGGGTTTATGCCATAAAGATGTAATTTGTAAATGGATTTATGAAATAAATAAATAAAAAGTCTTGCCATGCATACTATGTCATTTAGATTAAATGTGTCTACACAAATATATTTGATATGTCATACATGCGTCATAGCCTGATATTTTATGTATCTTTTTTAATGTGATTAATATAGATAAATACATAATTGTCTATGAAAATGAGATTAGTTTTTTAATGATTAAAAAACTTGGTAATTCTCATTAATATTAATCAAGTTTTTAAAGAGTTTAACAAGTTAAATTAATAGGGTCATTTATTGTAATTAGGATTAATATAATTAACAACCTAATACAAAATGAACCGAATAGGTAAAACTTGGTAAACACTAACATAATAATATGACCTTGGTAAATAGTTTACGAAGGCTTAGATTATTCACTCATAGATTAGATTTAAATTGTTAAAAATCATTAATAATTTATTAGTTAATTAGAATTTGATTCTGATAAGTTAATGTGCTAGATAACTTGATTAAAGATAGACCATTGACCTTGTAAATTCTAGGTGTTTTAACGGATAATAGAAAACCCTATTTAAAAAATAGTGAGTGGGAGATGGACATATGACATATAATCTTGCAGTCTCCATCATTAGTTCAACACAGTGAGATCTGAGTGGGACCTCGTGACGGCTTTGCTTTCATCCTCCCTAAAGAGGGTTTCCACAAAGATCAATACCAAGGTTGACTTCCTAACAGATAGGATTTCTGAGGGTATTTCAGGATTGACCGACACTAAGGCGGCAATTCTCAAGCTAAGGTTGTGAGATTTGAAACGGTGGGTTACACTCACGAAGGTTTTGATTAAGTTTGTTAATTAAAAACCTGACTGAATAAACGATGGTTGAATGATTGAAAATACAAACACGGTTAAATGCTCAAGGCTAACCTAGAGGGGGGTGAATAGGTTAGACACCTCTTTCGACTCCCTTAGAAACAAACAAAAGTTTGTCCCTCTAGATTGTTTGTATCACAATATATATATATATTAATTAAAGATACTTAATCAATATATAAAGACAAGTAAAGTAAGATACAAACAAGTAATGATAACACATACACAATCTTTATTATAGAAAGGAAGTCAACTTGCATAAAGAGTTCTATCCATAGTATTCAAGTAACAAATACAAAATACTATAGAGATAGGGATGGAGAAAAGTTGACACAAGATATAACATGGTAAACCTCCGAAGAGGAAACATCCATGGGCTAGCAGCCACTGGCAAACAAAATTCACTAGTAGATAAGACAAGTACAATCTCTCAAGTGACCCCATCACCTAGAAATTACCCTCCTATCCTACTCTTGAAGTTGTCGCCCTAATGCTCACAAATCCGAAGCCTCACACCACTTGTCAAGACTTCCTCGCTCACCTTATCCGGATCCTCACGACCCAGAGCAAGACTTCTTGCTCAACTATCCAAGTCCTCCTGACTCTAGTCAGGACTTCCTCGCTCACCTATCCGGATCCTCACGACCCTAGGCAAGACTTCTTGCTCGGCTATCCGAGTCCTCATGACTCTAGCCAAGACTTTCTTGCTTGGAAATCCAAGGACTCACACCTCTTGCCAAGACTTCTTACTCAACACCACAGGTCTCACACCTCTTGCCAAGACTTCTTGCTCAACACCATAGGTCTCACACATATTGTCAAGACTTTCTTCTAACAAGGCATCTAGGTGATCATGAATGCAAAACACAAACAAGCAGGCAACATAGAATGCTTTGATCAACACATCCTATGGAAAATACTAGACATGAGCATGAATGCACAAATCACATGCAGTCTAGTCAATCATGCATGTATAAACAACCAAAATCATGTAAGATATGTTAAACAATAATCACAACCTAGATACATGCATAGATCTAAACTTGAATCACAAGATATGTTAAATAAATCACAAGATCAAATTTAAATCACACAAATAAAAAACATGCTAAAATCATATGACAAAGTCAATTAGATTTAAGCTAAATTTCTAGAGCATATTCCTAATCATAGATTCAACAAAACACATAAATATCTCAAAAGAACATAAGCACATGTATTATGTGAGAATTCGGCCAAGAGAGCCTAATACATGTGATGAACTATTTTTTACAAAATCAATGAATCAAAGATCATCAAATAGTCCTAGAATCAAAGCTAGCACAATACAATCCCAAACATGTGAAAACATAGGCAAGATCAAAACCTAACTCAACATGTATGATTTCAAATGAAACTCAACAAAGCTTTGAAAGAGTTCAAAACTAAAATCAAAACACTCACAATATACAAATATATGTTGAAAAGAAAACCCAAGGCAATTGACAAAGTTTTAAAAGAAAACTTTGTGAGAAAATCAATACCTTAGTTGATTTAGGTGCAGTCCCATTTTTGTGTGTTTAGACTCTAAAAACAGCAATAAAACGCATCAAACCTTCAGAGAAACGATGGAGGATGAATATAAAAACACTCTCAACTTTGAATCACTCAAATCGGAGTTCGAATGAAGAAGTTATGGTTTTTGAAATGTGAGAAAATGTAGAGAGAAAATTTCTGCACACTAGTTTGAATTTCTTCTTAGAATGAAATGTGAGAGCGAAAGAGTTTATAAATGGAAAATTTTTGCCCTCCTTTGATATTGTTCCCCCGAGATGGTGCGTGGGCATCTCGGGACAGCAAAGTGTTGCGGCCGAGATGGCTACGCAACATCTCAGGCTTGCACACTTTCATGGCCTTCGGCCATAATGCAATCCCCTCGTGCTTCCCTCACGTTCTTCGACCATTCTCCGGCCTTCGAACTTGGAATTCAAATCCTTTTATGGATTACGAACCGTTACTCTCACCTGGACATATAAGATACTCAACCCAAAAAATAATAATTCGACTCGATATGTGCTGACGAAGACAGTGTATGCAACATGAGTTGAAAGTGTAGTATCTTTTGACTTAGAACTTGAAATCAATAGTATGAGTAACCGAAATGACCGGAACTCAATCAAGAATGATTTAAGACTAAATTTCAAGTTCAATATCCATGTTATACATACATATACACACACAAACAAAATTCACACTAGAATGCAAACTTCTTAGAGATAGTCTCCAATCATGCATTTTCCAAAACATGTTATTTCCATACCAATGCATGAACATTCATCTTCAAGTGTGTGAATGTGTTATACATTGTGCACAACGATGCAGGGACACATATGAATGAATTGTGTGTGTGTGCCTTAGCCTTGTAAGAGAAAGATAAGGACTTAGTATACCTTTGTAGAACCAAATTGCATCATTTCTCTTTTAAGACATATAACTTGCTTTGACTTGTTGTTCATCCTTCTTTGAAGCTTGAATCATCATAAATCTAAACAACTAAATCATTTTAAGTAAACATCATTTTGATATGGAATTAATGCCAACATAAACTAAAACCTAACAATCTCCCCCTTTGGCAAATTCCATGTCAAAATACCTATACATTTACTACAAATATAAAAATGAAGATAGGTCACAAAATCACTCTCTCAAATTACAATGAGTAAGATTCCTATAACTAATCTTCACCAACTCTTGAACTTCATCTTGATCTTCCCTTGAAGCAACCTATAAATGATCTCAAAGCACAATGCATATACAAGAGAAAAACAACAAATGGCAACATATAATATGGATAAGAATTTACAATTAAGTCCACAAATACATGTATCTCCCCCTCAATACATGCCAAAATACTAGAATTCTTAACCAAATCTTAAGACTACTTATTACATGCCATTGAAAGTTCAAAAGTTCACAAAAACAACATAAAATGGAAACTAGCAACTCTTTAGCAACTCTTTAGCAACTCTTTAGCAACTCTTTCTCCCCTTTTTTGACATAAAATGATGCCAAAAGGTAAGAAACATACCATGAGACTCAAATACTAGCTATTAGATCATCCAAGATGTGCGTGTAGTTGACCTAACATAATACTTGAAAGGTGGTCTTGAACTTGAGTCAATACACTCCTCCAACTCTTTAATTCTAGTATCTTGTTTATCAACTATAGCACTAAGCTCATCAACCTTCTTCTTTAAATGTAAAGCCCAATCCGGAAGAATGTTTATGCTAGTCTCTTGATAATCAACTTGTGAACTACTAAATAGTCCAAAAGTATCACATGTCTTACCCTTATCCTTATATGACATGTATGACACACGTTTATCACTATATTTTTCCAAGGGTTGTACCAACATATCATCTCCTCTACTCTTAACACCGCGAGCTAAACACAAAGAAGTTACCCCAGTAGTTCAAGCTTCTTATCTCCTCTAGTTGAGAAAGCCACATTATCAAAAGGTTTATAGGTTGATTAGTCAGCAAGGCATATACTATTTTTATCTTGTCTTTATTCAAATCGGTTGAATTCGAAGATCTATTAATATTAGTGCAAATGAATATATGCCACAATGCACTAGCCTTAGTTAACTCATGTTGACTAATATATGCTTTACCTTTCCTCTCAAAAGAAGCATTGTCACAAAGAGTTCTACCCATGATATTAAGATTCTCAATGACATCTACATCTAGAAAGTTCGAATCTATATCATTAGATAGCCTAAGAAACTTGTTAATGTTTTCCGGGTTAACTCTAAACACAACACACCTAATCTCCATCAAAGCATCCAATACGGTGGCACTCTCTCTATATTCAAGATAAAACTCTCTAACAAGAGTATCATTCACTATTCCTAACATGCTCACCCAAGATTTCCATCTCCTATCCTTAATGCATTTAAGAACACAAGAATCTTTACATTTACCTAAGTCAATGCCTCTCTCTTGAAATAACTTCTTAGTTCCAAAGATCCCTAAATCCTTTGACCTTGAAGCTTTGGATCCCTTTGAGGTAGACTTGGCTTTCACAATGGGATTCGATTGATTTCAACTCCAGGTAATCTTAGTTCTTCCCATTTGTTCTTGTGATATAATATGCTATATACATACAACAAAAGTGAGTGAAAGACAAAACAAACATATTAGTCACAAATATATGAACACAAAGACATATGACTTAAGAATGAATCATCATGCAAGATAAAGATAGTGAGTTATATCTTAATAAATGCTATAACTAAAATCAATGATAGCATAGAGTTCACAAAGATGTTCACACAATCACACATTCAAACAATTTGAAGAAATATCAACAAAATAAGATTCATATGCTATAAGAGTTGCACAAAGATTTTTCAAGTTCTCTCATAATTCTTCAACAATTGCTAAAATATCATCATACTCATAAACAAAGTGTGTGTGTGTGAGAGATATGCTTCAAATATATATCAAGAAGTAGTTTGATAATCAACATGCAAACAATTTCCAATAACTGTTCATCTTAAGCTTTTTCCATAAAAAGTCAAACCGATTATCATCTTGAATTTTTGCTTTAAAGAGAATAGATTTCAACATATGAGCATGTGTGTGCATGTGGCTTGTCATCCCATTTCTGTTTTTCAACCCGAGCTCATTTGGTTTTCAACTAAACTCATTTTTAAGCCTTCCTCCTTTTCTTTTTATGCTTTGAATTAAAGATTTTTTTACGATATCATTTCAACACTTCTTTGATTTTTTTTTCTTTTTTTTTTACATAAACAAAATTCACTTCATGACGGCTTTCACTCATCACACTGGTGTAGCTCTTTCCAACATTGGGTAGCTTTCACAACCAAGGTGTGTAGCCTTTTTCATGAAGGTGCTCGTTGAGTTCTATGCAAATGCCGAAGCAAAATGGATACTAACCATAGGTCATTTTAAATGTACTTAAGCACAAAAACTTTAAGGTGTATATAAGGTTTGCATACTAGTAAACTCAACCTACTAGCAAAACATATAAGAGAAGCAAGGTGCAATTTTAAAAAACAAAGATTTTATAGCTCATAAGCACAGGATCTAAAAGCAATAAGTAGAGAATTATTCAAGATCACTACTTCTCTAATGAGTAGCTTTCAAAGAATATGAAGCTCATATTTTCAAAAGTAATGCCACTCAATATACCACACACAAACAATCATCAAAGTTAAGATCGATATTAATAATATCACTATTAGATCCTAAAATAGGAAATGTCAATGAGAACCATATGTATGCTATACAAAATTCTCTAATATGACATACGATGAGATGTATGTCAAAAAATGAGTCAAAAAATTGAATATCTAAGAGAACATGAATTAGAGTATAGAGATACCTTTTTGCACATTATATTCACCAAATATCATACTTCCGCCCTTTTTATTAGCACTCTTGCCTTGAATTTCCTCATGACACCAAGTTGACGATGTTTCAACAACAAGAGTATAAAAAACATAATATATTAACTCAATCAACACATATAACAAAAGAACTTCTCTAAAGTTAATCAACAAATTTTGACCTTCAAAACAACCATGATGTGAGATAACCAAGTTCATATCAATACATGTAGTATTCAAAGCTAGCAAGCAAGAATTCTCAACACAATTGATATATAGCCTCAAAGTTATCTTACATGTGCTTCTTATATTAATTATAAGAGCACTACTTGAACCACTTGTTCTTGGGTGTACCTACACAAACATTTCCAATATCATCATTGACAACAATGTTAAATCTTGAGTAAAGTCCTTCAATGACTTGATTAATATGAATATCATTAAGACACTCTTCCTTAACATTTTTAGCACAAGCTTTGTCTAGTTAAACAAGATTAGTAATCTTTCTACTCCATAACTTTTTCTCATGTTTAGCAATATTATCATGTTTCTCAACCTATAAGGTCTTAGCATGTTCAAGTTGAAGTTTAATCTCCTTATCCCTAGATTCATTTCCTGATTTGTATTTTTCAATGTATTTATAACACCTAGGCTTAATGTGTCCTATTGTGTTGCAATAATGACAAATTGGAATAAAATATGAGATTGTACCTTTTAGAGTTGAACTAGCTTCACTAAGAGTTTGCAAAGATACCTTGTTCACCAACTTCTTCTTGGTTTTTGATATTCTCTTCTTGTGTGGTTTCTTATCAATCATGACTTAATCAAAGTGTGTAGGAAGTGGTGCTTCTAAGAGCTCCTCTTCAATTACCAAGTCATCTTCACCACTATGAGAGTTAACAAGATTCCTAACACTAGAAACACTAACCGAATCATTCACTAAGTCCATGAAAGCCTCCTTAGCCGTGTCTATCTCTTCCATCAATTCTTGTTCTCTCTTCTTAAAAGAAGATATCACATTATCCTTCTCAAGGTTTATCTTTTCAAGTTCTCTAAACATCTTCATAATATCACCTTTCTCACCAAGAAGTCTACAAAGTGACAACCACAAACTCATCTAGTTGCTTATTGATCAAATCATCCTTCTCAACTACTTCTCTTTGAGCATTATCTCTAGCTTCTTCAAGCTTTTCTATCTTTTTCAAAAACTCAAGATTAGTAAGAATGGAACTAGAGCTTCCATGATGATTTGCATCAAAGTTCTTGTTCAAAAATATTGTACCATCAACATCTAGTGGAGAATGAGAAGCCGTTAGAGCTACAAAGTTGCTCACCAGCTCTTCATCACTTGAAGACTCACTACTAGAGCTCTCATTTTCACTAGAATTATCATCACTCCAAGTAGCCGCCAACACTTTTCCTTTCTTGTCTTTCATAGATGGCTTCTTGGTGCACTCACTAGCAAAGTGACCAAAACCATGACAATTATAGCATTGAACCTCTTTCTTGTTAATGGCTTGACTATTCTTCTCAATCCTTGGAGATGATGTTCTCTTGACTCCCTTTTCCTTTGAAGACTTGCCTCTAGACTTGGCATTCTTCCTTCGAAACTTCTTGAACCTTCTAACCAAATGAGCCATCTCTTGATTTTCATCATCACTCTCCTCCTCAATAGCATTGAGAGCGATTCCCTTACTTTTAATCGTTGGCTGCAAGCACATCTCATAAGTTTGAAGAGACCGAAGCAACTCATAGATGTTCATACTATCCACATCCTTGCTTTCCTCAATGGTCGTCACCTTTGATTTGAATCTCTTAGGAAGAGACCTACGGATTTTACAATTTAAACGCTCCTTTGAGATAGGTACTCTAAGTTCTTGACATTGGTTAGCAATATTAAGAAGCCGAAATTGGAAGTCTTCGAACTTTTCTTCTTCACTCATATTTAAACCTTCAAATTGTGATGCCAACTTTTGAAGCCTCGATTTCTTCACCGCTAAGGTTCCTTCATTAGTAACTTGGAGAGTATCCCAAGCTTCCTTTGCGGATTCATGATTTAGAATGTAGCAGAATTGATGCCCATCAACTCCTCCAAAGATGGCATTCTTAGCACGATGGTGCCATTAAGCAACCTCAAACTCATTCATTGTCCATTCACTCATTGGCTTGAGTATCATGGTTCCATCCTCCTTAAGCTTGGTATGAGGAATATAACCTTCTTCCACTACCATCTAAGCCCTCTCATCAATAGAGCGGATGTAGGCTTTCATCCTTAACTTTCAATACCCATAGTAAGTGCCACGAAGTAATGGTGGCTTAGTATTTGAGGCTCCTTCCGCCATTACATCATCTTGTAAACCTATGACTTCAAACGCCTTGCAAAAATCATGAATGTATCACCCCAGACTAACACTAAGTGAAATGTAGTGTCCTGATCTGATACCAATTGAAAATACAAACACGGTTAAATGCTCAAGGCTAACTTAGAGGGGGGGTGAATAGGTTAGACATCTTTTCCGACTACCTTAGAAACAAACAAAAGTTTGTCTCTAGATTTCTTGTATCACAATATATATATTAATCAAAGATACTTAATCAATATATAAAGACAAGTAAAGTGTAATACAAACAAGTAATGATAACACCTACACAATCTATATTATAGAAAGAAAGTCAACTTACATAAAGAGTTCTATCCATAGTATTCAAGTAAAAAATACAAAATACTAGAGAGATAAAGATAGAGATAGAGAAAAGTTGACACAAGATATAACGTGGTAAACCTTTAAAGAGCAAACATCTACAGGCTAGCAGCAACCGGCAAACAAAATGCACTAGTAAATAAGACAAGTACAATCTCTCAATTGAAGCCTTCACCTAGAAACTACCCTCCTATCCTGGTCTTGAAGTTGTCGCCCTAATGCTCAACAATCTGAGGCCTCACACCTCTTGTCAAGACTTCCTCGCTCAACTCATCCGGATCCTCACGACTCTAGTCAAGACTTTCTCGCTTACCTATCCGGATCCTCACGACCCTAGGCAAGAATTCTTGCTCGGCTATCCGAGTCCTCCCGACTCTAGCCAAGACTTTCTTGCTTGACAATCCAAGGTCTCACACCTCTTGCCAAGACTTCTTGCTCAACACCTTAGGTCTCACACCTATTGTCAAGACTTCCTTCTCACAAGGCATCTAAGTGATCATGAATGCAAAATTCAAATAACCACATAACATAGAATGCCATGGTCAACACATCCTATGGAAAATACTAGACATGAGCATGAATGCACAAATCACATGTAGTCTAGTCAACCATGCATGTACAAACAATCCAGATTATGTAAGATATGTTAAACAATAATCACAACCTTGATACATGCATAGATCTAAACTTGAATCACAAGATATGTTCAAAAAATCACAAGATCAAGTTTAAATCACACAAATAAAAAACATGCTAAAATCATATGACAAAGTCAACTAGATTTAAGCTAAAGTTCTAGAACAAATTCCTAATCATAGATTCAACAAAACACATGAATAGCTCAAAAGAACATAAGCACATGTATTATGTGAGAATTCGTCCATGAGAGCCTAATACATGTGATGAACTATTTTTCACAAAATCAATCAATCAAAGATCATCAATTAGTTCTAGAATCAAAGCTAGCACAATACAATCCCAAACATGTGAAAACATAGGCAAGATCAAAACCTAACTCAACATGTATGATTTCAATTGAAACTCAACCTAGCTTTGAAATAGTTCAAAACTCAAATCAAAACACTCAAAATATACAAATATGTGTTGAAGTAGAAAACCCAAGGCAATTGACCAAGTTTTAAAAGAAAACTTTGTGAGAAAATCAATACCTTAGTTGATTTAGGTGCAGTCTCATTTTTGTGTGTTTAAACTCCAAAAACAGCAACAAAAATCACTCAAACCTTCGGAAAAAAGATGGAGGATGAATAAAAAAACACTCTTAAATTAGAATCACACAAATCGGAATTCAAATAAAAAAGTTATGGAGTTTGGAAAGTAAGAAAATGTAGAGAGAAAATTTATGCACGCTAGTTTGAATTTCTTCTTAGAATGAAATGTAAGAGGGAAAGAGTTTATCAAGGAGAGAGAAAGAAAGGATAAAATGGGCAATTTTGCCCTCCTTTGATATTGCTCCCTCGAGATGGAATGTGGGTATCTTGGGACAGCAAGGTCTTGCGGCCGAGATGGCCACGCACCATCTCGGGCTTGCACACCTTCATGGCCTTCGGCCATGATGCAATCCCCTCGCACTTCTCTTACGTTCTCCGACCTCCAAACTTTGAATTCAAATCCTTTTACGGATTACGAACCGTAACTCTCGCACGGATCTAGACATAAATGATACTCAACCCAAAAAATAATAATTCGACTCGATATACGAAGATGAAGACAATGTATGCAACATGAGTTGAAAATGTAGTATCTTTTGACTTAGAACTTGAAATCAACAAAATGAGTAGCCGAAATGACCAAAACTGAATCAAGAAAAATTTAAGATTAAATTAAAGTTCAATATTCATGTTATACAAACATATACACAAACAAATACAATTCACACTAGAATGCAAACTACATAGAGATAGTCTCCAATCAATCATTTTCCAAAACATGTTATTTCCATACCAATGCATGAGCATTCATCTTCAAGTGTGTGAATGTGTTATACATGGCGCACAACGATGCAGGGACACATATGAATGAATTGTGTGTGTGTGCCTTAGCCTTGTAAGAGAAAGATAAGGTCTTAGTATACCTTTGTAGAACCAAATTGCATTATTTCTCTTTGAAAACATATAACTTGCTTTGACTTGTTATTCATCCTTCTTTGAAGCTTGAATAATCATGAATCTAAACAACTATATCATTGCAAGTAAACATCATTTTGATATGGAATTAATGCCAACAAAAACTAAAACCTAACAATCTCCCCTTTTGGCAAATTACATGTCAAAATACCTATACATTTACTATAAATATAAAAATGAAGACAGGTCACAAAATCACTCCTTCACATTACAATGAGTAAGATTCCTATAACTAATCTTCACCAACTCTTGAACTTCATCTTGATCTTCCCTTGAAGCAACCTACAAATGATCTCAAAGCACAATGCATATACAAGAGAAAAACAACAAATGGCAACATATAATATGGATAAGAATTTACAATTAAGTCCACAAATACATGTATCTCCCCCTCAATACATGCCAAAATACTAGAATTCTTAACCAAATCTTAAGACTACTTATTACATGCCATTAAAAGTTCAAAAGTTCACAAAAACAACATAAAATGGAAACTAGCAACTCTTTAGCAACTCTTTCTCCCCTTTTTTGACATGAAATGATGCCAAAAGGTAAGAAACATACCATGAGACTCAAATACTAGCTACTAGATCCACCAAAGAAAGATATGCGTGTAGTTGACCTAACATAATGCTTGAGAGGTGGTCTTGAACTCGGGGCAATACACTCCTCCAACTCTTTTATTCTAGCATCTTGTTTATCAACTATAGCACTAAGCTCATCAACCTTCTTCTTCAAATGTAAAGCCCAATCCGGAAGAATGTTTATGCTAGTCTCTTGACAATCAACTTGTGAACTACTAAATAGTCCAAAAGTATCACATGTCTTACCCTTATCCTTATATGACATGTATGACACACGTTTATCACTATATTTTTCCAAGGGTTGTACCAACATATCATCTTCTCTACTCTTAACACCACGAGCTAAACACAAAGAAGTTATAAACCCCGGTAATTCATGCTTCTTATCTCCTATAGTTGAGAAAGTCGCATTATCAAAATAAAACATAATTAAATCCCCAAGGTTTATAGGTTGATTAGTCAGCAAGGCATATACTATTTTGATCTTGTCTTTATTCAACTCGGTTGAATTCGAAGATCCAATAATATTAGTGCAAACGAATAGATGCCAAAATGCACTAGCCTTAGTTAACTCATGTTGACTAATATATGCTCTACCTTTCCACTCAAAAGAATCATTATCACAAAGAGTTCTACCCATGATATTAAGATTCTCAATAACATCTACATCTAGAAAGTTCGAATCTATATCATTAGATAGCCCAAGGAACTTGTTAATGTTTTCTGGGTTAACTCTAAACACAACACCCCTAATCTCCATCAAAGCATCCAATACGGTGGCATTATCTCTATATTCAAGATAAAACTCTCTAACAAGAGTATCATTCACTATTCCTAACATGCTCACCCAAGATTTCCGATTCCTATCCTTTATGCATTTAAGAACATAAGAATCTTTACATTTACCTAAGCCAATGCCTCTCTCTTGAAATATCTTCTTAGTTCCAAAGATCCCTAAATCCTTTGACCTTTAAGCTTTGGATCCCTTTAAGGTAGACTTGGCTTTCACAATGGGATTCGATTGATTTCCACTCAAGGTAACCTTAGTTCTCCCCATTTGTTCTTGTGATTTAAGATGCTATATACATACAACAAAAGTGAGTGAAAGACAAAACAAGCATATTAGTCACAAATATATAAACACAAAGACAATGACTTAAGAATGAATCATCATGCAAGATAAAGATAGTGAGTTATATCTTACAAGTATCATTAAGTCAAAATATGCCAACATATAACAAACTGAAGGATGTGAACATATCATAAAAGAGAACAATGTCTAGCTTACAATTTCCCCCCTTGATAAATGCTATAACTAAAACAATGATAGCATAAAGTTCACAAAGATGTTCATACAATTACACATTCAAGCAATTTGAAGAAATATCAACAAAATAAGCTTCATATGCTAAAAGAGATACACAAAGATTTTTCAAGTTCTCTCATAATTCTTCAACAATTGCTAAAATATCATCATACTCATAAACAAAGTGTGTATGTGAGAGATATACTTCAAATATATATCAAAAGTAGTTTGATAATCAACATGCAAACAATTTCCAACAACTATTCATCTTAAGCTTTTTCCATAAAACGTCAAACCGATTATCATCCGGAATTTTTGCTTTTAAGAGAATATATTTCAACATATGAGCGTATGTGTGCATATGGCTCATCATCCCATTTTTTTTTTAACCCGAACTTATTTGATTTTCAACTAAACTCATTTTTAAGCCTCCCTCCTTTTCTTTTTAGGCTTTGAATCAAAGATTTTTTTATGATTTCATTTCAACACTTCTTTGATTATTTTTTTTTCATTTTTTTTACATAAACAAAATTCACTTCATGACGGCTTTCACTCATCACAATGGTGTAGCTCTTTCCAACATTAGGTAGCTTTCACAACCAAGGTATGTAGCCCTTTTCATGAAGGTGCTCGTTGAGTTCTATGTAAATGTCGAAGCAAAATGGATACTAACCATAGGTCATTTTAAATGTACTTAAGCACAAAAGCTTCAAGGTGTATCCAAGGTTTGCATATTAGTAAACTCAACCTACTAGCAAAACATATAAGAGAAGCAAGGTGCAATTTTAGAAAACAAAGATTTTATGGCTTATAAGCACAGGATCTAAAAGCAATAAGTGGAGACTTATTCAAGATCATTACTTCTCTATAGAGTAGCTTTCAAAGAATATGAAGCTCATATTTTCAAAAGTAATGCCACTCAATATACCATACACAAACAATCATCAAAGTTAATATCAATATTAACAATACCACTATTAGATCCTAAAATAACAAATGTCAATGAGAACCATATGTATGCAATACAAAATTCTCTAATATGACATGCTATGATATGTATGTCAAAAAATAAGTCAAAAAATTGAATATCTAAGAGAACATGCATTAGAGTATAGAGATACCTTTTTGCACATTATATTCACCAAATATCATACTTCTGCCCTTTTTATGAGCACTCTTGCCTTAAATGTCCTCATGACACCAAATTCACGATGTTTCAACAACAAGAGTATAAAAAGCATAATATCTCAACTTCAATCAACACATTTAACAAAAGAACTTCTCTAAAGTTAATCAACAAATTTTGACCATCATAACAACCATGATGTGAGATAATTAAGTTCGTATTAATACATGGAGTATTCAAAGCTCGCAAGCAAGAATTCTCAACACAATTGATATATAGCTTCAAAGCTATCTCACGTGTGCTTCTTATATTAGTGATAATAGCACTCACCCTTGAACCACTTGTTCTTGGGTGTACCTACACAAACATTTCCAATATCATTCTTGACAACAATGTTAAATCTAGAGTAAAGTCCTTCAATGACTTGATTAACAAGAATATCATTAACACACTCTTCCTTAACATTTTCAACACAAGCTTTGTCAAGTTAAACTCCACAACATTTTCTCATGCTTAGCAATTTATCATATTTCTCAACCTTTAACGTCTTAGCATGTTCAAGTTGAAGTTTAATCCCCTTATCCCTAGATTCATTTCCTAATTTGCATTTTTTAATGTATTTATAACACCTAGGCTTAATGTGTCCTATTGTGTAGCAATAATGGCAAATTGGAATAAAAGATGATATTGTCCCTTTTAGAGTTGATCTAGCTTCACTAAGAGTTTGCAAAGATACCTTGTTCACCAACATCTTCTTGGCTTTTGATATTCTTTTCTTGTATGGTTTCTTATAAATCATGACTTCATCAAAGTGTGTAGGAAGTGGTGCTTCCATGAGCTTCTGTTCAACTACCAAGTCATCTTCACCGCTATGAGAGTTAACAAGATTCCTAACACTAGATACACTAAGCGAATCATTCACTAAGTCCTTGATAGCCTCCTTAGCTATGTCTATCTCTTCCATCAATTCTTGTTCTCTCTTCTTCAAAAAAGATATCAAATTATCCTTCTCAAGGTTTATCTTTTCAAGTTCTCTAAACTTTTTCATAATATCACCTTTCTCATCAAGAAGTCTACGAGTGACAACCACAAACTCATCTAGTTACTTCTTGATCAAATCATCATTCTCAACTACTTCTCTTTGAGCATTATCTATTGTTTCTTCAAGTTTTTCTATCTTTTTCAACAACTCAAGATTAATAGGAATAGAACTAGAGCTTTCAAGATGATTTGCATCAAAGTTCTTTTCAAAGATATTGTACCATCAACATCTAGTGGAGAATGAGAAGCTATTAGAGCTACAAAGTTGCTCACCAACTCTTCATCACTTGAAGACTCACTACTAGAGCTCTCATTATCACTAGAATTATCATCACTCCAAGTAGCCGCCAACACTTTGCCATTCTTGTCTTTCTTAGATGGCTTCTTGGTGCACTCACTAGCAAAGTTACCAAGACCATGACAATTATAGCATTGAACCTCTTTCTTGTTCATGGCTTGACTATTTTTCTCAATCCCTGGAGATGATGTTCTCTTGACTCCCTTTTCCTTAGAAGACTTGCCTCTAGACTTGGCATTCTTAGTTAAAAACTTCTTGAACCTTCTAACCTAAAGAGTCATCTCTTCATTTTCATCATCTTGCTCCTACTCAACAGCATTGAGAGCGATTCCCTTACCTTTAATCTTTGGTTTCAAGCATATCTCATAAGTTTAGAGAGACCCAAGCAACCCATCGATGTTCATACTATCCACATCCTTGCTTTCCTCAATGACCGTCACCTTTGATTTGAATCTCTTAGGAAGAGACCTATGGATTTTCTAATTTAAACGCTCCTTTCAGATAGGTAGTCCAAGTGGTTGACATTGGTTATCAATATTAAGAAGCCGAAATTGGAAGTCTTCAAACTTTTCTTCTTCAGTCAAACTTAATCCTTTAAATTGTTAAGCCAACATTTGAAGCCTCGATTTCTTCACCTCTAAGGTTCCTTCATTAGTAACTTGGAGAGTATCCCAAGCTTTCTTTGCAGATTCAAGATTTTAAATGTAGGAGAATTGATGCCCCTCAACTCCTCCAAAAATGGCATTCATAGCACGATGATGCCATTTTACAACCTCAAACTCATTCGTTGTCCATTCACTCATTGGCTTGAGTATCATTGTTCCATCCTCTTGCACCTTGGTAGGAGGACTATAACCTTCTTCCACTACCATTCAAAACCTCTCATCAGTAGAGTGGATGTAGTCTTTCATTCTCAACTTCCAATACCCATAGTTAGTGCCACAAAATAATGGTGGCCTAGTATTTCAGGCTCCTTCCACCATTACATCATCTTGTAAACCCATGACTTCAAACGCCTTGCCAAAACCGTGAATGAATCAACCCGGACTCACACTATGTGCAATCTAGTGTCCTGCTCTGATACCAATTGAAAATACAAACACGGTAAAATGCTTAAGGCTAACCTAGAGAGGGGTGAATAGGTTAGACATCTTTTTCGACTCCCTTAGAAACAAACAAAAGTTTGTCCCTCTAGATTGCTTGTATCACAATATATATATTAAATAAAGATACTTAATCAATATATAAACACAAGTAAAGTGTGATACAAACAAGTAATGATAACACATACACAATCTATATTACAGAAAGAAAGTCAACTTACATAAAGATTTCTATCCATAGTATTCAAGTAACAAATACAAAATAATAGAGAGATAGAGAAAGAAAAAAGTTGACACAAGATATAACATGGTAAACCTCCGAAGAGGAAACATCCACGGGCTAGCAGCCACCGGCAAACAAAATTCACTAGTAGATTAGACAAGTACAATCTCCCAAGTGACCCCAACACCTAGAAACTACCCTCCTATCCTACTCTTGAAGTTGTTGCCATAATGCTCAACAATCCGAGGCCTCACACCTCCTGTCAAGACTTCCTCGCTCACCTTATCCAGATCCTCACGACCCTAGGCAAGACTTCTTTCTCAGCTATCCGAGTCCTCCCGACTCTAGTCAAGACTTCATTGATCGAAAATCCAAAGTCTCACACCTCTTGCCAAGACTTCTTGCTCAACACCATAAGTCTCACACCAATTGTCAAGACTTCCTTCTCACAAGGCATCTAGGTGATCATGAATGCAAAATGCAAACTAGCACACAACATAGAATGCTATGATCTACACATCCTATGGAAAATACTAGACATGAGCATGAGTGCACAAATCACATGTAGTCTAGTCAATCATGCATGTATAAACAATCTAGATCATGTAAGATATGTTAAACAATAATCACAACCTAGATACATGCATAGATCTAAACTTGAATCACAAGATATGTTCAATAAATCACAAGACCAAGTTTAAATCTCACAAATAAAAAACATGCTAAAATCATATGACAAAGTCAATTCGATTTAAACTAAAGTTCTAGAGCATATTCCTAATTATAGATTCAACAAAACACATGAATAGCTCAAAAGAACGTAAGCACATGTATTATGTGAGAATTAGGCCAAGAGAGCCTAATACATGTGATGAAATATTTTTTATACAAAATCAATCAATCAAAGAACATCAAATAGTCCTAGAATCAAAGCTAGCACAATACAATCCCAAACATGTGAAAACATAGGCAAGATCAAAACCTAACTCAACATGTATGATTTCAATTGAAACTCAACCTAGCTTTGAAAGAGTTAAAAACTCAAATCAAAACACTCACAATATACAAATATGTGTTAAAGAAGAAAAACCAAGGCAATTGACCAAGTCTTAAATGAAAACTTTGAGAGAAAGTCAAAACCTTAGTTGAATTAGGTGCAATCCCATTTTTGTGTGTTTAGACTCCAAAAAGAGAAACAAAAGTCACTCAAACCTCAAATAACAGATGGAGAATGAATATACAAACATTGTCAACTTTGAATCACTCAAATCCGAGTTCAAATGAAGAAGTTATGGTGTTTCTAATGTGAGAAAATGTAGAGAGAAAATGCCTGCACACTAGTTTGAATTTCTTCTCAGAATGAAATGTGAGTGGTAAAGAGTTTAGAAAGGAGAGGGAAAGAAAGGAACAATGGAAAATTTTTCCCTCCTTTTGATATTTATCCCCTGAGATGGCGCGTGGGCATCTCGGGGTAGCAATGTGCTGCGGCCGAGATGGCCACGCGCCATCTAGGGCTTGCACACCTTCATGGCCTTCGGCCATGATGCAATCCCCTCACGCTTCCCTCACGTTCTTCGATCATTCTCCGGACTCCAAACTCGGAATTAGAATCCATTTACGGATTACAAACCATAACTCTCACACGGATATGGACATATAAGAAACTCAACCCAGAAAATGATAATTCGACTCTATATATGAATGCAAAGACAATGTATGCAACATGAGTTGAAAGTGTAGTTTCTTTTGACTTAGAACTTGAAATCAATAGTATGAGTAACCGAATTGACTGGAACTCAATCAAGAATGATTTAAGACTAAATTCAAGTTCAATATCCATGTTATATAAACATATACACACACAAACACAATACACACTAGAATGCAAACTACATAGAGATAGTCTCCAATCATGCATTTTCCAAAACATGGTTTTTTCCATACCAATGCATGAGCATTCATCTTCAAGTGTGTGAATGTGTTATACATGGTGCACAATGATACAGAGACACATATGAATGAATTATATGTGTGTGCCTATAATGGTGCACAACGATTCAGGGACACATATGAATGAATTGTGTGTTTGTGCCTTAGCCTTGTAAGAGAAAGATAAGGTCTTAGTATACCTTTGTAGAACCAAATTGCATCATTTCTCTTTGAAGAAATAGAACTTGCTTTGACTTGTTGTTCATCCTTCTTTGAAGCTTGAATCATCATGAATCTAAACAACTAAATCATTGCAAGTAAACATCATTTTGATATGGAATTAATGCCAACATAAACTAAAACCTAACAATGATATGGAATAAGAGTTATTTTAGAATATCATTTGATTGAGAATGTATCGGTCCAATATGCAAAGGCTTGACCGACCGTAAGGAGGCATTTCTTTGTGGTATATTGGATTGTCGTGGTATAATAACTTGTTTTAGGTAGTTATAGTTCGTTAAACATGTTCATGCATCATGTTTAAATTTATACCAAAGCACTCGCACATGTTTTAAATAAATGATTGAATGAATATTTTATTTATTTTAGCAATATTGTCTTCTGCATTACTACAAATTCTCGTAAACGATAAATTAAATGGTGATAACTACACTGAGTGGAAACTTAACATTAATGAAATATTGGTCACCAAAGACATCAATTTTGTGCTTATGAAGGAATGTCCTCCAGCACCTGCTGCCAATGCCGCATGAACTATTCATGAGGCATACGAACGATGGGTCTCATTTGATGAGAAGGCTCGAACATATCTATTGGGTACAATGACATATGTGCTTGTATGGAAGTATGAAGCAATGACTTCATCCTTCGAAATCATGGAGTAATTACAAGCTATGTTCGGCAGCCCTCCGAGCAAAAGTGACAAAAAGCTATTTGTTCTGTTACGCTCGCTCGTATGAAGGATGGTACATCAGTTCGGGAAAATGTCCTAAGCATGATATCCTACTTCAGCACGGCTGAAGTCAATGGTAGCACCATTGACGAACCCATTCAATCACACTGACAACTCTTCTGAAGAGTTTCAATCAATTTAAGAGTAACAACGGGATGAACAAGTTAAGGATTGCAGGGGCAAGACCGATGAGGCAAATGTTGCCAAACCATCTTCCTCTAATAAATAGCAGAGGAAGAGGTCTGCTGGAAAGGTGAAGGGTAAGCCCAAACCCAAAAATGCCCAAGGTAAGAATAAGTCCAAGAAAGGTAAATAAGATTTACTTGTTCTTGAGTCATGTTTAGTGGAAGATGATTCTTCACCTAGGATAGTTGATTTGGGGGGCCACTAACCATGTTTGTTCTTCTTTGTAATGGGCTGATTCTTAGACACAGCTAGAGGTGGAAGCCTTCTCAATGCGTTTGGGGTCAAGGGATGTCGTGTCAGCATGAGCAGTGAGTGTCGCTAGATTACATTTTTGTAATAATTATATATTGTTAGACAATGTATTTTATATTCCTAGATTTACACAGAATTTGATTTCCGTTTCTAAGTTGTTAGAACAAAAAAATTCTGTTTATTTTAATAATAAGTCTATTAATATTGGAAAGAATGGTCAGTATGTTTGTTCAATAATTAATGAAAATAATTTATAAGTGTTAAGACCGTTAATACATACTACACTACTTAACACCGAAATGTTTAAGGTTGAAAAACAAAAATTTAAATGCCCTAAGATTTCTCTAGATAATGACACGTATCTCTAGCATCTAAGGCTTGGTCATATCAACCTTTACCAGATAGACAGACTAGTAAAAAGTTGACCTTTAAGTGAATTAAAGGTTAGCTCCTCACTTGTCTGCGAATCTTGTCTGGAAGGTAAGACGACTAAGAGATCTTTTACTGGAAAAAGGCTTAGAACTAAAGAACCACTAGAGCTTATACATACAAACATTTATGGATGTTGACTGTTAAAGCTAGTGGTGGTTAAGAGTATTATGTCACCTTTATAGATTACTACTCAAGATACATATATAGATTACAGCGAATATCAAAAAAATTTGAAAAGTTCAATGAATTTCGAGCTGAAGTTGAGAATCAATTAGGTAAAACTATAAAGTCAATACAATCGGATCATGGAGGTGGGTATCTTAACCAAGATTTTGAAGACTGCATGGTCGAGTATGGGATAGTTTCCCAACTCATAACTTTCGATACGCCTTAGCAAAATGGTGTAGCGGAGAGGAGAAATAGAACCCTAATGGAAATGGTGAGATCTATGATAAGTTTCATGGTATTACCAAATTCCTTCTAGGGATATGGATTACAAACAACGACATACATTTTGAATGTAGTGCCATCCAAATCTATTCATAAGACTCCCCTAGACTTGTGGAATGGTCGTTAAGCTAGTTTACTACATTTTCGCATATGTGGGTATCCAGCACACATGCTGAAGAACAGAAGTGGAAAGCAAGACTCCAAGTCTATGGCCTGCATATTTGTAGGATAATCCAAGGGGACCAAAGGTGGACACTTATATAGTCCTAAAGATAACAAAGTATTTGTATTGACAAATGCAATGTTTCTTATGGACAATTATATTAGTGACCATAAACCTCATTCTAAGATTGTATTGAATGAGTTGGAGCCTGGTGAAACTAGTTCTTAATCAACAAGAGTTGTTGATCCACAAACATCTGAGAGTCAGGTGGTTCCTAATCAGGATAAACTACCACATAAACATAGTGAGAGGGTTGTAAGACAACTTGAACACTATTTAAGTATATATGAGAGACAAGGTGTTGTCTGTGCTTATAATGCGGATGATCCATTGACATTTAAAAATGCAATGGGAAATCCTTATAAAAAGGATTGCTTAAAGCCATGAATCTCGAGATGGAGTTCATGTACTCTAACTTGGTCTGGGATCTTTTAGACTTACTGGTTGGGGTAAAACCCATAGGGTGTAAGTTGATCTAAAAGAGAAAGAAAGGAGTAGACGAAAAGGTAGAGACCTTCAAAGTAAGGCCAGTGACCAAGGTTTATACCTAGAAAGTGGGGGTCGATTAGAAAGAGACCTTCTCACCGGTTGTCATGCTTAAGTCTATTAGGATTCTCTTATCCATTACTCACTATTTAGATTATAAAATTTGGCAAATGGATATCAAAACTGTATTTTTGAATGGCAATCTTGACGAGAGCATCTATACGATGCAATTAGAGGGATTTATGTCTCCAAATCAAGTGTAAAAGGTTTACAAGATGTAAAGATCCATCTATGGACTTAAGCAAGCATCTAGATCTTGGAACATCAAGTTTGATGATGTGATCAAAACCTATGGCTTCGAGTAGAACATTGATAAGGCGTGCGTCTAGAAGCATATCATTGACAAGAAAGCAGTTTTATTTTTCCTATACCTCATTAGGAATGATGTGGGAGTGTTATCTGATGTAAAAGGCTAGATGGCTAGCCAATTCCAAATGAAATATTTAGGAAAGGAAAGTTATGTTCTAGGGATCCAACTTATAAGGGATCGTAAGAATAAACTTATAGCAATGTCTCTAGCATCATATATCGATAAGATTCTTATGCGATTTTTGATGTTGAACTCCAAGAAAGGTAATTTACCTTTCAGGCATCGAGTTCACTTGTCTAAGAAACAGTGTCCTAAGACACCTTAAGAAGTTGAGGATATGAGACGTGTACCCAATGCATCAACAGTATGTAGCCTCATGCATGTCATCTTAAACATGAGACCGAGCATCTACTATGTAGTTGGAGTAGTAGCAGATACCAGTCCAACCCAGGATTGGATTATTGGGTTGCTGTCATGACTATTCTCAAGTATCTTCGGAGAATGAGAAAATATATGCTAGTGTATTCTGGACAGGATTTGATCCTTTTAGGATACACGGATTCTGATTTTCAGTTAGACAGGGATTCTAGGAATTCCATATCTAGATCAGTATTTACCCTAGGCAAGGGAGTCATTGTGTGGAGAAGTATCAAGCAATCTTACATTGCTAACTCCACCATGGAAGCTGAATATGTAGCAGTTTGTAAAGCTGCAAAAGAGGTTATTTGGCTCTGTAAGTTCTTGAGTGATCTGGAAGTTGTTCCATATTTGGAATGCCCATCATACTTTATTGTGATGACAGTGGTATTATGGCTAATTTCAAAGAACCAAGAAGCCACAAGAGAGGAAAACATATATAGAGAAAGTATCATCTCATTAGAGAGATAGTGTAAAGATGAGATATGATCGTCACAAAGACAACCTCACAAGACAAACATGCTGATCCATTTATGAAGACCTTACCGGATAAAGTGTTTTTGGGTCACCTAGATGGTTTAGGGTTACGAAACATGCCTTACATGTTTTAGTGCAAGTGGAGATTGTTGGGATTTATTCCCTAAAGATGTAATTTGTAAATATATTTATGAATCAGAAAAGTTCTATTCATTCTTGTTGTGTTGTTTATTTTATAACTTGTGCATATATTTAACATCCAAGAATGCCGGATGTAATCTCAAACTGTGTATATGAGTGCCATAAACAAATGAATACAATAAGAGGCGTGCAATCTAAAGAGTCTATTGATAACAAATACAGTTGGGTACTTTATTTTTGATTAATCTATAGCTACGGTCCATTCCGTAATGTACGGTGATTCTATCTTGAATCATTCATATGAGATATGGGAATGGAGGCACCTTGTTTGATGTGATCATATAGGACTGGGCCGTAATATATACGAATCTCTCACCAAAATCTGTTTACTAAAGAGATTCATATATATTAACTAATGATGGCTATATATGTGGGTGATCTTAATCCTAAGTGTCTTATCGACTTCTTCAGGTTAGATCGTGGTCTTTGATGTACCGTGGGTAAGGACAGATGCATTTCCTGATTAATATACTCCATATGTTAGGATCACGGTTTGGCTTGTGGCAAGGAAGGTTTGTACACAATAGTGGAATCCACTTCTTCTTGTATGAAGTAGATGGTAGTTACCCTAATGTTTGATTTGGGGCTTGGACAATATGAGCACTCTCCTAATTCCGTGAGGAAATAGGATTTATTGTCCATTAGAGAATCAACGGTACTTAAGAGGTATATGTAATTAGAGGGGTATAACGGACATTATGACCCAGCTCTAATTATGAACTACTGTGGAGGATCACACCATAGGTAATAGTTATATCAATGGACAGCGAGTTGTATCGGTCTGTGTAAAAGCGTCTGCAGTTGACAGAGTATAGCTTCGGGTTTTTAGAGGAATAATACCGGAGTTAATAATCAAGGAATATTAATTAAAGAGTTTAATTAATTATTCCGAGGATTATTGGAGCTGAAAATATTTTTGGTCCATTAGGTCCCCTTGCTAGCCCGTTCGATTTAGGTAACCAGGGTCACGGTTAATTAATTGGATTGTCCAATTAATTGTGTTACGAAAGTGACATGTATTTATTCGGGAATTAATTGAATAATGAGATTATTTAATTAATGAATAATGGTGATTAAATAAATTAAATAAGATTACTTAATTATCTTATTAATCACTAAATGGACGTTGTTAGTTGATATTTGATAAAATAAGATAATATGATTATTTTATTTTATTAAATATTTAAAATTGAATTTAAAATGTTTAAATTCAAAAATATTTTTTAAATATTTTTTAAATAAAAGATATGAGATATTTTTTATTTGAAAGATTTTAAAAATCAAACAAAGATTTGATCAGTTTTTTTTTTTAAATAACACATATATATTAATTTTGAAAACGAAAATCAAAGATCAAAATAAAAAGGATATCGTTTGTTTTTAAGTTACAATATACATATATATATATATGACATATATGTTTTCTTAATTTGAAAAACAAATGACACACTAAACGCATTAGAAAAGGGAAGAAAAACGCATCAGTTGTTTTTGCTCTTTATTTGTGCTAGTGTGTGTCGTGAAAAGAGATATCAAAACATAGATTTTTTTTTAAGTGTAGGATCAGAGTTGCACAACAAATATATTTGTGTTTGTGCATCGTGAACTTTGAAAAAAAAATGCATCAGTGCAAGTGTTATGTGTGTGTAAGTTATTTTTATGCAAGTGTGTGTACATAAAAAAACACCAAAAAAAGAGAAAAGATTTTGTGTACAAGTGTAGTGCACTAATATCAAAGAAAGAGTTTCTTCTTATTCCTTTCTCTACATCCTTCATTCTAAGATCCTGAGTCTGTGACGCGCCTATGCGTAGTTACTAGTCCTAGGATATAGTGAGGAAGATCAGTGGTACAAACCAGGAGCATATCGTAAAGCGTAGGAGCCTTTAAACGTTGGTAAGCTTCTATTTTCTTCTTATTTATAATAATTACAATTTCGTGTATTTACATATTGTTTGTAATTGTTCCGAAAATAATTACGATTCCAAGTTCACTAGTACCAAATCGTTTACAATCTTTATCAAAAATTTTGAAACCTTACTTTCGTTGCGTGACCGGGGAATGAGATTCCAATAGTTGGAAATTCCACTAGAATGGTCAATAAATCATTCACCATATCCATGGACTCCATTGCATCTTAACATTTTAGGTCTACCAATAAAAGTCTACTTTCTATCCATGGCACCCATGCCTCTAGAAAGTATCTCATGCTTGATTGTCCAAGCCACATGCTCCAATCATGACTCCTTACTTGGCTATCCAAGGCATCAATCCCTGTAACCAAGACTTTATGCCTTTTACAAGGACTTCCTATGTGATCAATAAATGCATAAATACAAACAAGCACTCAACATAAAATAAGATGATCAAACATATCCTATGGGAGCTAGACATAAGCATGAAAGTTCACATAACAAGTGTAATCTAGTTGCTATACATGAATGATAAACCCAGAGCATGTGAAAGCACTAAAAACAATCAATACCTAGGATCATTCATAAAACTAAAACTTGAATCAAAATATGATCACTTAGAACATATTCATGTTTTTAGTCACAAACATAAAAAAAAATGCTAGAAACATGCGAAAAAGTCGATCAAGTTCTCTAGCATAAACCTATAGCATATTTCATTCACAATATTCAATTAACCTTAAGAACAGCTCTAAGATGACAATCAAATGTGTTATTTCTTAAGATATTCAATCAAATAAACCTAACACATGTTGAGACTAATTTGACACAAAATCAATCATTTAAATTTCACAAAATAGTCCTAGATAAGAAGCTAGCACAATACAATAAAAAAACATGTGAAAACATAGGCAAAATCAAAACCTAACTCAACATGTAGAGATTTAAATCAATATTAAATCTAGCTTCAATAGAGTCTAGAACTCTAATTAAAACATATACAAAATACATACAACTAATGAAGAAGAAAACCCAAGGTGAATGATCAAGTTTAGAAACAAAAGTTAAGATGAAAATCAATACCTTAGTAAAACGTGTATAGTCCCGTTGTTGTGTGTGTAGCTACCAAAAACAGCAATGAAACTCCTCAAACCTTCTTAGAAATGACAAAGAAATGATAGATGAACACTCTCAAATTCAAATCACTTAAAATGGGGATTAAACGAAGACAATAGAGTGTTTGGAAGGTGAGGAAATGTTGAGAGAAAATTTTGCACAATTTTTCCAAGTTTATTCTGCTAATGAAAATGTGAGAGTGGAGAGATATATAAAAAAAGGGAATTAAATTGAGCTAAAAGACCAAATTTCCCTCTTGCCAACTGCCTCTCAAAGATGGCACATGGGCATCTCGGGGGCAGCAAGGCCTTGAGCCCGAGATTGCCACGTGCCATCTCAAGAAGGTGGCCTTTGATGGACTTTTACCATCACACCATTCCCTTGCGCTCCTCTCATGTTCTTTGACCGTTCTCCGGCCTTCGAACTTCAAATACGAATCCATTTTTGGATTACAAACAAGGACTCTCTCATGCACATGGACGTGTATGAAAATTTTCCCAGAAAATAAGAATTCGACTCGATATACGTAGATGAAGACAATGCTTGCACCTTGACCAGAAAGCTTCGTAACTCTTCACTCAGAACTCGAAATCAAATGTATGAGTAGCCGAAATGACCTTAACTCAATAAGAAACATTATAGCCTAAAATTCAAGTTTAAGGTCCACATTATACAAACATATAAACATACAAACACATATCATACAAGAATTTTATTTCCTAGACATAGTCCAAACACATGCAATTTCTAAAACTAGTAAATTTAGCATGAGCATTCAATATCAAGTGTGTGAATGTGTTTTTCAAAATGAGAAAAACTATGCAGGGACACATATGGATGAAATGTGTATGTGTACCTAAGCCTTGTAAGAGAAATGAGGTCTTTTAATAAACCTTTGTAGAACCAGTGAAGCACATTTGCCTTGAATACCTTGCACTTGCTTGATAGACTCCCACATCTTCTTTGAATCTTGAATCATCATCAATTTAATAGTTGCAATACAAGTGAAACATAGTTTTGATATGGAATAATGCCAACACAAAACCAAAAATCTAACACTAATATCCTGATCTATATCCCTATATTAATTTTAATTTATAAATGGACAAGGTGATCAAAGGACTCCCAAATTAAGGTTGGGACACTCATCCCCGTTACATCCACATGTAACTAATCCATAATTAGTATGTTTGATGGAAACGAATAATACATTCTCGGTCCTTTCTTTATAAATAATGTTTGGGCCTAAAATATTGACTCCGCCAATGGGAGTGTAGCACATGGTCTAACTTGTTAGATAATTGTAAGAAGTAAAAGAAAGAAGGTCACATGATATAGTTCCATTGATAGAGTCAGTATTTTGGGTACTAACTGGTCAGTAGCCAAACATTATTCCCTTTTATTTAATCATGTATTTAATAATAATAAAAAAATCCCAGAACTGTTGGTTAGTGAGCTGGTGGACCCTATCTATATATCCCTTTGGTTCTTAAACAGGGTCGGTAGAATTCCACTCTTTGGCCTTTTACTTTATTAACTCAAAAATTTAGAGTGACGATATTTACACCCCTAAAAAACTGTATGTACACCTCAATTTAGTATATTTTTGAAAATCTGACATTACCCTTGAGTAAAATTACTAAAATGACTAAACGGTTTTTCAAGTACACAATAATAATTATTAATTGGTTTTAAATCAATCCTTTGAAAACAAGAAAAGGAATTTTCTTATTAATTGTTTGATAAGATAATAAAAACCTTTCTGTTTTATTAAACCCCATCTTCTACTTTAAATGCTAATTCTAAATTCTTTTAAGGAAGAAAAATTGATTAAGTTGGCCAACAATTTACTGTTATAATTGATTGAAACAAAAATCAATACAAATAATATGCACATTCTAGCTACAACAGCTTTCCCATACTTTCAGATCAAACACAACTTTCATTCATCTTTGGACATTCGAAGATCCGAAGACTAAAAAGATTTCAACATTGAAGATATTAAGAATCCGTTTAAGGCGTCAATGGGCTTTATCTTTTCTTTCTCTTGTCTTTCTATTTTCAAGATGTGTAATTAAATCCATAACTAGGGAATCAATGTGAACCTTTTGTGAATGCTCATGTTTGAATTAATATTATTTCATCAATTAAATTCTTGATTTATTCATTTTTCTTAACAGCTTAATCCTTATTAATTATAATTTTTGTTCACACCTGGACCAAAGGGTGAACGATTATTTGGCATGATTTTAGGATTTAGACTATCTGTGAATTTGGGTAAGAGTGGACCAAACTTAATCCTAATTAATGATCTTGTGAATGAATGACTTTTATCTTAGCTGGACCAAGGCAAAGTAATAGAATTTGGTTCTTATTTCTTGCATTTAATGTATTTCCGATCATTATTCACACTAGACCAAAGGGTGAATAGCGGTTGGGAACACGTGATTTAACCCATGACCAAATGGTAATAGTCACATTAAAGATAAAGAATGAACCCTTGAATTGGTTGAATCTTGTTTACAAATTAATTCCAAACATTGAGTTTTTATAATTGGGGATCATTGATGACCTAGAGCTTCCTTACTCTTGACCACAACCCAATCTTTACAATTGCTTTCTTAGTTTAATTTAATTTAGTTTTTAGTTTAAATTAATCATCATCAATTTCTGGTTACTTTAATTTAGATTTAATTAGAACTAGTTTTAAACTATTAAATCTTTAGTCTTCGTGGGAACGATCCTTACTTGTCGCTGTACGATATCTTCAGAATTCATACACTTGCGAGTATTGTTTTCATAACACGATCATTAAATTTTAGATTTTTTTATTTTTGTTTTTATAGTTTTTATTTGATTTAATTTTCTTTTTCATAATATACTGTGTGTCTGCCTTTTGTTTCAGGTTTAACGGTGAATGTCAGGTAGAAGATCACTGTAAGGAGAATTACTGCCTTTGAACGACAACATTGATCGTATTGGATAAAGAACAATGGGAGACGATGGAAATCGCAACATCCAAGAGGTTTCGGAACTACCAATTGTATCTATCAAGACCATAAAGGATTATAGCAAGCCTATAGTTTATAACACCCTTTATGCATTGCACTGGATAAGGCAGCTAGAAATTATGAGCTGAAAAGTTTCCACTACAATCTGCTACCTGGTTTCTATGGACTTTCAAATGAAAATGTGCTTAAATTCTTCAGAATTTTACGCAACAATTCAAGCTTTTCCAAACACTAGGGTGACAAAAAAACCAGATGCGTATGAGGTGTATTCCATATGCTCTCAAGGAAAAGGCGAAGACATTGTTTTTGAATTTTTTCATAGCTTCACTAACAACATGGGAAGATGTGGTAGATAGGCTCACTGATCAATTTTATTTTCCCCGGAAAACTAGTGAGATAGGTCTAAGATCACAAATTTCTTCCAATGGGACAAAAAGTCATTCTATGATGCCTGATAGCTTTACACGATGCTTCTGTTTGATTGTCCTTAGCACGGAAATCAAATGCACTAACTCTGGCAATGGTTTTATGATAGATTAAATGACGTCTCAACTGTTTTAGTTTATAATGCATGTGGAGGATCCATGACTGACAAGACCCTAGAGGAATTACATACTATCTTTGAAAAACTTGTTAGACATTCTTGAGAGAAGAATTATAGGAGAAGGAAGGGGATTTACGAAGTATATGCTAATATCGAGAACTCAATGCAAATGTCACAAATGCAAAAGACTATGTAGGTACTAGTAAATCAGGTGGGACAACTGAGAGAAGAACGATGCCATGGATATGAGCAACCAGGGTATGGTGCGGAAGTTTTTCAAGCAAGAGGTCCTGGACCTAATGATGAGGAAGAAGTACAAGCTATGAACAATTTCAACTGTAGATCTCAACTGATCCTTTTTCAGACACATACAATCTATGGTGGATATATCATCCAAATTTCTCTTGAAGAGACAATCAAGGCAAAGGAAACCAGTGAGGAAATAACAACAATTATGGCAAGAGATAGTATAATGTCGGTACCCAAAAAAATCCTTTATCTTAACCCACGAACCTTTCATTCGAAGATACATCGAAGCAATTTATACAAACTATGGACCAGAGAATGAATCAGCAAGATAAAAGGCTGTAAGACATTGATGTGAGATTTCAAAATATTGATGCTTTATTAAGAAAGATGGAAAAACAAATTAGGCAACTAGCTGATGCTAATTAAAGGAATGAACCAGGAAAATTTCCAAGACATACTGAGCAAGCAAAGGCCATCATAACTCATTGGAATGGAAAAGATTTAAATAACGATAAACTTGCTGAACTATTTAATGCTTCTATTAATGTTTCAAGTTTCTCAAAGAGGAATTGTGAACAAGAAGAAGATGAAGAACTTAAGGTAGAGAAGTCAAATGACACATTGAAAATTTATAAATCGCCAAATCCTTATGTTTCCCCTATCCCTCTTCGATCCAGAGTTCAAATACCAATCAGTCAAGGAGATCTATAATATCCTATCCAATGAAAATGTTAGTCTGCAAACCATGGAAGAGATTCATAAGATGCCAGCCTATGCAAAGTATTTCAAAGAACTCAACTTAAAAAGTAGAAAGACTGATTCACAAGAGACAGTGCTAATTCCAGATGGAGCAAGTGCAATACTCCAAAAGAAGTTGCCCCAGGAACTTAAGGATCTGAAAGTTTCAATATCACCATCAAAGTGGGAGGAACAAAGAAAGAGAGAGAACATTAGATCTAGGGGTGAACATTAATTTGATGTCATATGTTTTATACAAAGAGATGGGGCTCAATGATCTTAAACCAATAAACTTGGAGCATTCACTTGTCGATCGATCTATTAGGTATCCTCATGGAATTGTGGAAGATGTTCTAGTCCAAGTTGGCAAGCTCATTATACCTGTAGATTTTATCATACTAGATATGGTGGAAGAAGGCATCGATACAATTAACTTGCCTGTCTTGCTTAGTAGACCATTTATGTCAACAAGGCTATCATAGATATGCATAATAGATTTCCATGATAGTGTTAGATGAGACAATCAATGTTGATGTTTTTGAATATTTGAAACATTTGGTAGGTGTTGCTAATTGTTTCAATATGGAAGTAATAGATCCAAGAGTCTGTCCAGAATCAACTTCGGCTTTAAAAGAATCTTGAAATGGCAAAAAAAGCAAAATTTCACATGCCCAATATGATTGTGCAAGATATGAGAACATGATTAAGCAATTAAAAGAAGACAAACTGATGATTATCACTCTTAACTCTGAATTGACAACAAGAAACACTAAATTACTAGAAGAAAAAGAGACTTCATTACAAAGGTATGTAGTAGTTTCTCAAGAGGTTGAAGAGCTTAAAGAAGATTATGATCACCAGATGAAGCTAATGAAGGCTTAGATTTAACAAAGAGATAAAACCTTAGAGATTATGAAGATTTAGAAGCTTGGAAGCATTGCAAAGCTTAAAAAGGTAGAGCAAGAGATCAAGTCAATGGTCATGGATGAGAAGAAACAACTGGCAGAAGTCAAGATCATTGAGGTTAATAATGATGAGTCAGGTGATTCCATAACCAAAAAGGAAGATCCAATTCCAAAGAGAAGAATGAGAAACTTAAGGAAGCAAGATCGATCATTGAACAACAACCATCATAGAGGTAACATTCATATATTTATTCTCGTTTGTCACTTTTGTAACAGGAAGGGTCACATTCGACCAATATGCTACAAATATATAAGACAATATAAACAAGAGAGCATCAATCCTGTAAGGAAAAACGGGTTCAAAACGCAACAGATGCATGATAAAAACAAAATTTGGGTTTGTGTATATTTTAAAAAAATCCCTTTCAATAACAAGAACCTTAACACTAGATTAATTGATGTATATAAAAAGTATCGTACCTTTTTTTTCTTGACAATTGAACTAGCATTGAATTGAATCCGTAAGATCTTCCAATCCAATCACGAACGTGAATCACCTAGGAGTGTGGGCTCCCTATCTTTAAATTGTATACCTTAGGATGGAAACAAACAAAATCTTCTTTTTTGTTAGTTACAATAATCCTCCAAGAGAAAAACCAAGAACGTCCGGTCACTTTTGAATTATTAATCAATTTGATTGAAATTCGTGTGAACCTTGATTCAATGTTGTACACAAAACCTTTTTGATGTAAAGGATACTAGTGTACTATCGAAAACAAAAACGTTCTCTTTTTCTCTCTTCTTGGCCGAATTCACACTATCTCTATGAGTTTGGTCGAATTTTGTTCAGAGAAAGAAACAAATTTTTCTCCCTCAAAATTCTCTCTTGCTAGGCCAAATTCTCTTCTTGAAAATTGCTTAGCATGACAAAAATTTTTCTCATAAAAAAATTAGAGCTGGCCGAAATTTCCAAACCTATATATATATAGGATCATAAGTCCTCTCATAAGAAGGATTTACTTGGTTGACAAAAACCCTTTCCTTAGGTGGATTTATTTGGTAGTTAAGAATCCTTATCTAAAAGGAATTCTATCCTCATGTATATATATATGGGCTGGCCGAAATTTCATTGGATTTCAATTAGGATCACAAATCCTTTCCTAAAAATGATTTACTTTGTTGTTAAGAATCATTTCCTTAGGTAGATTTACTTGGTGGTTAAGAATCCTTTTTCTAAATGAATTCTATCCTTCATCAAGACTCCTAATCCAACTCAATAGTGTATTTGTAACGATATTAAAGACTTCCTAATGTGATTAGATAAATAATTCCTTTTATTTATCTACTTATCAAATATAGTTTTTAACATTAACTATACTACCAACAATAGTATAGTTTTAGGAGACCATCTCCTATTAAGAAAAAGATTTTGACTTTTGATTAAATAATTAATTAATCAACAAATTAATTAATTTCCATTTAATTAAATAATAAAATAAAAATAATATATTTAAGCTATTCTTAATAGCCTTGCCGACTATACCATATATATGGACCATATATTATTTTTCTTATTTTATTAAATCCATTGAATCTTAATAAAAAGTCCACATGTGAACTAGACCTATTCTTACAAAAAGAAACAAGTTCTCATGCCTTAATACAATTCTAGATGACCCCTAAATTGGTCCGGTAGAGTATATCAAGTGATCCATGCGTGTTCGTATGGATTGGGGATTTTGGCGGGCTATCTAAATTTAAGCTCCAATAGACACAACCCAATCACAATCAACAAATGATTCACTTAGGTCCGATCTATTTAATTTTAGTTCATTCCACTAAAGAACTAAAATTGAACTCTTAAATAAAGATAGAATAAGTTCATGTTACTCACTCATACCCTAGACAACCTTATTGGAGAAAGTGTATCCTCGTGAAGAATATCAGTAATCGCCAAGAGCTCATAGACCGCCTATAGCTCTCCAAGTTACCATATTTACTCATATGACCACATTTTGAACTTGGATATTTTGACTTATCCAGAAGCCATGTTTCAATAGACACTATTAAAAACTTAACGTTAAGATTTAATATCCAATACCTCAAAACATCCATATGATGGTATTCTACTCTCATTCAATAAATGGAGCCACGATGTCCATATCTATAAATGAAGTCCTCTATCGATTAACAAATGAATACCACCAAACTATCGAGGATAGACTATGCTATATAATCGTACTCATTGATAGCTCAAATGTTAACACTTGCAACCATAAGTCCATCATTTATCTCAGGATTGAGATAGACTCTCCGATTCTTTTCAAATGAAAACTTTTATCCATTGACGGTTCTAGATAAAGTACTTCAATATGATCCTATTCAATACACCTAGTGCACTAGATTCTTTTGCCCAAAGACACCACACTCTTATGATTTTAGACTCATCATAACACATTTGATCCCACTCAAATGCTAGCAAAAGAATCTACAACTTTGATAAGATAAAGGCGCCCAACCTTCCATCTTAAGTTGTGAATATTATTCAAGACTAACTAAAAATTATGTCTACCTCATACATATCTAGATGTACGAACAATTCTTCTTTTCTCATAGTCTTTTGACCTTATGATTATTTACTTTTGACAATTATAATAATTAAACTAAAAATGCTATAAGATTTGTTAAACTAGAAATCACTTTATTCATATGAAAAGATTGTTAATTACAATATTACACTCTTGCTATCGAGCATAATCCTAACAAATCCAACGAATGTGAATAAAGTATGGATCAAAAAGGCTGAGCTCAGAAACATTGAGAGTGGTGGAACTTTTAGGTTAAAGAAAATTGGGGGATGAATATGTGATTGTTGCTTCACCATTAGACCTGTAACACTCTTAACCATCTCGTATAGACGTTAAATAAAGCGCTTTGCGGGAGGCAACCAACTCAGGTTTAATTCTTTTACTTTTTTTTTATTTTTGTTTTTATTTTTATTTTGAGTCATAAATAGTGTGTCGCAAGAACCTTTATAGCAAGAATTGAATATCGTCAAAATTTTAGTCATGGGCTTAATTCAGAGACATTATTAAATTTCTATTTGTGGGTATCTTGAAGTTTTGAATGACAAGAACAGGTGCTTCTAAAGTGTCCATATTTGAGTCGTGCAGATAAGTCTTGAGAACAACTTCGTTCATCCACCGTTAGCCAGACCACTCTCTAGACTCTTGTCTAGACCGCGGTATGGAAATTGTGAAGGCTCTGCCAATCTTTGCGGCACAAACCGCTCTCAATGTGTATTGTCTACACTGTGGCGCAGCAAGCAGGTACCCACTGGACTTCTTCGTGGCATAGACCGCTCTAAAGATAATATGCCTGCACCACAACACGTAAAGTGTTAATCCTCTATGAATCACCTCTGGAGAGGCAATGTTTACGATGCAATCCAGATCGTGGTGGCTTAAGTTAAACGGTGCATTTTGAAGTTTCAGATAAGCAAGTTTGCGAATCACCGCTGCCCAAACCGCGGCCCAGGTAAGTGACCCAGACCTTAGTAGGGCACGATTTTATGCACAAATATAAGAACGCTGCCTTGGTCAATATCTCTATTTCTTTTCTTTTCTTTTCTACGAGCAGTCCTCATCCTCTTCTTCTTCTTTTTCCCCCGTTCTTTAATTTTTAAATTCTTTTCACGCTATTTCTTTCAAACTCCGCATGCTTATGTCAAATATCAAAGGTATATCTTTCTATACCCTATTTCATAAATTATTTTACTCATGTAACCTAGATTTTAAAAGAATGAGTTTATTTTGTGATATTATGTGCTTAATTTCGAAAGTTATGTTTATTTGATCAATGGGCTTTGTTTACAATATGTTAATGTTTGTAATGATACCTAGTTTATAGGATTTAAATTTTGTTGCAACTAGAATTTTGAAATTGTTAGGAATAGGATGTGTTGGACTTTGTTTGGATTTTAAATGATGAACTGATTTTAGGTGATGCCATGGTGATATTACATGAGTTCTAATGGTGTATGTTATTGTTTTACCCTTGGAATAATTTAATATTATGTAATGTAGGTCTAACGATTAAGTCGAGTTGCTGCCAAATTTTAGCCTCACGCTTCACTTAATTTAGGTTGTTTGCTTGTTTCCTGTGTGCAGATGGCTAGAACCCATTTAGGTAAGAGACCGCGTGTATGTGGTACATCTAGAGGTAAAGGGACAGCTTCTTCATGCCCAGCTCAAAACAAAGATTTTTGGGACCGACTCTCGAAGTTTCAAGTGTGAACGTGGATTATGGAAAAAGGGATTTATATGCAAAGCGTGATAGATACATCAGTTTTGAGGTGGTAGCTGGTCGCCAATGGCAGAGATTTGTTCAAAGGCTGGTGGAGCCTAATATGTGCATTATGACCCAGTTCTATATGAGCATGGTACTAGAGAGATTTTTCAATGGAGGTTCGGTTATGGTTCAAGGGGTTGATGTCCTTATTTCGCCACATGCAGTCAACCAGTATTTTGCTACTCTATAGGTGCTAGTCAACAATAATATTAGGATAGATACAATTGCCAACATTGATCAGCACTTGGAGAGGTTGATTGTCATACTTGGGATGGATGGTAGGGAGGAGTGGAACCAGATGGTTTGCCTGTATCAGAGGGATTTGAGAGTGGATGCTGCATTTTGGAACATCTTCATATCATACTCTTTAAGACCTACACAACATCGTACTGAGCCATTCTTTAAGCCCTCCTGGCTATTACATCGTCTTGTTATTAGCCAGCCAATTAATATTGGACGTGTAATTTTCAGGGTTCTTTACAACAGTGGTTGTGAATATAGGTCATCTATGAATTTCCCTGTTTAATTACAGCATTTTGATCTATGATATTTCCCTGTTTAATTACACCTTTTACAAAGCAGTGGGTATTGATTTGGATGCATGAGTGGAGGAGCAGGCTTCTAGAATGTTGGTATTGACAATGTGGAACAAGCTGAGTCACGATCGGGGATTACCTACGATAGGGCAGTATGGAGAGCGGTGAAATCGCCGTGAGGTGCAAGAAGCTCAGGAAGCCCAGGCACGAGAGGCACAGTTACAGATAGAGGTTGCCAATCCTATACTTGATGCCCGTATTGATGTTCCGCCAGCTGCTTAGCCTGAGGCAGATCAACCAAGAGGTACATATTTTGATTCTATTTTTTAGGCCATGCGAGAGCACATAGAATGGAGGAGCGGATGAACACGGGTTTTAACACTGTCGAGGCGAGTATTACTTAGCTGTACACGATGGTTAGCCGGTTTTCTGTGGCTGACGATGGTAGTGTGCATTTATAGCCTCTAGTTCCCCCACTAGAGTTTCAGGCAAGAGGCAGTTGTTGGTATGATCAGCCTATTGTCCATAGTGGAGCCCTTATGGAGTCGCAACAGCAGGATCCTAATTCTCACAAAGGCATAAAGATTTTGCACCTTCCGGGTGAGGATGAAGGACTTTAGAGGATATGCACCTTTCTTTCTTTTTCTTGTTTTATTTTTGAATTATTGGCATATTTTTTTAAGTTTCTATTTATTTTCTTTATATTTTTTGTATTTAATTTAGATTTCGAGTTTATTACTTTTTTTCTTTTGATTTTCTTTTTCTGCTCCTTTCTTTTGTCACTTGACACCATTGGGGGAAATGTTGAGTTTAGGTTTAGGGGTATGATCCATGATATTATGTTATTGATATGTACCCTAGAGATAATATGCATTAATCACTGAGTTTACACTAAATTCTTGCCACTTAGAGTAATGCATTGCAATTTTCATAATTTTATGACATACTATTGATGTGATAATGGATAGGAGGCTAAGTTGAATTGCCATGATTAATAGTGGAGACTACCCTTGTGAGTTCACTAAGCCAAAAAACATACATTAATATAATTATAGAGGGTTCTTTTGTTTCTACTCCTAAACACTCAGTACGGTCTTAGCATTAGACTTGATCTCTATAGGTTATACATTGAGCATTATAGAACTTTCATCTTTAAAATAATTCACATGTATAAGGACCTCGATTTTATGATTGGCTTATTTACTGACAAACCACACCACATTATGGATGATTGTGTAATGGGTAGCTTAGGTCCTCATTGGCAAGCTTCCAAGCATCTCCATGACTTCAAGAGCAAAATTTATATTCACTTGACTTTGCCTCTTGAGGAGTTTAGGCACACACACACACTTCATGCATGATTTTTATCAACATGCATTTGTGTCATATTGCTTATGTGTGCATCCTTGCTCACAATAACACTTGCACTTCATTCTTAGTCTTAAGTGTGGATGTTGTGTGTTTTATTTGTTTTCTGTTGTTTGATCACAAACATCCAAGCTTGCATGATGGTGTGCTTGTCCAAGCGTGTTGAGTGACCATTTAAGATGGTCTTATTCTTTTCTTGGTTTGGTTATATGGAGTAAGGTGTCTAGTTTCAAAAGAGTTGATTTAAATGATTTAAATGTTTTTCAAAACTGACCTTTGTATGGTCTTGTGACCATATCTTTTTATGTAATACTTAAAAATGAGATTTGAAAATTTTTGTACAAACTAGACATCCATACCTTTCCAACGGTATATTATTCGTAATATTTCATGACCGTTTGGATTGGTTGTGAAATCTCCAAAGTGACCACAAAAACTGGGCAACTCTGTTGTTATCCGTTTCTGACCTTTGGTCACTCAAATGACCATAACTCTTTCTATAGATATCCGAATCATGTTTTGTTAATTGGAGTATAAATTATACTTACATACCTTTCCAACGGTATATTATACAAAAGGTTTCAAAATCGTTTGGTCACGTTTTGATATGCTTGAGTTTTAAGGTGGAGTGTTGAGAGCGGATTTCGCTCCATAACTTTTCAACCCCTCCTGGTGCGAAACATGTAGCGAAAATTTTGATAGTGATTTTTGCTCCATAAATTTTCACCCACTCTTGGAATGAAACATGTAGCGAAAAACCTTATTTGGGCTAAATCGGCTTTTCTTGCGTAGCTCATTTTTACACCTTATATATATCATCTTCTTAACAAATCAGACCTAGAGCTCTGAAATTAAATCCCCAAGAGAGAGAAATTGACTCCTTGAGAGAGAGAGAGCTCAAAGAACACATTTTTAGAGTGAGAGAACCTCCATTAGATAGATAAAGATTCAAGCTTTGTTTTTGACTCTCCAAACCCAAAACCCATCTCCATCTTGCATCATTCTTCATCATATGAGCATGGGTGTTCTTTGTTTCATGACTAGGTAAGTAAGAACTTTATTGAACATTATTTATTGTTCTTCTTACTCTAGATAAGGTATTTATTGTTTGATTAAATACCTAGACCCTACTTTATTGCATATATTTATGAGTCTTGATAACATGATTAGGTTTGTTTGTTGATAGCTAGCATTTAGGACATATTTTCCCTCTAGCTAATTAGGTCATGTTGACTGCATTTATTGACCATGCCATGTTTATTGACAACTTGTGTTGAAGTGGCTTTGTTTGATAACTAGATTATAATATTGCATATCCATATTTAGTTATGTCTTTATGTATTGCATTTAGAAATTATTGTTTTTACCTCATTGATTGCATTTATTGATTGTAAAATTGCCCTTGATTATTTGTTTTGACAACTTGTGTTCGTTGGACTTCTACTGACAATTAGGATGTTATATTGTGTTATCTACATCTAGTTAAGCATTTTGTATTTGGTCTTACACATAATTGCATTTGAGCATAATGTCATATATACACTTAGACCATATACTCTTCATTGAGTCAAAGTCTTGTGGCTTCGGTGTGAAGTTGCACAAGCAAGTCAAGTCTTGCAACCACGGGGGGGTTGGCAAGCAATTGGTTGGGTGCAACTGTAAAAGGCTCGATGGGTAAGGTAGGAGGTGCTCGCGCCAAGAGTAGTGGATCAAGGGATATCACTAGGGTCTGAACCAAGAGTGGTGAGTGGTAGTGGCCATAGCCTGAGGTTGTCGAGAGTGAGAGTCTGAGTATCAATTGAGGGTGTAACTTTTTACTCATATAGTGGATTTCTGCAATCGAGTGTGGCTCACTTAATAACCCGTGGTTTTTTTCCCGTTTGAAGGGTTTTCCACATACACATCTTGTGTTATTTATATTTCCGCACTTTACACTTGATGTTGCATGTTTTTTTTTTCGAGTGGATTTTGAATATTGATTAATCAATAAAATTTGGTAATTGACTTGATAATAGCCTATTCACCCCCCCCCCCCCCCCCCCTCTAGGTTATTAGACACACATTTTAAAGGGTGAGTAAGTTGAACCAGTGGAAGTGATGATTAGACTATTTGTGCTTGAACTACTTAAAAGGCCGTAATATTTCTTACCCGTGTATTGTGTGCTTCGTAGCCTTGTTTGAAGTCAAACACTGAATAAGCTTTTTCTTTCTTCACCACATTAACTGTAACCCAACAAGCCATAATTTAGCCATACCTTATAGCTTGGGATCATGCTTTGAGAATGTGAAGAAGATGTAACAGTTTTGTATGTGATTCTTATGCTTAATTCAATCAAAGGCCAATGAAGGAAAAGAGTTGCATTCAAGCCAAAAAGTAAGTTTGATATTTATGATTTCCATGTAATTCTCTAATTCTTAATATGCCAAAAACATAATAATTATATATATATTTATAAGGGAATCAGAGAATAGATTTTTATAAGTCTTAAGGCAATTAGAGTGCAAAGTTATAAGGTAATTGAAGACTCTCATGGTATGGAGGTTTTTGAATTCTTGATTTCCCATTCTTTCATAACCTTCACCCCATGGCCCCATTACAACCATAATGAATGTCTAACTGATCTACTGGTTATCCTTACTATGAAGGTAGAAGTGAATAGTGTATCTATCTTGTTCATAATGCTTGATTCTTTCATGAGATCTTTTGCATATAAAATCAAACGTTCTTTCTATTATTTAAACATTTACGATTATATCTTGAAATTTTTTATGCATAAATTCTATCGCATAGGCTTGATGAGCGTATTTGTCTAGGTTTTGTGAGAAATAATGAGAGACAACCGGTGAGAATTAGAGTAGAGACGAATTACATCTATGGCCTTTAGCTAATGTGGCTTTGAAACTTGAGCGTCTTGAGAATGGGCTTTTAATTAAAAATTGAGCAATGCATTCCAGTGTTCGGATTATGCTCGATAGCAAGAGTATAATAATGTATTTGACAATATTTTCATATTAATAAAGTGATTTCTATTTTAACAAATCTTATAGCATTTATAGTTTATTTATTATAATTGTCAAAAGTAAATAATCTTAAGGTCAAAAGACTATGAGAAAAGAAGAATTGTTCATACATCTAGATATGTATGAGGTAGACATAATTCTGTAGTTAGTCTTGAATAACATTCACAACTTAAGATAAAAGGTTGGGCGCATTTATCTTGTCAAAGTTGTAGATTCTTTTGCTAGCATTTGAGTGGGATCAAATGTGTTATGATGAGTATAAAATTATCAAAGTGCGGTGTCTTAGGGCAAAAGAATCTAGTGCACTGGGTGCATTGAATAGGATCAAAATGAAATACTTTATCTAGAACTGTCAATGGATAAAAGTTTTCATTTGAAGACAATCAGAGAGTCTATCTCAATCCTGAGATAAATGATGGACTTATGGTTGCAAGTGTTATCATTTGAGCTATCAATGAGTATGATTATATATCATAGTCTATCCTGGATAGTTTGGTGGTATTTATTTGTTAATCGTTAGAGAACTTCATTTACAGATATGGTCATCGTGGCTCCATTTATTGAATGAGAGTAGAATACCATCATATGGATGTTTTGAGGTATTGGCTATTAAATCTTAACGTTAAGTTTTCAATAGTTCCTATTGAAACATGGCTTCTTGACAAGTCAAAATATCCAAGTTCAAAATGTGGTCATATGAGTAAATATGGTAACTTGGAGAGCTATAGGCGGTCTATGAGCTCTTAGCGATTACTGGTATTCTTCACGAGGATACACTTTCTCCAATAAGGTTGTCTAGGGTATGAATGAGTAATATCAACTTATTCTAACTTTATTTAAGAGTTCAATTTTAGTTCTTTAGTGGAATGAACAAAAATTAAATAGATTGGACCTAAGTGAATCATTTGTTAATTGTGATTGGGTTGTGTCTATTGGAGCTTAAATTTAGATAGCCCGCCAAGATCCCCAATCTACACGAACTTGCATGAATCACTTGATATATTAGGGGTCCATCTAGAATTGTATTAAGGCATATGAACTTGTGTCTTTTTGTAAGAATGGGTCTAGTTCACATGTGGACTTTTTTATTAAGTTCCAATGGATTAATAAAATAAAATAAGAAAAATAATATATGGCCTATATACATGTGTTGGGCGGCAAGGCTATTAAGAATATCTTAAATTATATTATTTTTATTTAATTATTTAATTAAATAGAAATTAATTAATTTATTGATTAATTAATTATTTCATTAAAAGTCGAAATCTTTTTCTTAATAGGAGTTGGTCTCCTAAAATTATACTATTGTTGGTAGTATAATTATAATTGAAGACTATATTTGATTGGTAGATAAATAAAAGGAATTATTTATCTAATCAAATTAGGAAGTCTTTAATATGGTTAGGATTAGGAGTCTTGGTGTAGGATAGAATCACCAAGTAAATCTACCTAAGTAAAGGATTCTTAACTACCAAGTAAATCCTTCTTAGGAAAGGATTTGTGATCATAATATATATCCAATGAAATTTCGGTCAGCCCATATATATATATATATATATACATATAATAGGATAGAATTCCTTTTAGATAAGGATTCTTAACTACCAAATAAATCCACCTAAGGAAAGGATTCTTGCCAACCAAGTAAATCCTTCTTTGGAGAGGATTTATGATCCTATATATATACGTATGTTAATTTTGGCCAGCCTAAGTTTTTCTATGAGATGAATTTCGGCCATGCTAAGCAATTTTCGAGAAGAGAATTTGGCCTAGTAGGAGAGAATTTTGAGGGAGATTTTTTTTTTTTTACTCTTGACAAAATTCGACCAACTCATAGAGATAGTGTGAATTCGACCAAGAAGAGAAAAAGGGGAACGTTTTTGTTTTCGACAGTACACTAGTATCCTTTGCATCAAAAGAGTTTTGTGTACAACATCAAATCAAGGTTCACACGAGTTTCAAACAAATTGATTGATAATTCACAAGTGACCAGACGTTCTTTGATTTTTTTTCTTGTAGGATTATTATGACTAACAAAGAAGAAGATTTTGTTTGTTTCCATCCTCATGTATACAATTTAAAGAAAAAGAGCCCACACTCCTAGGTTATTCACATTCGTGAATGGATTGGAATATCTTGCGGATTCAATTCGACAATAGTTCAATCATCACGAAAAAAAAGGTACGATACTTTTTATATACATCAATTAATCTAGGGTTAAGGTTCTTGTTATTAAAAGATTTTTTTTTATTTATAGGAAAACCCTAATTTTCATTTTATCACACTTCTGTTGCGTTTTAAACCGTTTTTTTCCCTACAATTGGTATCATAGCCTGGTTGTACCCTTGATTAATTGATGTATGTGTTCGTGAATCTTTTTCTTTTTTATTGTATATATGCAAGTTTTAGAAAGAGATGACACTATAGGTATTCAGATATATATTTACATTGGAATGTATGGATATTTATATGTTTTATATGTGGTTGGTTATTACTCAATTTTGGTCCTAGAATTTCAATGTATTTTATTTTGGGATTGTAACAAAAAGGGTGGTCTATCATCGCCAAAATTTCCTTCTTGGTAGTTGCTAAGTTATTTTTATTTTTGTTGTTGTAATAATAATAAAAATAAACTGCAGTATTTCATTATTTAAATTCTTCTATAATACATTCAAGTATCGAAGACTCGAAGGTTTGAAGAATTAGGAGCAACCGGAACAAGTTTGGGACCGTGCAAGCCGTAACAATGAACGTGCGTGCGAAGAGCATGCAGCCACGTTTTGTTGTGGCATGGGCTGCACACGGCAGCACTATGGCAGCCCTTTATGTGTTTGTAGCATGCGTACACCCATGGGTAGGGGCCAAAGGTGGGCACGCCCATTGGAGGTAGCCGAGAGAGTCCGGACAATGAAGGTCGCGTGAAGACTTGTTCGCCAAGAAAGGAGTTTTTGTATTCCAAGACATATGTAACTTGCTTGTTGTTCTATGATGGACCAAAATTGTAGCTATTTATATTTTTGTAAATATTGCAATGTTTGTCATTGTTTGATAACATGTCATATAGAATAGGAGTGCCACTCATATATCTCTTTTGGTATGAACATGCATTGAATGATTTAAGTATCTAAATTGGCATCTAGATAACTTGGTAAATCATTCTTTGGAATTCGATCACACGCCTTAAACAATTGAGTGGTAGAAGGTGTTTTGGAACACCTACAGCCTCCAAGTTTAGTTGAGCTTTATGTTTCGTGACTAACCCCCCAAGGGGTATTCATGAATGGAATTTAGCAAGATACTTCCTTACAAGGATAGACTAGACAATTAGCCCTAACGATATCTACTCCCAAATAAGGGATATTCGTGAGGGATTATATTGAAGGTCGATAACTTGGTATTACACTCAATGTAATTTGATTAATATCCTCCCAAGAGTTCTTGTTAATAAAAATTACAAGGCTAAAATTGAAAACGTTGGTTGTTTTGTTAACAATTAAGTGGGACCTAGTCCAACTAGTAAATGTTGTGAACTCCCAAATGAGGCGTGACATTTATGGGTGTTGGATCAACGTTAAATTTTTACGATTGAATTGTTTTATTTAATTCAAGATAAATATTCAAAAGTGCTATATCATGATTGTTTACTTATATAATTTTTGTTATTAAAAAGAAATCATGACCCCATCCCTAATCAATAACCTAAAAGATAATACTTTAACTGATGATAATTTTGTCACATGGAAATGGAATATTGGGTTGTTGTTGCAAGCCGAAAAGTATAAGTTCATTATGTATATTCCTTATCCACCAAACTAATGATTCTACTCAGGAGCAAAGATATGAGTATCAGTAGTGGAAGTCTTTAGATGAGATGGATAAATGTGCGTTACATTATGGTCATCATCTCCAACGTATTGCAACAACAACATGAGGGAATGAAGATTGCTGCCAATATGATGATGTCTCTAGATAGGGATTCATATGGTTGGTAAAGTTGCTACTGTTAAGACCCGTTAGATGGTCAAGAAACAACAAAGGAAAAAACAACTTGGGCCTTCTTAGAAAGAGACTAAGAAAGTAAACAAGATCAAAGGGAAGTGTTTCCTTTGTGGTTAAATGGGTCAAAGGAAATAGACTGAATAAGAATGAAATCAACTTGCATTTAGGCAATGGAGCGTTGGTATTTACTTATGTAGTGGGAGATATTAGAATCAATTTAGATTCTTATAGGCATTTAGTTTTAATAAACGTTTATTATGTACCGCAATTCAAGAGGAATTTAATTTCAGTTTCTTGTTTAAATAAATTTGGTTATTCGGTTACTTTTAATAAAGCTTTTATTATTAGTAAGAATGACAAAATTATTTACAAAGGTACATTGGAAAACGGTTTATTCTATTTGCATGGAAATATCTCTCACTTGTTAGACATGGAATCAACGGAACCTAATCATAAAAGAGTAAAATTGCCATAAGATGAAACCTACCTACGATATTTGCGCCTAGGTCATATTAATCTTAATAGGATTAAAAGATTGGTATGTGACGGACCTCTAAATGACTTAAAGGTTGATGATCTACCAACTTGTGAATCTTTTTTGGAAGGTAAAATGACCAAAAGGTCGTTTACGACCAAAGGCACAATAGCCATTGAATGTTTAGGTTTGATACACACTGATGTGTATGGATCTATGAGCATTCAAGCTAGAGGTGGATATGAGTACTTCATCACTTTCATGGATGATCACTCAATATTTGGCTATGTGTATCTCAAGAGACATAAGTCGGATGCTTTTGACATGTTTAAAACTTTTAAAGCTGAAATTGAAAATCAGCTTGAGAAACTCATAAAAATCTTGAGGTCTGATCGTGGTGGAGAATATCTATCTGGTGAGTTTTAGTAATATCTTATTGATAATGGAATAATTTCTCAGTTTTCTACAACAGGCATACCTCAACAAAATGGGTTGCAGAAAGGAGAAATATAACTCTTTTGGACGTGGTTAGGTATATGTTGAGTTATTCAATGCTCCCTAATTCTTTTTGGGGATATGCTTTACAAACTGCAATGTACATTCTAAACGATGTACCATCTAAGTCGATTCCTAAAACACCGCATGAGTTGTGGACCGGGCGAAAGCCTAGTTTACAACACTTAAGGATATTTGGATGTCCTGCACTCGTGTTAAAAGGAAAGACAGAAAATATGAAGTCCTGTTCAAAAACAAGCATATTTGTAGGGTAAACAAAAGGAACAAAAGGATATTATTTTTACAGTCCTTCAGATCTTAAAGTATTTGTTTTGACAAATGCTAAATTTCTGGAAAAGGACTATATGAATAAACTTTTAAGAGATACAATTCTATAAAAGGTTTTGCAACCAAGCACAAGGAAGCAATAGAAGATGCTGAATGTCGCCATTGGCAAAAGGCCATGCAATCGAAAATTGTATCTATATTCAAAAACAAAGTCTGGTCTCTTGTAGACTTGCCTAAACGGATAAAACCCATTGGGTGCAAATGGGTATACAAGAGAAAAAGAGGAATGGATGGAAATGTGGAAACCTTTAAACCTGGATTGGTAGCTAAAGGTTATACACAGAAGGAAGGTATCGATTATGAAGAAACCTTCTGTATTGTGGCCATGCTTAAATCCATTAGGATACTCTTATCCATTTCGGCATCTCTAGACCTAGAGATTTGTCAAATGAACGTCAAGACAAATTTCCTTAATGGAAGTCTTGACGAAAGCATCTACATGATGCAACCAGAAGGATTCATTGAAAATGGGCCAAGAGGAAAGGGTATGTAAGTTGCAAAGATCCATATATGAATTGAAGCAATCATCCAGATCTTGGAACATAAGGTTCGATCAAGCAGTGAAAGTTTTGGATTTATTCAAAACCTTGATGAACCTTGTGTATACAAAAGGATTAAAGGCGACAAGTTGGTTTTTCTAGTTCTTTAAGTTGATGATATATTACTCATTGAAAGCGATGTAAGTGTATTGACATCAATAAAAGAATGGTAAGGAAAACAATTTAATATGAAGGACTTAGGAGAAGCAAGTTATATTCTTGGTATCCAAGTCATAAGGGATAGAAAGAATAGAATGATTGCATTATCCCAAGCTTCATATATAGATAAAATCTTGTCTAGGTTTTCCATGCAAGATTCCAAGAAAGGTATGTTACCTTTCAGACATGGAATCAAACTTTCTAAAGAACAAGTTCCTAAGAATGAGCATGAAGAGCAATTCATGAGTAGGGTTCCATACGCATCAACAGTTGGAAGTCTCATGTATGCAATACTCTGCACTAGACTAGATACTTGTTTTACTGTGGGCATAGTTAGTAGGTTTCAATCGAAACCTGGTCCTGACCACTGGACAACAATTAAGCATATTTTCAAGTATCTTAGAAGAATGAGAGATTATATGTTTGTATACTCTGGAGCGGATTTAAATCCCGCTGGGTATACAGATTCTGATTTTCAGTCAAATTCTGACTCCAGGAGATCAATATCATGATGTGTGTTTACTATTGGAGGATGGGCAGTCATATGGAGGAGTATCAAGCAATCTTGTATCGCTGATTCCACCATGAAAGCTGAGTATGTTGCCGCATGCAAGGCTGCAAAAGAGGCTTTCTGGCTCTACTAATACTTGATTGACTTGGAAGTGGTTTCTGATGCGAATAAGCATATCACTATCTATTGTGACAATAGTGGAGCAGTGGCTAATTCGAGAGAACCAAGAAGTCATAAGAGAGGGAAACACATTGAAAGAAAGTATCATCTTCTTAGGTAAATTGTGCATAGGGGTGACGTGACGAGTACCAAGATCGAGTCAGCAGAAAATCTAACGGATCCCTTTACAAAGGCTCTTCCACAAAAGAGTTTTGATGGGTATCTAGAGAATATGGGGATGAGAGATATGACATATTTGCTATAGAGCAAGTGAGAGATTGTTAGGATTATGCTCAATAGCAAGAGTATAATAATGTATTTGACAATCTTTTCATATTAATAAAGTTATTTCTATTTTAACAAATCTTATAGCATTTATAGTTTATTTATTATAATTGTCAAAAGTAAATAATCTTAAGGTCAAAAGACTATGAGAAAAGAAGAATTGTTCATACATCTAGATATGTATGAGGTAGACACAATTCTTTAGTTAGTCTTGAAAAACATTCACAACTTAAGATAAAAGGTTGGGCGCCTTTATCTTGTCTAAGTTGTAGATTCTTTTGCTAGCATTTGAGTGGGATCAAATGTGTTATGATGAGTCAAAAATCATCAAAGTGTGGTGTCTTTGGGCAAAATAATCCAGTGCATTGGGTGCATTGAATAGGATCAAAATGAAATACTTTATCTAGAACCGTCAATGGATAAAAGTTTTCATTTGAAGACAATCAGAGAGTCTATCTCAATCCTGAGATAAATGATGGACTTATGGTTGCAAATGTTATCATTTGAGCTATCAATGAGTATGATTATATATCATAGTCTATCCTAGTTTGGTGGTATTCATTTGTTAATCATTAGAGGACTTCATTTATATATATGGACATCGTGGCTCCATTTATTGAATGAGAGTAGAATACCATCATATGGATGTTTTGAGGTTTTGGATATTAAATCTTAACGTTAAGTTTTCAATAGTGCCTATTGAAACATGGCTTCTTGACAAGTCAAAATATCAGAGTTCAAAATGTGGTCATATGAGTAAATATGGTAACTTGGAGAGCTATAGGCGGTCTATGAGCTCTTGTCGGTTACTGGTATTCTTCACGAGGATACACTTTCTCCAATAAGTTTGTCTAGGGAATGAATGAGTAACATCAACTTAATCTAACTTTTTTTAAGAGTTCAATTTTAGTTCTTTAGTGGAATGAACTAAAATTAAATAGATTTAACCTAAGTGAATCATTTGTTGATTGTGATTGGGTTGTGTCTATTGGAGCTTAAATTTATATAGCCCGCCAAGATCCTCAATCCACACAAACTTGCATGGATTATTTGATGTATTCTACCGGACCAATTTAGGGGTCCATCTAGAATTGTATTAAGACATGTGAACTTGTTTCTTTTTGTAAGAATGGGTCTAGTTCACATGTGGACTTTTTATTAAGGTCCAATGGATTTAATAAAATAAAATAAGAAAAATAATATATGGCCTATATACATGTGTTGGGCGGTAAGGGTATTAAGCATAGCTTAAATTATATTATTTTTATATAATTATTTAATTAAATAGAAATTAATTAATTTATTGATAAATTAATTATTTAATTAAAAGTCAAAATCTTTTTCCTAATAAGAGTTGGTCTCCTAAAATTATACTATTGTTGGTAGTATAATTAATATTAAAGACTATATTTGATAAGTAGATAAATAAAGGAATTATTTATCTAATCAGATTAGGAAGTCTTTAATATGATTTCAAATACACTATTGAGTTGGATTAGGAGTCATATAGTAGGATAGAATTCATTTAGAAAAGGATTCTTAACCACCAAGTAAATCCTTTTTAGGAAAGGATTTGTGATCCTAATATATATCCAATGAAATTTCGGCCAGCCCATATATATATATATATATATATATATATATATATATATATATATAATAGGATAGAATTCCTTTTAGATAAGGATTCCTAACTACCAAATAAATCCACCTAAGGAAATGATTCTTGCTAACCAAATAAATCATTCTTAGGAGAGGATTTATGATCCTATATATATACGTATGTTAATTTCGGCCAACCTAAGTTTTTCTATGAGATGAATTTCAACCATGCTAAGCAATTTTCTAGAAGAGAATTTGGCCTAGCAAGAGATAATTTTAAGGTAGAAAATTTTGTTTTCTACTCTGGATAAAATTCGACCAACTCATAAAGATAGTGTGAATTAGCCAAGAAGAGGAAAAGGGGAACGTTTTTGTTTCGATATTACACTAGTATCCTTTGCATCAAAAGGGTTTTGTGTACAACATCGAATCTAGGTTCACGTGAGTTTCAGTCAAATTGATTGATAATTCACAAGTGACCGGATGTTCTTTGGTTTTTTCTCTTGGAGGATTATTGTGACTAACAAAGAAGAAGATTTTGTTTGTTTCCATCCTCATGTATACAATTTAAAGAAAAGAAAGCCCACACTTCTAGGTGATTCACGTTCGTGATTGGATTGGAAGATCTTGCTAATTCAATTCGATGCTAGTTCAATCGTCATGAAAAAAAAAGGTTCGATACTTTTTATATACATCAATTAATCTAGGGTTAAGGTTCTTGTTATTAAAATAATTTTTTTTATTTATACGCAAACCCTAATATTTTTAAATGTTATCACGCTTCCGCTGCGCGGGGTTTTATTTTCCCTACATTAAGTTTGTGACTTAACTTTAGTATTTACTGATTGTTGTAAAATCGTATTTATAAAAACAATACTCGCAAGTGCACGAATCGTAAAGATAAGTACATCGGTAAGTAAGGATCGTTCCCACGAGGACTAGAGATTTATTGGTTCAAAACTAGTTCTAATTAAAGCTAAATTAAAGTAACCAAATATTGATGATAATTGATTTAAAACTAAAACTGAATTAAATTAAACTAAAGAAAGCAATCGAAAAGATTTGGTTGTGATCAAAGGTGAGAAAGCACTAGGTCATCAATGATCCCCAATTATGAACACTCAATGCATGGATTAATTTGTCAACAAAATTCAATCAATTCAAGGTTTCATTCTTTATCTTTAATATGACTATTACCGTATGATAGTAGGATGAGTCAAGTATTTCCAACCACTATTCACCCTTGGTCTATGGTGTGAACAATGATCGGAAACCCGTTAAGCGTAAGAAATAAGAACCAAATTCTATTCTTTGCTTGGTCTATGCTAAAGATAAAATTCATTCGTTTAAAAGAGCATTAAAAGAGCATTAATCAAGGTTAGGTTTGGTCTATACTCTAACCCTAATTCTCAGATAATCTTAACCCTAAAATAATGTCAAATAATTATCCACCCTTGGTCTATGGTGTGAATAAATATTAAAACTAATAAGAGTCAAGAAATTAAGAATAATGAACAAATCAAGAATTGAATTGATGAAATAATATTATTAATCCGAACATGAGCATTCACAAAAGGTTCACATTGATTCCCTAGTTATGGAATTAGTTACACATGGCGAAAATAGAAAGAGAAGAGAAAGAAAAGATAAAACTCATTGAGGCCTCACATGGATTCTTTAAATCTTCAATGTTGAAATCTTCTAGTCTTCGAATCTTTGGATGAGCAACGACTAATGAAAGAATTGCTATGTGTTTTGAAAGATATGGAGAGGTGATATTCGTTGATTCTCCTTTTGAAAAATCGAAACATATGTATATATAGGTCCTCTCCAAAATTAGGGTTCATAATTCCCTAGATAACAAGGAATATGCACAACCGCTCCCTAGACTGCGGCACAGACAGCTTGCTCAAACCGCGGTGCATGAAGCGATGCAATCTCCATGAAGTCCAGCTATGTAGACCGCGGTGGAGACACTACCTGGACTGCGGTTATAGAAGATAGCTCGGTTGTGGTTATCTGCTCTTTAGACCGCGGTGGATGCTTTGCTTGGGCAGCGACCTCTGTGGCGGTAATTGACAAAATTGCCCCATTTAGCTTCCAAACTTTGAAACATAGCATTAAGATCAAATGTCCAGAAAAATACTCAATCACACAAATATAAATACCAAAAAAAGGTTCAAGAAACAAGCAATTGATAAGAGGAAATGGGATTAAAAACATATACAAATATTGACCGATCAAATACCCCCAAACCTATCTTTTGCTTGTCTTCGAGCAAAACTAGAATAAAAACAAAAACTAAAAAACAGACAAAAATCTAAAAGTAGAATAGAAATAAACTAAGTCGTTTTTGTAGGGAACACGATAGCATTGAGCGAATGCTACAAGCCTTATAAGAAAAATACCAATCATTTAAAATGCATTTGAACTGTGCCCAAATTGAAACAATGCATGCAAAAGTCAATAAGCAAAAACTAAAGTTAAGTCACAAAACTGAATTCATTGCTCAAATTTTTTTAACGAAAAGCCCATTCTCAAGACGCTCAAGTTTCAAAGTCACATTCGCTAAACACCATAGATGTAATTCCCCTTGACTCTAATCCTCACAATATATCACTCATTAATTTCACACAAAACCTAGGCAAATACACTCAACAAGCATATGCGAATACAAACATGGTTAAATGCTCAAGGCTAACCTAGAGGGGGGGTTGAATAGGTTAGACACCTTTTTCGACTCCCTTAGAAATATACAGAAGTTTGACCCTCTAGATTGCTTGTATCACAATATATATATTAATTAAAGACACTTAATCAATATATAAAGACAAGTAAAGTGTGATACAAACAAGTAATGGTAACACAAACACAATCTATATTATAGAAAGGAAGTCAACTTACATAAAGAGTTCTATCCATAGTATTCAAATAACAGATACAAATACTAGAGAGATAGGGATAGAGAAAAGTTGACACAAGATATAACGTGGTAAACCTCCAAAGAGGAAACATCCACGAGTTAGCAACCACCGGTAAATAAAATCCACTAGTAGATAAGACAAGTACAATCTCTCAAGTGACCCCATCACCTAGAAACTACCCTTCTATCCTACTCATAAAGATGTAGCCCTCATGCTCAACAATCTGAGGCCTCACACCTCTTGTCAAGACTTCCTTGCTCACCTTTCTGGATTCTCACGACCCAAGGCAAGACTTCTTGCTCAACTATCTGAGTCCTCCCAACTCTAGTCAAGACTTCCTCGCTCACCTATCTGGATCCTCACGAACCTAGGCAAGACTTCTTGCTCGACTATCCGAGTCCTCCCGACTCTAGCCAAGACTTCCTTGCTTGACAATCCAAGGTCTCACACCTCTTGCCAAGACTTCTTGCTCAACAATATAGGTCGCACACCTATTGTCAAGAATTCCTTCTCACAAGGCATCTAGGTGATCATGAATGCAAAACACAAACAAGCACGCAACATAGAATGCTATGATCAACACATCCTTTGGAAAATACAAGAAATGAGCATGAATGCACAAATCAAATGTAGTCTAGTCAATCATGCATCTTTAAATCATCTAGATCATGTAAGATATGTTCAACATTAATCACAACCCAGATACATGCATAGATCTAAACTTGAATCACAAGATATGTTTAATAAATCACAAGATCAAGTTTAAATGACACAAACCAAAAACATGCTAAAATCATATGACAAATTCATTTAGATTTAAGCTAAAGTTCTAGAGCATATTCCTATTCATTGATTCAATAAAACACATGAATATCTCAAAAAACATAAGCACGTGTATTATGTGAGAATTCAACCAAGAGAGCCTAATACATGGGAGGAACTATTTTTCACAAAATCAATCAATCAAAGATCATCAAATATTCCTAGAATCAAAGCTAGCACAATACAATCCCAAACATGTGAAAACATAGGCAAAATCAAAACCTAACTCAACATGTATGATTTCAATTGAAACTCAACCTAGCTTTAAAAGAGTTCAAAACTCAAATCAAAACACTCACAATACACATATATAAATTGAAGAAGAAAACCCAAGGAAATTGACCAAGTTTTAAAAGAAAACTTTTAGATAAAATCAATACCTTAGTTGATTTTGGTGCAGTCCCGTTTTTGTGTGTTTAGACTCCAAACACATAAATAAAACTCACTCAAAACCTTCATAGAAACAATGGAGGATCAATAAAAAAACACTCTCAACTTTGAATCACTCAAATTGGAGTTCAAATGAAGAAGTTATGGTATTTAAAAGAGGAGCAAATGTAGAGAGAAAATTTCTGCACACAAGTTTGAATTTCTTCTTAAAATGAAATGTGAGAGGGAAAGAGAATTAAAGGAGAGGGATTAAAAGAAGCCAAAAGACCAAAATAGCCTCCTTTGATATTGCTTCCCCGAGATGGCATATGGGCATCTTGAGGCAGCAAGGTGTTGCAGCCGAGTTGGCCACGCGCCATCTCGGGCTTGCACCTCTTCATGGCCTTCGGCCATGGTGCAATCCCCTTGCGCTTCCCTCGCGTTCTTCGACAGTTCTCCGGTCTCCGAACTCGGAATTCAAATCCATTTACGAATTACAAACCGTAACTCTCAGACGGAAATGGAAATATAAGATACTCAATCCAGAAAATAACAATTTGACTTAATATATGAAGAAGAAGACAATGTATTTAACATGAGTTGAAAGTGTAGTATCTTTTGACTTAGAACTTGAAATCAATAGTATGAGTAACCGAAATGACCGGAACTCAATCAAGAATGATTTAAGACTAAATTCAAGTTCAATATACATGTTATACAAACATATACACACACAAACACAATTCACACTAGAATGAAAACTTCTTAGAAATAGTCTCCAATCAGGCATTTTCCAAAATATGTTATTTCCATACTAATGCATGAGCATTCATCTTCAAGTGTGTGAATGTGTTATACATGGTGCACAACGATGCAGGGACACATATGAATGAATTGTATGTGTGTACCTATAATGGTGCACAATGATGCAGGGACACAAATTTATGAATTGTGTTTGTGTGCCTAAGCCTTGTAAGAGAAAGATAAGGTCTTAGTATACCTTTGTAGAAACAAATTGCATCATTTCTCTTTGAAGACTTAGAACTTGCTTTGATTAGTTGTTCCTTCTTCCTTGAAGCTTGAATCATCATGAATCTAAACAACTATATCATTACAAGTAAACATCCTTTTGATATGGAATTAATGCCAACAGAAACTAAAACCTGACAATCTCCAACTTTGGCAAATTCCATGTCGAAACACCTATACATTTACTACAAATATAAAAATGAAGATAGGTCACAAAATCACTCCCTCACATTACAATGAGTAAGATTCCTATAAATTATCTTCACCAACTCTTGAACTTCATCTTGATCTTCCCTTGAAGCAACCTACAAATCATCTCAAAGAACAATGCATATACAAGAGAAAAACAACAAATGGAAACATACAATTTGGATAAGAATATACAATTAAGTCCACAAATACATGTATCTACCCCTCAATACATGCCAAAACACAAGAATTCTTAACCAAACCTTAAAACTAATTATTACATGCCATTGAAAGTTCAAAAGTTCACAAAAACAACATAGAAAGAAACTAAGTAACTAGCAACTCTTTCTCCCCCTTTTTGACATCAAATGATGCCAAAATGTAAGAAATATACCACAATACTCAAATACTAGCTACTTGGTCCACTAAAGAAAGATGTGTGTGTAGTTGATCTAACATAATGCTTAAGAGGTGGTCTTGAACTTGAAGCAATACACTCCTCCAACTCTTTTATCCTAGCATCTTGTTGAACAATTATAGGACTAAGTTCATCAACCTTTTTCTTCAATTGAATAGCCCAATCCGGAAGAATGGTTGTGCTAATCACATGACAATCAACTTGAGCACTACTAAATAGTCCAAAAGTATCACTTGTCTTACCCTTATCCTTATATGACATGTATGACACACGTTTATCACTATACTTTTCCAAGGGTTGTACCAACACAGCATCTTCTCTACTCTTAACACCACGACCTAAACACAAAGAAGTTATAAATCCTGGTAATGCAAGCTTTTTATCTCCTCTAGTCGAGAAAGTTGCACTGTCAATATAAAGCATAAGTAGATCCCCAAGGTTTATAGGTTGATTAGTCACCAAGGCATACACTATTTTGATCTTGTCCTTATTCAACTCGGTTGAATTCGAAGATCCAATAATGTTAGGGCAAATGAATAGATTCCAAAATGCACTAGCCTTGGTTAACTCATGTTGACTAATATATGCTCTCCCTTTCCACTCAAAAGAAGCATTGTCACAAAGAGTTCTACCCATGATATTAAGATTCTCAATGACATCTACATCTAGAAAATTCAAATCTATATCATTAGATAGCCCAAGAAACTTGTTAATGTTTTCTCGGTTAACTCTAAACACAACACCCCTAATCTCCATCAAAGCATCCAATAAGGTGGTAGTTTCTCTATATTCAAGATAAAACTCTCTGACAAAAGTATCATTCAATATTCCTAACATGCTCACCCAAGATTCCCAATTTCTATCCTTGATGCACTTAAGAACATAAGAATCTTTGCACTTACCTAAGTCAATGCCTCTCTCTTAAAATATCTTTTTAATTCCAAAGATCCCTAAATCTTTTGACCTTGAAGCTTTGGATCCTTTTGAGGTAGACATGGCTTTCACAATAGGATTCGATTGATTTCCGCTTTTGGTAACTTTAGTTCTTCCCATTTGTTCTTGTGTTATAAGATGCTATATACATACAACAAAAGTGAGTGAAAGACAAAACAAGCATATTAGTCACAAATATATAAAAACAAAGACATATGACTTAAGAATGAATCATCATGCAAGACAAAGATGGTTTGTAATATCTTACAAGTATCATTAAGTCAAAATATGCCAACATAACAAAATGAAGCATGTGAACATATCATAAAAGAGAACAATGTCTAGCATACAATGCTCCCCCTTGATAAATGCTATAACTAAAATCAATGATAGCATAAAGTTCACAAAGATGTTCACACAATCACACATTCAAGCAATTTGAAGAAATATCAACAAAATAAGCTTCATATGCTAAGAGAGATACACAAAGATTTTTCAAGTTCTCACATAATTCTTCAACAATTGCTAAAATATCATCATACTCATAAACAAAGTGTGTGTGAGAAAAATATACTTCAAATATATATCAAGAAGTAGTTTGATAATCAAGATGCAAACAATTTCCAACAAATATTCATCTTAAGCTTTTTCTATAAAAATTCAAACCGATTATCATCTGGAATTTTTGCTTTTAAGAGAATATATTTCAACATATGAGCGTGTATGTGCATGTGGCTCGTCATCCCATTTCTGCTTTTAAACCCGAGCTCATTCGATTTTCAACTATAACTCATTTTTAAGCCTTCCTCCTTTTCTTTTTAGGCTTTAAATCAAAGATTTTTTTTTTATGATTCCATTTCAACACTTCTTTGATTTTCCCATTTTTTTTGAACTTAAATAAAATTCACTTCATGGCGGCTTTCACTCATCACAATGGTGTAGTTCTTTCCAACATTGGGTAGCTTTCACAACCAATATGTGTAGCTCTTTTCATGAAGGTGCTCATTGAGTTCTATGTTTTTGCCGAAGCAAAATGGATTCTAACCATAGGTCATTTTAAATGTACTTGAGAATAAAAACTTCAAGGTGTATCCAATGTTTACATATTAGTAAACTCAACCTACTAGCAAAACATATAAGAGAAGCAAGGTGCATTTTTAGAAACCAAAATTTTATGGCTCATAAGCACATGATCTAAGAGCAATAAGTAGAGACTTATTCAAGATCCTTACTTCTCTAATGAGTAGCTTTCAAAGAATATGAAGCTCATATTTTCAAAAGTAATGCCACTCAATATACTATACACAAACAATCATCAAAGTTAAGATCAATATTAACAATATCACTATTAGATCCTAAAATAGCAAATGTCAATGAGAACCATATGCATGCTATACAAAATTCTCTAATATGACATGCTATGAGATGTATATTAAAAATTGAGTCAAAAGATGAATATCTAAGAGAACATGCATTAGAGTATAGAGATACCTTTTTGCACATTCTATTCACCAAATATCATACTTTCGCCATTTTTATGAGCACTCTTGCCTTGAATGTCCTCATGACACCAAGTTGACGATGCTTCACAAAAAGAGTATAAAAAGTATAATATCTCAACTCAATCAACACATATATTAAAAGAACTTCTCTAAAGTTAATCAACAAATTTTAACCATCATAACAAACATGATGTGAGATAACCAAGTTCATATCAATACATGGAGTATTCAAAGCTAGCATGCAAGAATTCTCAACACAATTGATCTATAGCCTCAAAGCTATCTCATATGCGCTTCTTATTTTAGAGATAAGAGCACTCACCCTTGAACCACTTGTTCTTGGGTGTACCTATACAAACATTTCCAATATCATCCTTGACAACAATGTTAAATCTAGAGTAAAGTTCTTCAATGACTTGATTAACAAGAATATCATTAACACACTCTTCCTTAACATTTTCAACACAAGCTTTATCAAGTTGAACAAGATTAGCATTCTTTCTACTCCATAACTTCTTCTCATGCTTAGCAATATTATCATGTTTCTCAACTTTCAAAACCTTAGCATGTTCAAGTTGAAGTTTAATCTCCTTATCTCTAGATTCATTTCCTAATTTGCATTTTTCTATATATTTATAACACCTAGGCTTAATGTGATCTATTGTGTTGTAATAATGGAAAATTGGAATAAAAGATGAGGTTGTACCTTTTGGAGTTAAACTAGCTTCACAAGGAGTTTGCAAAGATACCTTGTTCACCAACTTCTTCTTGGCTTTTGATATTCTCTTCTTGTGTTGTTTCTTATCAATCACGACTTCATCAAAGTGAGTAGGAAGTGTGCTTCCAAGAGCTCCTCTTCAACTACCAATTCGTCTTTACCACTATGAGAGTTAACAAGATTCCTAACACTAGACACACTTATCGAATCTTTCACTGAGTCCTTGATGGCCTCATTAGCTGTGTCTATCTCTTCCATCAATTCTTGTTCTCTCTTCTTCAAATAAGATATCACATTATCCTTCTCAAGGTTTATCTTTTCAAGTTCTCTAAACTTCTTCATAATATCACCTTTCTCACCAAGAAGACTACGAGTGACAACAACAAACTCATCTAGTTGTTTCTTGATCAAATCATCCTTCTCAACTACTTCTCTTTGAGCATTGTCTCTAGCTTCTTCAAGCTTTTCTATCTTTTCCAAAAACTCAAGATTAGTAGGAATGGAACTAGAGCTTCCATGATGATTTGATCAAAGTTCTTGTTCAAAGATATTGTACCATCAACATCTAGTGGAGAATGAGAAGCAATTAGAGCTACAAAGTTGCTCACCAACTCTTCATCACTTGAAGACTCACTACTAGAGCTCTCATTGTCACTAGAGTTATCATCACTCCAAGTAGCCGCCAACACTTTGCCTTTCTTGTCTTTTTCAAATGGTTTCTTGGTCCACTCACTAGCAAAGTGACCAAAACCATGACAATTATAGCACTGAACATATTTATTGTTCATGGCATGATTCCTTGGAGATACTGTTTTCTTAACTCCTTTTTCCTTAAAAGACTTGCCTCTAGGCTTGGTATTAATCTTTAGAAACTTCTTGAACCTTCTAACCAAAAGAGCCAACTCTTAATTTTATTCATCACTCTCCTCCTCAATTGCATTGAGAGCGATTCCCTTACTTTTAATCTGTGGCTTCAAGCACATCTCATAAGTTTGGAGATACCCAATCAACTCATCGATGTTCATACTATCCACATCTTTTCTTTCCTCAATGGCCATCACCTTTGATTTGAATCTCTTAGGAAGAGACCTAAGGATTTTCAAATTTAAACGCTCTTTTGAGATAGGTACTCCAAGTTCTTGACATTGGCTAGCAATATTAAGAAGCCGGAATTGGAAGTATTCAAACTTTTCTTTTTCACTCATACTTAAACCTTAAAAATGTGATGCCAACATCTGAAGCCTCGATTTCTTCACCGATAAGGTTCCTTCATTAGTAACTTGGAGAGTATCCCAAGCTTCCTTAGTGGATTTCAGATTTTAAACATAGGAGATTTGATGCCCATCAACTCCTCCAAATATGGCATTCATAGCACGATGATGCCATTTAGCAACCTCAAACTCATTCGTTGTCCATTCACTCATTGGATTGTGTATCATGGTTCCATCCTCTTTAACCTTGGTAGGAGGACTATAACCTTTTTTCACTACCATCCAAGCCCTTTCATTAATATAGTGGATGTAGGCTTCCATCCACAACTTCCAATACCCATAGTTAGTGCCTTAAAGTAATTGTGGCCTATTATTTAAGGCTCATTTTGCCATTACATCATCTTGTAAACCCATGACTTCAAAAACTTTGTAAAAACCATGAATGTATCACCCGGACTCACACTAAATGCAATCTAGTATCCTCCTCTAATACAATTGAAAATACAAACACAGTTAAATGCTCAAAGCTAACCTAGAGGGAGGGGTGAATAGGTTAGACACCTTTTTTGACTCCCTTAAAAACAACCAAAAGTTTGTCCCTCTAGATTGCTTGTATCATAATATATATATTAATTAAAGACATTTAATCAATATATAAATACAAGTAAAGTGTGATACAAACAAGTAATGGTAACACATACACAATCTATATTATAGAAAGGAAGTCAACTTACATAAAGAGTTCTATCCGTAGTATTTAAATAACAAATACAAATACTAGAGAGATAGGGATAGAGAAAAGTTGACACAAGATATAACGTGGTAAACCTCAGAGGAGGAAACATCCACGGGTTAGCAACCACCGGCAAACAAAATCCACTAGTAGATAAGACAAGTACAATCTCTCAAGTGACCCCTTCACCTTAAAACAACCCTCATATCCTACTCATGAAGAAATAGCCCTCGTGCTCAACAATCCGAGGCCTCACGCCTCTTGTCAAGACTTCCTCGCTCACCCTTTCAGATCCTTACGACCCAAGGCAAGATTTCTTGCTCAACTATCTGAGTCCTCCCGACTCTAGTCAAGACTTCCTTGCTCACCTATCTGGATCCTCATGACAGTAGGTAAGACGTCTTGCTCGACTATCTGAGTCTTTTGACTCTAGCCAAGACTTCTTTGCTTGACAATCCAAGGTCTCACACCTCTTGCCAAGACTTCTTGCTCAACAACATAGGTCTCACACCTATTGTCAAGACTTCCTTCTTACAAGGCATCTAGGTGATCATGAAGGCAAAACACAAACAAGAATGCAACATAGAATGTTATGATCAACACATCCAACGGAATATACTAGACATGAGCATGAATGCACAAATCAAATGTAGTCTAGTCAATCATGCATGTTTAAGTCATCTAGATCATGTAAGATATGTTCAACATTAATCACAACCTAGATAAATGCATAGATCTGAACTTGAATCACAAGATATGTTCAATAAATCACAAGATCAAGTTTAAATGACACAAACCAAAAACATGCTAAAATCATATGACAAAGTCATTTAGATTTAAGCTAAAGTTCTAGAGCAAATTCCTATTCATTTATTCAATAAAACACATGAATAGCTCAAAAGAACAAAAGCACATGTATTATGTGAGAATTCAGCCAAGAGAGCCTAATACATGTGAGGAATTATTTTTCACAAAATCATTCAATCAAAGATCATCAAATAGTCCTAGAACCAAAGTTGGCACAATACAATCCCAAACATGTGAAAACATAGGAAAAATCAAAACCTCACTCAACATGTATGATTTCAATTGAAACTCAACCTAGCTTCAGAGAAAAGATGGAGGATAAATATAAAAACATGCTCAACTTCGAATCACTCAAATCGGGGTTCAAATGAAGAAATTATGTTGTTTGGAAGTTGAGAAAATGTAGAGAGAAAATTTATGCACACAAGTTTGAATTTCATCTTAGAATGAAATGTGAGAGGGAAAGAGAATATAAAGGAGAGGGAATGAAAGAAGCCAAAAGACCAAAATAGCCTCCTTCGATATTGCTTCCCCGAGATGGCATGTGGGCATCTCAGGGCAGCACCTTTGCATGGCCTTCGGCCATGGTGCAATCCCCTTGTGCTTCCCTCGCATTCTTCGACCGTTCTCCGGCCTCTAAACTTGGAATTCAAATATGTTTACGGATTATGAACCTTAATTATCACACGGACATGGAAATATAAGATACTCAACCCAGAAAATAATAATTCAACTCGATATACGAATACGAAGACAATGTATGCAACATGAGTTGAAAGTGTAGTATCTTTTGACTTAGAAATTGAAATCAATAGTATGTGTAACCGAAAAGATCGGAACTCAATCAAGAATGATTTAAGACTAAATTCAAGTTCAATATCCATGTTATACAAACATATACATGTTAGGTTTTAGTTTGTGTTGGCATGAATTCCATATCAAAATGATGTTTACTTGTAATGATTTAGTTGTTTAGATTCATGATGATTCAAGCTTAAAGGAAGAAGAAACAACAAGTCAAAGTAAGTTCTAAGTCTCCAAGAAAAAGGATGTAATATGGTTCTACAAAGGTATACTAAGACCTTATCTTTCTCTTACAAGGCTTAGGCACACACACACATATCATAGTGCACCATTATAGGCACACACTCACATATCATATATTTGTGTCCCTGCATCATTGTGAACCATTATAGGCACACATATACAATTCATTCATATGTGTTCCTGTATCGTTGTGCACCATGTATAACACATTCACACACTTAAAGATGAATGTTCATGCATTGGTAAGGAAATAACATGTTTTGGAATATGCATGATTGAAAACTATCTCTATGTAGTTTGCATTCTAGTTTGAATTGTGTTTGTGTGTGTATATGTTTGTATAACATGAATATTGAACTTGGATTTTGTCTTAAATCATTCTTGATTTAGTTCCGGTCATTTCGGTCACTTATACTATTAATTTCAAGTTCTAAGTCAAAAGGTACTACACTTTCAACTCATGTTTGATATATTGTTTTCCTCTTCGTATATTGAGTCGAATTATTATTTTCTGGGTTAAGTATCTTATATGTCCATGTTCATGTTAGAGTTACGGTTCGTAATCCACAAACGCATTCAAATTTTGAGTTCAAAGACCGGAAAATGGTTGAAGAACGCGAGGGGAATGCACCATGGCCAAAAAACCATGAAGGTGTGCAAGCCCGAGATGGCACGTGGCCATCTTGAGGGCGCACTAGCAAGTGAGGGAAAAAATATCTTTTCATCTTTCTTCTTTCCCAATCCTTTATAATCTCTTTCCCTCTCACATCTCATTCTAAGAAGAAATTAAAATCAAGTGTGCAAAAATTTTCTCTCTAAATTTTCTCACCTTCCAAAAACCATAACTTCTTCATTTGAACTCCAATTTGAGTGTTTCGAAGTTGAGAGTGTTCATATATCCATCCTCCATCTTGTCTCTTAAGGTTTAAGTTAATTTTACTGCTGTTTTTGGTGTATAATCATACAAAAACGGGACTGCACCTAAATCAACTAAGGTATTGATTTTCTCTCAAAGTTTTCTTTTAAAACTTGGTCAATTGCCTTGGGTTTTCTTCTTCTACATATATTTGTATATTGTGAGTGTTTTGATTTGTGTTTTGAACACTTTCAAAGCTAGATTGAGTTTCAATTGAAATCATACATGTTGAGTTAGGTTTTGATTTTGACTATGTTATCACATGTTTGGGATTGTATTGTGCTAGCTTTGATTCTAGGACTATTTTGTGATCTTTTATTGATTGATTTTGAGAAAAATAGTTCCTCACATGTATTAGACTCTCTTGGCTGAAATTTTAACATAATACATGTGCTTATGTTCTTTTGAGCTATTCATGTGATTTGTTGAATCTATGATTAGGAATATGCTATAGAACTTTTGCTTAAATCTATTTGACTTTGTCATATGATTTTAGCATGTTTTTGGTTTATGTGATTTAAACTTGATCTTGTGATTTATTGAACATATCTTGTGATTCAAGTTTAGATCTATGCATGTATCTAGGTTGTGAATAATATTGAACATATCTTACATAATCTAGATTTATTACACATGCATGATAAACTAGACTATATGTGATATGTGTTTTTGCTCATGTCTAGAATTTTCCATAGAATGTGTTGATCATAGCATTCTATGTTGCGTGCTTGTTTGCGTTTGGCATTCATGATCACCTAGATGCCTTTTGAGAAGGAAGTCTTGACAATAGGTGTGAGACCTATGGTGTTGAGCAAGAAGTCTTGGCAAGAGGTGTTAAGCCTTGGATTGTCGAGCAAGGAAGTCTTGGCTAGAGGTGTGAAGCCTTGGATAGTCAAGCAATAAGTCTTGCCTAGAGTTGGGAGAACTCGGATAGGTCAGCAAGGAAGTCTTGACTAGAGTTGTGAGGACTTAGTTGAGCAAGAAGTCTTGCCTTGGGTAGTGAAGATCCGAATAAGGTGAGCGAGGAAGTCTAGACAAGAGGTGTGAAGCCTCAGATTGTTGAGCATAGGGTGGCAACTTCTAGAGTAGGATAGGAGGGTGGTTTCTAGGTGAAGAGGTCACTTGAGAGATTGTACTTGTCTTATCTACTAGTGGATTTTGTTTGCCGGTGGCTGCTAGCCCATGGATGTTTCTTCTTCGGAGGTTTACCACGTTATATCTTGTGTTAACTTTTCTCTATCCTTATCTCTCTAATATTTGTACTGTGGATAGAACTCTCTATGTATGTTGACTTCCTTTCTATAAAATAAATTGTGTATGTGTTACAATTATTTGTTTGTATCACACTTTAATTGTGTTTATATATTGATTAACTGTCTTTAATTAATATATATATTGTGATACAAGCAATCTAGAGGGATAAACTTTTGTTTGTTTCTAAGGGAGTTGAAAAAGGTGTCTAACCTATTCACCCCCCCTCTAGGTTAGCCTTGAGCATTTAACTGTGATTGTATTTTCAATCGGTATCAACACAGTACACTGGATTGCACTTAGTGTGAGTCCGGGGTGATACTTTCATAGGTTTTTTAAGGAGTTTGAGGTCATGGGTTTACAAGATGATGTAATGGCGGAAGGAGCCTCAAATACTAGGCCATCATTACTTCATGACAATGACTATGGGTTTTGGAAGTTGAGGATGAAAGTCTACACCCACTCTATTGATGAAAAAGCTTGGATTGTAGTGGAAGAAGGTTATAGTCCTTCTACCAAGGTTTTAGAGGATGGAACCATGATACTCAAGCCAAGGAGTGAATGGACAACGAATAAGTTTGAGATTGCTAAATGGCATCATCGTGCTATGAATGCCATCTTTAGAGAAGTTGATGGGCATCAATACTCCTACATTCAAAATCTTGAATCCATAAAGGAAGCTTGGGATACTCTCCAAGTTACTAATGAAGAAACCTTAGATGTGTAGAAATCGAGGCTTCAAATGTTGGCATCACAATTTGAAAGTTTAAGTATGGGTAAGGAAGAAAAGTTTGAAGACTTCCAATTCTGCCTTCTTAACATAGCTAGCCAATGTCAAGCACTTGGAGTACCTATCTCAAAAGAGCGTTTAAATTTGAAAATCCTTAGGTCTCTTCCTAAGAGATTCAAATTAAAGGTGACGGCCATTGAGGAAAGGAAGGATGTTGATAGTATGAATATTAATGAGTTGCTTGGGTCTCTCCAAACTTATGAGATGTGCTTAAAGCCAAAGATCAAGAGTAAGGGAATCGCTCTCAATGCTATAGAGGAGGAGAATGATAATGAAAATGATGAAATGGAACTGTTGGTTAGAAGGTCCAAGAAGTTTCTAAAGAAGAATGCCAAGCCTAAAGGCAAGTCTTCTAAGGAAAAAGGAGTCAAGAGAACATCATATCCAAGGATTGTAAAGAATAGTCAAGCCATGAACAAGAAAGAGGTTCAATGCTATAATTGTCAAGGTTTTGGTCACTTTGCTAGTGAGTGCACCAGGAAGCCATCTAAGAAAGACAAGAAAGGAAAATTGTTAGCGGCTACTTGGAGTGATGATAATTCTAGTGACAATGAGAGCTCTAGTAGTGAGTCTTCAACTAATAAATAGTTGGTGAGCAACTTTGTAGCTCTAACGGCTTCTCATTCTCCAATAGATGTAGGTAGTACAATATCTTTGAACAAGAACCTTGATACAAATCATGATGGAAGCTCCAGTTCCATTCCTACTAATCTTAAGTTGTTGAAAAAGATAGAAAAGATTGAAGAAGCTAGAGACAATGCTTAAAGAGAAGTAGTTGAGAATGATGATTTGATCACGAAGCAACTAGATGAGTTTGTGGTTGTTACTTGTAGACTTCTTGGTTAAAAAGGTGATATTGTGAAGAAGTTTAGAGAACTTGAAAAGATAAACCTTGAGAAGGATAATGTCATGATGGAAGAAATAGACACGGCTAAGGAGGCGTTCAAGGATTTAGTAAATGATTCGGTTAGTGTGTCTAGTTTTAGGAATCTTGTTAACTCTTATAGTGGTGAAGACGACTTGGTACTTGAAGAGGAGCTATTGGAAGCACCACTTCCTACACACTTTGATGAAGTCGTGATTGATAAGAAACCACATAAGAAGAGAAGGTCAAAAGCCAAGAAGAAGTTGGCAAACAAGGTATCTTTGCAAACTCCTAGTGAAGCTAATTCAACTCCAAAAGGTACAATCTCATCTTTTATTCCAATTTCCCATTATTGCAAAACAATAGGTCATATTAAGCCTAGATGTTATAAATATATTGAAAAATGTAAATTAGGAATTGAATATAGGGATAAGGAGATTAAACTTCAACTTGAACATGCTAAGGCCTTGAAAGTTGAGAAACATGATAATATTGCAAAGCATGAGAAAAAGTTGTGGAGTAGAAAGAATACTAATCTTGTTCAACTTGACAAAGCTTGTGTTGATAATGTTAAGAAAAAGTGTGTTAATGATATTCTTGTTAATTAAGTCATTGAAGGACTTTACTCTATATTTAACATTGTTGTCAATGATGATATTGGAAATGTTTGTGTAGGTACACCCAAGAACAAGTGGTTCAAGGGTGAGTGCTCTTCTCACTAATATAAGAAGCATATGTAAGATAGCTTTGAGGCTATATATCAATTGTGTTGAGAATTCTTGCTTACTAGCTTTGAATACTCCATGTATTGATATGAACTTGGTTATCTTACATTGTGATTGTTATGATGGTTAAAATTTATTGATTAACTTTGAAGAAGTTCTTTTGTTATATGTGTTGATTGGGTTGAGATATTATGCTTTTTATACTCTTGTTGTGAGACATCGTCAACTTGGTGTCATAAGGACATTCAAGGCAAGAGTGCTTATAAAAAGGGCGGAAGTATGATATTTGGTGAATATAATGTGCAAAAAGGTATCTCTATACTCTAATGCATGTTCTCTTATATATTCATCTTTTCACTCAATTTTTGACATACATCTCATAGCATGTCATATTAGAGAATTTTGTATAGCATACATATGGTTCTCATTGACATTTGCTATTTTAGGATCTAATAGTGCTATTGTTCACATTGATCTTAATCTTGATGATTGTTTGTGTATAGTATATTGAGTGGCATTACTTTTGAAAATATGAGCTTCATATTCTTTGAAAGCTACTCATTAGAGAAGTAATGATCTTGATTAAGTCTCTACTTATTGCTCTTAGATCATGTGCTTATGAGCCATAAAAATTTTGGTTTCTAAAATTTGCACTATGCTTCTCTTATATGTTTTGCTAGTAGGTTGAGTTTACTAATATGTAAACATTGGATACACCTTGAAGTTTTTATGCTTAAGTACATTTAAAATGACCTTTGGTTAGTATCCATTTTGCTTCGGCAATTACATAGAACTCAACGAGCACCTTCATAAAAAAGGCTACACACATTGGTTGTGAAAGCTACCCAATGTTGGAAAGAGCTACACCATTGTGATGAGTAAAAGTAGTCATGAAGTGAATTTTGTTTATGTAAAAAAATATTGGAAAAATCAAAGAAGTGTTGAAATGAAATCATAAAAAAAAATCTTTGATTTAAAGCCTAAAAAGAAAAGGAGGAAGGCTTAAAAGGGAGTTTAGTTGAAAATCAAATAAGCTCGGGTTGAAAAAAAGAAATGGGATGACGAGCCACATGCACACACACGCTCATGTGTTGAAATCTATTCTCTTAAAAGCAAAAAATTCCGGATGATAATCGGTTTTACTTTTTATGGAAAAAGCTTAAGATGAATAGTTATTGGAAATTGTTTGCATGTTGATTATCAAACTACTTCTTGATATATATTTGAAGCATAACTCTCTCTCACACACACTTTGTTTATGAGTATGATAATATCTTAGCAATTGTTGAAGAATTATGAGAGAACTTGAAAAATCTTTGTGTATCTCGCTTAGCATATGAAGCTTATTTTGTTGATATTTCTTCAAATTGCTTGAATGTGTGATTGTGTGAACATCTTTGTGAACTCTATGCTATCATCGATTTTAGTTATAGCATTTATCAAGGTGGAGCATTGTATGCAATACATTGTTCTCTTTTGTGATATGTTCACTTGCTTCATTTTGTTACATGTTGGCATATTTTTGACTTAATGATACTTGTAAGATATTACACATTATCTTTGTCTTTCATGATGATTCATTCTTAAGTCATATGTCATTGTGTTTATGTATTTGTGACTAATATGCTTGTTTTGTCTTTCACTCACTTTTGTTATATGTATATATCATCTTATTTCACAAGAACAAATGGAAAGAACTAAGGTTACTGGAAGTGGAAATCAATCGAATCTCATTGTGAAAGCCAAGTCTACCTTAAAGGGATCCAAAACTTCAAGGTCAAAGGATTTAGAGATCTTTGTAACTAAAAAGATATTTCAAGAAAGAGGCATTGACTTAGGTAAATGTAAAGATTCTTATGTTCTTAAATGCATTAAGGATAGAAATTGGGAATCTTGGGTGAGCATGCTACGAATAGTGAATGACACTATTGTTAGATAATTTTATCATGAATATAGAGAGAGTTCCACCTTATTGGATGCTTTGATGGATGTTAGGGGTGTTGTGTTTAGAGTTAACCCGGTAAACATTAACAAGTTTCTTGGGCTATCTAGTGATATTGATTCAAACTTTCTAGATGTTGATATCATAGAGAATCTTAATATCATGGGTAGAAATCTATGTGACAATACTTTTTTTGAGTGGAAAAGTAGAACATATATTAGTCAACATAAGTTAACTAAGGCAAGTTCATTTTGGCATCTTTTCATTTGCATTAATATTATTGGATCTTTGAATTCAACCGAGTTGAATAAAGACAAGATCAAAATAGTATATGCCTTTGTGACTAATCAACCTATAAACCTTGGGGATTTGCTTATGTTTTATTTGGATAATGCGGCTTTCTTAACTAGAGGAGATAAGAAGCTTGCATTACCTGGGTTTATAACTTCTTTATGTTTAGCTCGTGGTGTTCAAAGTAGTGGAGATGATATGTTGGTACAACCCTTGGAAAAGTATAGTTATAAACGTGTGTTATACATGTCATATAAGGATAAGGGTAAGACATGAGATACTTTTGGACTATTTAGTAGATCACAAGTTGATTGTCAAGTGACTAGCATGAACATTCTTCTGGATTGGGCTTTACATTTGAAGAAGAAGGTTAATGAGCTTAGTGCTATAGTTGAAAAACAAGATGCAAGAATAAAAGAGTTGGAGGAGTGTATTGCATCAAGTTCAAGACCACCTCTCAAGCATTATCTTAGGTCAACTACACGCACATCTTTCATTGGTGAATCTAGTAGCTAGTATTTGAGTCTCATGGTATGTTTCTTAACTTTTGGCATCATTTGATGTCAAAAAGGAGGAGAAAGAGTTGTTATGAATTGCTAGTTACTTAGTTTCCATTTTATGTTGTTTTTGTGAAATTTTGGACTTTCAATGGCTTGTAATAATTAGTCTTAAGGTTTGGTTAAGAATTCTTGTATTTGGCATGTATTGAGAGGGAGATACATGTATTTTTGGACTTAATTGTATATTCTTACCCATATTATATGTTGCCATTTGTTGTTTTTCTCTTGTATATGCATTGTGCTTTGAGATGATTTGTAGGTTGATTCAAGAGAAGATCAAGATGAAGTTCAAAAGTTGGTGAAGATCAGTTATAGGAATCTTACTCATTGTAATGTGAGGAAGTGATTTTGTGACCTATCTTTATTTTTATATTTGTAGTAAATGTATAGGTGTTTTGACACGGAATTTGTCAAAGGGGGAGATTGTTAGGTTTTAGTTTGTGTTGGCATGAATTCCATATCAAAATGATGTTTACCTGTAATGACTTAGTTGTGTAGATTCACGATGATTCAAGCTTCAAGGAAGAAGAAACAACAAGTCAAAGCAAGTTCTAAGTCTTCGAAAAAAGAGGATGCAATTTGGTTCTACAAAGATATACTAAGACCTTATCTTTCTCTTACAAGGCTTAGGCACACACACATATATCATACATTTGTGTCCCTGCATCATTGTGCACCTTTATAGGCACACACATACAATTCATTCATATGTGTCCCTGCATCGTTGTGCACCACGTATAACACATTCACACACTTAAAGATGAATGTTCATGCATTGGTATGGAAATAACATGTTTTGGAATATGCATGATTGAAAACTATCTCTATATAGTTTGCATAGTAGTGTGAACTGTGTTTATGTGTGTATATGCTTGTATAACATGGATATTTAACTTTTATTTAGTCTTAAATCATTCTTGATTGAGTTTCAGTCATTTCTGTTACTTATACTATTGATTTCAAGTTCTGTTACTTATACTATTGATTTCATACATTGTCTTCATCTTCGTATATCGAGACGAATTATTATTTTTAGGGTTGAGTATCTTATATATCCATGTCTGTGTGAGAGTTATGGTTTGTAATCCACAAACAGATTCAAATTCTAAGTTTGAAGGCCAGAGAACGGTTGAAGAACGCGAGGGGAACGCGAGGGGAATGATCCATGGCCAAAAGGCCATGAAGGTGTGCATGCCCGAGATGGCGCGTGGCCATCTCGTCCGCACAACCTTGCTGCCCCGAGATTCCAACGTACCATCTCAAAGTAGCACTAAAAAGTGAGGGCAAAAATGTCTTTTCATCTTTCTTCTTTCCCACTTTTTTTATAATCTCTTTCCCTCTCACATCTTATTCTAAGAAGAAATTCAAATCAAGTGTGCATAAATTTTCTCTCTAAATTTTCTCACATTCCAATCACCATAAATTCTTTATTTGAACTCCGATTTGAGTGATTCTAAGTTGAGAGGGTTCATCTATTCATCCTCTATCTTTTCTCTGAAGGTTTGGGTTAATTTTGCTGTTGTTGTTTGTGTCTAATCATACAAAAACGGGACTGCACCTAAATCAACTAAGGTATTGATTTTCTCTCAAAGTTTTCATTTAAAACTGGTCAATTGCCTTGGGTTTTCTTCTTCTACATATATTTGTATATTGTGAGTGTTTTTATTTATGTTTTGAACTCTTTCAAAGCTAGATTGAGTTTCAATTGAAATCATACATGTTGAGTTAGGTTTTGATTTTGCATATGTTATCACATATTTGGGATTATATTGTGCTACCTTTGATTCTAGGACTATTTTGTGATCTTTGATTGATTGATTTTGAGAAAAATAGTTCCTCACATGTATTAGGCTCTCTTGGCCGAAATTCACAAATAATATATGTGCTTATGTTCTTTTGAGCTATTCATGTTATTTGTTGAATCTATGATTAGGAATATGCTCTAGAACTTTTGCTTAAATCTATTTGACTTTGTCATATGATTTTAGCATGTTTTTGGTTTATGTGATTTAAACTTGATCTTGTGATTTATTGAACATATCTTGTGATTCAAGTTTAGATCTATGCATGTATCTAGGTTGTGAATAATATTGAACATATCTTACATAATCTAGATTGATTACACATGCATGATAAACTAGACTATATGTGATATGTGTTTTTGCTTATGTCTAGAATTTTCCATAGAATGTGTTGATCATAGCATTCTATGTTGCGTGCTTGTTTGCGTTTGACATTCAAGATCACCTAGATGCCTTGTGAGAAGGAAGTCTTGACAATAGGTGTGAGACATATGGTGTTGAGCAAGAAGTCTTGGCAAGAGGTGTGAAGCCTTGGATTATCGAGCAAGGAAGTCTTGGCTAGAGGTGTGAAGCCTTGGATAGTCGAGCAAGAAGTCTTGCTCAGAGTTGGGAGAACTCAGATAGGTGAGCAAGGAAGTCTTGACTAGAGTTGTGAGGACTTAATTGAGCAAGAAGTCTTGCGTTGGGTCCTGAAGATTCGGATAAGGTGAGCAAGGAAGTCTTGACAAGAGGTGTGAAGCCTCGGATTGTTGAGCATAGGGCGGCAACTTCCAAAGTAGGATAGGAGGGTAGTTTCTAGGTGAAGAGGTCACTTGAGAGATTGTACTTGTCTTATCTACTAGTGGATTTTGTTTGCCGGTGGCTGCTAGCCCGTGCATGTTTCCTCTTCAGAGGTTTACCACGTTATATCTTGTGTCAACTTTTCTCTATCCCTATCTCTCTAATATTTTTATTGTGGATAGAACTCTCTGTGTATGTTGACTTCCTTTCTATAAAATAGATTGTGTATGTGTTACAATTACTTGTTTGTATCACACTTTACTTGTGTTTATATATTGATTAACTGTCTTTAATTAATATATATATTGTAATACAAGCAATCTAAATGGACAAACTTTTGTTTGTTTCTAAGGGAGTCGAAAAAGGTGTCTAACCTATTCATCCCCCCTCTAGGTTAGCCTTGAGCATTTAACCGTGATTGTATTTTAAATACACACACAAACACAATTCACACTAGAATGCAAACTTCATAGAGATAGTCTCCAATCATGCATTTTCCAAAACATGTTATTTCCATGCTAATGCATGAGCATTCATCTTCAAGTGTTTGAGTGTGTTATATACATGGTGCACAATGATGTAGAGACACATCTGAATGAATTATATTTATGTGCCTATAATGGTGCATAACTATGCAGGGACACAAATGCATGAATTATGTGTGTGTGCTTAAGCCTTGTAAGAGAAAGTTAAGGTCTTAGTATACCTTTGTAGAACCAAATTGCATCCTTTCTCTTTGAAGACTTCGAACTTGCTTTGATTAGTTGTTCCTTTATCCTTGAAGCTTGAATCATCATGAATCTAAACAACTAAATCATTACAAGTAAATATCATTTTGATAAGGAATTAATGCCAACACAAACTAAAACCTAACATATGCACAAGAAATTTCAAGATGTAATCGCATATGAATATATAGTATAAAGAACGCTTGATTTTATGCAAAAGATCTCACATGAGAATTAAGCACTATGAACAAGATAGTCACATTATTTACTTTTACTTTCATAACAAGGATAACTAGCAGATCAGTTAGACTTTAATTAAGGTTGTAATGGGTGAGGGTTAAGAAAGAATGGGAAATTAGGGATTCAAAAACCTAGAACCATACCATGAGAGTCTTCAATATTCTTTACAGCTTCGCGCACATTCCTTTTACTTAATTGCAGGTGAGATAACACTCTCCAACGTCCTAATTTATAAAAATTCACCATTCTCTTTACATTAACAACTCCTCTTGAGTAGATACAACTTTGTGATCTAATTGACTTAAATGCACTCATTAAACTCTACTTTCTGATTCTTATAACACATTTTTTCTTCTATTTTTCTTCTTCTTTTTTTAATTTTTTAAATTGAGAATCAGAGTATTACATGGAAATCATAATTATCAAACTTACTTTTTGGATTGAATGCAACTATTTACCTTCATTGGCCTATGATCGAAATATACAAAAATCACATGCAATAATATAACATCTTCTTCTCATTCTCAAAGTATGATCCCAAGTTATAAGGTATGGCTAAATTTTGGCTTATTGGGTTACGGTTGATGTGGTGAAGAAAGAAAAAAAAAACAACTTATAGTGTTTGGCTTCAAACAGGGCTATGGAACACACAACACACGATAGGAAATATTTACGGCCTTTTAAGTAGTTCAAGCACACATAGTCTAATCATCACTTCCACTGGTTCAACTTACTCAAAATCAAAATAAACATGTGACATCTTTTAAAGATGGAAGTTCTATAATGCTCAATGTATAACCTATAGAGATCAAATCTAAATACTAAGAACCTACTGAGTGTTTAAGAGTAGAAACATAATATCCCTCATAATTTATCATATATGTACGCTTTTTGGTTTGGTGAACTCACAAAGGTAGTCTCCACTATTAATCATGGCAAATCAACTAAGCTTCCTATCCACTATCACATCAACAGTATGTCATAAAATTTTGAAAAAATGCAATTCACTACTCTAAGTGGCAAGAAGTTAGTGTAAACTTAGTGATTAATTCATATTATCTCTAGGGCACGGATCAAAACATAATATCATGGATCACACCCCTAAATATAAACTCAAAATTACCCCTAATGGTGACAAGCGAGAAAAGAAGGGAGCGGAAAAAGAATTAAAGAAAAATACTGGTAAACTCTAAATCTAAATTAAATCCAAAAACATAAAGAAAACAAATATAAAATCAAAATAAATATAATGATTATTCAAACAGAAAAAAAAAAAAAGATGCATATCCTCTAAAGTCCTCCATCCTCATCTGAAATATGCAGAACCTCTATCCCCTGGTCAGATTCACGATCATGATTCTGCGGCTTTATAGGGTCTCCCAATCCGAAACTAGGCCGATCCTACCAAGAATTGCCACCTACCTGAAACTCAGGTGGAGGGACTAGAGGTTGGAAACGCATACTATCATCGTCATCCATAAAAAACAAACTAACCATCGTGTGCAGCTCGCTGATACTCTCCTCATCAATGTCAAAGCGTGTGTTCATCCGCACCTCCAATCCTCAAAACTGACCATCCATGTGCTCCCGTATTGCCTGAAACAAAGAATTAAAATATTCATTTCCCAGTTGAGTGGCCTCTGGCTAAGCAGCTGGCAGAACATCTGTATGATCTTCAGGTATAGGATCGGTAACCTCTATCTGTAACTGTACCTCTCTCTCCTGGGCTTCCTAAGCCTCCTGCTCTTGACGGTGACGTCTCCACTTTTCATACTGTCTTATCGTAGGTACCCTTCGATCGTGAAATAGATTGTTCCACACTATTTATAGTAACATACTAGGCGCATGCTCCTCCAATCATGTATCCACCTCAATACTCGTTGTCCTGTAAAAAGCTGTAATTAAATAGGGGAATACCATAGAGAACCTATCTTCACAACCACTATTGTAGATTGCCCTTAAAATCACTCGACCAATATTAATTGACTGGGCAGTCACAAGTCGATGTAACAGTCAGGCGGGCTCAAAGAATAGCTCGATGCGATGATGTGTCAATCTCAAGGAGTACGAGATGAAGATGTTCCAAAATATAGTATCCACTCTCAAACCCCTTTGATACAAGTGAACCATCTAGTTCAACTCTGCCCTACCATCCATCCTAAGTACTTCCGCCAACCTTGCCAGGTACTGATCAATATTGTCAATCGTATCTATTCCACTATTACTGTTGACTCGCACCTGCGGAGTTGCAAAATACTGGTTGATTGCATCCGGCGAAATATGGACTTCAACCCCTTGGACTAGAACCACCCCTCCACTGAGAAATCTCTCTAGAATCATGCTAGTATAAAATTCGACCACGATACTCCTATTTGGTTTCGGAGGCATCTGAGCAAATCTTGCCCATCGACGGGTACCACAACCCGTGGCACAGAAGTCTCTCCAAAACTGGGCACCTCAATACCTTTCTCCACAATCCAAGGTCGCATATGGAATTTTGACACTCCATCTCTAAAATCCTTGTTTTGAGCTAAGCGTGAAGAAGAGGCCCCTTTCTCTCTTGAAGTGTTGCTAACCCGATGCCTTTTACCCATATTTGTTATTGCCATCTGCATGCATAAAAAAGACAAACAACCCAAATCGAACAAAGTTTATAAAAATTTTGGCAGCACTTCAGCTTGAATATGGACCCAAATTTTGAATAAACACAATATTCTTCAACAACATAATCCAAAGGCATCACATAAACGAAATAAATTCAATTCAACATAATGGCAACATATTAAACACTCATTAGAAATAAATCAAACTTTTCACCCATTAAATCAAAATTCGGACTTCAGAGAATAACGAAATAAAAGTTTCATCCAATAGACTTAATCATGTAGAATTTACCAATGTAAACAAAGCCCACTAGCCAAGAACACATAAAATTCTTTTAAGAACACTCAATCACTATAAACCATTCTTGAGAACACAAACCTTAAAACCTAGATCAAATCATGCCCAAAACTAAAAAAAAATCTTGAGAAAAGCAAAAGAGAGACATACCTTTGATCCTTGAAGAGGATGAGTGAAGATTGGAAAAAAGTTGGGTGAAGAACAATTGAAAAATGAAACAAGAAGAGAAGTGGAGGGAGAAAATAAGTGTGCGCAACAAAGAAGAAATAAAGGGAAAAATAGTCCAAACATCAGACTTATATAGGTGTGCGAATTCGAGCCCTACCGTGGTCAGGCACATACCCGAAAAGCGGTCTCGGCCGCAGTTATGCCTTATTTTTGCTTACCTAAAGCTATTAAATGCACCGTTTTACTTAATGTACGGTGATCTAGGCCGCAGTTCAGACATTGCTTCTAAAGCGGAGTGGACCATGATGATTCACAGAGGATCATCATTTTGCATGCTGCGGAGCGGTCTGTGCCTCGAGAAAGTCCAGTGGGTACCTGCTTGCTGGGCCACGGTGTAGACATACGTCTCAGGAGCGGTCTACGGAGTAAAAATTGGCAGAGCCTTCATGCTTTGCATACCGTGGTCTAGACAAGTGTCTAGAGAGTGGTTTAGCCAGCGGTGCATGAACAAAATTGTTCCAAACTTCATCTGCATAGTTCAAATACACACACATTAGAAGCACCTATTTTTTCTTTTTATTTAAAACCACAAGATACCCCAAAACATGAATTAAACAATGTCTCCAAATTAGGACTTCTTCTGACGAATCTTCTTATCATGTAATTTATTAGTCCTTTCCTTGTATATTTTTGCCTTCTCATAGGCATCATTCCGAAGTTCTTCAAGCTCACTCATTTGTAAATGCCTTTTATCTCCAGCCTTACATAAATCAAAATTCAATTTCTTCAAGGCCCAATAAACATTGTGTTCCAATTTTTCCGGCAAGTGAAATGCTTTCCCAAAGACAATCTTGTAACGAATCATTCTAATTAGAGTTTTGTAAGCAGTTCTGTATGCCCACAAGGCTTCATTAAGCTTGAGTGACCAATCCTTTCGATTTGGTTGCACAGTGTTCTCTAAGATCTGCTTAATCTGTCTATTACTCACTTCTATCTGTCCTAATGTTTGAGGATGATATGGGGTTGCCACCTTGCGCTTGACACTATATTTCTTCATTAAAGAGGCAAAGATCTTGTTACAAAAAGTGGCTTTCACCATCACTTATTATTGCCCGAGGAGTCCCAAATCTGGTGAAGATATTCTCTTTGATAAACTTAATCACCACCTGGATATCATTTGTCTTAGTGGCAACTACTTCGATCCATTTCGACACATAATTCACAGCCACCAAGATATAATTGTACCCATATGAGGATGAGAAAGGTACCATAAAATCAATTCCTCATATGTCAAATATCTCCACAACTTGTTTGCTTGTCAATGGCATTTCATCCATTTTTCCAATGTTCCCCTTTCTCTTGCACCTGTCACAAGAAATACAAAAATTATAAGCATCTTTAAATAATGAAGTCTAGAAAAAACCTGATTGAAGAACTTTGAGAGCAGTCTTTTTAGCACTGAATTACCCTTCACAATGAAGTTTGTGGCAAAATTTCAACACATCCTGCTGTTTTTCCTCTAGAACACATCCCCGAATGATTTGATCGACACCAAATTTGAATAAGTATTGTTCGTCCCAAAAATAATGCCTTCTATTGAAGAAGGATCTTTTCTATGCTTGTGGGTTCATATTGGATGGTACGATTCCATATTTAAGGTAATTCACAATATTCGCATACCATGGATCCTTGCCACCTACTGCCAATAGTTGTTCGTCTGGAAAATTCACATTGATTGGTATGGTCTGAGCTTATTCCTCTCCTTCTTCATCTTCCACCAGTCGAGATAGATGATCCGCCATCACATTCTCCAGGCTCTTTTTGTTTCTGATTTCCAAATCAAATTCTTGCAACAAAAGAATCCACAAGAGTAATCTCGGTTTCGCTTCCTTTTTAGTTAGCAAATATTTTAAAGCAGCATGATCAAAATAAACAATGACCTTAAACACTATCAAATATGACTGAAATTTCTCTAAGGCACTAACAACACCAAGAAATTCTTTTTTTTTTATGATGGAATAATTTAATTGAGCATCCTTCAAAGTGCGACTAGTGTAGTAAATAACATGAGGCAATTTATCTACCTGATGTCCGAAAACAGCACCTACAGCATAGTTAGATGCATCACACATTAATTCAAAATGACGAGACCAATCGGGGGGAATGATTATGGGAGTAGATGTCAAATTATTTTTCAGAGTCACAAAAGCAAGCAAAGAATCATAATCGAAAACAAATGCAGCATCCTTGGTCAACAGGTTACATAAGTGACGATTAATTTTTGAAAAATCCTTGATAAAACGCCTATAAAAACCTGCATGACCAAGAAAACTTCTCACACCTTTCACAGAAGTGGGAGGTGCAAGTTTTGCAATTACTTCAATTTTAGCACGATCTACTTATATTCTTTTTTCAGAAATAACATGCCCTAAAACTATTCCAGACTTGACCATAAAATGGCTTTTCTCCTAACTAAGTGTCAATTTAGTCTTTGTGCATCTTATTAAAACAAGAGTTTAATTATCAAGAGAATGGTCAAAATAATTACCAAAAATAGAAAAATCATCCATAAATGCCTCAATAAATTTCTCTAGCATGTCGGAGAAGATTGACATCATGCATCTCTAGAAAGTGGCAGGAGTGTTGCACAACCCAAAAGACATTCTTCGTTATGCAAAAGTGCCAAAGGGAAAAGTGAACGTTGTCTTCTCTTGGTCCTCTAGAGCGATGGTAATCTGATTGTACCCTGAAAATCCATCTAAGAAGCAGTAATAAGCATGTCCCACCAAATGCTCAAGCATATGATCATTGAACGGTAAAGGAAAGTGATTTTTTTGTTGCCGTGTTGAGCATACGGTAATCTACACACACTCTTTATCCCATTGTCTTTCTTGTAGGGATCAACTCATTATTTTCATTAACTACTACAGTGATTCTCGACTTTTTTGGAACAACATGTATTGGGATCACCCATTTACTGTCGAATATTGGGTATATGATACACACCTTAAGAAGCTTTAGGACCTCTTCTCGAACAACTTCTTTCAAGTTTGGATTTAGCCTTCGTTGAGCTTCTCTCGAAGGTTTTGCCTCTTCCTCCAACAAAATATTGTGCATGCAAATGGTAGGGCTTATTCCCTTAATATCCGTTATAGACCATCCAATGGCGGCTTTATATTCCTTGAGCACCTTTATTAGCTTTTCTTCTTTCTCTTCATCTAAGTCTGAAGCTATAATTAGTGAGAGTGTCTAATCCTCTCCCAGTAAAGAATATTTGAGAGTGGAAGGGTACGGTTTGAGCTATAATGTAGGGGGAGAGTTTGTAGATGGAATTAGAGACTTGTTGGTCTCATATATAATTACCTCATCTAACTCTTCAATTTTTAACTCTTCTTCTAAGTCCTCATCTTGTTGATCTTTTTTATCATCCTCAAAGACATCCTTCACCCAATCAAGTAACTCATTTAGGCTTTCATTTGCTAGCTTCTCTTGGATTACAGAATTGACTACCTCCACCGAGCAACAATCGGCCGAATAGCAATCATCGGCTGCCTCAGGCTGTTTTAATTATTCAAAAACCTTAAATTCCACAGTCTCATCTAACACTGTCATTGTAAGCTTTCCATTCTATACATCAGTAAAGGTTTTTACAGTCGCCATGAAAGGTCTTCCCAGTAGTATTTGTTTGTTGTCTCTTTCTTTGGCTCCTTCTTCCATGTCAAGTACTACAAAATTTACAGGAATAATAAGATTATTTACCTGAACCAACACATCTTTAATATATCCTCTTGGGTATCTAGCTGAACCATCGGCCAATAAAAGTGACATGCCTATCTTCTTTAGATCATTCAACCCCAATTGCTCATAGATGTCATATGGCATCAAATTGATAATGGCTCCAAGATCTAACATTGCTCTTTCTAGGGTAGTACCTCCAATAGTAATGTTGATGCATAAACTTCAAGGATATTAGAGTTTTGTTGGCAAAGATTTTTGAAGGAATGCATTAGCACTTCCGGTTATCAACTCCTGATGATTTTCGAAAAACCTTGGCTTGTAAGTGTGGAGATTTTTGAAAACTTTTACATAGGCGGGCATCTTTTGGATCATCTCCAATAAAGGCAAATTGACATTAACCTTTGATAGAATGTCATATGTCTTTGTATGACTTCTCTAACTTGCTCTCCTACAATCTTTCTTGGAATGGAACTGGAGGAACATATGGATTAGGAGACTTGTAGAAGTGGTAATTTGTTAGATTGTTCCACTACTTCTTAATTCTCTCTTTATGATGACATATTCTCTCCTAAAGGACCTGAACATTAGAAAAATCATTAAAAAGTACAGCTGGTCTATTATTTATCAATTTCTTACCAGTCCGGAGAACTGTCATAGCCTTTGCTTGTTCAGTATGGCTTGGAAATTTTCCTAGTTCACTCATTTGCCTTGCTTTAGCTAGTTGCTCAATTTGTGTTTCTATCTTTCTTAATGAAACATCAAAATTTGTAATCTCACATCAATGCCTTGGAATCTTTTATCGTGTTGATTCATCCTCTAGTCCATAGTTTGTATAAATTGCTTCATTGTATCTTCCAATGATAGATTTATGGGTTCAGATATAGGATTCTGCTGGGTACCGGCATTATACTATCTCTGACCATAATTATTGTTATTTCCCCACTGATTCCCGGTGCCTTGATTATCTCTCCAAGAGAAGTTTGGATGATTTCTCCACCCTGGATTGTATGTGTTTGAAAAAGGGTGGTCATTCTGAGGTCAAGAGTTGAAATTATTCATAGCTTGTACTTCTTCCTCATCATTGGTTGCTCATATCCCTTGCGTTGTTCTTCTCTCAATTGTCCCACCTGATTGACAAGCACTTCCATAGTTTTCTACATTTGTGACATTTTCATTGAGTTCCCGGCAATAGTATCTACTTTCTAAATTTCATTCCTTCTCCTAGAGTTCTTCTCTCGGGAATTCCTAGCAAGTTTTTCAAAAATAGTTTGGAATTCTTATGGAGTCTTGTCAGTCATGGATCCTCCATAAGCATTGTTCACTGAGACAGTTTAATCGTCATTTAGTCCATTATAGAACCACTGCCAGAGTTGGTGAATTTGACATCCATGCTGAGGGCAATCAAACAAAAGCATCTTGTAACACTCTCATGCATCATAGAATGACTCTTGGTCCCCTTGAAAGAAATTCGTAATCTTGGACATGGTCTCACTGGTCTTCTAAGGAGAATAAAACTGATCAGTAAGCCTATCTACCACCTCTTCCCATATTGTCAGTGAAGCTGGAGGCAAAGTCAAAAGCCATATCTTCGCCTTTTCCTTGAGAGCATGTGGAATATTTCTCATATGCAGCTGGTTTTCTGTCACCCTAGTGTTTGGAAAGTATTGAATTCCTGCATAGAACTCTCTGAGGAATTTAAGCACATCTTTATTCAGCAGTCCATAGAAAGCAGGCAACAGATTAAAATGGAAACTTTTCAGCTCATAAAATCTAGCTGCCTCATCTATTGCAAAGCATAGATGGTGATTATCAATTATAGGCCTGTTGTAATCCTTCATGGTCTAGATAGGTACAGCTGGTAGATCCATAACTACTATTTTTCAATGTCCAATATGATCAATGTTGTCGTTCAACTGTAGTAATTCTATAGTAAACACATAGTAAACTACGAAAATAAAATAAAGCAAAATAATAACTAAAAATCTAAAAATAACAACTCTACTACCTAACTAATTAAATATATTACTAAAACTAAAACTAGAATTAACCAATAAATTTAACTAGTCCCCGGCAGCAGCGCCAAAAACTTGATTGTTGTAAAATCGTATTCATAAAAACAATACTCGCAAGTGCATGAATCGTGAAGATAAGTACACCGGCAAGTAAGGATCGTCCCCATGAGGACTATAGATTTATTGATTCAAAACTAACTCTAATTAAAGCTAAATTAAAGTAACCAAATATTGATGATGATTGATTTAAAACTAAAACTAAATTAAATTAAACTAAAGAAAGCAATTGAAAAGATAGGGTTGTGATCAAGGGTGAGAAAGCACTATGTCATCAATGATCCCTAATTATGAACACTCAATCCATGGCTTAATTTGTAAACAAAATTCAATCAATTCAAGGTTTCATTCTTTGTCTTTAATATGACTATTACCGTAAGATCGCGGGATGAGTCAAGTATTCCTAACCACTATTCACCCTTGGTCTACGGTGTGAACAATGATCGGAAACCCCTTAAGCGTAAGAAATAAGAACCAAATTCTATTCTTTGCTTGGTCTATGCTAACGAAAAAATTCATTCATTCAAAAAAGCATTAATCAAGGTTAGGTTTGGTCTATACTCTAACCCTAATTCTCAGATAATCTTAACCCTAAAATAATGCCAAATATTTATCCACCCTTGGTCTATGGTGTGAATAAATATTAAAACTAATGAAGGTCAAGCAATTAAGAATAATGAACAAATCAAGAAATGAATTGATGAAATAATATTATTAATCCAAGCACGAGCATTCATAAAAGGTTCACATTGATTCTCTAGTTATGGAATTAGTTAAGCATGGCAAAAAAAAAAGAGAAGAGAAAGAAAAGATAAAACCCATTGAGGCCTCAAATGGATTCTTTAACTCTTCAATGTTGAAATCATCTAGTCTTCGAATCTTCAAATGCGCAACGATGACTGAATGATTTGCTATGTGTTTTGAAAGATATGAAGAGGTGATATTCGTTGATTCCCTTTTTGAAAATCGAAACATATGTATATATATGTTCTCTCCAAAATTAGGGTTCAGAATTCCCTAGACAACAAGTAATACACACGACCGCTCCCTATACCGCGGCACGGACAGCTTGCTCAGACCGTGGTGCATGAAGCGATGCACTCTCTGTGAAGTCCTGTTGCGTAGACCGTGGTGGAGACACAGGCTGGACCGTGGCAAAGACTGCAGTTATGGAAGATAGCTCGGTTTTGGTTCTCCTCTTGTGGAATTGTATCTTCTAAAAGCTCAATTAGGACAATTTTACTTTTAGGCACAAAATTATTCATATAGTCCTCTTCCAGAAATTTAGCATTTGTCAAAACAAATACTTTAAGATTTCAAGGACTATAAAAATAATATCCTTTTGTTCCTTTTGGATACCCTACAAATATGCATGTTTCTTAACGGGACTCCATATTTTGTCTTTGCTTTTAACACTGTGTAGGACATCCAAATATCCTTAAGTGTTGTAAACTAGGCTTTAGCCCAGTCCACAACTCATGTGGTGTTTTAGGAACATACTTAGATGGTACATCGTTTAGAATGTACATTGCGGTTTGTAAAGCATATCCCTAAAAAGAATTAGGAAGCGTTGAATAACTCAACATAGACCTAACCATGTCCAAAAGAGTTCTATTTCTCTTTTCTGCCACCCTATTTTGTTGAGGTGTGCCTGGTGCAGAAAACTGAGAAATTATCCAATTATCAATAAGATATTGCTGAAACTCACCAGATAGATATTCTCCACCATGATCAGACCTCAAGATTTTTATGCATCTCTCAAGCTGATTTTCTACTTTAGCTTTAAATGCTTTAAACATGTCAAAAGCATCAGACTTATGTCTCATGAGATACACATAGACAAATCTTGAGTGATCATCCGTGAAAGTGATGAAGTCCTCATATCCACCTCTTGAATGCTCATTGGTCCACACACATCAGTGTGTATCAATCCTAAACATTCGATGACTCTTATGCCTTTGGTCTTAAACGATCTTTTGGTCATTTTACCTTCCAAACAAGATTCAAAAGTTGGTAGATCGTCAACATTTAAGTCATTTAGACGTATGTCACTTACCAATCTTTTAAACCTAATAAGGTTAATATGGTCTAGGCATAAATGCCATAGGTAGGTTTCATCTTTTGATAATTTTTCTCTTTTATGATTAGGTTCCGTTGATTCCGTGTCTAACAAGTGAGAGATATTTCCATGCAAATAGAATAAACCATTTTTCAATGTACCTTTGCAAATAATTTTGTCATTCTTACTATTAATAAAAGCTTTATTAAAAGTAACCGAATAACCAAATTTATTTAAACAAGAAACTGAAATTAAATCCTCTAGAATTAAGGTACATAATAAACGTCTATTAAATCTAAATGCCTATAAGAATCTAAACTAATTCTAGTATCTCCCACTGAACTAGCAGACACCAACGCTCCATTGCCTAAACATACGTTGAATTCGTTCTCATTAAGCCTTCTCATTTCCTTGACTATAAACATGATTAGTGGCTTCGAACTCTATGATCCAAGAATCCATAGAATCCGACAAAAAACATATTTCAAGATAATTAATATTACCTTCTTCCTTCTTGTCTTGAGACTTTGGGCAATTTCTTTTCCAATGTCCTTTTTCACCACAAAGGAAATACTTCCCTTTTATCTTGGTTACTTTCTTTGTCTCCTTCTAAGAAGACCCGAGTTACTTTTTCTTATGTTGTTTCTTACAAGTCTTAACAGTATAAGAATCTCTTGATCCTTACCTTTCACAAGGATCTTCTCGATGCTTTGATCATCTTGTATCAGGCCTTGCAAGATATTTTCCTTATTTTTCAAGGTGTATTCCAACTTGAACAAACCAAAGAAATCCGACAGTGAGTTGACAATCATTTCAAGTTTTCATCTCACCATCTATCGCAGCAACAACAAGTTCAGTAATATTGAGATGTGCTATGACTTGCATCCTGTGATCTTTCACACCCTGTCCAGGTTTCATCCTAAGATTCATAAAATTAGTCACTGCCTCACTTTTAGTCATCCTAGACCTCATATCAAACATCTCCTCTAAAGACATCATTATATCGGCAGCGGTCTATATTCCTTCATGTTGTTGTTGCAACACGTCGGAGATGATGGCCATAATGGAATGTACATTTAGCCACCTTATCTGAAGACTTCCACTACTGATACTCATCTCTTTGCTCCTGAGTAGATTCATTAGTATGAGTAGGTGGATTAGGATAGAATGAACTTATACTTTTTAGCTTGGAACAACAACCCAATATTCCTTTTCCATGTGACATAATTTTCATTAGTTAAAGTATTATCTTCTAGGATATTGATTAGGGATAGAGTCATGATTTCTTTATATTAACAAAAAATTTATAAGTAAACAATCATGATATAGCACTTTTGAATATTTATCTTGGATTATAAATGAAATAATTCAATCGTAAAATTCAACGGTGATCCAACACCCATAAATGTCACGTCTCCTTTGGGAGTTCGCACCATTTACTAGTTGGACTAGGTCCCACCTAATTGTTAACATAACAACCAACGTTTTCAATTTTAGCCTTGCAATTTTATTAACACAAAATCTTGGGAGGATATTAATAAAAATACCTTGAGTGTGTTACCAAGTTATCGACCTTCAATATAATCCCGCACTAATATACCTCATTTGGGAGTAGATATCGTTTGGGCTAATTGTCTAGTCTATCCTTGTAAGGAAGTATCTTGCTAAATTCCATTCATGAATACCTCTTGGGAAGTAACATGAAACATAAAGCTCAACTAAACTTGGCAGCCGTAGGTTTTTCAAAACACCTTTTCCAACTCAATTATTTAAGGCGTGTGATCGAATTCCAAAAAATGATTTACCAAGTTATCTATATGCCAATTTAGATACCTAAACCATTCTATGCAAGTTCATACCAACAGAGATATACGAGTGGAACTCCTATTCTATTTGACATGTTATCAAACAATGACAAACATTGCAATATTTACAAAAACAAATAGCTACAATTTTTGTCCATCCTAGAAAAGCAAGTAAATTACATGTCTTGGAATATAAAAAACTCATTTCTTGGCGAACAAGTCTTCACGCGACCTTCGTCGTTGGGACTCCCTCGGCTACCTCCCATGGGCATGCGCACCCTTGGCTCCTACCCATGGGCGTGCGCATGCCATAATCCCATAAAGGGCTTCCATGCGCAGCCCATGGCTTCCTTAGGGCTACCGTGCACAGCCCATGCCACAACAAATGTGGCCGCGTGCTCATCGCATGCAAGTTTGTTGCTATGGCTCGCACTATCCCAAACTTGTTCCGGTTGCTCCCAATTTTTCAAACCTTCGAGTATTCGATACTTCAATGTATTACAGAAGAATTTTAAATAAAAAATACTGGAGATTTTTTTATTATTATTATTACTACAACAACAAAATAAAATTTTAAAAAAACTTAGCAATTACCAAAAAGAAAATTATGGCGATTATAGGCCACCATTCTTGTTACAATCCCAAAACAAAAATACATTGAAATTCTATGACCAAAATTGAGCAATAACAAACCGCATATAAAGCATATATATATATATATATATATATATATATATATATATATATATATATATATATCCATACATTTCAATGTAAATATATATATATATATGTGTGTGTGTGTGTGTGTGTGTGTGTGTGTGTGTGTGTGTGCGAATACCTAGAGTGTCATCTCTTTCTAAAACACGCATATATACAATAAAAAGAAAAAGATTCAGGAACACATACATCAATTAATCAAGGGTACAACCAGGCTCTGATACCAACTGTAAGGAAAAACCCCGCGCAACAGAAGCATAAGAAAATTAGAAATTAGGGTTTCGGTATAAATAAAAATTTTCCCTTTATAATAACAAGAACCTTAACCCTAGATTAATTGATGTATATAAAAAGTGTCGTACCTTTTTCTCGTGACGATTGAACTAGCACCGAATTGAATCCGTAAAATCTTCCAATCCAATCACGAACGTTAATCACCTAGGAGTGTGGGCTCCCTTTCTTTAAATTGTATACCTGAGGATAGAAACAAACAAAATCTTTCTCTTTGTTAGTCATAAATAATCCTCCAAGAAGAAAACAAAGAATGTTAGGTCACTTGTGAATTATCAATCAATTTGATTGAAACTCGCGTGAACCTTGATTCGATGTTGCACACAAAACACTTTAACGTAAAGGCTACTAGTGCACTATGGAATACAAAACGTTCTTTCTTCCATTTCATCTTTGTCAAATTATCATATACCAATCTTTAGAGTTGGATAAATTTATCTAGAGTAAGAACCGAATTCTCTATACTCAAAATTCAATGGTGGCTGAAAAATCTTTTAGAAAAAAAATTAGGGCTTGGCCCAATTTTTCCTCTCTCTAAATTTGCTTTGGCTTGCACGAAATTTGGAACTTAAAATCATGCCTTGGCCGAAATTTAGAGGTACTATATATATGATCATAAATCCTCTCCTAAGAAGGATTTACTTGGTAGTTAAGAATCATTTCCTTAGGTGGATTTACTAGGTGGTTAAGAATCCTTTTCAAAGAAGAATTCTACCATTAGGTAGTTTTACTTGGTGACTAAGAATCCTTTTCCAAAAAGAATTCTTTCCTACACCAAGACTCCTAATCCAACTCAATAGTGTATTTGTAACTATATTAAAGACTTCCTAATTTGATTAGATAAATAATTCCTTTTATTTATCTACTTATCAAATATAGTCTTTAATATTAATTATACTACCAACAATAGTGTAATTTTAGTGGACCATCTTCTATCAGGAAAAAGATTTTGACTTTTAATTAAATAATTTATCAATCAACAAATTAATTAATTTCCAGTTAATTAAATAATAAAATAAAAATAATATATTTAAGCTAAACTATATAGCTTTGCCACCCAACACCATTATATAGGCATATATATTAAATTTCTTATTTTATTAAATCCATTGGACCTTAATAAAAAGTCCATATGTGAACTAGACTCATTCTTACAAAAAGAAACAAATTCACATGCCTCAATACAATCCCAGATGGACCCCTAAATTGGTCTGGTAGAATATATCATGTGATCCATGCAAGTTTGTGTGGATTAGGGATCTTGGCGGGCTATCTAAATTGAGGCTCCAATAGACACAGCCCAATCACAATCAACAAATGATTCACTTAGGTCCGATCAATTAATTTTAGTTCATTCCACTAAAGAACTAAAATTAAACTCCTAAATAAAGAAAGAATAATTTGGTGTTACTCATTCATACCCTAGATAACCTTATTGGAGAAAGTGTATCCTCATGAAGAATACCAGTAATCGCCAAGAGCTCATAGACCGCCTATAGCTCTCCAAGTTACCATATTTACTCATATGGCCACATTTTGAACTTGGATATTTTGACTTGTCCAGAAGCCATGTTTCAATAGACACTATTGAAAACTTTATGTTATGATTTATTATACAATAACTTAAAACATCCATATGATGGTATTCTGCTGTCATTTAATGAATAGAGCCACGATGTCCATATCTATAAATGAAGTCCTCTATCGATTAACAAATGAAAACCACCAACCTACTGAGGATAGACTATGTGGTATTAATCGTACTCATTGATAGCTCAAATGATAACACTTGAAACCATAAGTCCATCATTTATCTAAGGATTGAGTAGACTCTCCAATTGTCTTCAAATGAAAAACTTTTATCCATTGATGGTTCTAGATAAAGTATTTTATTTTGATCCAATTCAATGCACCCAGTGCACTAGACTCTTTTGCCCAAAGACACCACACTTCGATGATTTTAGACTCATCATTACACATTTGATCCCACTCAAATGCTAGCAAAAGAATCTACAACTTTGACAAGATAAGGGTGCCCAACCTTTTATCTTAAGTTGTGAATATTATTCAAGACTAACTAAAGAATTGTGTCTACCTCATACATATCTAGATGTATGAATAATTCTTCTTTTCTCATAGTCTTTTGGCCTTATGATTATTTACTTTGACAACTATAATAATAAAACTATAAATGCTATAAGATTTGTTAAACTAGAAATCACTTTATAAATAAGAAAAGATTGTCAAATACATTATTACACTCTTGCTATCGAGCATAATCCTAGCACTAGCACCAAGTTGAATCCGCAAGATCTTCCAATCCAATCACGAACGTGAATAACCTAGGAGTGTGGGCTCCGTATCTTTAAATTGTATACCTGAGGATGGAAACAAACAAAATCTTTTTCTTTGTTAGCCACAATAATCCTTCAAGAAGAAAAACAAAAAACGTTAGGGCACTTGTGAATTATCAATCAAATTAATTGAAACTCGCATGAACCTTGATTCGATGTTGTACACAAACCTTTTAATGTAAAGGTTACTAGTGTACTATCGAAAACTAAACGTTCTTTCTTCCTTTTCTTCTTTGTCGAATCTCACAATATTTCTTAGAGTTGATTGAATTTTGTCTAGGGCAAAAACAATTTTTCTCTCAAAATTCTTATGGTGGCCGAATTCTCTCCAAGTAGAATTCTTCACTTTGGCCGAATTATATCAGCCATATATATAATGGCCGAATTCCCTCCCCTAATCTTTTTAGGGTTGGCCGAATTCAACTTACATTTAGTTTAGGAGACTTAATGCTTTTCTAAAAAGGATTTACTTGATTGGCAAGAATCCTATCCTTAGGTGGATTTACTTGGTGACCAAGAATTCTTTTCCAAAAAAGAATTCTTTTCCAAAAAAGAATTCTTTCCTGCACCAAGACTCTTAATCCAACTCAAATAGTGTTTGTGACCATATTAAAGATTTTCTATTTTGACTAGATAAATAATTCCTATTATTTATCTATTTATCAAATATAATCTTTAATATTAATTATACTACCAGCAATAGTATAATATTAGGAGACCTTGTCCTATTAGGAAAAGATTTTGACTTTAAATTAAATAATTAATTAATCAATCAAATTAATTAATTTTCATTTAATTAAATAGTAAAATAAAAAAATATATATTATATTTAGGCTTTTATATACTAGCTTTGCTGCCCATGACATTATATATGCATATATATATATATATATATATATATATATATATATATATATATATATATTACTTTTCTTATTTTATTAAATCCATTGGACCTTTTATAAAAAGTCCACATGTGAACTAGACCCATTCTTTCTAAAAGAAATAAGTCCACATGCCTTAATACAATTATAGATGGACCCGTATATTGGTCCGGTAGAATATATCAAGTGATCCAAACAAGTTCGTGTGGATTGAGGATCTTAGCGGGCTATCTAATTTAAGCTCCAATAGACATAACCTAATCACAATCAACAAATGATTTAGTTAGGTCCGAACTATTAATTTTAGTTCATTCCACTAAATAATTAAAATTGAACTCTTAAATAAAGATAGAATAAGTTAATATTGCTCATTCATGCCCTAGAAAACTTTATTGGAGATAGTGTATCCTTGTGAAGAATACCTGTAATTGCCAAGAGCTCATAGACCGCTTATAGCTCTCTAAGTTACCATAATTACTCATATGAACACATTTTGAATTTGGATATTTTAACCTGTCCAAAAGCCATGTTTCAATACACACTATTGAAAACTTAACGTTAAGATTTAATATCTGATACCTAAAAATATCCATAAGATGGTATTCTACTCACATTTAACAAATGGAGCCACGATGTCCTTATCTATAAATGAAGTCCTTTATCGATTAACAAATGATAACCACCAAACTATCGAGGATAGATTATGCTATATAATCATACTCGTTGATAGCTCAAATGATAACATTTACAACCATAAGTCAATCATTTATCTTAGGATTGAGATAGACTCTCTGATTATCTTCAAGTGAAAACTTTTATCCATTGATGGTTCTAGATACATTATTTCACTGTGATACAATTCAATGCACCCAGTGCACTAGATACTTTTGCCCAAAGACACCATACTTTGATGATTTTAGACTCATTATAACACATTTGAATCACTCAAATGCTAGCAAAAGAATCTACAACTTTGACAAGATAAAGGAGCCCAACCATTATCTTAAGTTGTGAATATTATTCAAGACTAACTAAAGAATTGTGTCTACCTCATACACATATAGATGTATGAACAATTCTTCTTTTCTCATAGTCTTTTAACCTTTTGATTATTTACTTTTGACAATTATAATAATTAAACTATAATTGCTATAAGATTTGTTAAACTAGAAATCACTTTATTAATATGAAAAGATTGTCAAATACATTATTATAATATTGCTATTGTGCATAATCCCAATAATCACCCATTTGCTCTATATAAAATGTGTCATATCTCTCATCCTCACGTTCTCTAGATGCCCATCAAAACTCTTTTGTGGAATAGCCTTTGTAAAGGGATCCGCTAGATTATCTGTAGACATGGTCTTGGTAATCGTCACGTCACCCATATGTACAATTTTCCTCAGAAGGGGATACTTTTTTTCAATGTGTTTCCCTCTTTTATGACTTCTTGGTTCTCTCGAATTAGCCATTGCTCCACTATTGTCACAATATATGGGGATCTGCTTATTCGCATCAGGAACCACTTCTAAGTCAATCAAGAATTGTCAGAGCCAGACAGCCTCTTTAGTAGTCTTGCATGCGGTAACATACTCGGCTTTCATGATGGAATCAACAATACAAGATTGCTTGATACTGCTCCATATGACTCTCCTTCCTCCAATTGTAAACACAGATCCTTAGTCAAAATTGATCTTCTGGAGTCAAAATTCGATTAAAAATCGAAATCTATATACCCATCGGGAATTAGATCCTCTCTAGAGTTACTAGCATATAATCTCTCCTTTTCTTGAGATATTTAAAAATATGCTTGACGGTCGTCCAATGATCAGGACCAGGTTTCAATTGAAACCTGCTAATTAGGCCAACAACAAAACAAATATCTGATCTAGTGCAGAGCATTGCATACATGAGACTTCCAACTGCCAAGGCATATGGAATCCTACTCATGAATTTCTTTTCATGCTCATTCTTAGGAACTTGTTCCTTAGAAAGTTTGATTCCATGTCTGAAAGGTAACATACCTTTCTTGGAATCTTGCTTGGAAAACATAGACAAGATTTTATCTATGTATGAAGCTTGGGATAACGCAATCGTTCTATTCTTTCTATCCCTTATGACTTGGATACCAAGAATATAACTTGCTTCTCCTAAGTCCTTCATATCAAATTGTTTTGCTAACCATTCTTTTACTGATGTCAATACACCTACATCGTTTCTGATGAGTAGTATATCATCAACGTAAATAACTAGAAAAACCAACTTGTCACCTTGAATCCTTTTGTATACACAAGGTTCATCAAGGTTTTGAACAAATCCAAAAAATTTCACGACTTTCGTCGAGACTTCCATTAAGGAAAGCTATCTTGACGTCCATTTGCCAAATCTCTAGGTCTAGAGATGCCGCAATGGATAAGAGTATCCTAATGGATTTTAAGCATGGCCACAGGTGAGAAGGTTTCTTCATAATCGATACCTTTCTTCTGTGTATAACTTTTAGCTGCCAATCTAGCATTATAGGTTTCCACCTTTCCATCCATTCCTCTTTTCCTCTTGTATACCCACTTGCACCCGATGGGTTTTATCTCTTTAGGCAAGTCTACAAGAGACCAAACTTTATTTTTGAATATAGATTCAATTTCGGATTGTATTGCTTTTTGCCAATGGCGACAATCAATATCTTCCATTGCTTCCTTGTACGTATAGGGATCATCGTCATCCGGGAGATTCTCTACAGATTCTCCTAGACCGATGTAGCTTTCAAGTTGTCTAACAACCCTTCCACCACGATGAGGTATGGTAGATTGTTGATCTTATGGTTGTACGGAACTTATAATTGGGCTTTGTTGCGAAACCTCTTATGGAATTGTATCTCCTAAAAGCTCATTTAGGACAATTCTACTTATAGGCACAAAATTATTCATATAGTCCTCTTTTAGAAATTTGGCATTTGTCGAAACAAATACTTTAAGATCTGAAGGACTATAAAAATAATATCCTTTTGTTCCTCTTGGATACCCTACAAATATGCATGTTTCTGATCGGGACTTCATCTTATCTGTATTTCCTTTTAACACGTGCGCAGGACATCCAAATATCCTTAAGTGTTGTAAACTAGGCTTTCGCCCAGTCCACAACTCAAGCGGTCTTTTAGGAACCCACTTAGATGGTTTATCGTTTAGAATATACATGGCAGTTTGTAAAGCATATCCCCAAAAAGAACAATGGAGCGTTGAATAACTCAACATAGACCTTACCATAACCAAAAGAGTTCTATTTCTCCTTTCTACCACCCCATTTTGTTGAGGTGTACCTGGTGCAGAAAACTGAGAAATTATTCCATTATCAATAAGATATTGCTGAAACTCACCAGATAGATATTCTCCACCACGATCGGATCTCAAGATTTTTATGCGTTTCTCAAGCTGATTTTCTACTTCAGCTATTGATGCTTTGAACATATCAAAAGCATCTGACTTATGTCTCATGAGATACACATAGCCAAATCTTGAGTGATCATCCATGCAAGTGATGAAGTACTCATATCCATCTCTTGCTTTAATGCTCATAGGTCCACACACATCAGTGTGTATCAATCCTAAACATTCAATGGCTTTTACGGCTTTGGTCGTAAACGACCTTTTGGTCATTTTACTTTCCAAACAAGATTCACAAGTTGGTAGATCATCAACCTTTAAGTCACTTAGAGGTCCATCACATACCAATCTATTAATCTTTTTAAGGTTAATATGACCTAGGTGTAAATGCCATAGGTAGGTTTCATCTTTTGATAATTTTACTCTTTTATGATTAGGTTCCGTTGATTCCGTGTCTAAAAAGTGAGAGATATTTCCATGCAAATAGAATAAACCATTTTCCAATGTACCTTTGTAAATAATTTTTTCATTCTTACTAATAATAAAAACTTTATTAAAAGTAACCGAATAACCAAATTTATTTAGACAAGAGACCGAAACTAAATTCCTCCTGAATTGTGGTACACAATAAACGTTTATTAAATTTTAATGCCTATAAGAATCTAAATTGATTCTAATATCTCCCACTAAACTTAGTAGACACGAATGCTCCATTACCTAAATGCAAGTAGAATTCATTCTTATTCAGTCTATTCCTTTAACC